>CM070786.1:4551444-5155194 GCA_036346955.1 Dipus sagitta
TTTATTTTTAAAATATTTTATTTACTTAATATTGTTTTGAGAGAGCGAGGGAGAGGCAGATATAAAGAGAATAGGCACGCTAGGGTCTCTAGCCACTGCAAATGAATTCCAGGTACATGCACCACCTGGTGCATCTGGCTTTATGTGGGTACTGGGGAACTGAGCCTGGGTCCTTTGGCTTTGCAGGCAAGTGCCTTAACCTCTAAGCTATGTCTCCAACCCTTTTTTATTTGCAAGCAGAGAAGGAGAAAATGGATGTGCCAAGGCTTCCAGCTGCTGCAAACACACTCCAAATGCATGTGCCATGGTGCATCTGGTTTTATGTGGGTAATGGGGAATTGAAGCTGGGTCCTTAGGTTGTACAGGCAAGCACCTTAACCGCTGAGCCATCTCTCCAACTCCACTTTTTATTTTTTAATTCTCCCATAGTCCTGCTAGATGTCCAAGTTGGCCTTAAACAACTTTTTAACTCAGGCAGACCATGAACTCTCCATTCTCCTGCCTCAGCCTACCCAGTACTGGACATGGCTTGCATCTGTACTCTGAAAAATCCCCTGACCCTCTCTTGGGCATTCATGATACTGATGTTGAATTTTCTTTTTTTACATTTAAAAAAATTATTTAAACTGGGCGTGGTGGCACACACCTTTAATCCCAGCACTCAGGAGGCAGAGGTAAGAGGATCACCATAAGTTTGAGGCCACCCTGAGCCTACATGGTGAATTCCAGGTCAGCCTGGGCAAGAGTGAGACCCTACCTTGAAAAAACCAAAACAAACCAAAAGAATTAGCAAATAGAGAGAGGAAGGGATTGAGAGAAAATGAGTGCGCCAAGGTTTCCTCCCACTGCAAATGAACCTCAGATGTACACGCCACTTTGTGCACATGGCTTATGTGGATACTGGGGAATCAAACCTGGGCCAGAAGGCTTTGCAAGCAAGCGGCTTTAACCACCAAGCCATCTCCCCATCCCCAGATGCTGAATTTTCTTAATGACTAGATGCTGCCTGTGCATTTGTACTGGAAACACTGTGCCTTCGGAGCATCGCAATACATTGTGGTGGTGAAACCTTCCATCACCCGATTAGGATGTGATCTTTGTGTGGGCAATCCCAAATCCCAGTCCTTTCTTCTTACATTCATTTATTCTTTGCTCAGCAATAGAAGGGATCTCTTAAAGAACTAATTCAGATTGTGCCACTTCCTGTTTAAAATACTTAGTTTCCTATAATATTTAGACTAAAATCTAAAGTCCTTACTCAGGGCTTATATCATTTGTTGCTATCTGCAAATCCACCGTAGGCCATCACTTTTTCCCCTCCATTGTGTTTCAGCTGCACTGGTCTGAATGGGTCAGGCTTTCTCCTGTTCATCTTGTATGGTGTCTGCCCTGCCAGGAACCCTGTTTCCTCTAATCATGTGAATTGTGTGGCAATGCCAACTCATCTACCCTGGGCCCCCCCAACATTTCTTCTGAGAGACAACCAGGTTGTCATATGTTGTTAGGTTTACATTGCTGGCAGAAATCACCCAACCAAGAGCATCTTGGGGGGGGGGGGGATTTATTTTGGCTTACAGACTTAAAGGGAAGCTCCATGATGGCAGGGAGAAACGATAGCATGAGCAGAGGATGGACATCACCTCCTCACCAACATCAAGTGAACAACAGCAACAGGAGAGTGTGCCAAACAATGACAAGGGGAAACTAGCTAGCATACCCATAAGCCCGCCCCCAACGATACACTGCCTCCAGGAGGCGTTAATTCCCAAATCTCCATCAGCTGGGAACCTAGCATTCAGAACACCTAAGTTTATGGGGGACACCTGAATCAAACTACCACAATCCTCCTGGCCCCCATAAACTGATAATCATCCATGATGTAAAATGCAATGCATTCAGTCCAACTTTAAAAGTCTGCATAGGTTTTTAATAAATCCTAATGATGTTCAAAAATTCCCACAATCTGAGATCTTTTAACTGAGCCATAATACCAAAAAACAAAACAAAAAACCCCCAAAACCCATAATGGCACAGAATAAATACTCACATTGCAAAAGATGGTACTGGAATCCCAGCACTCAGGAGGCAGAGGTAGGAGGAGCACCATGAGTTCAAGGCCACCCTGAGACTATAGAGTGAATTCCAGGTCAGCCTGGGCTAGAGTGAGACCCTACCTCGAAAAAAAAAAAAAAGATGATATTGGGTATAGCATAGAAATATTCACCCAATACCAGATTTAAACAGGGCAAACACCAAACTCCGTAGCTCCAAGTTCAACAACTCTAGCCAATAACAAGTCTCCAAGTCTGATAATTATAACCAGCAACAAGTCTCTGGAGTTTCAATTCCCCCACTCCAGCTCGGCTACTCACAGTCCTGGAAAACTTCATCAGGGACTAGCAGCTCTCCTTAGCAGCTGTCTCGTGGTCCTGGCATCTCCACTGGGTCTCCACTGCAATCCACAGTCCATCCTCACAGCTCCATTGGATCTCCATGCAGGCATCCAGCAAACCTGCTACACACTGCCTATAGTCGTTTTACAAAACACAAGACTATGTTGCAAATTCAATGACCCTCTTTCCTACATTTCTTATACTCCACAATACCAGGTGGAGTGCCAATTTGTTAATCCAGGAGAGATTAAAGCAGACTTTAAACAGGACACTCCTTCAGCATTCAGGCTCCTTCAAAAGACTGCATTCTTCCTGTTGTTCCAGTGCAGGTCAGCTAACCCAATCTCAATGGTTGTAATCTCTCCATTGTAGCTGAACAGGTAGCAGATTTACCCAAAGATTTCATTTTTTCTGTGCCACATCCTTCTGCTCACACCAGTCCATTTCTATGCAATGCAACCATGCACAAGTTCTCTGGACATGGCAATAACAGCAAACCTCTCACACAAACTACTTCTAGCCCAGTTCAGGCAAAGCTCTTTCTCACCCTCATAAGACAAACCTCACAGTCTATAGTTCTTACTGCATTCAGGTCTTTCATCTCTGACCAGAATAGTCCATCAAGCTGTAGTTACAGCACTGCAAGGCATCTCTTAGGCCAAGGTTTCAAACTCTTTCACATTCCTCTCAAAAAGCAACTCCAAAAGACCAAAGCCACACAGTCAGGTGCCTTGAAGCAATGATACTACTCCTCGGTACCAACTGTACTGTTGCAGTCAGGTTCACAATGTTGGCAGAAATCACCTGACCAAGAGCAGCTTCTGGGGAAAAGGGTTTATTTTGGCTTACAGACTCGAGGGGAAGCTCCATGATGGCAGGGGGAAACAATAGCATAAGCAGAGGGTGAACATCATTTCCTTGCCAACATCAGGTGGACAACAGCAACAGGAGAGTGTGCCAAACACTGGCAAGAGAAAACCGGCTATAATACCCATAAGCCTGTCCCCAGCAATACACTGCCTCCAGGAGGTGTTAATCCCCAAATCTCTATCAGGTGGAAACCTAGTATTCAGAACACATAAGTTTATGGGGGACACCTGAATCAAACCACCACATCACATACAACCCAGATTAGCCTTCATCCTCTTTGTCTAATTTGTCTCCCACAGAGTCATCACGGTTACAGTTGTTTAATGTTTCATCCACCGAGGTAGTTGCAGTTTTGTGCCAATTAGAGTAAGTTCCATGGGGCCAGGACCTTGGGACTTGGTTGGGTCTTTTTTGTTTTATCTTCTGATTTTGTGTCTGGTCAGGGGCTCAGTACATAGACATTAAATGAATTGTGTGTGTGTGTGTGTGTGTGTGTGTGCGCGCGCTAGTTTTTTATAAAAGGGAAAGCAAAGGGCTGGAGAGATGGCTTAGTGGTTAAGTGCTTGCCTGTGAAGCCTAAGGACCCTGGTTTGGGGCTAGATTCCCCAGAACCCACCGGTACACACATCTTGAGTTTGTTTGCAGAGGCTGGAAGCCCTGGTGCACCCATTCTCCTCCTCTCTCTCTTTCTCTCTCTCTCCCTCCTTTTCTCTGTCTCTCTCAGGTTTTTGTGGGAGTAGAGGGGGAATAGGAAAGATAATGGGTCTGAACATGATCAGAACATATGCTGTTTTGGGTGTGCATGTGCGCATGCATGTGTATGTGTGCTCATTTGTACGAATGCAATTGCACACTCACCACAGCATGTGGGTGAAGGTCAGAATCCAACTACAGGTGTCGGTCCTTGCCTGAGGCAGGGTCTGTCTTGCTTACCACTGTGAATACCAGGCCAGCTGGCCAGTGGGCTTCTAGGCAATGATGATCTTCCTGCCTCTGACTCCTTTGTTATTCTAAGCCCCTTTGGATTACAGATGCTAGCACTACAGCAGCCAGCTTCACGTGGGTTCTGGGGACCTAATCTTAGGCAGTCCTGCATGTGTGTGGAAAGTGCTTTATCCACTGAGCCATCTCCCCAGTCCCCGGCACCCCCCCCCCCCGCCAGAAGTAGACCAGCAAGTACACTTGAAGATCTTGGATATTCTTTATAACATCCACAATAGGTTGGGTAGTTTGTGATAGAAGTAGTGGTTCGGGGGGTTACCGGGGTGTTCCAAGGGAACAAAATAGGAACTGTGGGCTGGAGAGATGGCTTAGTGGTTAAGGCACTTGCCTGCAAAGCCAAAGGGTCCTGGTTCAATTCTCCAGGACCCACATAAGCCAGATGCACAAGGGGGCATATGCATCTGAACTTCGTTTGCAGTGGCTGGAGGCCCTGGCATGCCCATTCTCTCTCCCTCTCTCCCTCTCTCTCTCTCTCTCTCTCTCTCTCTCAAATAAATAAATAAATAAAATATATTTTTTAAACTTACTAAAAACACAGGGACTGTAATGGATAGGCCCTCCATAGGTATTTACTGCATGGATGAGTGAATAGCCAAAGCCCTTCAGTGTTCTAACTGCCCATGGAAGTAGCCAGCACAGCTGCTGGAAAGCAAGAGGCTTGCCACCCTGATGGAGAACACGCTCTTGGAAAGGAACAGAAAGTTCCATTCACGATGGAGTCTTAAGAGCTCTTGAAATAGGCTTGTGCTGCAAAGTGCTTCCTGAGAGTTCTCCATCAGCTAAGTGGATGAAAAGCTTCTGTATCGCCATGGAAACATATTTCTTCAAAAAGAATCATATAACAATTTTTTTAAAAAATTTAAAAATTAAATAAAAAGGAATCTGACTGGAGAGATGGCTTAGTGGTTAAGGCACTTGCCTGTAAAGCCAAAGGACCCAGGATGGATTCTCCAGGACACATGTAAGCCAGATGCACAAGATAGCACATGCATCTAGAGTTGGTTTGCACCAGCTGGAGACCCTGCCACACCCATTATCTCTATATCTGCTTCCTTCTCTCTCTCTCAGTTAAATAAAATAGAAATAAAAATATTTATTTATTTATGAGTAACAGGCAGAGAGAGAAAGAGGCAGAGAGATAGAGAGAATGGGCACGCCAGAGCCTTCAGCCACTGCAAACGAACTCCAGATGCGTGCACCCCCTTTTTGCATCTGGCTTACATGGGTCCTGGGGAATCGAGCCTCGAACCAGGGTCCTTAGGCTTCACAGGCAAGTGCTTAACCGCTAAGCAATCTGTCCAGTCCCTAGCAATAAAAATATTTAAAGAAAGGAATCATGTAACAGTGAGGAAAGATTCTGGGTGAAGCAGTTATTTCCTTGTTGCTGAGACAAAACACCCAACCAGAAGCGGTGTGTGGAAGGAAAGGGTTTATTTCAGCTTACAGTCTTGAGGGGAATTTTTTGTTGTTGTTTTGTTTATGCCCGGCTTTTTTTTTTTTTTTTTTTTTTTTTTTTTTTTGAGGTAAGGTCTGACCTGGAATTTACTCTGTATTCTCAGGGTGGCCTCAAACTCACAGGGAATTATTCTCCTACCTCTGTCTCCCCAGTGCTGGGATTAAAGGCATGTGTTAACATGCCCAGCTTGGTTTGTTTGTTTGTTTGTTTATTTATTTATTTATTTTGAGACAAGTTCTCATCTTGTAGCCCAGGTTGTCTTGAACTCACTATGTAGATAAGACTGGGTCTATGGTCATGGTAATCCACCTGCCTCAGCCTTCCAAGTTCTGGAATTACAGGTGTGAGCCATCACTCCTGACCTAGACACATGTATGTTTTAAATAGGAAGGGAGGTCTTGAACCCATCTTCAGAGACAAGGGAGCAAAGGAGGATGTAGTAGTTACCTTCGTGTCGCTGTGGCTAAACAGCCAACCCAAAGCAGCTGATGGGGGCAAAGGGGAAGGTTTATCACGGTGGGGAAAGGATGGCAGAGTCGAGGCTGGACATCACTTCTTGCCACAGCAGCTGGCAGTGAGAAGCAAGAGAGTGAGTGGAGCTCTGGCATGGGGGAGCTGTCTTTAACACCCCAAATCCCACCCCCCAGTAACACACCTCCTCCAACAAGGCTCCACCTCCTAAGTTGCTGAACCAAGCATTCAAAACATGAGTCTACGGCTGGAGAGGGGCTCAGTGGTTAAGGTGCTTGCTTACAAAATACGAGTCTATGGGGGATATCTGATTCAAAATATGAGTCTATGGGGAACATCTGATTCAAACACCCCACAGGGGAAGAGTAAGCCACCAGCAGTGAGAGGAGCAAGAAGCCCAGTGAGTCTACAACAGAGTAAGTAAAGGGAGATAGTTCGTGGTGAGAAAGCCAGATGCATGCACCACCATGTACATCTGGCTTAGGTAGGTTCTGGGGAATTGAACTTGGGTTCTTCGGTTTCTCAGGCAAGTGCCCTAACCACTAAGCCATCTCTCCAGCCCATCATGAAGAGTTTCAACATACATAAATAGACTGAAATCACAAACACTCAGTGGGGTGTGGTGGCACGTGCCTGTAATCCCAGCACTTGGGAGGCAGATGAAGGAGGACCAGAAGTCCTAGCTCATCCTCAGCCTCACAGCAAGTGGGAAGCCAGTGCGGGCTGCATGCCACGCCATCCCAACAGACCAGAAACAAAGCAAGCTCTTGTGTCGCTCTTCTTCAACCATGGTGTACTAGGTGCGAATGTTTACTCTCTCACCACCCCTCTTCTGTTTTGTAGCCAATCTGAAATACTTCACCCATAAATGTCAGTACGTATCCCAAAGTGGCAGCTCTCCCGCCTCAGTCTCCCAGCTGCTACAATGACAGGCATGCATTGCCAAGCCTAGCTTCAAAAAGCCATTATGTCACCTCCCAGCTCAGAGGCCTTGGAGACCCCCCCAATCTGATTCTCCATCAGCTGTGTCCTCATCTTCTCTCACCTCCTCCAGCCACATTGGCCTCCTTGCCATTCTCCAGGTAGGACCTGAAGAGCCTGCCACACCTGCAAGGCCTCTTCCCTCTCCCCAGACCCTTGCATTTGGACCTTCCCCAGGCTGGCTCCCACATCAAATGTCGGCTTCTCAGTGAGGACTCACCTGGCCAGTCTGTTTTAGCACAGAATAGTTTCCATGTGACATCATTAGTTAATTGTTTGTCCCTGTGAAACCTTTAATCTCTGGGAAAATAAAGAACGTTCTCACCTCCTCCTCCACAGGGTCTCTCCATGTAGCCCTGGCTGGCCCAGAACTCAATAGGAAGTCCAAGATGACCTCAGACTTGTGGCAATCTAATCTGCCTCTGCCTCCTGCGTCCTGGGATCACAGGTGTGTACAACCACCCCCAGCTCAAAAGTGTCTTTTGTTCTTTGATGTAACCCAAGTACCCTCAACCATTGCCGCGTTCAGTCTTATGTCCCAGGTAAATGTTTGTTGAATCAATGGATTACACACTTTCTTAATAGTGATGCTCAATCCTAACTGCGAGGTTGGGAGGCCCAGCTGTGGTTGGGGGGAGGTGAACCCATGACGTGCTTGGAGCCAGGTCCCATGTCCCTGACTGAGCTGTCTCACTGTGGGAAATGAGTGTGCTCTTCAACACCTCTGTCCCTTCTTTCAGCCACCCGTGTCTACCCTGTGCTCCAGGCTGGGGTGAACGCATCTTCTAGCCAAGGAAACCACGCTGGCTAAGTCACAGCCATAGGAGTGACAAACCCTTTATGTCAAACATGGCCAAACTGAGTACTGTTGTTGTTGATGTTGTTTCTAGGTAAGGTCTCCCTCTAGTCCAGGCCAACCTGGAATTCACTCTGTAGGCCCAGGCTTGTCTTGAACTCACGGCGATCCTCCTACCTCTGCCTCTGCCTCCTAAGTGCTGGGATTAAAGGCATGTGCCACCACATGCCCAGTGCTCCCTTTGTTTTTTCTTTCTGTTTTTTTTTTTTTTTTTTTTTTTTTTTTTTGTTGTTGTTGTTGTTGGTTTTTTGAGGTAGGGTCTCGCTCTAGCCCAGGCAAATCTGGAATTCACTATGTAGACTCAGGGTGGCCTTGACCTCACAGTGATCCTCCTACCTCTGCCTCCTGAGTGCTGGCATTAAAGGGGTGCATCACCACGCCCAGTGCTCTCTGAGTATTTTTTTTTTTTTTTTGAGTTAGGGTTTCACTCTAGCTGATGCTGACCTGGAATTCACTATGTAGTCTCAGGGTGGTCTTGAACTCACGCCCGGCTCCCTGAGTATTTTTAAAAAATATTTTTGCCAGGCACCACTTTGTGCTTCTGGCTCTATGTGGGTACTGGGGAATTGAACCCAGGCCATTAGGCTTTGCAAGCAAGTGCCTTTAGCCACCAACCCATCTCTGCAGACTTCCCCAGCTGAGTGTTTATTAATGTGTTTCTAATGTTCAGTGGAGAGAATCTAACAGACTTACCAAGTAATTTCACATTAGAATATGTGTTGATTTTAGGCTTTGGATTTTAAACCAACTTTAGGGAAGGGCACAGACAACTTTAGGAGCCTTAAAAGAACTTGTTTACCACATCACAGCATATGGTTGATGTGAAAGTTCATATGAGTTTCTTTTGTGTTCACAAGGGTTTGCTGCTTTTCCCCATCATGCAGCTGATGTGTTTGAGAAATTAAAACACGTGATGTCTATGGAGTAAACGAGAAATGCTCAGGGGATTTACCGGGTAGCATGTTTAATTACTCTTGGACTGCATTTAGTTGAACATTAGTCACAGAGCAAGCTAAGCGGACTTCCAGCTGACATGGGAACTACTTGACATAACATAAGGACGGCAGTAATGCCCAACACTCCACATGCTTGGGCTGCAAGGCCACTGGGAAATCAAGCCGGAGCTAAGCTGAAAACCTCCTCCGTGTAGACCAGCTGACAGAAAGCTGGAAAAAGCTATGCTGCATGCAGCCCTATGGGGGAGAGAGAAGTCGTCAGTGGAGATAAACAACAGTGGACACTACTGCAAGCCTTAAGTTTGGCCAGCTAGGTCAAATGAGCCAATGAGTGCAACAGTGGTATGTCTGTTGTGGAGGAAACCTACTGCTCTTAATTGGACTGGAGGCCTGCTCCATGAGAGGGAATAGATGCCTGGTACTGAAAACCTATGACGGGGGAAATCATGAGCCCTAGGGGGTGTAACGCCTGCTGGTATCTGACGAAATGCGTATATTTTGCTAGCCAAACTGCCCAGTAAGCACTTCTCCTAACGTTCATACCCTTATATTAATGCTGCTACTCTCACTTTTGGTTAGAGAAGCTTCTAGTTTTAGATGGCGGTGACCTTTGGGATGACTCAAAAAGCAACATAGTGCTGAGAAGAAGTGACAGAGGAGTGCTCAGCACTGAAATATCTCTATCACACCTTCCAAAGCTCAGGGTCCACAGCAGAAGAGGTGGCAGAAAGAATGTAAGAGCCAAAGGAAGGGTAGGGCTGTTTACAATGCAATTTTCCAGACACAAAATGACCTGGATATCCATGACCTCACAGTGCCTGGTACTACCTACACAAGACCCTCATAAAAGGAGGAAAAGATGATATCAAAATAAAAGGGATACACGAGATGGTTCGTTCGTTTGGAGATTGTTTGCAATGGCCAGAGGCCCTGGCACACCCATTACCCATTTTCTCTCTCTCTACTTCTTTCTCAAATGTGTATATATATATATATATATATATATATATATATATATATATATGATATATATGTAATGGTTTTTTGAGGGTATGGTCTTGCTCTAGCTCAGGCTGACCTGGAATTCACTATGTAGTGTCAGGGTGGCCACAAACTCATGGTGATCCTCCTACCTCTGCCTCCTGAGTGTTGGGGTTAAAGATGTATGCCACTACACCCTGCTAAATAACATATTTTTTAAAAGATTTGCAAATTGAAAAGGGGAGAAACATAGGCTTTTATTTATTTAAAAACTTATTTATTTATTTATTTGCGTATGTGCGTGTAAACGCATGCCAGAACCCTTGCCGCTGCATACTCACACCAGTTATTTGAGCTACTGTTTGCAACCAGTTTACATGGGTTGCTTGGGAATTGAACCCTGACTTGCAAGCTTCCCAAACAAGTGCTCGAGCCATCTTCCCATTAGGGAACTTTTGTTTATTCATTCCTTTGTTTGTTTTCCGAGGTAGGGTCTCACTGTAGCCAGAATTGCTGTGAGTTCAAGGCCAGCCTGTGCTAGAGCAAGACCTTACCTCAAAGAACAAAAAATAGGGCTGGAGAGAGGGTTTAGTGGTTAAGGCAAGTTTGCCTGCAAAGCCAAAGAACCCAGGTTCGGTTCCTGAGGACCCAAGTAAGGTAGATGTTCCTGGTGGTGTATGCGTCTGGATTTCGGTTGCAGCAGCTAAAGGCCCTGGTGTGCCCATTCTCTCTCTCTCTCTTTCTGCCTCTTTATCTCTTAAATAAATAAGTTTTTAAAAACTTAAAAAAATCAAAAAAATAATAATCAATAAAATAATAATAAGAGCACCAAGCCAAACAAAACCAATCAACCAAAGGAGCAAACAAAAGACCCCTCAGCCACCTGGGAAGATCCTTCTCCACAGCTCCAGCAGAGGGCCATCGAGTTCCATGCGTTGCAAGAACTCCCTTCTGTTACGGTCATGCATTAGCTCAGGGCTTGGCAAGACAGTTACCTTTGCAGGATGAGCAAATGAATGAATAAGTGAACATGAGAGAAGTACTTTTAAAAAACGTGTGTTTAGGCCTGGCAGACCGGGAATTCACTGTGTATTCTCAGGGTGGCCTCAAACTCACGGTGATCCTCCTACCTCTGCCTCCCGAGTGTTGGGGTTAAAGTTGTGCGTCACCACGCCCGGCTTGGCCTTGAGTTGCTAATCTTGCTGCCTCTACCTCCCACGAGCTAGGATTACAAACATTCTCCACCATACCTTGCTTATGAGGTGCTGGGGATGGAAACCAGGGCTTGCATGCTGGGCAGTTACTGTAACAAGTGAGCTACATTCCCAGCCCCTGCCCTTTCCATATATGAAGAAATCAAAATTCAGAGACACTGAAGGTCACAGCACCTTAAAGCAGTGCGTCCTTGAGTTAACTGAGATCTGTAAGCCTTTCTTCCTTCCCTCCCCTTCCCTTCCCGTCTTCCCTCTCCTTTCTTTCCTCCCTCCCTCCCTTCTTTTCTTTCTTCCTTTGTTCCTTCCTTCTCTCCCTCCTTCCATCACTCTCTTTCTGTTTTCTTCCTTCATTGAGTCAGGGTTTTACTCTGTACCCCAGCAGGCCTGGAACTCCTGGTACCTGCTTCAGCATCTCGAGTGCTCAGATGTCACGTGGCACCACCACACCTATCTTAGAACTTTATTTATTTACTTTTAGGGTTTTTTTTTTTTTTTTGAGATAGGGTCTAACTCTAGCCCAGGCTGACCTGGAACTCACTCCCTAGGTTGGCCTTCAACTCATGGCAATCCTCCTAACCTCTGCCTCTGGAATACTGAGATCAAAGGTGTGTAACACCATGCCCAGCTCAGACCTTTATTTATTTATTTTGGTTTTTTGAGTTAGGGTCTTACTCTAGCTCAGGCTGACCTGGAATTCACTGTGTAGTCTCAGGGTGGCCTTGAACTCACGGCAATCCTCCTACCTCTGCCTCCCGGGTGTTGGGATTAAAGGCGTGCGCCACCACGCCTGGCTAGAACTTGATTTTTATATGTCCTAGAGGACGTACAGAAAGTGTTGGAATAGTTGAAAAGGGACACTTGCAACCACTGCTACCAAGCTATACAAGGGCACTGCCCGAAGCCCCGAATGTTTGCCTCCCAGAAACTCATCTGTTGAAGTCCTGACCCTCAGTGTAATGGTATTTGGAGGTGGGACCCTTGGGGGTAACAAGGGGCAGGTGAGGTCAGCAGAGTAGAACCCTCATGATGAGATCAGTGCCCTTGAGAAGAAACAGCAGAGAGCTGCTCCCAACCTGAGCTCAGAGGAGAGGGACGTGAGGACACAGCAAGAAAATGCTATCGGCACTAAACCTGCCCATGCCTGTGCCAGGGACTTTCCAGCACCCTCCCCAGGTGCTGACCCACCCACGCCTGGACCACCCTAACTGCAACAGGGCACTACCTTTCTACATTGTTTTTGTATGGCTGGGAATTGAACTTGTGTCCTTGTACATTCCAGGCAAGTACTCTGCCACTGAGCCACACCCCCAGCTCAGGTAAAGGGACATGTGATGCTGTGGGTTTAGACTGACCGAGGCCAGAGGCTCAGCTCACAATCCCCATCTCTGAAGACCTTCAAGAGCATGTGATGTTCAATGTGATTTTTTATCTCTTAGCCAGGTCTTTCTTCCAGGGCTGTTGTAAGGGACAGACGCAGTCTATGATGCCTCATTGCTTCTATCTTCACTACACATCTGAAAATTGGTCTGTTGCAGTCAGGTTCACGTTGCTGGTAGAAATCACCCAACCAAGAGAGGCTTGTGGAAAAAACAGGTTTATTTTGACTTACAGGCTTGAGGGGAAGCTCCATGATGGCAGAGGAAAACAATGCCATGAGCAGAGGGTGGACATCACCCCCTGGCCCACATAAGGTGGACAATAGTAACAGGAGAGTGTGCCAAATACTGGCAAGGGGGAGCTGGCTATAACACCCATAAGCCCACCCCAAACAATACACCTCCTCCTGTAGGTATTAATTCTCACATCTCCATCAGCTGGGAACCTAGCATTCAGAACATCTATGTTTATGGGGGACACCTGAATCAAACCACCACATGGACTCTTGGGGATCTACACTTGTGTTTGTTTTCTATGAACCAAAAGCACACTGCCACAAACTCTTAGAGCAGTATCCATTCCTTGCCTTGAAGCTCTGGAAGTCAGAAGGTGAGGTGGGCTCAACTGGGTTCTATGTTTAGGGGCTCCCAAGGTGGAAATCAGTACAGCACCTGGGTTGGACTCTAATCTGACAACTATGGGGGGAAATTCTACTCCATTTTTGTTTTATTTTTAATTATTTTATTTTAAATTAATTTATTACAGAGAGGAGAGAGAGAGAGAGAGAGAGTGAGCGAGCATGTCAGGGCCCAGCCACTGCAGATAAACTCCAGACACATGCGCCACCATGGGCATCTGGCATATGTGGGTGCTGGGGAATTGAACCTGGGTCCTTAGGCCTCACAGGCAAGAGATTTAATGGCTCAGCCATCTCTCCATCCCCGACTCCATTTTTGCTGTTGGCAGAACCCAGTCCCTTGGAGTTTTAGGACAGACATCGCTTTTCTTGCTGTCAGACAGATGTCCTTGGTTTCTTGGACCAAGCTGGCACCCACACATGGGACTCTCCTCTGCTTGGGATCCCTCCTGGCTTCCTCTTCTGGGGAGAACGGACCCTTTGGCATGAGATGAGACCCAGCACCTAAGGCAACTGATCATAATTACATCCAAGTCCTCCCCTTGTCAAGCAAAGTAAGTTAATGATGGCAGTAGCAAACCCTAGAAACTGAAGGGGTCACAGAGGGTCCATGAAATCCCCTTCTCATCGTGACTGATACTCTTCGTGGACTGATGTCACAGTGGTGATCCTGTTCAGAATCCTTCAGTGTGTCAGAAAACCTGAAACATGTCACTGCCTTCCCCCACGTCCCCGAGTGGGTTGGAAATGTTGCTCAGGATTTGTCCTCATGTAGTCCCGGTCCTCTTACTTCCACACGCTTGCATAGCCGGCAAGCCAGGGTTTGATTCTTCAGACCCATGGATAGCCAAATGCACAAAGTGGTGAACGCATCTGGGATTTATTAACAGTGGCAAGTGGCCCCGGTGAGCCCATGCTCTCTGTCTCTGCTTGCAAATAAATTAAAATATTTTTAAAAATAAGAGTAAAAACTAAAATTCTAGTACTTGGGAGGCAGAGGTAGGAGGATCACTGTGAGTTTGAGATCTGCCTGGGACTACAGAGTGAATTCCAGGTCAACCTGGGCTAGATAGAGTGAGACCCTACCTTGAAGAAAACAAAAACCAACCAACCAAATAAATGTCAATACTACACTCAAAGCACTTACAAATCTAAAACCACACTGGGGGGTTTTAGGCCCATAATACAGGTATTTCTTAGATGTGGGTTAAGTGAAAGAGTGAAGGATGAATGACAGGCTTTGTTCTTATGCAATCTGTTGTTTTAAAAACAAGGTATACACACACACACACACACACACACACACACACAGAGTTTAAGGGAGGAAGGGTTTATTTCAGCTTACAGTCCCAGGTCACAGTCCATCACGGCAGGGAGGCATGGCTGGCAGGAGCTTAGGCAGCTGGTCACATTCAGTATAGTGAGGAAGCAGAGGATGAAGGCTGCTGTTCAGCCTGCTCTCATCTCCTCGTACAGTCCGGACCCCAGCCCACAGAATGGTGCCTCCCACAGTTAAGGTGGGTCTTCCTCAGTGAAACCTAATCGTGATAACCCCTCACAGGCAAGTCCAGAGGCTAGCCTAATGGCAATAGTCCCACACAGGGGACTCCCGAGCCTGTGAGGCTGACACTCAATATAAACCATCGTGCCTCCGGAGAAAGAGCGTCATATTGAAGTTGGCAAGCACTCATTATACAAATGCAAGTAAGAATATTTTTATTCTACATCGAGACAATGAACAGCGACCTGAAATAGAGCTGACCTGTAGCTTGTCTCCACGGTACCACCTAAAGTTCTTCGTCATCCCACTTTGGAGGCAAATACGCATTCCTGCATCTTGCCTCGTCTTTCTCCCAAGTCAAGATCTCTGGCAACTGTGCACTCAGGCCTATGATCCCAGAAAGTGACTGGTTGGCAAATCACAGAACAGGACGTCTTGTAATGGCGTCGTGTCCACCTGTGGGGATGGTGGGCCCAACGCATACCATGATGATAGCAGAAAGGCAGCCGTCAGCAGACACCCCACAAGCACAACGGAATCTGGAGTGTGTACTAGAAGGGGGCACGGTGGTATGAGCATGAGACGAGAATGCAGATGCGGGCACAGGCAGTGAATGTGTGACCAGAGCCCCGAGTGTGAACTACACCTTGACTACGGCTACAGCATTTTGGGACTTCCATATATGTCTGTGCTTCCGGTTGTCATATGTCACAACCTGGCTGTGGTCGCTGTCCTTGGAGTAAAGGAGTCTTCTCCTTGGGCTGGGGAAGTTGGTAGAGTGTTTTGTGTGGCATGCACGAAGTCCTGGGTTTGACTCCTAACGCCTTCCCCCAATACTCTGGGTGTGGTGGCACTGAGCACTTGGAAAGTTCAGGAAGGAGGATGGGAAGTTTAAGCCAGCCTCGGCTACATAGTGAGTTTGAGGCCAGTCTGGGTACATGAGACCCTGTTTCAAATAAAAAATAACATAGGGTTGGAGAGATGGCTTAGCGGTTAAGGTGCTTGCCTGCGAAGCCTAAGGACCCATGTTTGACTCTCTAGATCCCACGTAAGCCAGATGCACAAAGATGAGGCCAGCACAAGGCCGCACATGCCCACTAGGTGGCGCAAGCGTCTGGCGTTTGATTTCAGTGGCTGAGGCCCTCGTGCGCCAATTCTTTCTCTCTCTAGCTCTCTATCTTTCCTCTTTCTTTCTCTCTCTGTCTCTAAATAAAATAAAACACAAAGGAGTCGTCTCCCCTAGGTACTGCATGCCACGGGTGTGAGGGGGCGCAATGCCGATGGGGCTTATGGGACTGCTAAAAGAAAGTCTTCTTAAACACCAACAGGAAAAGCCATAAAGTGAGATATCCGAGCTTACTGGGCGTCTTGCTGGGAGGATGCTGACGTTGAGTTTTCCACATTCAATTATTATATTCCCAATTTCCTCTGGGGGGGTTGCATGGAATGAGGACCCTGACCTTCCTTGATACCAGTCTGTCTCTCCTCAGTCCCTAGTACACCAGAGGTGGGAGGTGTCTGGAGGGTCAGGCTGTACAAGGACATCGAGGGACACCCCAAGAGGTGCTTTGGCAGGAATCAGTACCTGAGAGGCATACCACCTAGGTATTTCACTGTAGTGCATCCCTGAAGGTGGCCACATTCCTTGACTGCCTGGTGCCACCCAGGCGGGTTGCAGGCAGCCAGCCACGGGCTCCAGGAGCTTCTTGGAAATGTCATTCGGAGTCCACTGCGTGGTCGAAGGCATGCTCGGAGCGTTCCTTTGTCCTGGACCGAGAGCACAGGTACAAAAGAAGCGCCAGGCACAGCAAGGCGGCTGAGGTAAAGAAGGCCAGGATGCCCACAAAGGCGGGTGGTTGTATGGGCAGGCGGACCAGGGGGCTTCCAGCCGGGATCTGGTTGGTCAGGCTGAGCATGTAGCCGAGGGACCAGGAAATGCTACTGTTCCCCACCTGCGGAGCGGAGCAGACAGCTCAGTGCTCGGGATGAGACCGCACCCCAGCACACCCCACCACCAGCCCCGAGAGGCTCCCACAGGAGAGGATGCACCCACAAAGAATGGGGGGCATCCCACCTTCAGTAGAAGAGTCAGTCAGAAAAGCAATTGCCCATGGCACAACCCCATCTCAGCCTCGTGGGAAAACACCACGTTAATAACCGTGCAAGTTTTTCTGTGGCCCAGGTGAACAGGCATGTTTGTGGGTAAGGCAGAGCGGGTGGGAAGGGGTTTGCTGAACCCACCACCAGCTCCCCGGGGCACAGTCCCCATGGGAAGCTGACTTGGCAGTTTCTTCTGGTGGGTCCATCTGTTCTTGCTTAATATGTTTTTTAAAAATTTGTTATTATTTAATTGTGTGTGTGTGCCCGCGTGCACATGGGTGCACACACACACACTCGCCAGGTTCTCTTTCTGCTTGTTCTTGCAAACAAACACCAGACATATGCGCCACTTGTTGTGCCCAGCTTTATGTGGGTGCTGGGGAATTGAACCCTGGCCACAGGTCTTGCAAACGAGCGCCTTTAACTGCT
Source organism: Dipus sagitta (assembly GCA_036346955.1). Classification (NCBI taxonomy): domain Eukaryota; kingdom Metazoa; phylum Chordata; class Mammalia; order Rodentia; family Dipodidae; genus Dipus; species Dipus sagitta. Next base: position 4,568,669 of record CM070786.1, read on the forward strand.
GAGCCATCACCCCTGCCCCCTTGACATGCTTTTCGTTGGTTCAATAAGGCAAACAGATGTTTGGCATTTGCGATGTCTGTAGTGAGTGATGCTTGTAATCATGGTTCTTAAAAGCGTTCAGCTACAAACTAAATCACAACACCAGCTTCATTTTTCAGGTCATATTTGCGTGATTAAAAAAAAAAAAAAACAAGCAACTTTTGGGCTGGAGAGATGGCTTAGCAGTTAAAGTGTTTTCCTGCGAAGAAGCCTAAGAACCCACGTTCGACTCTCCAGATCCCACATAAGTCAGATGCATGTGGTGATGTATGCATCAGGAGTTTACTTGTAGTGGCTGGAGGACCCGGCACACCCATTCTCTCTCACCTTCTTTCTCTTTCTCTCATAAATAAATAAATAAAAATAAAATGTTAAAAAACTTTCAATCTTGAGCCGGGCGTGGTGGCGCACGCCTTTAATCCCAGCACTCGGGAGGCAGAGGTAGGAGGATCGCTGAGAGTTCGAGGCCACCCTGAGACTACAGAGTGAATTCCAGGTCAGCCTGAGCTAGAGTGAGACCCTACCTCGAAAAACAAACAAACAAACAAAAAAAAAACTTTCAATCTTTCTGTATTCTTAAACTTACACCAATAACTTCTCATAAGTGGCATCTCTTGGTTATTTATTTATCTTTATTTTTTTTGTTTTGAGATAGGGTCTTATGTAGCTGAGGTTGGCCTCCAATTTACAATGTTGTTAAGGCTAGCCTTGAATTCTTTTTTTTTTTTTTTTTGGTTTTATTTATTTATTTGTTTGTTTTCCAAGGTAGGGTCTTGCTCTAGCCCAGGCTGACCTGGAACTCACTATGTAGTCTCAGGGTGACCTCAAACTCATGGTGATCCTCCTACCTCTGCCTCCTGAGTGCTGGGATTAAAGGTGTGCACCACCATGCCTGGCTGAATTCTTTTTTTTTTGCCCAGGATGTTTGTTTAAAATTTTATTTCAAAAGCTTAGATAGCTTCCCCCCCGGCTGAATTCTTGATCTTTCTCTGTGTGTGCTACTATATTCATTGTTTTTCTTTTCTTTTTTTTTAAAGCATATTTTAATATGTTTATTTGGAAGGAGAGAAAGATAGAGAGAAAGAATGGGCACATCAGAGCCTCTTGCCACTGCAAATGAACTCCAGATGCATCTGGCTTTACGAGGGTTCTGAGGAACTGAACCTGGGCCAGCAGGCTCTACAAACAAACACCTTTCACTGTTAAGCCACTGCCCCAGGCCTCTTTTGTTTTATTTATTAATTTTTAAATATTTTTTCTTTCTTTCTTCCTTTATTTATTTATTTGAGAGAGGGAAAAATGCAGAGAGAGAGAGAGAGAGAGAGAGAGAGAGAGAGAGAGAGAGAGAATGAATGGGTGCACCAGGGCTTCCAGCCACTGCAAACAAAACTCCAGATGCATGCGCCACCTTGTGCATCTGGCTCACATGGGTCCTGGGGAATCAAACCTGGGTCCTTTGTGTTTGCAGGCAAGTGCCTTAACTGCTAAGCCATCCCTCCAGCCCTTTTTATTTATTTATGTTTTTAGCGTTAGTTTTCTTTCTAAAAAGAATTCATTCTTTTTTCTGTATTTTTGTGGTATCTATTCCTCTTCCCACTTGCCTGCTACCTCCACAGTGTGCTCAAGCATGCAAGGCAGTCGCTCGGCTGAGCTTCATCTCCAGCCCAGTGACACTGTCGTGTGGCAAATCTTCTGAAATCTTTTCACATCCCCACATATGAACACTCACTTGAAGGATAATTCTTCATGATAAAAGGAAAGGATATTCAAACCTAGAGTATTTTCTTCATCCAACCTTATACTCAATAGGAGCATGTTCTGCAATCATATAATGTGCTTGCCTGGTAATTAGATTTGTTAGGAGCAGAGCTTGGAGCACGCATGCCATCAACGGTTTGGTGTCTCCAGACATCCCTCTTGTTTTTTTCTACAGATGACTTAATTTTACTAATGTGAAAATAGACAGTCCCAGGCCTAATGCAGGATATTGAATGGGTTAATCTAATTGTCGTCGAAGCTGGACTTGAGCAGACCGGTTCCAGACATCCTCCAGGCTTCACATCAGCTATTCCTGGACCGAGAAAACCCTCTTACACCTGGGGACACAGTGGTGGCAGGACATGGTCACAAGGCTGGGTCCTGCCTGAAGCAAGGTCTGGTGGTCTGGTGGCAGCTGTCACTCTACTTTCTAAGCATTTTGTTCCTTTGACAATTTTATTTATCTATCTTCTATTTCTCTCTCTCTCTATCACCTATCAGTTAATTGATCTACCATCTATCACCTATCTAGCTATCATGTATCATGTATTTATCATCTATATATCTACTATCTATCATCTATCTGTCTGTCTATCATCTATCTATCTCTATCATCTACTTATCTATATATCCGTTATCTTTCACCTGGCCAAGGAAATATTCTCTATCCCCACAGTTTTATCTGTAAACACAATGACCTCAGGTTGATTTCAAGAGAACATTCTTTTTTAAAATAGTTTTTTAGAATTTATTTATTTGAAAGAGAGAGAGAGAGAGATAAACAGAGAATGGGCATGCCAGGGCCTTTAGCCACTGCAAATGAGCTCCAGATGTATGTGCCATCTTATGCATCTGGCTTGTGTGGGTCCTGGGGAATTAAACTTGGGTCCTTTGGCTTTGCAGGCAAGTGCCTTAACCACTAAGCCATCCCTTCAACCCATCATTTAAAGAGAAAATTCTTTTTATCTTTTATTATTATGAGAGAGAACAAGAGAGAAAGAATTGGCACAGCAGGGCCTCCAACCACTGCAACTGAACTCCAGACACATGCACCTGTAGTACACATATGTGACCTTGTGCTTGTGTCACCTTGTGTGTCAGGCTTATGTGGGATCTGGAGAGTCGAACATGGGTCCTTAGGCTTTGCAGGCAAGTGACTTGACCTCTAAGCCATCTCTCCAGCTTGAAAATTCTTTCTTTTTAAAATATACTTTTAAAAGATATTTTATTTTTTTATTTATTTGAGAGAAAGAGGCAGAGAGAGAGAGGGAGAGAATGGGCACACCAGGGCCTCCAGCCACTGTAAAAGAACTCCAGATGCATGCACCCTCTTGTGCATCTGCCTTATATGGGTCCTGGAGAATTGAACTGGGATCCTTTGGCTTTGCAGGCAAATGCCTTAACCACTAAGCAACCTTTCCAGCCCAAAAATTCTTATTTAATGCTAATGTGTAACTCCCTCATGCTCTAAAGCCTGCATAAAATTCTGACATCTGTATAATGGAGAGCAGTTATTACCCTTTTAAAAATTAAATTACACCAAAATTGAGTTACAGTTGAGGCTGCTTTTCTGGACGAAAGGTCTCATATCCTTAATGTATTTAGCTCTCATTCACCCAACCTCTCCTACACACCGACCAGTTCCAGCTCTTGTACTGAAGCTAGAAGTGTCAGAAGGACAGTGAGGAGGGTTTCTGACCTCCAGGAGGTCACCACCTGCTGGCCCTTGGCTTCCCATCTTTTCCTCATCTAGAACTCTCTTGCAAGTGACTCCCTTAAGTTCTCTGCTCCTGAGGTATTCAGAAGTGTCCAAGTTTAAATTACCCTGTAACCTTTGAAGTTGTCTCCACATGCATGCACAAACCTTTTGATGGAGAGTGAGAAGAGGAAATGATTTCTGTTTTACTTACTTCTTTCTCAAAACGTATTTTAGGCCAAGTCTCCTCTGTGAACTTGTACCCATTCACGAGCAGGTGGTAAATGTAGTGAGCTGAGAAGCAGTAGGAGCGGGCATACACCTCATCAAACTTGGGGAGCAGAGATGGGAGCTGCAAAGGAGGTTTAGAACACCTGAGAGGAGTGGGCAGGTACATTTCCAAATGCACATTTCAGCCTGGGCTAGAGCGAGACCCTCCATAGAACCCTCCCCCGCCAAAAAGAAACAAGGAACAAAATGAACATTTCATAGCACCTGGTATTAACTATCATATTTAAAAAAATCTTAAGAGCTGCCTGTGAGCTAAGGACCCATGTTCGACTCTGCAGATGCCACTAAGCCAGATGCACAAAGGTGAGGCAAGCACAAGTTCACACGTCACCACTAGGTGGCGCAAGCATCTAGCGTTTGACTGCAATGGCTAGGGTGCTGGCATGCCAATTCTCTCTCCTTCTCTTTCTCTCTCTCACTCTATAAAATAAAATAAAAATCTTAGTCAGGCATGGTGGCACATGCCTTTAATCCCAGTACCCAGGAGGCAGAGATAGGAGGACTGCCATGAGTTCAAGGCCACCTTGACACTACATAGTGAATTCCAGGTCAGCCTGGGATACAGTGAGACCCTACCTCGGAAAACAAAAACAAACGAACAAACAAAATCTTCTCACAATGCTGGGGAGATGGCTTAGTGGTTAAAGGCAATTGCTTGCAAGCCTGCCAACCTGGGTTCAGTCTTCCCTGGAACCCATGTAAAGCTGGGCACAAAGTGGCACATGTGTCTATGATCTTAATGTTCCCACAACAATGGGAGACAGAACCAGGAGACTCCAGAAGCTCATGGTCCAGTTATTCAGTTTGGTGCACCCAGTGACAAAATAAGAAAAAATACTCTGTCACAAAGAGGATACAAGGGTGAGGACAGACCCTTGAAGCTGTCTTCTGATCGCCACATGCTCAGATTTAAAAAAAAAAATCACTCAGAATTTCAAGATAAAAACGATAACAACACAATTATGCAACAATAAAAATATCCCTATCCAATGCCACATCATAGTAGTATCTGAGGTCACTGAGTGTTTATTACATACCAAGCGCTGCTCTCATTTTTTATTTTACTTTTAAACTTTTTTGTTTTTATTTATTTATTTGAGAGAGATAGAAAGAAGCAGATAGATAAATAGATAGCAAGATAGAGAGAGACAGACAGACAGAATGGGTGTGCCAGAGCCTCCAGCCACATGCACCACTGTGTGCATCTGGCTTATGTTGGTCCTGCGGAGTTGAACCTTGGTTCTCTGGCTTTGTAGGCCAGCACCTTAACTGCCAAGCCTTCACTCTAGCCACTTTTTAGCATATAGTGCACGCACGTACACGTACACACACACACACACACACACACACACACACGCGTTTCTCAAGGTAGGGTCTCACTCTAGTCCAGGCTGACCGTGGAATTCACTATATAGTCTCAGGGTGGCCTTGAACTCACAGTGATCTTTCTACCTGTGCCTCCCAACTGCTGGAATTAAAGGTGTGCGCCACCATGCCCAAATAATTTTTTTTTATTATTTGCAAGGAGAGAGAGAGAGAGAGAGAGAGAGAGAGAGAGAGAGAGAGAGAGAGAATGGGTGTGCCAGGGCCTCCAGCTGCTGAAAATGAACTTCAGAGGCACACACAACTGTGCATCTGGCTTTATGTTGGGTGCTGGGAAATCAAACCTGGATCCTTAGGCTTTGTAGGCAAACACCTGAACTGCTGAGCCATCTCTCCAGCCCTATTTTTTAGCTTTTTGTTGACAACCTCCAGAGGTATAGACAATATATCACAATCACAGTCCTCTCCCATGCCCTCCCTTTCCCCCCTCCTGAGTCGCCCTTCCACTGAATCCCTTCTTTTTTCCAACTAGTCTCTTTTATTTCAATGTCATCACCCCCTCCCCCCGCCATTCTGCAGGTCTTGCATAGACAGCATCAGCCACTGTGAGGTCATGAACACCATGGCAACTCTGTGTTGTTTTCACTTTTTGAAGCAGGGTCTCCTTTGGCCCAGGCAGGCCTCAGACTCACAGCAATCCTCCGACCTCTGCTGCCCAAGTGCTGAGACAATGGGCGTGCACCAGCGCGCTGGGCCCTGTCCTCACCTTTCCGCATGCACTTAGAGTGCTGTCCACAGTGCATGCGTGAATGACCTGATTTCGTAGATGCAGATTGGCAGGGCTAAGTTCAGGATCTACACACATGCATACACTCGTATACAATACATACACATATATACACATACATGCATATACACACATACACATATGCATAGACATATAGACACACATCCATATATAACACATACATATATATGCACACACATAGACACATAATATATACATATATGCAAACACATACATGCAAATGCAATATGCTCTGCTGTATATTTTTTGTACTGACATCCACCCTTTTTTAAAAAATACTGACCTCACTCCAAGTGCGTTGGCAGAAATCCCAGCTGCTGGAGTTGAAGGCGCTCAGCGAGAAACTCCCCGACAGGTTGAAGGCACTGGCTGTGTAGTAGAACCCTGCAAAAGCCTGGAAGAAGCCCAGAAGGGGCTTAGGTGATGGCTCAGTGGATCAAATACTGCTTAAGCCTGAGTGCCTGAGTTCAACTCCCCAGACCCTACGTAGAAAGCCAGAAGCTGTGGCAGCTTCTGTCATCCCAGCACTCTGACAGGGAGGTGTTCCCGGACGCTCATGGTGAGTGCAGCGAAGAGCGACAGCAGAGCAAGATCCAGAGGGGGAGAGAGAAAGAGAGAGAGAGAGAGACGGGGGGGGGGGGGGGGGAGGGGGGAGGGAGGGGGAGAGAGGGAGCAAGACAGAGAGAGAGGGAGGGAGAGAGAGGGAGGGAAGGAGAGAGGGAGGGAGAAAGAGAGAGGGAGAGAGAGAGAGAGGAAGACAGAGGGAGAGAGAGAGCGCGAGCGCCTCACGGGAGGTGGAAAGGCAAGGACTGACCTCCCCGTACATGCATAGCACAGGCACATCCAAATGCAAACATGCACACACATGAAGTACAGAAGGAAGCGAGTTTTCCGATGGCGCAGGGCAGGGCAGGGTGGAGAAGAAATGGCGGGTCACAGGTCAGCAGGAACCAGAGGTGAGAGGTCTATATTCCATGATGTGCAGACAGAACTCTTTTGTAGAAAAAATTATTTACATGAGGTGTGGTGGCTCCCAACTTTAATTCTAACATTCAGGAGGCAGAAGTCGGAGGGTCGCTGTGAGCTCGGGGCCAGCCTGAGACTACATAGTGAATTCCAGGTCAGCCTGGGTGAGAGGGAGACCCTACCTCAAAAAACCAAAACAAATAATTATACATATATTTACTTATTAGAGAGAGAGAGAACATGAGCACTCCAGAGCCTGTTGCTGCTGCAAATGAACTTTAGACGCATGAGCCACTTCGCACATCTGGCTTTACGTGGCTACTAGGGAACTGAACCCAGGTCAGCAGGCTTTGCAAACAAGTGGCCTTAATGGCCGAGCCATCTCCCCAGCCCCAGCCAGAACTCTTCCAGTGGGGTTTGCGCTCACCACAAATGGCCCTTGAACCTTAGGTTGGTAAACCCCATCAAAGGAACAAGCTTCTTGGTCCTGGCAAGCTTTGAAGTCAAATATGGAAGCCACCTTCTCCCTGCACAGCCAGGGGTCCCCGGTTCCTGTAAAGGTGACGATGTCGTTGGGGCTGTAACTTTCCGGCCTCTGTTTTTCGGTGCATAGGCTGCCAAACACGTGGCCCAAGGTGAAGGCGGCGCTGTAGTTCTGAGGGTAGCAGGGGTTGCTGACGGTGGCTTCAGTGGGAGAGCCCTGTGGGTACAAGAGCGAGGCGTTAGGTGGGGTTTTTTGGTAAATCCTTCTGGCCATTGCACATTAAAAAAAATTATTTTTGTTTATTTTTATTTATTAATTTGAAAGTGACAGAGAAAGAGGGAGAGAGGGGGCGGGGAGAGAATGGGCACGCCAGGGCCTCCAGCCACTGCAAATGAACTCCAGACACGTGCGCTCCCTCGTGCATCTGGCTAACGTGGGTGTCCTGGGAATCAAACCTTGAACCTTAGGCTTCACAGGCAAGCGCTTAATGGCTAAGCCATCTTTCCAGTCCCCCACTGCACATTTTAAAGCCTTTTACTGTTACCAAAATTTTCACAGCTCTCACATTGACTGACACCACCCCACATGGGGTCCTGACGGACAGTTTAAGAAGCTTTATTCTAAGTAACTCAGAAGAGTTGGGGAAAGGGTGTGTGTGGAGTTGCCCTGGACCAGGGAGGGTGCTAGGCAGTTTCATATTATCCAGTCATGCAGACTGATTTTAGAGCTTAGCCTCTCTTTGACTCTCACCTGCTCTGGGAAAAGGATGATTTCCTTTTCTTTCTATGAGCCTCACTCTTTTCTCTGTCAGAGCCAGAGGACTATGCATTGCCATAAATGAAGAGAGAAGAAAGAGGAGGAGGAGGAGGAAGAGGAAGAGGAAGAGGAGAAGGAAGGATTCTTCAGAACTTCTCTCCCAGAAATAAGCATGTTGGTTGAGTTACTTTCTCTCTCTCTCTCTCTCTCTCTCTCTCTCTCTGGCTTTTTGAGGTAGGGTCTCACTCTAGTCCAGGCTAACCTGGAATTCACTATGTAGTTTCAGGCTGCCCTTGAACTCACGGCGATCCTCCTACCTCTGCCTCCCGAGCGCTGGGATTAAAGACATGCGCCACCACGCCCGGCTGGTTGAGTGACTTTCATGAGCACATGGGCACGTGGGGGTGAATGTGGTTCTGAGGGCCCTGATGTGGACAGCTGACTAGGTTCACTTGGGGATTGTTTGGCTGTGTTGGGGAGGGGTGATAGTGTGGGAGGGGTGACAGTCTGGGTGGGAGTGTGGTAGAGCAGCTGGAGGCTGCCTGAGGGTCCTTCTTTCTCTCCTTCCTAGGTAGGGCCAGACCCTTGCTAAGGTCACCACCATGTGGATCCTGCACCACAGGTTCAGTCTTTCCTGGGGCAGACGCTGGAATTGGAGGGTAAGTTCCCACAACCCAACTTGCACAAAGGGCTCTGAAGATGGGAATGCTGCAGGAGTTTAGTGACTTTTGTGAGTCAGCTCAACTTTTAAATAATTATTTGTTTGTTTATTTATTTATTTCTAAGTAGGGAGAGATAGAACAAAGACAGACAGACAGAATGGACACACCATGCCCCCAGCCACTGCAAACGAACTCCAGATGCATGTACCACCTTGTGTATCTGGCCTTATGGGGCACTTGGGAATCAAACTTGGGTCATTATGTTTTGCAGGCAGGCACTTTAACCACTAAGCTATCTCCATCCCTCAACTATTTTTGTCTTAAATTTACTTGCAAGTAGAAAGGAAGGGAGGGAGAGATGGAGAAAGGGACAGAGAGAGAGAGAGAGAGAGAGAGAGAGAGAGAGAGAATGGGTACACCAGTGCCTCCTGCCAATGCAAAAGTAATTCAGATGTATGCACCACTTTGTGCATCTGGCTTTTTGACAGTATTGAACTAGGGAATTGAACCCAGGCTGTCAGGCTTTGCAAGCAAGCACCTTTAACCACTGAGCCATCTCTCCAGCCCCCAGCTCAACTTTTTAGTAGGCTAGTAGCTACATAACACAGCTCCTGCTCCCAGCTACCATGGTAGATTGGAGGGACAGGGGGAAATCTCTAAATGCTGGGTGGGCTGTGGTCTTCCTCATATCCTCCAGTCAGCTGAGGCCCCCCTCCTTCCATCTTGGCAGCCCAGCCATGGTAGGAGTTGGTATCCTTGACACTGGAGTTTGGGGCGTGGGGTCTCATCCATAGAGCCGAGAGCACTCACAGACACACTGACACACAAGCATACCCTAATGCAGGGTTTATGTTAGTGACCACCCTCCACAGGAGGCTCACTGTGGTCTTTGGTGCCCCAGGACACAGCCCTACAAATTACTGAGTGGAATTTAGCTGCTCCAAAGTCCTCCCCACCTATAGAATTCCAAGCCTGCCTAATATAGACCCTTCTACAAGAAAGCTGAGCCAGTACAGGCTCTGCCCTTCCCCCTGCATTTCTCTTGTGACTGTGAATGTATTTTTGTCTGCACCCAGGGGAACTCCATGTTTCTCAGGCAAACTTAGCTACCGGGATAAAATATTTTGTGTTCATAAAGAATTTGAATCATGCAGAAAACATCTAGGGCTTTGGATCTTCCTAGACTTTTTTTTTTTTAAATATTTTTGGGCTGGAGAGATGGTTCAGCAGTTAAGATGCTTGCCTGAGAAGCCTAAGGACCCATGTTCTATTCTCCAGATCTCATGTTAGCCAGACACACAGAGGTGAGGCAAGTGCAAAGCCTCAGATGTACACGAGGTGGCACAAGTGGTCTGGAGTTCAATTGCTGTGGCTGAGGCCCTGGCCTGCCAATTCTCTCTCTGTCTCTCTCTAAAATAAAAAATAAATAAAATTAATTCCTATTGACAGCATTTAAAATATTTTTATTTATTTGTGAGAGTAGAGAGAAAGGAGAAAGAGAGAGAGAATGAGAATGGGCACATCAAGGCCTCTTGCCACTGCAAATGAACTCCAGATGCATGTGTCACTTTGTGCATCTGGCTTTACATGGGTCCTGGAGAATCAAACTTGCTGGCAAACTTTGCAAGAAAGTTCTTTAATCACTGAGCCTTCTCCTTAGCCTCAGCCTCAGTCCTTTCCAAGGCATTTTTTTTTTTTTCAAGGTAGGATCCCACTCTAGCACGGGCTGACCTAGAATTCACTCTGTAGTCTCCGGCTGGCCTCAAATTCACAGTGATCCTCCTACTTCTGCCTCCTGAGTGCTGGGATTAAAAAGTGTAAGGCACCATGCCCTACCCTTCCAAGCCTTTTTAAAGAAATATTTTTACTTATAAGAGACAGAGACACAGAGAGGAGAGAGAGAGAGAGAGAGAGAGAGAGAGAGAGGATGAAAATAGATGCAACAGCAGGGCCTCCTGCCACAGCAAATGAACTCCAGACACATACACATTTTGTGCATTTGGCTCTACATGGGTACTAGGGAATTGAACTTTGGCCAGCAGACTTTGCAAGCAAGTGCCTTTACCCATTAAGCCATCTCATCAGCCCAGATCTTCCTAGATTTCTGAAGCATATTCATTAGAAGTGGTCAACACAACATGAGAGAGAGGATTGATTAATTAATTAATTAATATATTAGGTTAGTACTATTACTGTGCTGGTGATGCAGCTCAGTGGGCACAGTGCTTGCTTTGCATGCACAAGGCCCTGAGTTATGTCCCCAGCACTGCAAAAACCAGGCATGGTGGAACATGCTTGAAATTCCAGCACTAGGAGGATCTCAAGTTCAAGGTCATCCTTGGCTACATAGCAAGTTTAAGGCCAGCCTGGACTACAAGAACCCTTATCTCAAAAAAGAAAAAGAAGCTGGGTGTAGTGGCTCACACCTTTAATCCCAGCACTCAGGAGACAGAAGCAGGAGGATTTCCATGAGTTCAGAGTTAGTCTGGGACTACAGAGTGAGATCCAGGTTATCCCGGGGCTAGAGTGAGACCCTATGTTAAAAAAAAAATAAAAAAATAAGCTGGTCGTGGTGGTGCACACCTTTTAATTCCAGCACTCAGGAGGCAGAGGTAGGAGGATCGCTGTGAGTTCAAGGCCTGAGACTACATAGTGAATTCCAGGTCAGCCTGAACTAGTGTGAGACCCTACTTTGAAAAAAGAAAAATAAGTAAATAAAAATAAAAATAAAATAAAGAAAAAGAAAATACTGTTATCTGTTTTTCCATCTACCTGCTGACTTGAGTACAAAAGGGCAGATCACCCTCCCTCAGTACCTGCAGAAGTGTTGCCAGAAACTTCTTCTCAGCCTCATTCCGGCCATAGCACTGGAAGCTGTGTGTGTAGAGTGTGTACCCATAGCCGTACAGAGTCACCTCCACAATGTCGCTGTCATTTAGCCCCGTCTTCTCTCCTGCCACGAAGGATATCTGGGTGGAGGCCCCTCCTAAGTCCAGGGCTCCCGTGGTCTCCACGCCGCGTGGATGCACCCACGTGTGCCACAGGTTTTTCTGCGGGGCGGGAGAGGGACGTGAGAAGAAAGGACCAAGCAACCATCTTTGCTCGCCCAGGGCTCTCCACCCAAGTCCCAACTGCTACTGCAGGGCCGGGTGACACGTTCACACTCAGGGCCGGTTCTCTCCTTTTATTTCAATGGTGGTAAGTTCAGATGGCTACAGGAGCTGGGCAGGGGACACAAATAAGTCACAAATGTGTGTGGGTTAGCTGTGTGTGGCAGGGACAGGCTGGAGCGTGCCTGGGTTCACTCTCTGTCCTGCTGGTTGCCACCACGCAGCAAGGTGACTGACTGTCACTATTTCCCCTCACAGTGGAGAAGGGGGCAGTGAGGACATCTGAAGACGCTGTGCGTGGAATTCTGAGTAAATTTCCCAAATGTTAACTGTGGCAGTTCATTGAAAAATTCACAAATACACCTGAGGGCAACAAACTAAGTCTTTCAGAAGGACATATGGTCTAAGCGCCCTCTGTGGGGACTGGACTGTAAGAAGGCCCCGGGGGACACTGTGACAGCTCTCTTTGTCTCTGGGGACTCAGGAAACTAACTACCTGGTGTTTTTTATAAATTCCAGGGAGCCAGGGAGCTCTGGAGCTGTCCTTCAAAATACCCATAGTCCCACAAATTTCTCCCACGCTGTTAAGGTGACTGTTCCCCCAGTTCATGCATTGGGTTCTGCTTATGGCCCTCGCCTCCCCCGCCCCCACTGGTGGATGCAGCCTGTTTTTAGCTGCTGCGCCTAAGCGCCGCCCTCCCCAGTGCATTATAAGTAGGACCCCCCCCCCCCCTGGCATGGACCTCCCCTTCGGTGATCATCCACAGGGGACGGGATAAACAGCAAGATTGAAAAAAAAAGCCAAAAACCATGCATTTGTTTCCACACACCTCCAGGAAGTTTCCCATTATATAGTTGGCTGTAATCCATCCATACACCCCTTCCTCTTGCCCAGAAATGATTTGAGCACCCCTAAAATCAAAAGGCTGGGACTTGAAGTAGCTTTGGATGCTCGCAAGGACTTCATTAGCTGCCGTTTCATTCTGCAACCTATGCAAGGCACAGAACACAAGAGGCTGAGTGCCAGACACAAGGCAGTCTTCCGAGATCTCCCTCAGCGGGTAAGGCTAGCCTCCCGACACCCTGCCGGCGGGAGCACGTTCCGGGCGTGTGCGGCACGCGGCGGCCCCCTCTGCAAGCGGAACTCACCCAGGCAGGACGCACCTCTTACCTGTCACACCGTCATCCCGTTTCTGTGGCGCCTGACCCTGTCCCCTTCCACTCACTAGAACAACTGGCCAATAGGAAGAGCCTCCCAGTTAGTGGGATCGCTTTGGCTCAGATCAGAGGAAGAAGAGACATGGGGGAGGCCGGCGTGTACGCTTGTGGAGGCCAGAAATTGATCTTGGGAGTCTTCCTCAATGACTTTACGATTGCTTCAGAGTCTCCTACTGAATCTAGAACTCACTGATTTAGCTAGTCTAGCTAGCCAGGGACCCCCAGGGATTCCTTATCTCCACTTTCCTAGCACTGGCATTACAGGCACTTTATGTGGGTACTGGGGACCCAAACTCAGGTCCTCCAGCTTGTGCAGCAAGGCTTTACCCGCTGAGCCACCTCCAGGCTCCTTTCTATCTCCCTGCATGCCCAGTTCTACCTAATTCTACCCAGCTGGGGTCATAAGCACTTTCAAAGCACAGCGAGCTTTGTTTTCTGATAAATCCTCACCTCCAACACCCGGAGCACTGCCTATAACCTGAACAGATTCACACTTCATGTTTCTTTCCGGACCTATTTTTTCTTTTGTTTCAAGGTCAAGGAAATACTATTAAGAAGAAATAAGAGAGAGAGAGAGAGAGAGAGAGAGTGCACCATCTCAGTGGTAGAGTACTTGCCTAGCATATGCAGGACCTCAAATATCAAGCATTACAAAAACAAAACAAGGCAAAACCAAACCAAACAAATAGCATAGAAAGAAAGGAATCGAGCTGGCCTGGTGATGCATACCTTTAACCCCAGCACTTGGGAGACCAAGGTAGGAGGATCATTGTGAGTTCAAGGCCAGCCTAAGACTACATAGTGAATTCCAGGTCAGCCTCCCTCAAAAAAAAAAAAAAAAAAAAAAGAAAAAAAGAAAGAAATAGAGAGGGGATGGACATTAAACCAGCATTAACAGCATGGTAGCTCATATCTATAATCATAGCACTTGGGAGCAGAGGCAGGAAGACTGACGCAAGTTTGAGACAAGCCTGGGTTACATAGTAAGACCCCGTCTCAATACAACAACAACAACAGGGCTGGAGAGATGGCTAAGTGGTTAAGGCACTTGCCTGCGAAGCCTAAGGACCCAGGTTCAATTCCCCAGGACCCACATAAGCCAGATGCACAAGGTGACACATGCATTTGGAGTTCCTTTGCAGTGGCTGGATGCCCTGGTGCGCCCATTCTCTCTCTCTCTCTCTGCTTCTTTCACTCTCATAAATAAATAAACTATTACAAACAACAACAAAAACACAAAGGACATTTAAGACAATGCCATTGAGTTAACCGCCGTGTCTGTAAATTTATCAAGAACAGCGCAGAGGACACAAGATGCCTATTTCATACTGACTACAAAGCCTTTGGCTGAGGTAAAGGGCAGACACGCCATCATAGCATAGGAACTTTCAGGCTCGAGGTACACATGGGCAAAAGCTTTGTGGCTTAGGGCTGCACTTACCACACAGCTTACGTGGCTGTTCACCTGTGCCCCAAACACCTCCTGTTTCCCAAGCAAATGCAGGCTACCCCACGGGCTGATGTCACATCTCCCACCCTTCTTGAGACTTCTCAGTAAAATCACCATGGGAGATGGAACCCAATTTTGGAACTTTCTTTCTGGCTTCCCACCATGAAAGCCTCAACTCATGACAGACTTTGTTCCCAGAAATCGAGCTTCATTCTTGGCAAGGTTCAAGACATTCTTGGCTATTTTGGTCACGTGACACTAGCCTTTACCTCAGCAGACGCATCCCAGCCGTGGCTCCCAGGTAAATGCGAGTGGATCGGTGCAGGTGCATGGGAACCTGTTCCTTCACTTTGATCATGCAATCCTCAAAGGCTTTGGGGACATCTTGAGGGTTTTTCTCATAGCTGGAGATCCCAGAGCCTGAATAGTAGTCAGTCAAGTCTGGTTAGCATTCCCCAGGACCAATAATAGCAATGCAACTTGAAAAAACTTAATTTAAAAAACTAATTATTTGCGCGCATGCATGTGTATGGGTACACCAGGGCCTCTTGCCTCTGCAGATAAACACGAGACACTTGTACCACTTTTTTGGGGGGTGGTTTCAAGGTAGGGTCTCACTCTAGCCCAGGCTGACCTGGAATTCACTCTGTAGTCTCAGGGTGGCCTCGAACTCACAGCGATCCTTCTACCTCTGCCTCCCGAGTGCTGGGATTAAAGGCATGCGCCACCACGCCCAGCTTCACTAGTGCCACTCTTTGTGTCTGGCTTACGTGGGTGGCTTGGGAATTGAATCTGGGCTATCAGACTTTGCAAGTCAGCTCCTTTAACTGCTGAGTCATCTTCCCAGCCCCCCTTTTAAAAATATTTTATTTATTTTAAAGATCTATTTTTATTTATTTATGAGAGAGAGAGAGAGAATAGGCATGCCAGGGCCTCTAGCCACTGCAAATGAAGTCCAGACGCATGTTCCACCACTGTGCTTATGTGGGACCTGGGGAATTGAACCTGGGTCCTTAGGCTTTGCAGGCATGTGCCTTAATGGCTAAGCCATCTCTCCAGGCCCCCTTTTAAAATATTTTATTTTATTTTATTTATTAGAGAGAGAGAGAGCAAGAGAGAGAGAGAGAGGCAGATAGAAAGAGAGAATGGGCACGCCAGGCCTCCAGTCACTGCAAACAAACTCCAGACGCATGCGCCGCCTTGTGCCTCTGGCTTATGTGGGTCCTGGGGAATCCAGCCGGGGTCCTGAGGCTTCACAGGCAAACGTCTTAACTGCTAAGCCATTTCTCCAGCCCCCAGCCCCCTTTTTTGAGGTAGGGTCTCGCTCTAGCCCAGGCCTTTTCTTATTCTCTTTGTATGTGTGTGACCATATGCACACAGGCGTCCAAAGAGAAGCCCAGTATCAGTCCCCACCTCAGCCTTGTTGGAGGCAGGGGCTCTGGTTGTTTATCAATGTGAATTCCAGGCTGGCAGGCCTACGAGCTTCCAGGATGCTCCTGTCCTCACCTCTATCTTGCCGCAGGAGGGCTGAGGTGACAGATGTTTGCTACTGTGCCTGGCTTTTAGGTGGATTTCAGGGATCTGAACTCAGGTACTCACACTTGGGCAGTGTGACGGTTAAGTTCTGTTGTCAACTATATGCTGGTTAGGAATCTTGGCTGGGTCTCTGAGGTTGCTTCCAGGAAGGACTGACTGACTGAAGGAGGAAGTCCTTCCCTGAAGGGGGCCATTCCCCCAGAGCGGCCATCCTCCCGGAGGGGCCTTTACGTAAGGAGGCCTGGGAGGGAAGAGCCCCTTCCTCCGGCCTGGCTGCCGGCGCTGCTTGCTGCTGAGCGTCTTCCCTCGCACGGGCATCTGTCCTGTCCGGCTGTCCTTCCTCGGAGTCGGGACCAAGTTTCCTCAGCCTTCCAGCGGGGACTGAAGAGCAGCGGCTCTCCAGGACGCCCCCAGGCCTTCAGGGCCGGATCGGGACGGCTGAGGCCTCCAGCCTTGTGGACTGAGCAGCTTCCGGGTTCCTTGACTCTTGGGCCTGCAGACTGCTGTTGTTGGACTGCTACAAGCTATCCCTTTTTAATACAATTCATTCTATCAGTTCTGTTCCTCTACAGAATCCTGGCTAATACAGGCAGCAAGTGCTTACCCCATAAGGGTATCTCCCCAGCCTCTAGTAATACAATTAAAACAATAACTCCCCAAAATATCAGCTTTGGGAACTATTGGCTTTTGGTTGGGGTTGAAAATGTGGGTATGGGTTAAGTCACATATGGTCACACTGATCAACTCACCCCTAACCTTTGTGGTGAATGAATTAGAAGGCAAAAAAGGTGAACTTGGATCTGCCTGTCAAAATGTTTTCATAATTAGCCAGGAGTGACGGTGCACATCTTCAGTCCCCGCCCTTGGGAGGCAGAGGGAGGAAGATCACGATGAGTTTGAGGCTACCCTGGGGCTGCAGAGTGAGTTCCAGGTCAGTGCAGGCTAGAGTGGGAGCGAACCTCAAAAAGGGGAAATGAAGAGATGGCCTGGGTTCAATTCCTGAGTACCTGATGCACAAAGTGGCGCGTGTGTCTGGAGTTCATTGCAGTAGCTGGAGGCTCAGATGCACCCATTCTCTCTCTCTCTCTGAAATAAATAAATAAATAAACAAAGTGCGAACACTGAACAGAGTGAAAGCTGTAGCTGTAAACTGCAGTAACCCTGGCACACCGTCCATCTCTTAGCTTTAGCTGAGGGTTAACTTCACGTCATCGGTGTCCTCGCCCACACGCCCCCGAGAGTAAAATGCAGACACTGTAGTATCACGTCATGCCAGTTTCCCAGCATGCATCACGAGAAGATAATAATCCTTGAAGCATGACTACCATAACTGCAGTTCACTACTACACCTACAAGCCAAGTCGACTGTGTGAGCACAGGTGTGGGGACGAACTATGGGAAAGAACCGTGGGAGAACTTCTTGTGGACCTTACAAATAACTTTCCTGAGATCATCGCTGTGAGATGCTAAATTCCTTACTTGTAACTTGGTCTAAAGTCAATCTTACAACGGTGCAATCCTCCCACTTACAGCAGCGTGACCAGGCTTCCTCTGCCTCGGTGTACCTCTGGCCCGAGCAGCACAGACGGCCCGTGCTGACAAGCGGTGTTTAGAGAAGCTGACTGACCTTCAGTTACGCTCTCTGCTGCTCTCCTCAGAGGCCTGGTTGGACTCTCGACTCAGAGCAAGTGCACATGCGTAAGTACCACTGATCCTAGCTCGGCGACCATGGGTCCACAGGTCTGTTGAAGGCAACAGGTGAGCTTAGTGTGATTGCTAAGTGTGAGCAGAGCGAGTTATATGTTCTGGGTCAGCAGAGTTCAGCGGGTCAGACCCCCAAATCCCTTCCTTTGCCAAATAAAAGGGTTATCCGAGGTCGAAAGTGCCTTGCCCTTTGCTCATATAATGTACTACTTGTTCACGTATTACTGGCTTTTGGCTGTTTAATAAAAATGCCAATGAGTACCTCATGCAGAGGAAGCCTCAGCCGCAGTGACATCAGAGCAGCGGCAACAGCAGAAGCAGCAGGTTTACTACCAGCTTAAACTAAACTTCTCTTCAGTTTCTTTTTTCCTCAGGCTGCTGCCAGAGGCCGCCAGCCCACTCCTAGGATGGGCGTGCCAGGGGTCAGCTCGCTCACCTCTCAGGCTCTGTTCCTAGAAGCAGCTTGCCCACTACTGAATAGGAAAGTTCCAGAGGCTGGTCTTTTCTAAATTCACGGTTGTGCCCCCTGAACAGGGCACAGAGCATGCATGCATCTACACACACACGTGCACACAACACACACACATACTTTCTCTATGTCTGCAGGTATGGCTACGTGCTCCCCATGAGGCAGCCCTGCCCCTGAGAAGCTCTGGCTGGGCCCAAGCTGCCATCAACCACACCTCTTGCTTGCTCTGCTTCCAACCTCAGTCCCTGACCGCAGGTTCTAGGTCAACAGAGTGGCCCTTTAAATCATGTCCTATCATGCGAGTTCCAAGATGAGAATCTTCAGGCGGGGGTTGGAGAGATAGTCCAGTAGGCAAGTGCTTGCCTTGCAAGCATGAGGACCTGAGTTCTATCCCCAGGACACATGTTTTTAAAAAGCCAGGAGTGGTCTCATGTGCCTGTAGTCCCAGTGCTAGGGAGGCAGAGACAGGAGGATCTCTGGAGTTTACTGGCCAGCTAGTCTAGCTTACTTGGTGAGCTCCAGGCCAATGAAGACCTTGTCTCAAAAAACAAAAACAAAAACAAAAACAAAAAAAGGTAGAGCCACATGTGGTGGGTGGCACACGCCTTTAATCCCAGCACTTGGGAGGTAGAGGCAGGACAATTGCTGTGAATTCGAGGCCACCCTGAGACTACAGTGAATTCCAGGTCAGCCTGAGCTAGAGCGAGACCCTACCTCGATAAATACACAAGCAAGCAAGCAAACAAACAATAAAAGGTGGTCAGTAGTCCTGAGACATCTGACATTGTCCTCTGCCCTCCATGCACATGTGTGTATTGATAAACACACACACACACACACACACACACACACACACACACACACATGTTCACGCACATGCGCACACACATACCACACACATTAACAAAAGAATCTTTGATAAGCTTTCCAATATACTTCAAAGAAAATTCGTTTGAATAAAAGTCGACTTCCCCGCTGGCCTCAGGGCCAGGGCTGTGGTTACAGCTTCCATCACATTTTCCACCTCCTCCCTTGAGCCACACCGGCCCCTTTGTCCTTCCTTAAAAACCAGGCAGCCTCAGCTTTCACGCTTGACCTTTCCTTATTCTCACGGAGCTCCCTGGCCAGACAGCTCCTTGGCTCTCCCCTCACCTCACGTGGCTTCTGCTTCTCTGTGACCTTCTTTGTCCTCCCCTGACGACCCTATCTGAAGGCGTGTGGTCATGACTGCTCGCTGGGTCTTCACAGTCTGTCCTAGGTAAGTCGTGTAACATGTAACAGCGGAAACTGGGACTACATAGCTATAGTGCTTATTTTTGAATTTCAAGTGCCAAGAACAGTTCTTGGCAAGCACCAGACACCCAGTAAGCATTTCTTAAGCTGGGTGTGGCAGAGCACACCCTGTAATCTCAGCACTTGGGAGGTGAAGGCAGAAAAATCAGGAGTTCAAGGTCTGGGCAAGCCTGGCCTACAAGAGGCCATGTCTCAAAAAACAAAATTAAATTTAATTTAAAAAAATGCCCTCCTCCCAAAGCATCTATTAAATGAAGAAGGAATGAATAAGTGAATGAGACTTTCAAACCAGAACACACTTCTAAAGTAAGAGAACTGGGAAGTCCAATCTGGGGTAAGCAGGGCAGACTGCTGGAGTTGATCTTTAGAGACAGCTGGCTAGGAATGAGAAAAAGTGCTGATTCACCCCAAGATTTCACATCCCTGACAGCCTGTTGGCATAAGGTTATGTAAGCATCTTAGAAAGACACGTGGATCATAGAGTCATGGGATTCTGAGGTTTATAACACCACAAAAAGAGAGTCAAAATTGTTGTTTCAATATGAGGAGAGAGGGTTTACCTGATGGCACAAAACTTAGCCAAGGAGAGATGGGAGCACAAGACAGAACAGAACCCCAGCAGGGGCTCCAGAGCCATCAACTGGCAAAGGACTCCTTCAACACTGCGACGCCTGCTCCCCAAAGCAGCTCTCTGAGGCATTTCAGTGGAGATATTTAGGGTTAGGTAGTGGATGTAAAGAATTTTTAACCATGACTTTGCAGAAAGAAACTCACATATTTCTCATGTAGTAACAGGCATGAGCACTTCAAAAAAGAGATGAGGAGCCGGGCGTGGTGACGCACGCCTTTAATCCTAGCACTCGGGAGGCAGAGGTAGAGAATTGCCGTGAGTTCGAGGCCACTCTGAGACTACATAGTGAATTCCAGGACAGTCTGAGCTAGAGTGAAACCCTACCTTGAAAAACCAAAATAATAATAATAAAAAAAAGATGAGGGGCTTTGGGGAGGCAGCTCAGAGGGGAAGGTGCTTGCCTCATAAGCATGAGGATCTAAGTTTGATCCTCAGAACCCATGTAAAATGCCTGACATGGTGGCGCACACCCCTAATCCCAGCACTGGACAGACAGAGACAGGAGGGTCCCTGGGGCTGACTGGCCAGTCAGTCTAGCTTAATTGGTGAGCTCCAAGCCAATGAGAGGCCCTTCCCCAAGGAGATGAATGGCATTCCTGAGGATGACACTAAGATCATCCTCTGGCCTCCACACACACGTACACATGCACATGTGTACACGGGCACCTGCACGTACCCATACATTAAAAGAAATAAGGAGGGCATTCTGGGAACCAGGCCCCTCTGGGGTGGCTTCACTATAGTAGCCAGAGCTACAGGAACCAGAACGGGCACCACCAGCTGAGGGAGGGCACAATGATTTCATGGTGAACATCAGTAACTAGGGATTGACACCCACCCCGCGAGCCTCACAGAAAGAAAGTTTCCGAGGATCCAGACCTCTGGGAATCACCACTGGATGAACACACATGTTCCCTAAACGCTTTAGCTGGCCCAAGTCACAGGAGTCTAAGAAGTTTGCAGCCAAGAAACCAGAAACCCAAATTACTGGTAGAGAAGCCACGTGTTTCGGAGGGGATGACACTTGCCAAACGTCTACCCTGCAATTTAGGGTGCAGTTTGCCGTCGACGGTCACTCAGCACATATGCGATGGATTCCTGCGGCTTCTGAGATCAGAGGAGCCAGGATCCATTTATGGACATGCTTGGGCTTCGTGACCCTGTCGCCTGCCTAGGTCACATATGGCATCCAGGGTGGGCCAAAACCCCCTTCCTTTGATGGACCGCCTTGGTGACCTTTGCTCACTGAAGTCCAGCCTCTTCCTAGACTTTAAAGGGCCACGAGGATGGACTTGACTGGACTGCTCTCCTGGGTCTGAAGACAAATCTTACCCACCTCTCTCTCTCACACACACACACCATACATATATGTGTATATATCTCCATACACACATATATCATGTGTGTATATGTGCTTAAGTGTATATGTGTATGTATGTATATATATACACACATACACATACAGATATATATATAGTGTGTGTTTATGACTTAATCTTCAAATCATTCTTTTTAATTTTTTTTTTTTTTTTTTTGGTTTTTCGAGGTAGGGTGTCACTGTAGGCCAGGCTGACCTGGAATTCACTATGCAGTCTCAGGGTGGCCTTGAACTCACAGCAATCCTCCTACCTCTGCCTCCCAAGTGCTGGGATTAAAGGTGTGCGCCACCACGCCTGGCTTCTTTTTAAATTTTTTAAAAAATATTGTATTTGTTTATTTAGAGACAGAAATGCAGAGAGAAAGAATGGGCACACCGGGGCCACACGAACTCTACACGCATGAGCCACTTTCTTCTCCTCTTGGACATCAGAGGTTTGGATAATACTCAGTGCTCACACAAGCGGGGTGGGTGAGGGGGAACAAGGACATAGCTCGGTGGTAGAGCCCTTGCTTTGTCTGCACTAAGCCTGGGTTCAAGAAAAGAAAACAAAAGAGGGAGAAGGTAAAACCTTATTTTTCCTTTTTATTAAAAAATTATTTATTTATTTGAGAGAGAAAGAGGCAGCTAGAGAGAATGGGCACATCAGGGCCTCTAGCCACTGTAAATGAATTCCAGATGCATATGCCATCTTGTGCCTCAGTCTTTACGTGGGTACTGGGGAATCGAACTTGAGTCCTTGCAGGCAAGTGCCCTAACCGCTGAGCTATCTTTCCTGCCCTCCTTCCTTTTGAAAGTATCTCATTGCATAATTCAAGTTGGCCTTCACTCCCAGTCCCACTGCCTCTGCTCCTTGAGTGCTGGGGTGTCTAGTGTGCACCACCACACCTGGCTCTAGGTGAGGTCTTGTGTGTGTGTGTGTCTTCATGTGCCTAGTATGTGTGCATGTGTGCTACATGCACCTGGGTGTGCCTTTTGCGTGTGATGCAGAGGCCAGGGGAGAACACGGGGTGTCCCTCCTCCACCACTCATCGGCTTATTTCCTTGAGATGGAGTTTCTTACAGATTCTTGAACCCGCCAGTTTTGAAAGCCCCAATGCTTCTCTGGTCTCAGCTCCCCTACAGGACTGGGGTTCCAGAGGTGTGTGGCCACATCCAGCTATTTATGTGGGTGCTGGGGAATCAAACTCAGGTGGTCTCGGGGCCCCTTAAGCCCTCAACCTTGTGCAGGAAGCACTCTTACTTAACTGCTGAACCTCTTGCCATCCCTGTTTTGTTTTTGGACAGGGTCTTATGAAGCCTATGCTGACCTCCAACTCTCTATGAAGCCTAGGATGACCTTGAATTCCTGCTCCTCCCGTCTCTACCTCCTAAGTGCTGGGATCACAGGTGTGAGCCACCACAGCCAGCTTTCTGGGATTTGGGGATTGAACCCAGGGCTTTGTCCATGCCAAGCAAGCCCTCTATCAACCCCAGGTGACGTCTTAAGCAGGGTCCCACACGATTCTCTTGGCTTCCAGAGGGTGATCTCTCTGGCAGGAGCGACCTGCTGCTGTCGCTCATGCTTGGGGGTGAGGTGACAGCTCAGAAGTTGGCTGAGCAAAAGGGACTGGGTATTTCCAGCTGAGGTCAGAACAAGACAACTGCTGTCTGGGTTTGTGGATAAAATTACAAGCAGTGTCAGAAACCATCCGAAGACTGTTGTGGTGAACCCAAAGATGGACCACAGAGATAGTCCTTTAATGAAGGCCTGCCCCCTCCGCCAGCCCTTCAGAGTCTGCCTCAGTGCAGAGAGCTGCCCTGCCCAGGGTCTCGTTCTTCCCGATGTGGCCATCATCCAAGGACCATGCCGACGGATATGCCAGCCCAGGCACACCAGGCCGTGCCAGCCCCGTGCAGGGAACTCTGACGGCTGGAGCCATCTCAGGCAGGCATCGAGGTCTGACTGTGTAGCCCTTCCTTGTCCCTTTCCAGCCACAGGACCTCGCCTGGTTATTCAGATCCTCAACAACGACATTGCATCTCAAGCTCTGGCTCAACATCTGCTTTCAGATTATTCGACCTGTAACATCTGTGTGCCAGCGCAGGCAAACTCCCAGCCACCCTGGTAACCCAAAGAAGTCTATCCGTCCCCCGTGGGAAAGGCCAGCCCTGTTCCCAGCTTTTCCACGCTAGTATCTCCGAGAACTCACGACATCTGGGAAGCTCCACAGGGAACTGATGGAGGCTGCCTGGGGCCACGAGGACGGCTTTGGAGTCTCCAGCCTGCAGGCCCATGGGCTGACGGGATGGAGGAATCCCTTCAGGCACAATGACTGCGAGGCTCCAGGCCAATTCTAAAAGTGCAATGCTTTAACAAGGAAGAAGTGGAGTTTGAAAAGGACACAGACACACACACACACACACACACACACACGTGCGCACGTGCGCGCAGGCCCAGGGATGGAGAGATGGCTTAACGGATAAAGAGCTTGCTATGCAAGCGTGAGGACTGGAGTTTAGATCCCCAACATCCACATAAAAGCCACTCGGTAGGATGTGTCTGTAATCACAGCACACTGACAGCAAGATGGGAAGTGGAGACAGGTCGCAAACACAGTGGTGAAAAACACCTCAAACAGGGTGGAAGGCGGGTCTGACCGACAACGCCCTCCCATCTCATACTGTCTGCTGTAATGGCTGTGCTGGTTGACATTTTCACTCACAGTGTATAACAGTTCCCTTCTTCTTACATCGCCACCAGTGGTTGTATGGTTAAAGAAAATGTGACGACGGGGGCTGCAGAGATGGCTTAGTGGTTAAGACATTTACCTGCAAAGCCAAAGGACCTAGTTTTGATTCCCCAGGACCCACATAAGCCAGATGCACAAGGTGGCGCATGCGTCTGGAGTTTGTTTGCAAAGGTTAATTAGAGGCCCTGGCGTGCTCATTCTCTCTCTTCCTCCCTCTTTCTGCCTGTTTCTCTCTCTCATAAAAAAAAACAAAAATAAATAAAAGAAAAAAACAAAATTGGTGAGATATATATTACACATACATATTGTAGTAGTTGTACAAATTATGGTTTATTTTGATATTTCAATACATGTGTGCAGTATGTACTGATGAAATCAATGTATTTAGCATTTCTGTTCCTTATCATTATCTTATGTTTGGAGCCTGATTCAAGGTCTTTTCAAGTTATTCATGAAATACACAACAGTTTATCCCAGGCTGGTCTCAAACTCACAGTGATCTTCCTACCTTGGCCTTGCAAGTACTGGGATTAAAGGTGTGCATCACCTCACCCTGCCCTGAGAGGTTTTTTTTTTTAATATTTTATTTATTTATTTGCAACTAGAGAGAGATAGTGAGAGGAGAGATGGGAGAGAAAGAGAGAGACAGAGAGAGAGAGAGAGAGAAAATAGGCACACCAGGGCCTTAGGCCACTGCAAATAAACCCCAGAAGCATGCACCACTTTGTGCCTCTGGCTTTAGGTGGGTACTGGGGAATTGAACCAGGGTTGTTAGGCT
Organism: Dipus sagitta; assembly: GCA_036346955.1. Classification (NCBI taxonomy): domain Eukaryota; kingdom Metazoa; phylum Chordata; class Mammalia; order Rodentia; family Dipodidae; genus Dipus; species Dipus sagitta. The sequence goes on from CM070786.1 coordinate 4,593,751, forward strand.
TTACAGGCAAGCACCTTAACTGATGAGCCATCTCTCCAGCCCCAGAGAGTTTTTTATATTTTTCACTAGTGGGGGGAAAATTAAGAGGAAATTATTTTTGTGACAAGTGAGAATTGTACAAAATCCAAAGTTCAGAGGCTGTGGAGATGGATCAGCAGTTAAAGGTGGTTGCTTACAAAGTCTGACGGCCACAGGTGCTATTCCCCAGTAAAGCCAGAGGCACGTGGTGGCACATGCATCAGGAGTTCGTTGGCAGTGGCTGGGGACCTTGGAGCTCCATCCCCATTTTCCAGGTGTTTCTGCGTCGCTGTGTGTCTTATGCCGGGCGGAGGTGCCCAGTGCCTTTGTTCTGGGCTCTCCTTCCATGGACAACGGCCAAGTGCAGGCATGTCCCTGCCCGTTATCCGTAGTCCCGGTCCTGCACACAGAAACTGTTGACCCTTTGCTGACCACTCTCACCATGAACAGCCCAGTCCTTCATTTCCCACTCAGGAGTCTTGTGCCTTTTTTTTTTTTTTTTTTACTGGAAACCATGAGTGCCTGATGGGGGAGATTCACAGACCATGCCCAGTTTGTGACAGACTGGTCTCCCCCCAGTTTGCAGATGGAATGGTGGAAAGCAAGGGGCTGGGCCAAGAGGTGGGTAGTAGCACAGGACCTCCCTGCTTCCCCGTCCGGGGCTCCCTGCTTCCCCCTGGGCCTCCCCAGAGTGCCACCCCACCCCCTTACCTTTCACGCGGCACTTGAAGGTTTGGCTGACCACTCCTGTATTATTCTCCTTCTCTGCTGGCCACTGGTACACGTAGACGGTGGTTCTGGAGGACCCGGCATCCAACACGATCCCATACTGAACGAAGGGGGGTGGGGGTTAGAGCTAGGCTCGTTCTCATTGAGGGTTCCTCTCCTGACGGCCCATTGGGAAGCCCGAGTACTGTAACGCACACTGTTTAACGTAGGCAGGGACAGACCAAGAAGGGAGAGCTAGGGGCTCTCTGAGCTTGGAGAGATGGCTCAGTAGGTTAAGTTTTTGCCGTGCAAGAAAGAGGGCATGACTTTGCCCCCAGCAACCATGTAAATGCCAGGCATGGCGGTACACCCCTGTACCCAGTGCTGCAGAGGCAGACAGACACAGGAGGAGCCTGTGTGCTTGAGCTCCAGGCCATTGAGCGACTGTCTCAAGAAGGGGTGGACATGAGCCAGGCTTGGTGGCATGTGCCTTTAATCCCAGCACTTGTGAAACTGACCACGTTGATCACCACGAGTTTGATGCCAGCCTGGGGCTATAGAGTGAGTTTCAGGTCAGTTTGGGCTACAGTGAGATCCTACCACAAAAACAAAAATAGCTGGGCATGGTAGCGCATGCCTTTGATCCCAGCACTTGGGAGACAGAGGCAGAAGGATTAGCTGTGAGTTCCAGGCCAGTCTGAGACTACATAGTGAATTCCAGGTCAGCCTGGACTAGAGTGAGACCCTACCTCAAAAAAATTAAATAAATAAAAACAAACAAACAGAAAAACAGGTGAACTGCATTCCTGAGGGCAACATGTGCCTGCGTGTGCCCTGCACACAAATGTGCGCTCCTCTACACACATGAACACACATACATGCTTCTCTAAGGGTTTGTTTCCAAGTGGGCTGCTAAGGACCCTGTATACCTGCAGAGAGCTGTTTGCCCCCAAACTTACTGTGACTCCTCGGGCCCTGGGGAAAGGATGGGGTGGGGTGGGCAGGATCAGTCTTGGCCATGCGCAAGAATCCCCTGGTGCATCTTAAAATGCCCAGAGTCAAGGTTCTGCTCCAGACTAATTAAGCAGCTTCTCCTGCCCGGGGGGCCGGAGCGCCCAGCAGAATATGAGACTTAAATTTAAAGGAGCTGGGAGACCAGGAGCCACTGTCCCCACTCCCTGTCGTCCAGGCCTCCAAGGGTTAAGAGGAATGGCAGTCACCCGGTTACCCTGGGGACAGACAAGGCAAAGGAAACCTTGCACGAGGAAGAGGAAGAGTCATGTTAGGCTGACAGGGAGTCAGGGAGCTCTTTCAGGCAGGTGGGGTGACTGGGCCCCTGAAAGTAAAAAGGCAGGATGGTCGGCCCTTGCTAGAAATCAAGGGATGAGCTGCCTTCTGATCTCGTGCCCGGTTCCCTAGACCTGTTTTTCCACAAACAACCAGGACCCCTCCTGGGAGGGAGGTCTCTCCTAGGATTTGAATCTAATCCTCACATTGTGGTTGGTCAAAGTTCAGCCCATAGCATTTGGTGTGATGGCCTCTTCCTGAGACAGCCCCTAGCTCAAACCATCAGCCGTCCCTCAGGTGAGCGGAGCTGAAGGTAGGGCCCACCACCCTAAGGTTATAAATACGTTGTAGTGGGAGGACAAGCGCTCTGTGCTGCCTGAGCTCCCCTGGACCTCCAGCTGCTGGTGAGCTCCTTCTCAGCTTGGCCCAGTTGAGCCGAACAGAGAGGAGAGCCCTCCAGGCCTAAACTCCACGTGGGCTCCATCCCCTCCAGCTCTCCTCATGGCAAGAGCTCTTTGAACTTTTCTTTTCTTCCCTTTCCTTTCTTCCTTTTCCTTTCTTTCCTTCTTCCTTCCTTCCTTCCTTCCTTCCTTCCTTCCTTCCTTCTTTCTTTCTCTCTCTCTCTCTCTCTTTTTTTTTTTTGGTTTATCGAGGTAGGGTCTTGCCCAGGCTGACCTGGAATTCACTATGTTGTCTCAGGGTGGCCTCGAACTCATGGCAATCCTCTTACCTCTGCCTCCTGAGTGCTGGGATCAAAGGCGTGAACCACCACATGCCCGGCTTTCTTTCTTTCTTTTTTTTTTTTTTTATCCACGGTTTTCCCAGGCCCTCCGTGTGGGCTCTCAAGCCAAGTGGGTGTCTTTCCTTGGTTCTGTACTTCCCTCAATGAATATAATAATTAATAATTATCCTTCTCAGTCACTTTTATTCAATTCTTTGATTAAAAGTAGATACAGACCTAGAGTTTAGGGTTCAAGGACTTTCCTGAAGCCCCTAGCACCCTGTTACAAGGCCATCAGGTCTCAAAATGAAAAGTGTCCCTAAGGTAAAGGGACAGGAACAAGACAGAAAACAATATGGGCAGCATGCTCCCCCTTTGTGAATGTGGGTGTGAACAGGCTGGTAGGCAAGAGTTGCTCAGCAGAGCTGGGGCTGGCTGTGGCCAGGAGAAGAAAGTGGGAGGTCTTGGATGGGCCCCCCAGCTCAGCCTTAGACCAAACTGGACCAGCTAAGAACACTTGAGGAGCCTGTGAGGAGTGGCATTAGTGATGCTAGCCCAAGCCCAGAGTCATCAGATGCCTCCAGGTGTCAGGCTTTCTCCCACCACCTGGCTCGTCTGGCTCATCCCGCGGGTGTGGGGCAGGCTGCCTTGGATGAATTCTCCATTTCATAATGCTGACTGAGCTCCCTGGTCATTAGGTGACTTACTTCAGAAGTCAACCGGAAGTCACATACCCGAGGCTCAGTGGCTGCTCATTTTAAAGGCTGTTAAGGCTGGATGTGGCAGCACACGCCTTTATACTCAGCACTTGGGAGGCTGCGACAGGAGACCAGGAGTTCAAAGTTTTTCCTGGCTACGTGGCAAGTTCAAAGCCAGCTTTGGCTACATGAGGCCCTGTCTGTCTCACAAAACCAAAAATGAAGCGAAGCATTGAAAATGCCATTATCAGTTAGGCATGGTGGCTCAGTCCTGTAATCCCAGATCCCAGCAAGCTGGGGCAGGAGGATCTCTCTAGAGAGAGACTTTGTCCCAAGGGGCGGGGGGGGGGGGTGACGGAGAGAAAGGGCTGGAGAGATGGCTTAGCAGTTAAGGCCAGATACACAAGGAGGCACATGTGTCTGGAGTTTGTTTGCAGTGGCTGGAGGCCCTGGCGCGCCCATTCTCTCCCTCCCTCTCTCTTAAATAAATAAATAAACTATACATACACACACATACACACATATACTTAAAAAAGAGAGACACTATTGTCATATATTGCAAAGCTGGTCTAGCAAAATAAATAAAGTTACAAAGCAGAAAAGAAAGAAAAAGGAGAAAAGGAAGAAAGCCAATGAATGACTCCCTTGAATCTGCTCTCTTAACAACTTGCCATAGATCTCGTGTACAGGCCTGCTTTGTATGTGGTTACATACATCCACATAAATGCAGACGTGTGTAGTATTTATTTCTTTAGAGGGAGGGTCTCACTATGTAATCCAGGCTGGCTTCAAACTCTCGATCCTCCTGTGTCAGCTTCCCAAGTGCTGGGATTTCAAAAACGTGCTACTATCCCAACTATACCTGTGTATTTTTTGCAAGTGTACGTGTGTATCTGCGTGTGGTATGTGTGCATGTGTGTGTGTGTGTGTTCATATGTGTGGGGGTACAGGTATGTGTTGGGGTGCACATATGTGCATGTGGAGGCCAGAGGTTGGCAGTCACTGAAATAGGGTTTCTCACTGAACCTGGAGATCACTGATTTGTCTAGAGAGAGCCCTAGGGGTCCTGTCTATACCTGTACCCATATGCCTATGCCACCGTGCCCAGCATTTTGTACATGTGCTGGGGATCTGAACTCAAGTGTGTGTGGCAAGCACTTGACTTCACTGAGCCATCTCTCCAACCCCAGTTACCTATTTTGAAATAAACATGGAATCACACTATACAGAGATATACAGGGTATCTTTTTGTGTGTGATACTCTTTTCTTTTCTTTTCTTTTTTTTTTTGGTTTTTCAAGGCAGGGTCTCACTCTAGCCCAGGCTGACCTGGAATTCACTAGGTAGTCTTAGGGTGGCCTCAAACTCACGGCGATCCTCCTACCTCTGCCTCCCGAGTGCTGGGATTAAAGGCGTGCGCCACCACGCCCGGCTTTTTTTTGTTGTTGTTGTTGTTTTTGTTTTTTTTGGATACTCTTTTCTTAAAGCATCTCTTAGGCACCCTCCCTGCCAGTAAAAGGGAGTGGTATCACCTCTTTGAACACTTTCTACTGGGAAATGCAGACTGATTCATTTAACGGGTTTCCCGATTCCCAGCATTTAGGAGCCCTGCAGTTCTCTCGTATCGCAAACGCTTGCCTCACGTGAAAGGGAACCGAGCATTGCGAAGCTGCCCCAGCTTCTGGGTCACAGCTCCCCCTGTGTTAAACCAGAAAGTCCAGAGCGGGCCACAGCTGGCGCGTGGACGGCCTCTTAATCCTCAGCCCTTCACTCTGACGAGGGTTGCTTGGGACCCTGACATGATGTCCCCGGTGGCGAACAAGGCTGCCATTGTTCAGAATCTGTCCCGGAAGAGACTCACGGGGAGGTGAGAGTGCAGGTTGAAACCGAAGGTAGGAAGGAGGCCAGGCCCTCAGAATGTTCGCCTGCTCCCTCCTCCTTCCTGCTCTTGAGCTGGGCACCACCGTCTCAGTCCCTTGCCAGGCCTGGTGCTGACCCACAAACCAGGCGCAGAGAGAGCATAAGAGAACCCTACTTTCCCCCAAGTCTTCATTCTAGTCTCATAAGAGAAGCATATTTTCCCAGGATATGAAGCCCGAGCCAAGGTCAGAAGGAAGGAAGCGGGGACAGCTGCTTGTGTGTGACTCCACGGGGGGGGGGGGGGGGGGGGGAACCCCCACCCCCACCCCCACCCCCACCCCGGGTCTGCTGACGGGCCAACAGGACCCAACCCTTTCTAACGCGGATCCACTTTCAATGACATTTTCAAAGTGGAAAAATTAATCTTTGACTCATTTTCAGAAGAAATTTGCTTAAAATCACTGGAACTCAGTGTGGATCCATTGGGGGAGAGGGGATGAAAGTGAATTTTTTCCAACTCAGCTGTCCAGGTAAGGTTAGGGTAAAAAGTAATCTAGGTGGTACTAAAAAAGGCATGGACTGAATTTAGATCTGAAATGGATTACCCTAAAAGAAAGAACTTTTTCATACTGAACCAATACTTTAAAACTGTGTCATTTTCTGTAAAAAGCACAAGCCTAGTTCATGAGGTCAGACTTTTTTTGTTATTTTCATTATCATAAACTAATAGTAAGCAACATTGTTGAGCACTTATGATATACTAGCATCTGCATAAAGTGGTTTAATAAGTTTATTGCCTCTAAATTCATCATCTGTTTTGTTTGTTTCTAATGTTTTATTAGCATATCTTAATTATACATAATGATGGGTTTCACTATGATAATTTCATACATATACATAATGCATTTCAGTCATATTCATCCCCATGGTGCTCTCTGACTCCCCTCTCACTGCTGCTAATCCCATTTCTTTCCCATAATCATCGTGTTATTTGACAGATGGAGACAGACATAGAACCAAGCTGGCTTAACTAACTCTCAGGTTTATAATCAGAGCCCCTATGCTTTCACTGAGCTCCAAGAAGCCAGGTTTGATGGGGTGACTGTTCAGGAATAGGACTATACTTTGGTGCTATATACCTCCCTTTGTTTGGATAGAAGTTCCCTGAAAATTATATTCTAAGGGTTATGCCAAACTGTCTGGAGGGGAGGTGGACCAATTTGGCTAAGGAACCCGGGGAATTCTAGAAGGGAAGAAACCACTTAGTCAACTCTTGCTGTCTAAGAGGTAGGAAGAGTGGGCTACAAAGTACCAGAAATCCAGGCTTCTGAACAAGGATCTTCCAGGGTTAGAAGGGAATGACTTCAGCTCAGCCTGGCCTAGCACCTGTGCTTTGGGAAGTAATAACCAAGCATGGCGTGTTAACCAAAACAGGCTGTGATCTTCTGCTCAGCATAGGGCCTGAGAAGATCTCAGAGAAAGAAAAACTAAATAAAAAAATAGAGCCATCCCTGAAACCTTAAGACTGTGTAGGACCCTTCTTTAACAGTGACATTAGCTAGCTTCAAGAGGCGTGGCACTAGGATACTGGGAATGGACTGAAAATCCCCAAGTTTGGAGTGGGAGGGGTCCTCAAGGGAAAGATTTTGGAGTTCATGAAAGCATGTGGGGGCCTGAGTGAAAAATAAAAATGATGTCATCGTGTTTACTCGTCAAGCTGGTGGAGCAGGTCAAACCAGTCACACACGGGGACATTTCTGACCCTCAACTGGGTTTTAATAGTCCTATTCTTAAACTTGCATCAGCCAAGGTCAGGCAAGTTAAGGCTGGGTTTACGAGCGGGGTGTCATAGCCTTTTGTGAGGGTCTTGGGTAATAAACGTCCCAGGTGTGGGGAAGCTGGTCCCTTATAACCCATTATCAGCTGTACACAGAGGCAAAGGGGGCCTGTGATGTACAAGCAAACATGACAGAACTAAGAGCCCTCGTAACCCTCCACTTTTCTCCTGCCAGGCTCATCCCTGATCGTGACCTGCTGGATAAAAACCAGACACCGAAGCTCTCCTGTTACCCCGAGCAGAGCTGTGAGGAGCTCCCTCGGTCGAGGCTGTCCCTTGCTCTGGCTCAGCTGGCCCAGAACATGCATCTCTCCTCATATTTCATGTCCTCACTTGGGCAGAACGGATCAGACCATCCGAGCCTGTCTTCCACAACTGTGGCCAGGGTCTTACAGCCAGATTTCTGAGGAGGCTGAAAATGTCCTCCTTGAACCGCTCATTGGTGCAGGGTGTGTCCCACTACACCCTTGCTTGAGGCAACTATTTCTGCTCTTTTCTCTTTATCAACTGTTATTTCTTTTTCTTCACATGTTTGTGTGCGCACGCGTGTGTTCACGTAGGCAGAAGCCGGAGGTCAGCACTGAGTGTCTTCCTTGCTTGTTCTCTACGTTATTCTTGGAGAGTGGGTCTCACTGAGTTTAGAACTCACTAATCCAGCTAGACTAGCCAGCCGGGGAACCCGAGCCATTCCCCGTCACTGTCTCCCCAGCGCTGGGTTACAGGCGCAGGCTGCCATGCCCATGCCCAGCATTTCACACGGGTGCTGGCGATTCAAGCCCAGGCTGTCACACTTGTGCAACAAGCACTTGACCCACTGAGCCAATTCCCCAGCCTGGCTCTGATCTTTTCAATCTGTGTCGCTATAGAAAGTCACGTATTTCCATTTCTCTGTTTTCTCATACAATAAATGGGGTTAGTCATGCTATTTTAAAAAATATATATTTTGTCCATTTATTTGAGATAAAGAGATATAAAGAGAGTATGAGCATGCCAGGGCCTCCTGCTACTGTGAACAAACTCCAGGTGCATGTGTCACTCTGTGCACCTGGTTTTACATGGAGTACTGGGGAATCAAACCTGGGCCATCAGGCTTTGCAAGTAAGTGCCTTTAACCACTGGAATTAAATAATTAAATAATTCCACTGAACCAACTCTCCAGCCCACATGCCCACTGTTGCAGTCAGGTTCACATTGCTGGCAGAAATCACCAGACCAAGAGCAGCTTGTTGGAAAAAGGTTTATTTTGGCTTACAGACTCAAGGGGAAGCTCCATGATGGCAGGGGGAAATGATGGCATGAGCAGAGGGTGGACATCACCCCCTGGCCACCATAAGGTGGACAATAGCAACAGGAGAGTGTGCCTAACACTGACAAGGGGACACTGGCTATAACACCCATAAGCCCTCCCCCAACAATACAACACCTCCAGAAGGCCTTAATTTCCAATTGCCATCAGCTGGGAACCTAGCATCCAGAACACCTGAGTTTATGGGGGACACCCGAATCAAACCACCACACCCACAGAACAATTTCTGATCTTCCTGTAGAAATGCACCACTGTCCACCGTGCCAGGGGCCTGAGCCTCCCTGAGCACACAGCGGGATGGAAATTCTGAGTTCACATCCCCGGAAGCAGCTTCTCAGCCAGTGACGATGAGAGCTGGCACTGAACCGTGCCTGAGAGTGGACAACCGTGAGCCACGCGCCCACGCCCCTCACCCTTCGCTGAGGAGCGGCTCTGAAGTGAAGCGTGCGTGGGTCTCTCGGAGGTCTGCCACCGGACTGCGCCCCCACTGTCCACCGGGCTGACTAGCTGGAGGACAAATGTCCTGCTGGCCGTCTTAATTCCCCACCCCTCCTCTTGCTTCTTGGCTAGGACTGTCCCCAGCCTACTCACTCACTTGCACTCAACATCTTTGACCAGAGAAGTGCAGATCAAGACAGTTAGCATGAGGGCTGGAGGAGACAGCTTGGTGGTTAAAGGAGCCTGCTGGCCTGGGTTCGATTCCCCAACACCCATGCAAAGCCAGATATACAAAGAGGCTCATGCGTCTGGAGTTTGTTTGCAGTGGCAAGAAGCCCTGGCACACACATACATTCTCTTTCTCTCTCTCTCTCTCTCTTCTCACAGATAAATAAATTAAATATTAAAAAAATAAAGGCAGTAGCATTAACGAAGCACGGCCCTGCCCTTCAACAGTGCACGCAGGAGCGCTCTGCGATCTGCCATCGCAAGTGGCTTGATGATAAGGATCTTCTCGAGAAAGCACATCCTTAGGCAATTTCGTCATCATCACGGGAACATCACGGAATGTACCTACACGAGCTAGATGCTGCGGCCTGCCACACACTCAGACTACGCGGTGTAGCCATGGCTGTTACTGTGCAAACCTGTGCGGCACGGCATTGCCCTGGATACAGCAGACACATGGGCACGGCGGTAAGCATTCGCATATCTAAACATAGAAACACAGAAGGGCTGGAGAAATGGCTCAGCAGCTAAGGCATTTGCCTGCAAAGCCCAATGACCAGGGTTCTATTCCCCAGTACCCATATAAAAAGCCGGATGCACAAGGTGCGTTTGCAGCATCTGGAGGCCCTGGTGCACCCATTCTCTCTGTCTCTCTCTCTCATTCTCTTTTTCTGCTCGCAAATAAATAAAATATTTAATACGAAAAAAGCAAAGACATAGAAAACATTGCACTGTGAAAGATAATAAGGAACAGTGCACTGATGAGGGCCCTCGGCGTGAACGGTGTTTGCTTTGGGTGAGTCACGTGAGCGAGAGGGGAGCGCGAAGGCTGGGACGGGGTAAGCATGGCTTCAGGCTTCCTAGTACCGTGCATTCAGGTCACACTCAACTTAGGAAAAAGCTCTTTTCCCCAACAATAAAGCTTGCTGTTACTGTTTTACTTTAGAAGATTTTTCACTCTTTTGCACTAAAATTGGCTTTAAAACACAAACACAGCTGTAAAAAATATTTCATTTTCCTTTATAACCTTGTTCTGTAAGCTTTTCTCTATTTTATTTTATTTTTTTTTTACATTTAAACCCTTTATGTTAAAAATAACAACAGGGGACTGGAGAGATGATTCAGCAGTTATGGCTTGCCTACGAAGCCTAAGGATGCAGGTTCGATTCCCCAGTACCCATGTAAGCCAGATGTACAAGGTGGCACATGTGTCTGGTGTTCATTTGCAGTGGCTAGAGGCCCCAGTGTGCCCATTCTCTCTCTCTTCTCTTTCTTTCTCAAATAAATAAAATATTTTTAAAAAAAGTAAAAAACCTAGCAACAGGGCGAGGCATGATGGCGCACACCTTTAATCCCAGCACTCGGGAGGCTGAGGTAGAGGATCGCTGTGAATCTGAGGCCAGCCTGAGACTACATAGTGGAATATATGTCAGGTCAGTCCAGGCTAAATCAAGACCCTACCTCAAAAATAAAAATAAATAAAATAGTAAAACTGCAAAACAGAGCTGGAGAGATGGCTCAGTGCCCCCTAATCAAACTGGAGTACCCAAGTTCAACCTCCAGGCCCCACGTAAAAGTTGCAAACTGTGGCAGGCTTCTGTAATACCAGCATACTGACTTTGATGTCAAGATGGGAGGCAGAGACAAGAAGAATTTCCTGGACGTTTGAAGTGAGCCCAGTAAAAAACAGCAGAGTGAGATTCCAGCACGAAAAACCTCAGTGAGTATAAATGAGTATAAACGACAGGACCAATCCCAAAGCTGTCCACGCCACGCAAACACACACACACAAATAAATAAAAACTGCTTTGGGGTTGGGGAGATGGCTTGGTGGTTAAGGAAGTTTGCATGCAAAGTCTGTTGACTATAGAGGTCAATCCTCCCAGGACCCACGGAAAACTGGAAGACTGGGTACACGGTGGCCCGTGCATCTGAGGTCCCAGGGACACCTACACGGATGGGAGGCAGAGGTGGGAGAATGTGACGCTCCCGGGCCCGCTAGTCTGGCATTCATTCGTTAGCTTGCGGTGGAAAGAGACCCTGTCTCAAAGGGGGTGGAAGAAGGGCACAGACACCTCCAGATGCATGCTTGGGCACATGCAGGCCCACATATGGATAAATACATAAATAAATGAATAAAATAAATATTAATAACACACAGGTAACTGTCACCTCCTATGACAGCAACACCTTCTTTCAGAACACCTCCTACAGGCGCTTCCTGGGCTGTTTATCATCCTTTCTTTTCCCCTTCTCTCTCTCTCTCTCTCTCTCTCTCTGTGTGTGTGTCTCTCAGTGTAGCACAGGCCTAGAACTTTCTGTCCTCTAAGTGCTGGGATTACAGGTGTGCACAGCTCTGTTTATTAAATATTAATGAGTACACTCTAAACGACAAAACAGAATAAAAATACGTCAGCCAGCAACACAGTCACTGATTACCGCCGCCGAGCATCACGTGCTTTGCGTCGGGGTCTGTGTCAACACTTTGCGCAGCGGGGTGGCAGTGAGGTAGGATCGCTGACACAAACTTCCCTGCAGCCCCGGTGATGGATGCACTGCATGGTGACGTGACGGCGCTGAAGCGTCCTTATAGCACAGGGGTTCTTCGGCTCTGTGATAATTTTTATTTTTATCTTTAATTTTTAAGTTTTTAAAATTTATTTGAGAGAGAGAGAAAAGAGAGAGAGAGAGAGAATGGGCATACCAGGGCCTTTGGCCACTGCAAACAAATTCCAGATACGTGCGCCCCCTTGTGCATCTGGCTTACATGGGTCCTGGAGAATCGAACCTGAGTCCTTTGGCTCTGCAGGCAAGCACCTTAACTGCTAAGCCAGCCCCAGCTCCGCAATAATCTTCAGGGAGCTGTGCTCTATCTACACCTCTTATGTGGTGGTTAACCTGGTAGGATTTACAGTCACCATGGAAACAAATCTCTTGGCATGTAGAGAGACTTTCTGAATTAGGGTAAGTGAGGTAGAAAAACCCATCCCAACCGTGGGTGGCGCTATCCCGTGGCGTGGGCCCCTGGACTGAACAAAAAGGAGGTGAGCTGAGCACCAGCATTCATTCACCTGTCTGCTTCCTGACTGCTCCACGCTCCTGCTGCCCTGCCTTCCCACCATGATGAACCGTACCCCCAAAATGGGAACTGAAGTGAAGCCTTCCTCATCAGCTTGTGTGTGCCAGGTATGTTGTCACCGCAACTGGTACCCGATGCCACCAGCTACCTTTGGCCACCTCTCCAACTAGGGGGAAGACCTCTAGGGGTCGGCCTAGATTCTAGGGAGCTGGCATCAAAGCACATTCTAGAAGGGGGAGCGCAGGTTCCCTTGTCTGATGGAGAGAGATGAAACTGCAGCATGGCCGGAGCTGGCCCTTCTGATTTACACGGTTTGTAGCGTTCCATTCCCTTCCCTGTACCAGCACCTTCCTCCCCACCTCCCCTCTGTGCTCCCACCCAAGGCCCACCCCTCCTCCTGGAGTCTCTGTTTAAAGTTTTGTTTATTTTTATCTATTTATTTGAGAGAGAGAGAGAGAGAATGGGTGCACCAAGGCCTCCAGCCTCTGCAAACAAACGCCAGATGCATGCGCCACCCCGTGCATCTGGCTAACGTGGGTCCTTAGGCTTCACAGGCAAGCGCTTAACTGCTAAGCCATCTCTCCAGCTCTGGAGTCTCCATTTAGAAGCCAGGGTCAGGGGATGCAGGAGTTCAGGGAGAAGAATTCCCCAGCCTTGGGAAGCAAGGTCTGGACTTTAGTTCTGGTCTTGCTACTCACTAGTTGAGTCTCTGTTCCCTCACGTGCAAAATGAGGATTACAGTGCTCGAGCCCTGCCCGCCTTCAACAGGTGGCACAAGGGCTAAATGAGACAGACCAGGGAGGAGGGACGCTCACTAAGCCAACAGAGGCACACAAGGTGTCAGGACGAGGCGTAAGGCTCAGCGCAGTTCCCACTTTGTACAGTCCATGGAAGGCAGTGCCTGGAGTGAGGGAAGACAGCTTCTCTAGCCTGCGCTAATATGTCTTGGGGCCCAGTCGTTTCTTTTTCTCTCATTGTTGGACAGATGTTGCATAAGTGCTTTCAAAAAACAATTTGTCGGGGCTGGAGAGATGGCTTAGTGGTTAAGTGCTTGCCTGTGAATCCTAAGGACCCCAGTTCAAGGCTTGATTCCCCAGGATCCATACAAGCCAGATGCACAAGGTGGCGCAAGCATCTGGAGTTCGTTTGCAGTGGCTGGAGGCTCTGGTGTGCCCATTCTCTCTCTCTCTCTGCCTTTTTCTCTCTGTGTCTGTCACTGTCAAATAAATAAATTTAAAAAAATTTTTTTAAGTTACTAAAAAAATTTGTTGCCGGGCGTGGTGGTGCACGCCTTTAATCCCAGCACTCAGGAGGCAGAGGCAGGAGGATTGCCATGAGTTTGAGGCCACACTGAGAGTACATAGTAAATTCCAGGTAAGCCTGGGCTAGAGTGACACCCTACCTCGAAAAAACAAAAACAAAACAAAACAAAACAAAAACAAACAACGGGCTGGAGAGAGATGGATTAGTGATTAAGGCATTTGCCTGTGAAGCCAAAGGACCCAGGTTCAATTCCCCAGGACCCACATAAGCCAGATGCACAAGGGGGTGCATGCATCTGGAATTCGTTTGCAGTGGCTACAGGCCCTGGCATGCTCATTCTCTCTCCATCTGTCTCTCTTCTCTCAATCTCTCTCTGCTTGCAAACAAATAGATAAAATTAAAAAAAAAAAACAATTTAATACTATTCATGAGGCCCAAGATCCTGAAAGAAAATATTCCATTAAAGAACCCAATGCCAGGGACAGGGAGATGGCTCAGAGGGTAAAATACTTGCTGCACAAGCATGAGGACCTGAGTTCAGATCCCCAGCACCTGTGTAAAAGACAGGCGTGTAAGCCAGAGGGGTGGCACACGCCATTAACTCCAGCACTTGGGAGGCCGAGGGAGGACTGCTGTGAGTTTGAGGCCAGCCTGAGACTACACAATGAATTCCAGGTCAGTCTGGACTAGAGTGGAACCCTACCTTGAAAAACCAAAAAAAGAAAAAAAAAGGAAAAGAAAAAACAGATGGGCCGTGTGCACCTGCAGTTCCGGGGCTGGGGAAGTGGAGACAGGAGAATATCTGCAGCTTGCTGGCTGGCTAGTTGTGGTGGTTTGACTGAAATGGTCCCCCCGCCCCCCACCCCTGCCAAGCTCATATGTTTTGAATACCTGGTCCTCAGCTAGCGAAAAGTTGGGAAAGTTGTGGGACCTTTGGGAGGTGGAGCCTTGCTGCAGGCTTGCTTGTGTTGCCGGGGTTGGGCCTTGGGGTGATGTAGCTCTGCTCCAAACCCAGTACTTGGACTGCTTCCTTCCCACCGACGCGGAGATGAGACCCAGTCTTCCTGCTTGGGCCCATCATGCTTCTCCCATGATGACACTTCCCCTCGAGCCTGTAGGCTGAAACAATCCCTTCCCTCCCAGCAGCTGCTTCTGGCTGAGTGTCTTGTCCCAGCAACGAGAGGCCAACTATTACACTAAGTCTAGCCACATTGGTTCAAGGAAAGATGCCATCTCAAAAAGTCAGGTGGAGGGCTGGAGAGATGGTTCAGCAGTTAAGGCGCTTGCCTGTGAAGCCTAAGGACCCCAGTTCAAGGCTCGATTCCCCAGGATCCATGCAAGCCAGATGCACAAGGTAGCGCATGCGTCTGGAGTTCGTCTGCAGTGGCTGGAGGCCCTGGCGCGCCCATTCTCTCTCTCTCTCTCTGCCTCTTTCTCTCTCTGTCTGTCGCTCTCAAATAAATAAATAAAAATGAACAAAAAATTTAAAAATCAGGTGGAGGGCTGGAGAGATGGCTTAGTGGTTAAGGCGCTTGCCTGAAAAGCCAAAGGACAAAGGTTCAATTTCCCAGGGCCCAGGTAAGCCAGAGGCACATGGTGGCACATGTGTTTGGAGTTCGTTTGCAGTGGCTGGAGGCCCTGGTGCACTCTCTCTCTCCCTCTCTCTCTCTCCCTCTCTCTCTCTCTTATAAAATAAAAAATAAAAAAATAAGTTTAAAACAATCAAGTGGTGATTGATAAAGGACAGGAAGACATCCAGCAATGCCTCCAGCTCCCACATGCACACACATGAGGTGCACACACACCCTTCCACACGCATGCATCCACAAACATACAAGCATGAATATGTGTGTGTGTATATATGCATGCATGCATGCAAAAGTAAAATGAAAGAACAAAGAGGCCCTGGTGTGCACACCCACACATGCAAATAAATAAAAATAAAAATTTTAAATAACCAAGTGCTATGATATTAAGGAGATTTCTAATCCTTTAGAAAGTAGCCACAGGATATCAAAACTACTGACAGAGCCCAAGACCTATTAGTCTCTTATCTTTTAAAAAGTTCTATTTCAAACATAACCTTTGGACAGCCACTGGTGGCAAAGACGGAGAAAGGATTTGTGAGGTCAACTGTAAATCCTAAATGATATTCGAATAACACGGCTGAGTTACTTGGTCCCTAATGGCTCTTCCAGCTATGAAAACTTTATACATTTTTAACGAGCCCCAAACCCAAAGACAATACACAGCAGATACTATAAGTGGCCTTTAGAGCCTTAAAAATGTACCGTTTGGCCCTTTGCAGAAAATGTTCTCTGACCACCAATCCTCCCCCCCCCCGCCCCCAAATAATCGAAGGACTCACTGATTCTTTTCCCTGGTCATTGGACAGGCCCTCCTGGGATGGCTTCCTCGGAATCAAGGCCAGAAATTCTCTACAAGACCATCTGGGGACAGGCTCATCCAGGGCTGAGAAGCCATTGGAGTCATGTACAAGGCTCTAGGCTCTGAGGACATTTTTCCCCCTTTCTTCAAGGAATGGGTTGGATGGAACATGCACGTGTCTTAGACCTAAGAGAATCAATGGGACTTCTCAATTCCCGGACCTTTTAGAGGAGAAGCCTGGGTCTCCCGGCGGTCCCATGATCAGGCCGTGTGGTTTCTAGAAACTGACAAGCCAGTGAAAATGGAAACTATACTAACAAGTAGATCTCTGGTAGTCCTGCAATTCTCTCTTTTCTTTTTTTCGAGGTAGGGTCTCACTCTAGCCCAGGCTGACCTGGAACTCACTCTGTAGTTCCAGGCTGGCCTTGAACTCTGCCTCCCGAGTGCTGGGATTAAAGGCATGTACCACCACACCCGGCTCAGTAGTCTTGCAACTCTTGTCTGTTGATTAGCTCTTTGCCCCCCACGGTCAGAGGTCAAAGTGGGAGTCCCGAGTCTCTGGAGAAGGTCTCATCACCTCCCTCGATCTGCACCTACCTCAAACCCAGCACATCCAGACCTCGCCTTGGGCCTCACACCACTTTCTCCCGGCTCCAGCTGGAGGAAGGGGGAAGGGCGTTCTTCCCTTCTAAGCAGAGTGTTCAGGGTAATCGATGCCACAGGCAGCCTGCCTCCGGGGCCGACATTCTCCACCTACCTTCAGTCCTGGAGGGAGGACCTCGGGGTGGTGGATCTGGATGAGTGTGATGGTCACGAGCACCACTACGCTTGCCAGCAGGACCACCAAGGTGATGATGGCTGGTGTTCGGGAGAGGGCCCTGAAGCCTGCGGTGGGAAGACACGGGGGACACTTGAGGGAAAAGCAGAAAGCGGGCACTGGCCACCTTTTAGAGCCCATGGCCTCCACCTATAATCATATGCATAAGTCGTTTCCTCTGGCATTACTGAGACCCATGCTTTCCTTTTTTAAGTTTCTTTAAGTGTGCACAATCCCAGGATTCACTATGACGTTTTCACACACGTGTGCTATTGCACTTTGCTTGTACTCGCCCCTTACTTGTCCCCCTTGTCTCTGCTGTCCCCTTTTTCCCCCTAAATTGTACCCCTTCTGTTTTCATGTCTATAGCTGTATATTTATCTATTTGTTAAATATTTATTTGAGAGAGGGAGGGATGGAGGGAGAGAGAAATAGAGGGAGAAAGAATGGACATGCCAGAGCCTCTTGCCGCTGCAAATAAAACCCCAGATACATGTGCCACTTTGTACACCTGGCACTGGGGAATCGAACCCAGGCTGGCAAGCTTTGAAAGCCAGAACCTTTAATCGCCAAGCCATCTCACCAGCCCTGTTTATCTATATCTATATATCTTAACTAAATCTATCTATATCATCATTTATCACACTATCTATCTATCTATCTATCTATCTATCTATCTATCTATCATCTATCAATCTTCAAAGAGAAAGAAACAGAGTTTTACCTAGGTTCCATATATAAGAGAAAACATGTTGGGCTGGAGAGATGGCTTAGCAGTTAGGGCATTTGCCTGCAAAGCCAAAGGACACAGGTTCAATTCCCCAGGACCCATGTAAGCCAGATGCATCAGGTGGCGCATGCGTCTGGAGTTCATTTGCAGTGGCTGCATGCCCTGGCATGCCCATTCTCTCTCTCCTCCCCTCCCTCACCTTCTCTATGCTCTTTCTCTTTCTCAAATAAATAAATAAATAAAATATTTAAAAAACATGTGATATTTGTCTTTCTGAGCCTCTTCTTTCCCTTAACATGGTAATTCCTAATTCCATTCATTTTTCCTGCAAATGACATCATCTCATTATTCTACATGGGGAATAGAATTCCATTGTGTGCACACATCCCATTTTCTTTAATACAATTCCATTGTGAGCGTACACCACATTAAAAAAGAATTCATGCATTGATGGACAGCTAGGTTGGTTCTACACCTTGGCTATTGTAAACAGTGCTGCAATAAAAAGATATGCAAGCATTTCTGTGGTGTGTTGGCATGGACTCCTTTGGGTACATGCCCAGGAGTGGTATAGCTGAGTCACAGGGTAGATCTGTTTTCAGTTGTCGAGGAGCCTCCATCCCGCTTCCCCTGCAGCGAGGGAGGCTCCGTCCCCGGATCCTCACCAGCACTTGCAGGGATGCGTGGTCCAAGGTGGAGGAGTGGCTGGCCTTCAATACTTGTTGATCCTGCCCTCGCCAAATTCTAGACTAAAACAGCATTGCAAGGACTTGTGCACCACACCCATCTTTCTTCCTTTTTTTTTTTTTTTTAAAGATTTTATTTTATTTATTTATTTATTTATTAGAGACAGAGAGAGGGAGAGAGGGAGAGAAAGAATGGGCATGCCAGAGCCTCTAGGCACTGCAAACGAACTCCAGATGCACGTGCCACCATTGTGCATCTGGCTTACATGGGACCTGGAGAATCGAACCTTAGTCCTTAGGCTTCACAGGCATGCGCCTTAACCACTAAGCCATCTCTCCAGCCCCCCCTTTTTTTTTCGAGGTAGAGTCTCACTCTAGCTCAGGCTGACTTGGAATTCATTATGTCGTCTCAGGGTGGCCTTGAACTCACAGTGATCCTCCTGCCTCTGCCACTGCCTCCTGAATGCCAGGATTAAACGTGTGCACCACCATGCATGGCTAAAAAGAGGGTTCTACTTTTCTATTTATTTAACTATTATTACTAATTTTGGTTTTTCAAGGTATGATCTCACTCTAGCTCAGGCTGACCTGGAATTCACTATGAAGTCTCAGGCTGGCCTCGAATTCTAGGCAATCCTCCTACCTCTGCCTCCCGAGTGCTGGCATTAAAGGCGTGCACCACCATGCCTGGCCCAATTTTTATAATTTAATATTTTATTTACGTATTTATTTGAGAGAATCAGAAAGAGAGGGAAGGAGGGAGGGAGGGAGGAGGAGAAGGAGGAAGAGAGAGAGAGAGAGAGAATGGGCATGCCAGGGCCTCCAACCACTGCATACGAATTCCAGATGCAAGTGCCAACGTGTGCATCTGGCTTGCTTACATGGTCCTGGGGAATGGAACCTAGATACCCAATTTTTTGATGTATGTGTCTACATGTTTGTGTGTGGAGGTGCACATGTGTGAATGAGGGCATGTGCCCATATGCACATGTGTTTGTAGAGGCCAGAGGACAGCTTTGGGTGTCATTCCTCAGTGCCACCCACTTATTTGAGACAGGGTCTCTCAATGGTCTGGAATTCACCAAGTAGGCTAGACTGGGTGGCTAGAGAAACCTAGGGATCCACCTGTCTCCACCTCCCCAACACTGAGATTGCAAGGATGTACCACTATACCTGGCTTTTCTTTTCTTTTTTTTTTTTTTACATAGGGTTCTGGGAATTGAACTCAGGTCCTCACGTGTGCAAGGCAAGCACTTTACTGGCTGAGTGATCACTCCAGTCTCTATACCTAAGATTTGTAAGTAGGTAACAGATAGATAAAATATTGACTAAGTAACAGCCTTGGTAGAACTGGGAAGCCGTACATAGAAATGGTGCCGGAATGGCTGAAACATGATAAGAAATATGACCATGATAGAGAGATCCGTGTGGGACCCTGGAGAGATGGCTCAGTGGTTAAAAGCGTTTGTTTGCAAAGTCTGATGGCCCAAGTTCAATTTCCCAGTACTCATGTAAAGCCAGATACACAAAGTGATGCATGCATGTGGAATTCATTTACAGTGGCAGGAGGTCCTAGCACATCCATTCCTTTTCTCTCTGCTGCTTGCAAATAAATAAATATTTTTTTAAAAAAAGAAAGATGAATGTGTTCAGAGAATATCAATGTCTTTTACTAGTTGGCTGTTTAAGCGTAAATTAATTAAGACCAAATAAATTCTTTTATTATGTAAGAGTGGAAGAGAGAGAAAGAGAGAGAATTGGCACAAACAGGGCCTCCAGCCACTGCAATCGAGCTCCAGACGTGTGTGCCCCCTTGTGCACATGTGCAACCTTGCACACATGCATCACCTTGTGCGTTGGCTTATGTGGGACCTGGAGAGTAGAACATGGGTCCTTAGGCTTTTCAGGCAAGCGCCTTAAGCACTAAACCATCTCTCCAGCCCTAGATCAAATAAACTCTCAGTTCATCATTCTTACTGGTTACATTTCTGGTGTTCAATCAGGGCAGGTGGCCTTGTGGCTGCCATGTTGGGCAAGGCCACTATCGCTCATTTCCAGCACTGTGTCCCTTGGAAAGCAATGGGCTAGATCCTGCCCTTTGCCAGAGTATGTGGTCTTGGATACCTTACTGCCCGTTTTCCTAGAGGAAAACAAGGGCATGTAGATTCATAGAATTAGACATAGCCTCGATAGTCAGTCGCACTGCGACGTTGGTTACTCAGGGAGTGGAGTCAAGCCGTGGGTCAGTCAGTGGCTGAAGACAGCAAACTCCTCCTGTCCCATCTAATTTCTGGGCAGGATGGATGGAGTCATAGACACTTCCTGATGTTAAAAGTGGTCACTTAATATCTTCTGTCATTGGAAGTATAAACTGGTACAACATTCCAATCTGTCAACTAGGCAAATGAGCACACCATCTGATCCCAAACTCCATTTACTGATGTGTGCACAAGTTCCTCATTGCAGGAGCATTTATAAGAGCAGCTGGAGGCAAGCCAGGCTCTGCGGACTTGACCTTCAGAGCATCCAAAGGGTTCTCCATCACTTCTGGCTAAAAGTACACAAGCCAGCCAAGAACCCACAAACCCAGACAGAAACTTGCATTCACTTTCAAAGATCACTCGACAGTGTCAGTCGTAGACATTTAAGAGATTTTTTTTCCCCCAAGAAACCCTGGTAGAGATTTAATCTGCCAAGTTAAACTTGTCATTAGCAAGAAACATAACAGAGAAATCTGTATGTGGGACGTTACATCTATGTCAAACGAAAACCATCACCTTAAACACAATTTCCCTTTCCAAAACAGTTTCCTAGAAATTGGCCTTTATTTCCTAAAGTCATGTTCTTTTAAACAGCGACAATCACCAATTTAAGACATGACTGAAGAGCAGGCAAGGGCCGTGATATGTAAGCAGACTCCTGACCACAACCATGGGGCAGGCCTCTTGAATCCTCCCTGCTTCAGCAGTTTCCAAGTTAAAAAAAAAAAAAAAAAAAGAAAGAAAGCAAAGAAAGAAAAAGCTATGATTACCTTAAGCAAACCCTTGCCCCAGCAGAAACGCTTACTACAAAGTAAAACGGCCCAAGCTAGGTCCCATTCATTTAAGAAACGCCGCCTGGAGCTGCGCTCTAGCTCCTGCGCCCTGTTCATTGCAGGCGCATACCGGAGCACAGAGGGGTGTGGTGTGGGGGGGGGGCCGGGCCCACCAGCAGCTTGCAAGAGTGTTGCCAAGCCAGGCAGGGCAAGCTTGAGGGAGACACACACACACACACACACACACACACACACAGAGAGAGAGAGAGAGAGAGAGAGAGAGAGAGAGAGAGGAGTTTGCACTGAACCTGCTGTATCTCACTGTCCGCAAGGCAGGGGTGCTGGGTGTCCTAGGCCGCTGCCCACAGCAGTGTTCCCATGGAAATGCAGGCAAGAGTCAACCAAGGACCTTACCATTCATCACAAAACCAACACTCTTCTAACACGAACCTTACACACAGCCAGGTAAGGGAAACCACAAGGGCCAAATTAATGGATTACACAAACCGGAAAAACCATTTAAGCCAAACGTGCATGTCGGTCCTTGCTTGGTGCCGCTTTGAGGAAAACATTACTTTGAGCTGAGAAATGCCAGCGGCGAAACCCGGGTGAGCCATTGCGTCCCAAACCCAGGAGGTCGCCCAGGCATTTGCAGGAGGCGTGGGGCGAGGGCGCGGGGCGGGAGCCGGGGAGCTCGCGGAGGGACACTCACCTGCTTGCTCGCAGGGCTGCCGGGTCATCACTGCCAACATCTTTTCTCCCAGCTGCAGGGGGGAGAATACAGACGGACACTGTGCATGCAGCCACCGACCGACTCCAAAAGTCCAAATAAACTTGGACATATTAAACCTAACACTCAACCGGATGCAGTGATCCACGCGTATAATCCCAGCACTTGGGAAGCTGAGGCAGGAGGATCAGGGTGAGTTCAAGACCAGCCTGGGCTATGAAAGTGAGTTCCGGGTTAGCCTGGGCTACAGTGAGACCCTGCAGCTAAACTCGGATTCTAACTCAGTTCATTTCTCCCCAAATCAAAGCCTCCTTGGGGTCAGTGAATCCAATCTCAGAGCTTCAGAAAAAAGGAAAGAAAGAAAGGAAAAAAAAAAGCTAGAATTTAAACTCTTGTCTCTTTTCCAAGTGCACGGCTGGGAAGAATAGATTCGTGACAACTTTCAACTGAGAGTTGATAATTTCAAAGAAAAAAAATCAAATCACAAAAGGCTATTTTTAAATTTCCCCCCTCTAGATGGTTCCACCTGTGAACAGCACTGAAGGGGTGTGGGGTAGAGGCAGAAAGAAAATCCCTTCCTCTTGGGAACATTCTGCGAGGTTTGGGCTGGGCTGTCCTGCACTGCACGCCAGCAAAGCCGGTTCGCACTGCTGGGTGCGGGTGGCCGCAGGCACCCCTTCATGGCCCGCGGGGTGGGGTGCCCTCGATTGACAGGTCCTGGGGGCCCTGCACCCCGGGGAATCCGGGTGGGGACCCTTCTCTGCGACAACGCCAGCCCCAGGCGTGGAAGCGCCCGGAGCATCCTCGGGTCGTGGGGTACAGGGTGAGGCGGGGTCTCCTTCTCGGGAGCGTGGGGATGGCAGTGTTCACGTGGGGCTCGTGGGTTGGGGTCCCCCGGTCCTCCCGCGCCCGAGTCCCCGGCCCCCTACCTTACCTGTGCGCTGCGCTGCGGCTGGAGAAAGGCGACGGGCGCCGCGGGGGTGGCCGAGGCGCGGAGGCGGGGCGCGGAGGCGCAGCCTGGGCTAGGGACCGCCCCTCCGCGGGGCCGGGCCGGGGACCTCTTCACCTCGCCGGCCCCTCCCACCGTCACCCCAGGCTTTTGTGGGAAGGCGGGGACCGGCCTGGTGAGAGAGAGCCTACCCCTGAGCCGGAGAGAGCCGGCCTGGCCCTGACCGCAGGTCCCCAGCCAGGTGGCCCCGCACCTCCCTCTTCCAGAGCCTGGACCACCATCGCCTCAGCCCAAGTAGATGTTAGACGTCTCCCAGTCCCTCGGGACCCAGATTGGGGTGTGTGTGAATTGAGAAAGAGAGAGAAGAGAGAAAATGGGCTAGCCAAGGCCTCTAGTCCCTGCAAAGGAACTCCAGATGGATGCACCACTGTGCATGTGGCTTTATGTGGGGCCTGGGGAATCAAACCGAGGCCTCCCAGCTTGCAGGCAAGCACGTTAACCGCTGAGCCATTTCTTCAGCCCTGGTGTATGATATGGTATGTTATTTTTTTGAAAATATTTTATTTTTAATTAATTAATTAATTTGACAGCGAGAAAGAGGGAGGGAGAGATAGAGATAGAGAGAGAGAGAGAATGGGTGCGCTAGGGTCTCCGGCAGCTGCAAATGAACCCCAGATGCATGTGCCACCCTGTGCATCTATCTGACTTATGTGGGTCCTGAGGAATCGAATCTGGGTCCTTTGGTTTTGGAGGCAAGTGCCTTAACCTCTAAGCCAACCCTCCAGTCCCCCCCCCTTTTTTAAACAGAAGTAAGAATTTATTTTTTATATGTGTTTATTTATTTGCAAGGACGAGAGAGAGAGAGAGAGAGAGAGAGATTGATGATGGCACAGTGGGGCCTCCAGCTACTGCAAATGAACTCCATACACATGTGCCACTTCGTGCATCTGGCTTTATGTGGGTGCTGGGGAATCAAACCCAGTCCATCAGGCTTTGCAAGCAAATGCCTTTAACCACTCAGCCATCTCCCCAGTCCCAAGGTAAATGCTTTTTAAAAATATTTTATTTATTTATTTATTTATTTATTTATTTATTAGAGAGAGTGAGGCAGAGAGAGAGAGGAGAGAAAGAGGCAGGTAAAGAGAGGGAGAACTGGGCACGCCAGGGCCTGTAGCCACTGCAAGTGAACTCCAGCGGCGTGCACCACTTTGTGCATCTGACTTTTTACATGGGTACTGGGGGCTCAAACCTGGGTTCTTTTGCTCTGCTGACAAGGACCTTAACCACTTAGGTATCTCTCCAGCCCCGAGGTGAATGTTTTATATGTTTGCTTTTTCTCTGTGGGTGCTAGGGGTTCAACTCGGGTCCTCATGCTTGCAAGGCAAGCACTTTACCATCTGAGCTCTTGCTCCAGCGCTCCAGCCTTCCAGTCCTCCATCTAAGCCAAAGAGCCTCCCTGTCTTTTTATATGCTTCTTCATCTGATTGTTTTCGACTGTACTCATGCTCGTGTGTGTGGGGAGCCCTCGTGTGTGGAGGCCAGAGGACAACCTCAGGGGTCAGCCTCAGGTACACCGTCTACCTCTTTTTTAAAAAAATATTTTTATTTTTATTTATTTATTTGATGAGAGAGAGAGAGAGAGAATGGATGCACCAGAGTCTCCAGCCTCTGCAAACGGACTCCAGACGCATGTGTCACCTTGTCCACCTGACTGACGTGGTTTGTGGGGAATCAAACCTGGGTCCTTTGGCTTTGCATGCAAGCGCTTTAACTGCTAAACCATCCCTCTAGCCCTGTCTACCTCTTTTTGAGACAGGATCTCTCATTGGCCAAGAATCTATGAAGTAGGCTGGACCAGCTGGCTACCAAGCCCCGGGGATCCTCCCGTGTCCACCTCCCCAGCGCTGGAATTACAGGCTTGTGCCACCAAACTCAGGTCTTCATACTTGGGGGGCAAGCACTTTACCCACTGAGCCATCTTCCCAGCCCTGCTTGTTGCTATGATCTCAAATTTCATATGGAAAGGCAGAAGGCCTCGCATTTCCAAACATATCCTCTGCAAAAGAAATACCTCTGGAGGCATCACCATACCTGATCTAAAGCTATATTACAAAGCCATAGTAATAAAAACAGCATGGTACTGGCATAAAAACAGGACTATAGATCAATGGAATAGACTTGAGGACCCGGACTTTGGGTCAAGCAACTATAGCTACTTGATATTTGATAAAGGCCCAAACAATATACGCTGGAAAAAAGACAGCATCTTCAACAAATGGTGCTGGACAAACTGGATAACCATATGCAGGAAACTAAAACTTGACCCACACATTTCACCATGCACTACACTCAAGTCCAAATGGATCAAAGATCTCAATATAAGACCAGAAACTCGAATACTACTGGAAGAAAATTTAGGGAGTACATTCCATGATATAGGAATGGAAAAAGACTTCCTGAACAAAACCCCAGTAGCTCATGAACTTAAACCATCACTCAACCAATGGGACCACATGAAGCTGAGGAGTTTCTTTACAGACAAGCATACAATTATCAAAGCCAATAGATTACCCACAGAATGGGAGAAAATATTTGTGGGTTATCCAACTGATAGAGGACTAATCTCTAGAATCTACAAAGAACTCAAAAATCTAAACAGTAAGAAGTCAAACACCCCACTCACAAGATGGGGCAAAGAGCTGAACAGGCAGTTCACAGAGGAAGAAATAGAAATGGCAAACATACACTTAAGAAAATGTTCATCATCCCTAATCATCAGAGAAATGCAAATTAAAACAACTATGAGATTCCACCTTACCCCAATAAGGATAGCAAGCATCAAAAAATCAAATAAAAATAAATGCTGGCGAGGATGTGGAGAAGTAGGAACACTCATCCACTGTTGGTGGGAATGTAGGATGGTACAACCACTTTGGAAAGCAATATGGAGACTTCTGAAAAAGCTGAGTATAGAGATACCAACAGACCCAGTTATTCCCTTACTGGGCATCTACCCTAAAACCTTCAAACCACAGACTAAAGAGATTTGCTCAACCATGTTTATAGCGGCTCAATTTGTAATAGCTAAGAGCTGGAATCAACCCAGATGTCCATCACTAGAAGAATGGATAACTAAGATGTGGTATATCTACACAATGGAATTCTATACAGCAGTAAGAAAAAATGACACAATGAAATTTGAGGAAAAATGGTTGAACCTGGAACAGATCATTCTCAGTGAACTTACCCAGTCACAGAAAAAAAATCGCCACATAGTCTCACTCATCTCCAGCACCTAACCTGAATCTACCGAAGATACCTTAAATACCCAGCAAGCATCTCCTAGATTAGACACTAGGATGGAAGGGGAGGGAGGGGAGGGCATCAAAGGGGTGGGAAACACAAATCTAGACCTAAACGGCAATGGTACCATAATCTTCTACTTACTAAAAGATAGACCAAATGGCTGATCCTTCACCAGGCCCTTACAGGGAACACCTGAACCACAAGACACTGGAGAGGGTAAGATTAAGACTAACCTTAGTCTCCTACATCTTCCCTCCCTCACTTCCCCTCTCCCTGTCTCTCTCTCTCTTATCTCTAACTCTTGTATATTAGTTATCTTTTTCCTCATTTTCTTAGAGGGCACTGACCTGTAACTCCCAGAACCAGCATGGGGCTATCATCCACAATGAGCTTTTGATCAGAGAGACCTACAAGGTTTCCTAAAAGACAGACAGATTTCTGTCAGAGTACTTGATGACCCACCAAAGGTTAGTGGTAAGACCCTACTGCTGAAGATACCTTATGTGATTGACATGCAAATTAGAATGGCATGGCTGGAAGTTGGATGAGAGTCAGTCCCCAGACAGTCAGCGCATCTAGTGCCAGAAGGTGCTACATGGGCGACTGGGGGAAATTGACCAATATCTATCGAAGCAACGCATGGTCTAACCTACTTAGCAGCAAATAACTTATTGTGATGCCCACACAAGTGCAGTGGTGGCACACAGCCATGGTGGGGAACCAACTGGTCTCAATTTGGCTAACTGATCCCCTCACTGGTATGGGACCCATAGCTGGAGCTGGGAAACAAGTCAGAACCATATCCAAACATAAGCCCACTCTCCAGTATCAACCTACTATCAATTGTGGGCTACAAGAGGGCCTACACATATTAAATTCTCTATAAAAAAAAAAAGTAAGGGTTATCTCATTTGTCCTGGTGCTAACTTACTCTCCGTTGGAGAATCTGCTTCTCTTTTTCAGATAGATGTAGACCCTAAGGAGAGAGCCACCCCATCATACCTCAAAAGGGCTCCGGCTGAAACTAAGAAAACTTCGAGAAACAAGCAAGGGGGCTGTTTTTCCTGATGAACCAGACACCAGCACAAAGGGGAAGGAGATCAGCATAGAGAAAAATCAACTCCTACCAAATCAGAGAGCCAGAGCCTCAGAGGCCCTCAACACCTCATCACTGAAGCAGACCAAAAATGAACCCAACATGGCTCAGGGAAATTTTGCGGAAGAGGGGGCGGAAAGAATGTCAGAGTCACATGTTGGGTCATGATATGCAGAGACATTTAGCTTACCCATAACTGTGGGCTAACTCCACAATGCATGACCCGCATACCCCAACAAGGAGGGGCCAAGGGGAGGGGGTAGGTCACGGATGAGCCTAATAATGGTACCAAACTGACTGTATTTGCTGAATACAGAACTGACTAATAAAAAAAAAAAATTGTAAAAAAATAAATAAATAAATAAATTATTTAAAAATATTTTATTAAATATTAAATTATTTTTAAATTATTAACATTAAATAATTATTAAATTATTAAATATTTATTAAATTAAAATATTATTTAAAATAATAAAATAATTTTAAAATTATTTATTTTTAATTTATCTTGTGTATGTGAGTGCACATGAATGTGTGCATGTGGGTGCACATGTGGGTGCGTGGGAAGGTCAGAGGAAAACCGCCTCTGAGTGCCTGTGCTTCTCTGAGGCAGGCAGGGCCCCTCGGCCTGCAGAATGAATCCCCTGCTAGCTGGCCCTGCACATTCTCCTGGCTCCACCTCCCATCGCTGTTGGCACACTGGGGTCACAGATGCCAGCGCCTCTTTGCATCCAGCTTTCTGTGGGTGCCAGAGAGGATTGAACTCGCATTGGTAAGGCTTTGGAAGCACGCGCCTTTAACCACCGAGCCATCTCCCCTCTCTGCCTGCTGGCTTGAGACCCTCCTGTCTAGGACTAGGTGTCACAAAGCAGGACATTCCTATTTAGTTATTTATTATTTGAGAGACACGGAGAGAAGGGGCATGTCAGGGCCTCCAGCCACTGTAAACAGATTCCAGATGCATGTGCCACCTTGTGCATCTTGCTTATGTGGGTCCTGGGGAATTGAAGCCTGGGTCTTCAGGCTTCACAGGCCTTAGCTGCTAAGCCATATCTCTAGTCTGACATTCCTTTTTTATGGTCCTCAAAGGGACTTATTTATTTTTATTTATTATTTATTTTTGAGACAAAGTTTCTGTATGTAGCCCATGCTCTCCTTGAACTTGTTCTTGTCTGCACTTCCCTAGTGCAGGGGTTACAGGCACGTGTCACCACACGTAGCACACAGAATCTTTTGGCCTCATACTTTACACTTCAAGCGCAGATGAAGAGGAAGTGGCACGAAGGCCAGGCAGGAAGGACTGGGCATTTTGTGGACAAGCACGACTTCCTTATTCCTCCTGTCCTGAGCCCTGTCTCTCTTGGCGGGGGCGGGGGGGGTAGTGGTGGTGTGGAGCAGAGCATGCAGGATGGCGGTAAGGTCAATAGGAAGGTGCGTCCCTGGGTCACACAAAGCAAGGCAGACACAGCACCTCTCGCACGGTAGCAGAACTTGATGGCCATGCGCCAGGCCTTCCTCCGTGGTCACAGCAATGCTGTCCTGTGTCCTGAGGGTCACAGCCAACACTCAGGAGCAGCACAGCCCGAAAGAGGCTAAGCAGGATAGACGACCAAAAAAACGGGGGGCAGCCTGTTGGGGCGAGGGCTCAGCAGCCCAAACGACGCAGGAGTCTACTGCTGGTGCAGGACCGGGCAGCCTCCCGAGCCCTCTGTCTGGTGCAGAGCTGAGCAGCTTTCTGGCCCTTCTGTCTGATGAAGGACCAGGCATCCTTCTGGCCTTCTAAGGACTCTTGTTATGACCCCAGTAAGATGTCTCAGAGGGAGATCTTGGACCATCCCTCCTCACAGCCCCTGTATATCTGGAAGAAGAACTGAGGAGCTGAGGTTATGGAAGGTCCTGGACCTTCTTCCTCTCGCATAGAAACCCACCAGTTCATCTGTGCAGGTAGGACAGAATTCCCTCCAAGACAAGAAGGCTGTAAGAGAGTAACATGCTTAGAGACGTCTGAGCATGGCCCAAGCCAGGGCTGTGGGGTGTGTGTGTGTGTGTGTGTGTGTGTGCGCGTGTGGACACTGGGGATCAGGACAGGGTCTACACTGTGGGTATCTGACATTGAGTAGTACGGCTGCATTACGAGGCTTGTTTTCTTCGAACACTGTGGGGCAGTGGAAAGGGCCCTGCTGCATCCGGGGAGTCACAAGCGCACTGACAGCCGCTGGCACTGCATACAGACCTGAGCTCTGCAAGATCTGCTGGAGGGCATGAGCGCCAAGGGCATTCTCTGGTGATTTCTGTGGAGCTGGTAAAAGGCTCCTGGGCCTGGGGGACCTTGAGATGCAGTGGATGCTGGCATCTAAAAATAACAGGGCCAGGCGGTGCCAGCTTTCCTCTCGCTTGTCTCGGGCTCTGAGCCTTGTGTGAGCATCAACTCCCGAGAGAGCCCCAGAGTCTCCAACCCTCCTTCTCCTTCCCTAGGCTTTCCTGCAAACTCTACTTCAGGCATCGAGCAAATATCTTTGCAGCTCCCAGGCTATCGCCAGTCATTCAAAGGAACGTCACCCTTGGCCTTCTTCATGCATGTGCAAGCATGAGCATGTGTACGCACACGCATAGCACACACACAGCACACAGCACACGCACACGTGCACACGCACACATTTCCCACTCATCTTCCACACATAAAAACAAACACACACGTACTTATAACCATTCACAGGCTTTTTCTGCTTACAAATTATGCAGAGCTGCTTTGTTGTGAGTCCGGAACATATTAGAAAGTGACAGCAGGGCTGGAGAGATGGCTTAGTGGTTAAGACGCTTGTCTGTGAAGCCTTAGGATCCAGGTTCAGCTCCCCAGAGCCCACCTAAGCCAGATGCCCAAGGTGACGTATGCACACAAGATCGCGCATGCGCACAAGATGGCACATGCGTCTGGAGTTGGATTGCAATGGCTAGAGGCCCCAGTGTGCCAGTTCTCTCTCTCTCATACATAAAAATAGTAAAAAAAAAGAAAGCTATAGTAATTAAGCAGCCTGCACAGGAGCACAGGAATACACCAAGAGAGAATAGCAGAGTAATGGGCATGGAGCTCAGTATATGCTAAAGGGGAGATTGGAAGGATGTACTAGCCAGTCACTCGTGCTGAAACTACCGGTTCATCATTTGGAAAAGAGTTCCTATCACTCATCATGGCCTCAAATACATTTTTACATGAATTAAAAGCTGAAATACATTAAAACAAATTTAATGTCCAGAGAGCATTTTTATGATCACTGGGGAGAGTCAGTCTCTTCCAGCAGATCAAAGCAAGAGGATAAAGCTGACAAACCTGGATCTTAAAAATAGAAGCCCAGGGCTGGGGAAATGGCTTAGCGGTTAAGGCGTTTGCCTGCGAAGCCTAAGGACCCTGGCTCAATTCCCTAGGCCCCACGTAGGCCAGATGCACAAGGGGCATATGCATCTGGAGTTTTTTTGCAGTAGCTGGAGGCCCTGGTGTGCCCACTCTCTCTTTCTATCTTCCTCTTTCTCTCTCAAAGAAAGAAAGAAAGAAAGAAAGAAAGAAAGAAAGAAAGAAAGAAAGAAAGAAAGAAAGAAAGAAACCCAGTGAATGGAGAGACATCCAGTGAGAGGCTCCTGTTGTGTGTGTTTGCGTGTGTGTGTGTGTGTGTGTGTGTGTGTGTGCGTGTGTGTATGGGGGGCTTCAGAAAGGTAATACTGAATGAGAAATAGAATATAGAAAATAGAAAAATAAACAAATGACATTCCTCAGCCAATCTGTAAAAAATAAATAAATAAATGGGGGGCGGGGAGCTGGAGAGATGGCTCAGTATTTAAAGGTGCTTGCTTTCAATGTCTGACAGCCAGAGGTTCAATTCCCCAGTACACACTTAAAGCGGCATGTGTGTCTAGAGTTCATTTGCAGTGATAGGAGGCCCTGATATGCCCATGCACTCTCTCTCTCAAATAAATAAATAAATATACTTTAAAAAGAAAAGAGGGCAGGCATGGTGGTGCACGCCTTTAATCTCAGCACTAGGGAGGCAGAGGTAGGAGGACCACTATGAGTTCCAGACCTCCCTGAGACTACATAGTAAATTCCAAGTCAGCCTGGGCTAGTGTAAGAGACCCTACCTTGAAAAAAGAAAAACAAAAAAAGAAAAATATATATGAGTGGCCAATAAGTTTGGAAAAGATGCTTTCTTCCATTGCTTCTCAATTAAAACTTTGTCTTATCTGAGTATGCTAAATAAAAAATAATATATGTAAGCTGGGTGTGGTGGCACATGCCTTTAATCCCAGCACTCGGGAGGCAGAGGTAGGAGGATCACAGTGAGTTCAAGGCCACCCTGAGACTACAGAGTGAATTCCAGGTCAGCCTGAGCTAGAGTGAGACCCTACCTCGAAAAACCAAAAAAAAAAAAAATAATAATAATATATGTACACATATATATGCATATATACATATATATACACATATGCATATATGTATGTGTATATAAACATGTGTAATATAAATAATGCATAAATATATATTTGTTTCTGTCCTTGAAACATGGTCTCACACTATAGTCCTGGCTAGCCTGGAACTCACCACTTAGCAAGGCTGACCTTGAACTTCCAGGGTTCCTGCCTCAGCTTTCTGAGAGTGGGGATTACTGGTGTGAGCCACCACATTCAATTTAAAACTTTAGACAAGATTTTTAAAAATCTATTTTTATTTTGTTTATTTGAAAGAGTAAGAGAGAGACAAAGAAAGAGAGAATGGGCACACCAGGGCCTTCAGCTGCTGCAAACGAACTCCCGAAGCATGCACCACCTTGTGCATATGGCCTACGTGGGTCCTGAGGAATCTGACCTGGATCCTTTGGCTTTGTAGACAAGTGCCTTAACCTGCTGAGCCATCCCTCCAGCCTGAGATATTTTTTTTAAGTTTAAAGGATGTTTGGGCAGGTGAAAGCACTTAAGTTTTGACAAAGCTGTCAGAAACTGACATTGGAGAAAAGACTTTATATTTTTTTTAAAACAAATGATACTGGCAAAACTGGATATCTACATTTGAAAAACAGAACTATATTCATGTTTCTCACACTGAAAAAAAAATCTTTTCAAAATTAATTTACACCTTAAGGTAAGACCTAAAAGTTTGAAACTGTTAGAGAAAATAACACTTAAGGATATAGGCATAGGTCAAGGATTTTCTGCAGTGCTCCAGTAGCACAGAAAATAAACACAAGTATTGACAAATAAGATTGCATGAAATAAAGAAAATTGCTGTACAGAAAAGGAAGCCTTGGGCTGGAGAAGATGGCTTAGCAGTTAAGGTGCATGTCAGGTTTGATTCTCCAGGTCCCATGTAAGCCAGATGCACAAGATGGCACATGCATCTGGCGTTCGTTTGCAGTGGCTAGAGGCCCTGGCATGCCCATCCTCTCTCTCTCTCTCTAATAAATAAATAAATAAAAATTAAAAGAAAGAAAAAGAAACCTTCTCCTGAGTGAAGAGATAACCTAGAGAATTGGAAATAGAGTCATTGTCAATTACACATCAGACAAGGGAGTAATATCTTGGATATATAAAGAATTACAAAAAGTTAAATCCAAAAGAAAAAAAACCAAAACCCAAATAATCTAACCAATAAATAGGATCATGAAGTGAAAAGACAGTTCTTGGGGGTTGGGGAGATGGCTCAGCAGTTAAGAGCACTTGCTTGCAAAGACTTCTGGCCCAGGGTTCAATTTCCCAGTATCCATGTAAAACCAGATGCACAAAGTGGCATATGCACCTGGAGTTTGGATACAGTGGTAGGAGGCCTTGGTGTGCTCATATTCACCCTCTGTCTTCCTCTTTTTCTCTCTATCTCTCACAAATAAATAAATATAATTTAAAGAAAAGACTTGAAAAAAATCTCATCCCAGTCAGAATGGTCATCACCAAGAAAACAAATAATAACAAGTGCTGGCTAGGATATGGGAAAAGAGGAACCTTTTATTCACTGCTACAGGGGTGTAAACAGATGCAGCCTCTATGGAAACCAGTGTGGATGTTCCTCAAGACAGTGCAAATGGAGTTACCGTGTAACCCAGCTATGCCACCTATAGGCACAGAACCAAGGAGTAGCCAGCATACTACAGACAGACTTGTTTACTATGTAGTCCCAGGCTGGCTTTGAACTCACAGTGTTCCTCCTACATCTACCTCCCAAGAGCTAGGATTAAAGATGTGTGCTACCACACTTGGCCCTGATTTTATTTTATTTTTTATGGTTGCATAAAATTCCACTGTGTGTAGGTACATATGTGTGTAAGTATGTGTGAAGGTCAAAGCACAACCTCTCATGACATTTTTAAAAAATTATTTATTAGACACGAGAAAGAGAGAGAGAGAGAGAGAGGGAGAGAGAGAGAGAGAGAGAGAGAGAAAGAGAATGGGCACTCCAGGGCCTTTAGCCATTGCAAACGAACTCCAGATGCATGCGCCCCCTTGTGCATTGGGCTTATGTGTGTCCTGGAGAATTGAACAGGGATCTTTTGGCTTTGCAGGCAAATGCCTTAACTGCTAAGCCATCTCTCCAGCCCCAAAGCACATATTTCTTAAACAGTGGGTTGTGACTCTCTGCCTCAGGTTGAATAACAGAATATGGAGGGTGTGAAAAATTTGGCAACAGTGAAAGGTTTCTGAGTGTGAAACAACAACCAGTTAACTCAGTATCGAGTGTCACGAGCCTGCAGTATTTCCGGTGTCCTTGCTCAGGTTGTATCCCACAGCTTTACATCACGGCCTCGGCCCTAGAGCTCACAGAGGGCACACCTGGCACTGCGCATGCCTTCACACAGTGTAACACCTCATTCAACCTCACCTCGGAAATCCCTCAGAGGTGTTCCCAGAAATCCAGTTCCAGGGTGCTTCTAAATCCTAATAAGTCGACAACCAGAGTTCTTTGTATTTATAACAAATGCAACAAAAACTTGTGTGCTTATGTTCACACCATATACATTTATAGTGTCTTATATTGCACAGAGGTTTTTGTTTATTTCATACTTATTTATTGGCATGGAATATGTGGGTATATGGACCTTTGGCTTCTGCAATCAGAAGCCAGATACATGCACCACTCTTTGGTGTCTAGCTTTAGGTGGGTGGCCGTTGGAATCGAATCTGGGGTGGCTACCTTTGCAAGCAAGGACCTTTAACTCCCGAGCCATCTCCCCAGCCCTGTGATAGAGTTTTTGTATCTAGAAGCAAAGTGGGTCCAGGTAGGAACATGCTCCTGCTGCCTCACCTTCCCTACCACGATGGCCTGTAATGTCTGAAATCAACCCTTCCTTCCTTAAACGGCTTCTGGTTAGGCATTTTGTCCTGGCATCCTGACGCTTTATAACACTGGTCAGGGTGGAAACACCCAGAAGAAATAAGAGCTGTTCCCCTCTGTCTCTCTGGACTGGGGATGCAGTGTAGCTTTGTAGATAGTCTTCACTTGACAGTACAGGCGGACAAGATCCAGACTGCACACCCCATAGACTGTTTCTCCTTCCAGTGTGACCTGGAGGAAAAGGCACAATGATGAGCTCCCCCCGCCCCACCAATGGATGTAGAATTTGAGGCTTAGAGAGACGGAGGGATTTGCCCAAGCACAGCTAGTTAACATCATCCTTGCCAGCTGTGTGGTAATGGCAACCCCTGGCAGTCTAATCTGATTATCTGCTTTGTCTAGAGAGGGAGTGGAATACGGAAAGTCTATGGGCTGACACTTTAGAGACTGGAAAATTCATGACTCCTAAGTGCTTCATTTGATGAATTCATAATGTGACACACTGTCTACTTTATGAGATACATTTCTATCATTCCAGAACGTTCGCTCATCACTCTTCCCTCCCAAGGGTGATCACCAGCTTGATGTCTGTCACCATCACTAAGATTTGTCTGTTCTTGAACTTGGTATGACAGGACAGCATAGGACTGTGCTTGAGTGTGGCTTTGCACTCCAGGGAATGGGCACACACAGGTTGGTGCATGCATGTTTGCCCTCCTGGGTGGTGCTCTTAGTACTTACAAAGCCTTACCTACCCACCAGATACCCTGACCACATGTGCTAAGTCATAAGAGCTCGCTCTCTGGTCTGGGGCAAGGCAACATCACGAGGCAACTGACTACACTGATTCATTTCCGGCATAACCATGAAATCAATGGTTTGGTGACCGTTGAATGATTTCCGTTCTTTAATTGCATTAGATGTTTATTTGGAGACACGGGAAGCTGTGTCAGGTCAGCACCAGCTGGCTAACTGCAGCAACTGTGTTTCTGAAGCTGCAGACTGAGGAGGACATTATAGCCTCACATGTCCCTCTCTCTCTCTGCTGGACTGGAGATGCCATGCGGCCAGCTTCAAGTTCCTGCCACCTCGCCTTCCCTACCAGGGTGGACGGTAATCTCCCAGCGTAAGATAAAACCAACCCTTCCTTCCTTAAATGGCTCCTGGTTGGGCATTTTGCCCCTGCGTCCTGGCTCTTGACAGCACTGCTCTGGGTGGAAACACTTGGCAGAAATGACAGCGTTGCCACCAGTGGTGGTGACAGGCAGGCAGACGAGATACACACTGTGCGCCCTACAGACTGTTTCTCCTCCGGGCCTAAAACAGTGTGAAAAGGTGGCACAAACACTGGCATTGCTGTGTTATGTTTATGACTTGGGGATGGTACTTACCCATTGCGTGTCTCCATTTCGTTGGCTAAGGCACGGAGACAGGAATAGCACGTCCGTCAGAGCTTCGTGGCAAGGAGTACGTGAACAGTTACTTGTATTTTATTTTGTTTATTCTTACTTATTTGAGAGAGGGAGAGAGAATGGACGCACCAGGGCCTCCAGCTATTGCATACAAACTCCAGATGCATGAGCCTTCTTGTGCATCTGGCTTATGTGGGTTCTGGGAAATCAAACCTGGGCCCTTAGGCCTCACAGGCAAGTGCCTTAACGACTAAGTTATCCCTCCAGCCCATTCCTTGTATTTTGAAAGCATTGAAACAGGCCTGGGGAGATGGCTCAGTGGGTAAAGTGCTTGCCACACTAGCATGAGAACTGAGCTTGGATCCTCAGTGCCCACGTAAAAGCTGGGCGTGACGGTGCCTACCTGCAATTCCAGTGCTGGGGACAGGGAGACAAGAGGATCCCCGGGGCTTGCTAGATGGCCTGTCTAGCCTAATCCTTGACTCCAGGTTCAGTGACAGACTTGGTCTCAAAGTTTAAGGAAGAGAGCAACTGAGGAAGACCATCAGTGTTGACCTTTGGCCTCTACACATGTGTGCGCACATGTCCATACATATATGTGCTTACTCACACACATGAAAACATGCATATCTACATACACACACAATAAAAAAATACCAGAAAAGTGCTGAAGCGACGCCTGGTACACAATATGCACCCAGAAAATACAAACTATTGTAATTACAGAAACGTGTGTGGGGCTCATGAGTTCTTCACATGTATATCTGAGTCTTGCAAAAACATTTATTGAATCTAAAATGTAAAAGGAAAATTTCAAAATAAAACTAAAAAACTATTAGTCTGGAGTGGTGGCACATACCCACAATCCTAGCCATTTGAGGAGGAGGCAGGAGGATCAGGTGTTCAAGGTCATCGTTGGTTGTATAGTGAGCCTGAGACCAACCTGGGCTACACAGAGACTCCCTTCTCATCACACCAAAAAGCTGACCAACCAACCAACCAACGAGCCATCAATATTTATTAAATTAGTTTGGTTGTGGGGACATCTGCCACTCACGAACATCCCTACTGTTCCGATATTTTCTAGTCTGTCACAAGTAGACAGGACCTGTGGCAAGTTCTGGCCATTAGATGTGACCGGGTGTCACTTCGGGTGACCCAATGTGTGACCAATGTGTGTGGAAGAGGCAGATATATAGAGAGAATGGGCACACCAGGACCTCCAGCCACTGCAAACGAACTCCAGATTCACGCGCCACCTTGTGTGGGGAATTGAACCTGGGTCCTTAGGCTTTGCAGACAAGTGCCTTAACCGGTAAGCCATC
Source organism: Dipus sagitta (assembly GCA_036346955.1). Taxonomy (NCBI): domain Eukaryota; kingdom Metazoa; phylum Chordata; class Mammalia; order Rodentia; family Dipodidae; genus Dipus; species Dipus sagitta. The sequence goes on from CM070786.1 coordinate 4,630,975, forward strand.
TCTCCAGCCCTAAAACTTATTCTTTACGTTGGTGCTTGAATCATCGTTACCCAACCTCCCGCCATGCTTCCTATCCCCCAGCTCCCCTGACCGCTGCCATACATTCTGATCGAGTGAGTTCGCACATGGGAGATAGCATGAGGTATTTGCCTTTCTGCTTCTGATTTATATCGTTTCCTAGAATGCCCTTCAGTCCCACCTATTTTGTTAACATGGTAGGATATCATTCTTTCTTATAGCATTCCATTGTATGCGCATGTACCACGTGTTCTGTATACACTCCTCCACGTAGGGGCCTCTACGTTGTTTCCGTATCTCAGCAACTGTGAATTGTGTGGCAACAAGTGAGTGCATGTAGGTTTCTCTTTGATACATTGCTGGTATCTTTCCCGTTGAGTACGTCCGCAGAAGCGGGATAGCCACATCGTATGGGAATTCTGTTTTTCTGTCTGTGAGAAACTTCTGCACTGTCCTCTGTAGTGGCTGGACTGACTCACACATCCACCAACAGTGTGTGAGTTTTCTTTTTCCCAGAGCCTCAACAGCATGGGCAATTTCAAATTTTATATCATTTACTCTATAAAATTTTTTTTATTTATTTGAAAGAGAGAAAGAGGGAGGGAGGGAGGGAGGGAGAGAGAAAGAATGGGCATGCCAGGGCCTCCAGCCACTGCAAATGAATTCCAGATGCATGGCCCCCATTGAGCATCTGGCTTATGTGGATCCTGATGAATCAAACCAGGGTCCTTTAGCTTTGCAGGCAAACGCCTTAACCCCTAAGCCATCTCTCCATCCCTTACTTTTTTTTAATAGCATGCAAAGAATTATGTTTCATCATGGTATATTCTTGAAAAAAAATTTTTTTTGGTCTCCCTTCCCTGTCTCCTCCCCATTCCTCTTGTGAGCATCTCCCCATAGTCTCCATTCTGCTTTTATGTGCCGTGCGACCTTTTGCCTTCCTCTCTTTTTTTTCATACCTCTTCCCCCCCTCTGGCTTCATAGCCTATAGCCTCATTAATATTTAACTGTCTTAAGTAACTTATTTCTCCTGTAAATTACCCAACATTCAACTGGTGCCCATCTCCCACAAAACAATGAGCGCCTGGCTCTGTTTCTTCTCAGGGTCCTGCCGGCTGAGTTTCAAGTAAGAAGATTCTGTTTACTTGTCATCTTCCACACACCTTGTGGCGGTTGACTCAGGTGTCCCCATAAACTTAGGTGTCCTGCATGCTAGGTTCCCGGCTGATGGAGATTTGGGAGTTAATGCCTCCTGGAGGCAGTGTATTGTTGGGGGTGGGCTTATAGGTGTTATAGCAAGTTTCCCCTCGCCAGTGTTTGGCACACTCTCCTGTTGCTATGGTCTACCTGATGTTGGCCAGGGGGTGATGTCCACCTTCTGCTCATGCCATCATTTCCCCCTGCTACCATGGAGCTTTCCCCTTGAGCCTGTAAGCCAAAATAAACCTCTTTTTTTCTTCCCACAAGCTGCTCTTGGTTGGGTGATTTCTACCAGCAATGCGAATCTGACTGCAATAATAAAGTGGTACTGAGGAGTGGGATTGCTGCTAGACACATGACTGTGTGGCTTTGGCCTTTTGGAGCTGATTTTCAAGAGGAATGCAGAAGGATTTGAAACCTCGGCCTAAGAGACGCCTTGCAGTACAGTAAGTAGAGCTTCATGGATTATTCTGGTTCAGATGCAGTAAGAACTATGGACTGTGAGATTTGGCTTATGAGGGTGAGAAAGAGCTTTGCTTGGACTGGGCCAGCAGTTTGTGTGAGAAATTTGCTTATATGCCCATGTCCTGCAAAGTTGTGCAGGGTTGCTTTATGTAGAAATGAACTGGTGTGAGCAGAGGGATATGGCACAGAAAAAATGAAGTCTTTGGGTGAACTGCTGCCCATTCTGATGCAGTTGAGAGATTATAACCTTTGAGATTGGGCCAGCTGACCTGCACTGGGGCGACAGGAAGAATGTAAACTCTTTTGAAAGGATCTGAGTGCTCAAGGAGTGTCCTGTTCTTCAAAGTTTGCTTTATTACCCCCCCCCCTCCATGGATTAACAAATTGGCACCCTACCTGGTATTGTGAAGTATAAGAAATGCAGGAAAGAGACGGTCATTGAGTTTGCAATGTAGTCTTGTGTTTTGGAAATAATAAGTAAGTACATAAATCAGTGGGTGCCATCTTCCGGGGAGTCCCAGCTCACTTTTCTTCCCATCTCCCTGAGCCAGGCTCTTTGAGCTCCTCTGATTTGGTTTGATTGCATCTTCTTTGCAGGGGACATGTCATCACTTCTTGCTCTCTTATTATTTGGGCTTGGAGGAATATCAAAATCACTTAATTTTTAAAAACAAATTTATTGGTTTATTTGGGGAGAGAGAGAGAGAGAGAGAATGGGCACACCAGGATCTCCAACCCCTGCAAACAAACTCCAGATGCATGCGCCACCTTGTGCATCTGGTTTACATGGGTCCTGGGGAATTGAACCTGGGTCCTTTGGCTTCCCAGGCAAGTGTATTAACCACTAAGCCATCTCTCCAGCCCCCAGTTGCTTAGAAAGTCACTTTTAGGTGAAACACTGGACTAAACTGATGCCTGTAAAGGAGAACCACCATAGACATGGAGAAATTCATGGAATCCAATCATTTCTCCCTCCCCTAAGGGATGTCACGAGTTTGATTGGAGTTACAAGGGGGTCAGTGAGCTGTTTTGCAGAACAAACCTCATCTGAAGACTTAAGAGGGCAGCGCTTGGTCTAAAAAGGGTCAGGTAGTCAGGGCCGCCCCAACCATGCCTTCACCATCCGTTATGGATAGCTATCATGAAGGTTTCCTAGAAACAGCCTGGGTTCTGAGAGCCTGCCTTGGATGAGCCATTTGTTGCTTGGTAATGACTAAAGATCTCTGCTCCAGGCAGAATGATTAATCTGAAAAATGAACCCAAATCCATGGCCAAGCAGAGGAATACCACCAGCCTTTATGGAGAGAAGACAAGAGGGAGAAAAGGAGAAAAAAAAAAGTAAACAGCACTTGGAAAGAAGAAGGGATCCAGTGGAGGAAGATTTGGAAAAGGGAAAAGGGAGGATGGGGGTGGGGGGATTATGATCATGGGATATTGTCTATGTTTATTGTCAATAAAATGTTATAATGAGGGCTAGAGAGATGGCTGAGAAGTTAAGGTGCTTGCCTGTGAAGCCTAAGGACCCAGGTTCAACTCCCCAGAACTCACATAAGCCAGATGCACAAGGTGATGCATGTTCCCAAGGTGGCACATGCATCTGGAGTTCAATTGCAGTGGCTAGAGGACCTAGGGCACCAATTCTCTCTCTCTCTCTTTCTCATTCTCATAAAAAAGAACAAAGTTATAAAGAGAAGGGAAGGAAAATGAAAACTACCAATCAAAGTAACAACAAGGAATCAGAGAATGAAGACAGCACAAGAGCAGGAGCCCTTCCCTCCCCCACCTCCAACCCCGGCACTAGGCTTCCCAGCCATGTGAAGATATGATGCCCACTAAGACAAAAAAGAACTGCTGCAGAGCAGAAGTGATGACCATACACTGGCCATGATAAGGTGTATCACAGCCTCGTCTGGAAAGATAAGGACGGAGACACGTGTTACACATGATAAGGAGATAAAAATGTGGACGGAGGGGCTGGAGTGATGGCTCAGCAGTTAAAGGCACTAACTTGTAAAGCCTGAGGGCTCGAGTTCAATTCCCCAGTACCCACGTCAATCCAGATACACAAAGTGGTGCATATGTCTGGGGTTTGTTTGCAGCAGCAAGAGGCCTGGCCTCCTCTTCTCTCTCTCTCTCTCTCTCTCTCTCTCTCTCTCTCTCTCTCTCTGCCTCTTTCTCCCTCTCTCTCTTTCTCAAACAAATAAAAAAATTAAAAAATGTGGGCATGGGAGAAATGATAAGAAAACAATAAGTAAAGGTGTTTGATTGGTTGCTTAGAAAGCCTGATAGCTTAGGTTCCATTCCCCAATACCCCCACAAAGCAAGATGCACAAAGTAGAGCATGTATCTGGAGTTCTTTTGCAGCAGCAGAAGGTTCTGGAACACCCATATTTACTCTCTTGTTGCCTTTATGTTTCTTTCTCAAATAAATAAAAAAATATTTTTAGCCGGGCGTGGTGGCGCACGCCTTTAATCCCAGCACTTGGGAAGCAGAGGTAGGAGGATCACCATGAGTTCAAGGCCATCCTGAGATGACATAGTGAATTCTAGGTTAGCCTGGGCTGGAGTGAGACCCTACCTAAAAAAAACAAACAATAAAACTTTGAAAAAGGAAACTGGGAAATAAATTCATAAATGAATAGTATCCACTATAAAGTTCCAGAAATAGAGCTAAGGAATTAGAGGGAAGATGTTTTCAAAGTAGAATTAAAAAAATTCTCAGAATTAGAGAGGTGTTCAGATTGAACATGCTAAACTGAGTGCATAGCACAAAAACAATGATGAAGGGAGAAAAGGAAGAGAGGTAGGAAGGAAAAAAAGGATGGGAGAAGATTAGAGGGAGGGAAGGAGGGAGGAAGGAATAGAGAGACAGAGACAGAAATAGTCACTTACAAAAGAAGCTACTGACATCAATCTTGTTAATGACTCTCAATAATGCAAGATGGTGAAATGATGCTTAAAGAGTCCCTTCTATGATATAATAAATTATGAGGGTTACAATGAATATTCCAATACATAATCAATAGTTCTGGTTATTGATCATTGGATGTCAGGAACAAAGGCAAATTCCTCTCCCTAGTTTCATGTAATGCTCACAATAAAATTATAAGGTAACTTTTATCGTAATTGCTATTTGAGTCAATGGAAATGCAACAAGGTGAAATAACTCGTTAAAGGTCAATTTTGCAGGCAAAATGATGAGTTTCCAAACTATCATTAAAATCCCTAGATTATATAGCAAGATGTTCACATTATACCTGGCATCAGGACAAGAGAGTTGTGGTGGTTCGAATGTAAAATGTCCCCTGTCGACTCATGTGTTTGATTACCTGGGCCCCAGCTGATGGCAGTTTGGGAAGATGTTGGAGCCTCTGGGAGGCGGAGCCTTGCTGGAGGAGGAGTGTCACTGGAGGGTGGGCCTTGAGTTTCAGTAGTCCAGCCCCCTGGGTGTTCAGGGCTAGCTCACTACTCTCCTGTAGCTATGACAAGAAGTAACTCTGTGGCTGTCTCTTCCGGTGTGCTTTCCCTCCCATGATGAAAACGTCCCTGGAGGCTGAAAGCTACGTGCATGTGGGTTTTATTGAAAAATATTTATTTTATTTATTTGCAAGCACATACAGAGAGAGAGAGAGAGAATGAATGGGTGCACCATGGCCTCTAGCCATTGCAAATAAACTCCAGATACATGTGCCACTTTGTACATCTGGCCTTACCTGGGCACTGGGGAATCAAGCCAGGGCCATTCCGCTTTGCAAGCAAGGGCCTTAACTGCCGAGTCATCTCTCCAGCTTCTGTTTTGTTTGGTTTTGTTTTGTTTTTTGGTAAGTACATATGCAGTATGTATGGTGTGATTTGTGTGCATGGTGTATGCACGCGTGTGCAGACGCACATGGCGTGTGCGTGTGTGTGCGTGTGTGCATGTGGAGGCCAGAGAAGAACAGAAGGAGCGCCCCCTCCATCGCTCATCCACGTGCTTCCTGTGAGGCTGTCTCTCACTGAACCCCAGCTGCTGTTTGCAGAACCCCAGAAATCCTGTGGCCCCTGCTTCTAAAGGACTGTGGCTCCAGACATGTGTGGCCACGCCCAGCTGTTTATGTGGGTCCCGCAGAATGAAACAGAGGCCCGCTCAGGCCCTCGTGCTTCCGGTGAGCGCTCTTACCTGTTGAGTCATCACCCAGCCCCTGTGTTATTAGTATTTTTTTTTTACTATACTTTTTATAATAGAACGTGCTTTTCCATTTTGCCACTCAAGCGGCAAAGAGTTGGCAGTCTTCCTCACCTGCTCCCTCCTGGATCCTCTCTACAAAGGCAGCTGTTTACTTTTTTCCTTTGTACATTGTTCCAAAGATAATTGGCTTGCATTGTTTTTAGTAAAGTAAATATTAATTCTAAAGAGGCTGAAGAAAAAGGAAAACTGCTGACATACAGTTCTCATGGTCTAAGAAAATAAATATAATCTCAACACAATGAAGCAAATCTTGAAACTTTTAACAGAATCTCATAACTCCTTGAAGCCATCAGTAGTAATTCATACTGCTTCTTTCATAACAGTTTCTCTGGGGTGGGGGAAGCAACCAATTATGTCATTAAATTTAAAAATATCAATAAATTTATAACTTCGCATTCTTTGTCAGATGCATGGGCCTCAGATTTTAATTTTCTTGTATTTGGACCACTTTATAGAGTGGCAGGGTAAATACATTCAAGTAAACTGTGTGCCCTTAAATTGACTGTGTCCTCTTCTGTAACTAAGTATTTTTTCTTTTAAATTTTCTTAAAATAGTTTTTTATTTGTTTATTTGGGAGAGACAGAGAGAGAGAGAGAGAGAGAGAGAGAGAGAGAGAGAGAATGGGTGCACCAGGGCCTCCAGCCACTGCGAACAAACTCCAGACACATGTGCCACCTTGTGCATCTGGCTTACTTGGGTCCTGGGGAATTGAACCTAGGTCTTTAGGCTTTGTAGGCAAGCACCTTAACAGCTAAGCCATCTCTCCAGCCCTCTTTTAAATTTTTTATCGGCACCCTCCATACGTATACACAATGCATCCTGACCCCCATGCCCTCCCACCCTCCTTTGTCTGCCCTCCCACATTCCTCCTCCATAGAACCCCTTCTTCTTTCCTAATGGAAAGACTGTCTTCTGTTTTGGCATCATCAGTTTCCCACATATTAAAGTGTCTTGTGTAGCAGCATCAGCCACTGTGATGTTATGAAACAATGGCTGCTTTGTGTCTGGCTCTTACGTTCTGCCCACCACCTCTGCTGCAATGGTCCCTGAGCCTTGGAGGGTGTGACAGAGATGCCTCAGTGACGAACACTCCACTGTCACCTCTTCTCAGCACCACGGTGAGTTTGGAGTTTCCTCAGTGGTCACTGACAAGAGTGAGAGTAGCATTCATATGTGGGCGTAAACTTAAGTACCTAGAGGGTAGTTTGCTGGGCATAATCTATGTATTTAGTCAGACAACTGTTGTAGCTCCCCCCACCTAGAGTTTATGACCTTTGAAGTCATAAGTTGTTTTTTTTTTTTTTTGTTTTGTTTTTTTGAGGTAGGGTCTTGCTCTAGCACAGGCTGACTTGGAATTCACTAGGTAGTCTCAGAGTGGCCTTGAACTCAGGGTGATACTCCTTTTTCTGCCTCCCGAGTGCTGGGATTAAAGGCGTGTACCACCATGCACGGCTGTAGTCACTTTTTTTTTAAAAGCAAACTTTATCATTTAATAAAGAAAACAAATACTTAAAACTTGCTCACAAGTGCACAGATTAGCTTGGGAAAGATGACAGATTAGCTAATATCATTGTTTGTCTCTTGGGAGGACAACTGGGTGGACAGATGATGGTTGGGAGAAAGGCTTTTCACTGATAGACGTCAGTGTGTTTTGAAATTGGAGCAGTGAAACATATTATATACCAATAAATAAATAAAAATTTCAGCCGGGTATGGTGGCACACACCTGTATTACCAACACTTGGGAGGCAGAGGTAGGAGGATCACTGTGAGTTTGAGGCCAGCCTGAGACTACACAGTGAATTACAGGTCAGCCTGGGCTAGAGTGAGACCCGACCTTGAAAAACAAAACAAAACAACAACAAAAAAATCATCCTCTTGTGCATGGTATGCATGCAGGCATATACATATTTGCGTGTGAGTGCTCTATATGTATGAGCATGTATTCATGCATGTGCAGGTCAGGAATCAATATCGGTGTCTCTTAGTCACTCTACCCTTGTTTTTTTTTATTTTTGTTTGTTTGCTTTTTCAAGACAGGGTCTCACTCTATCCCAGGCTAACCTGGAACTCACTCTGGCTGGCCTCAAACTTACAGTGACCCTCCTACGTCAGCCTCCCGAGTGCTGGGACTAAAGGCAGGTGCCACCATGCCCCGGTCTGCATCGTCTTTTTGGAGACAGGGTCTCTCACTACACCTGGATCTCACTGATTCAGCTAGGCAGCAAGCCCGAGTGCGCCCCTGTGTCCACCGCCCCAGCGCCAGGATTCTAAGCACACACACCACACCCAGCTTTTATGTCCCGGGATCTGAAACTCAGCAAGCACTTTACCTCCCGAGCCATCTCTCCAGGCGTAACTGAAAGTTGTCAAATGGCGAAACCTGTTTCTTTGAGAGCCACATCAGGGCTAATTCCTCCTCCCCTTCTTGTTTGCTAGATTTCTAGAAGTCATTTGCCATTAAGACAAGGAAGATCTCCTTAATTCCTGTTTCACTTGAAGATGCTTTAGATGTTGTGTTTCCACAAAGGGCTTTCCAGCATCTGGTGAAATAATGATGGTTTTCTCTTAAATCTCTTAATGCACTGAGTTATAGTAATACTTCTCTTGATATTGAATCATCTTTCCATTTCGGGAATAAACCCATGATATATTGTTCTTTTAATCCACTGTTGGACTTAATTTACTAAGGGTTTATTAAGACAATTTCCATTCATATTCCTAAGCAGAACCAACCAATTACTATCTTATTGACTACTCTTGATAGCATGTTTAAGCATGTTTGTAAACAAGTTGGGGAGATGTCTGTTCCTTTCTAGACAGAACAATATATGTTACATGTAAATCCTCTGGTACTATTTAATCATTTATCCCCAGGTGTCTTGTTTAGGGTAAATATATTTTTTAATGTATTTATTTATTTATTATTTATTTATTTGCAATCAGAGAGAGAAAGATAAGAGGCAGACAGAGACAATGGGCATGCTAGGGCCTCCAGCCACTGCAAATGAACTCGAGATGCATGCATCACTTTGTGCATCTGGCTTTATGTGGGTACTGGGGACTTGAAGTCTGGTCACTAGGCTCTGCAGGCAAGGCCCTTAACCTCTGAGGAATCTCTCCAGTGCTAGGATAAATCTTTGACTGAGATTTCTTTTCTGGTAGTTTTATTCACAGTGGTTTCTCCTGTACTTCTAACATTGTGTGTGCACATGCGTGCATGTGTGTGCATGAGGGGAGACCACTGCGGGCCCTGAGCAGGAGCCCCACCTCGGCTTCCTCTCATGGTGGGAGAGTGCCTGACCTCAGGACACTCCCTGACTCCTAGCCCCTCAGCCTCCCAGCTTTCCCTTCCACAGAGAACGGTAGATGGTCCCCCATCTCCACCATGCCTGTAAAGAAACCACAGTTCCCTACGGCAAAGCCATCTTAAAATAGAAGGCACGGGTGTCGGCCGGCACTGCACACCGTCTGTCTGCCACAGCTGGGCTCGCGTCCATGACCTTCTGTCCATTACTGACAAAGCCGATTGAAGGTTCCGGCTCCCACTCCACTCAGTTATAAGCTTTCGGTTACAGGTGATTCACGGCGTGATTGTCCTAAATTCATTAGCTATGTTTCTGTCTCTAAGAAGCAAAGGATTTCCTGGCAGACGAGGCGCTCTCCAGCTGCCAGACACAATTTATGCCATTCTGCCTCATTCCTTAATGTTTCTGACAAACTCCAGGCATAGTTGAGAACGACTCAGCTTGCAATGGTTTCATGTTACAATATTACTATAATTTGACAAGAAATGATCACCAGGGTGCTAGGGGAGACTTAAAATGAAGATATTTATTATATTCCAGTTTTAAATTTTTATCTATTCATTTATTTGAGAGAGACTCAGATAGAATGGGTGCACCAGGGCCTCTTGCCACTGTACACAAACTCCAGATGTAGGTGCCACTTTGTGCACCTGGCTTTACATAGGTCCTGGAGACTTGAACCTGAGTTGCCAGGCTTTGCAAGCATGCTCCTTTAACCACGGAGCCCTCTCTCTAGCCCTTATTATATTTTTCACATGTGTATGCGTGTGCGATGTGTGTATGTGTGCTTGTATGTGTGTGGTCACGTGTGTGTGGGCGTTGTCTTCACATTGCTGGACCCGAACATCCAGCCAGAAACAGCTGAGGGAAGGAAAGGATTCATTTTGGCTTATAGTCTTGAGAGGAAGCTTCCCCATGGCAGGGAAAGTTGACGGAGCAGAGGTTGGAATCATATCTTGCCACAGCAGCTGGCAGAAAGCAACAAGAGGGAGCTGAGATCTGACAAGGGGAAGCTGGTTGTAACACCCCTAAGCCTCTCCACAATAACACACCTCCTCCAGTAAGACTCCACCTTCCAAATTGCCCCTAGCTAGGGACCAAGCATTCAAAATGTGAGTTTACTGGGGATATCTAGTTCAAACCATCACAGTGGGTGCATCCAAGCACAGTGAGGCAGATGCCACGTGTCTCTGTCCCTTTCCACCTTATTTGTTGAGACAGAGTCTCTTTCTGAGCCCAGAGCTCACTGATTTGGATAGTCTAGCTAGCTGGCCAACGGATCTCAGAGATTCTCTGCCTCTGCCTCCCCAGGGCTGAGGTTACAGGCTATCACCACAAAACATCTGGGGTTTTATGTGGTTTCTGGGACTCTAACTCAAACTCTGATGCTTGCAAGGCAAGCTCTTTACCCACTGAGCCATCTCCTGAGTGCTTAAATTCATCTCCTTATAATATTAGTATCACTATTATTATCTTTGAGGCAAGCCCAACAGACTGGCCTTTTTAATGCAAGAAAGTGAGAGAGAGAATTGGTGCACCAGGGCCTCCAGCCACTGTAATTGAACTCCAGATGCATGCGCCAGATTGTACACATGTGTGACCTTGGACACTTGCGTCACTTTGTGCGTCCTGCCTACATCACATGGGACCTGAAGAGTGGAGCATGGGTCCTTAGGCTTCCCAGGCAAGTGCCTTAATGGCTAAGACCATCTCTCCAGCCCAGTATCACTATTATTTTGTTGTCTGATCATATCATTCAATTAATCAACAGAAGAACCAATTGAATAAAAGCTGCTGTCCAGCGCGCAGGTGGGCACCGCACATCGCGTCGACATGCGCTCCACTTTGTCTTCTCTGTGGTGTTGCTGCTGTCCTGTCCCCGCAGAAGATGTCTCCTCCAGGCCAGGGGATGCTCCCAGCTGCTGGGAGTGTTGCTGGCTAACTGCTCAGAGCTGCCACTTTCGCTGAACTTGCTCTGCCCAAGCAAGAGCTGTCTGGTTTGGAGCATTGCCCCAGGAGCGCAGCCGGGGCCTCCTGCGGTCACTGAGAAACTAACACGGAGGATAGAAGGTCTGTCCTCTGGCCTCCAGCTGGGAGCACCTCAGAGAAACCATCTGCAGAGCTTTCCTCGGCACTAGAATGAAGCCAGCTCCAGCCGCGATTACGTCTGACTTAGTTCCTGCCCCTGCCTCAGTTTACTTCCTTCTCTCCCCTTTCCTCCAAGAACACGGCTTCCCTACGCTGTACACACCTAATCCTTGTATCGGGCTCTGCCTGGAGGCAACCTAGCTTACTCATATCCCCCACCAGACACTGTGCGGCCGGTGAAGAAAAGATAGGGGTTTGTCTGGTTAAATGCTGCCATCGCAAGGACAAGGGAGCGTAGATACTGTTCACTGGTGACTTCTTACAGGGAACACTTGGCACATTGCCGTGGGATGTAGTGATGTTCACAAGACACTGTGGTTCGGGCTTTGTTAAAGGTCATTAAGTGGACTGGATGACTGGTTTTGTCAGTAAAGCTCTTGCCTTGCAGGCACGAGAACCTGAGTTTGTCCCCGGAACCCATGTGAAATGTAAGGTGTGGTGGAGAAAGCCTGTAATGCCAGTGCTGGGACGTGGAGACGGGAGGACCCCTGGGGCCCACTGGCCAGCCAGCTTAGCAGTTTAGCTTACTTGGTGAGCTCCAGGCCAGTGAGAGACCATATCTAAAAAAAACAAGTGGGTAGTGCCTGACGAATGACACCCTAGGGTGTCTTCTGGCCTCCACATGCATAACACATGTACATGCACACCTCCTCACACACAGGTACCCACACACACATGGACACCACACCGCCACACACCCACATGAAAAAAAAGATGGGGCTGGAGAGATTGCTCAGTGGTTAAGGCACTTGTCTGCAAAGCCTAATGACCCAGGTTCTATTCCCAGTACTCAAGTAAAGCCAGATGCACATGGTGGCACACGCATCTGCAGTTTGTTTACAGTGGCTAGAGGCTCTGGTGTGCCCATTCTCTTTCTCTCTCTCTCCCCTTTTTCTCTCTTTCACTCTCTCTCAAATAAATAAAAGAAATTTTTTTAATAAAAGAGATGCCAGGAAATGAATGCCTTATAAGCAACAGAGATGTACTTGTCTTGGTCCTGAAGGCTGGGGAGATGTGGATGATGGCTGTAGTTCAGGCTCTGGTGAGGGCTCACTTCCTGGGTCCTGATGGTGTCCCTCGACTGTGGCCTCATGGGGGTGGAAGGGTGACGTGAACTCTCCAGAGCCTCTTTCATAAAGGCACTAATCCCATTCAGGAGGACGCTGCCCTCACCTACCAAAGTCCTTACCTGATCCCATCACACTGGGGACTCAGATGCCAACGCATGGATTCTAGGGGGACGCCACCATTTAGTGGACAGCAAGAGGCACCGTGAGATCAGGCAATGTGGCATCTTAGGCAAAGTCCTGGAGTCGGTTTTCTAAAGACACATGAGATCTGATCCTTTGTGGGTGACCTGTTGACGTTGCCCACCCTGGAATGTTAGCTTCTATTCTTGGGGGCCACTCCACCCCTTCTTTTGGTTTGGGTGGGTCTGACCTTAGACCAGCCTCTTTTCTAACCACTGGGTGCATTGTTTGAGCTCTTAGATTCAGCTGTGGCTGAAAACAGCTACAATGGTCTCTGGAGTTTAACAAACAATAAATTGCCTTCCTATGCTTGAGTTCATTTGTTTTGTGTTTCTGGTGCCCATGAACAAAGCAATCAACTAATTATGCATACCTCTATCTGCTTTACAAAAAGGCCTTACTTTTCAACCTTGTCTCATCTTTTTTTTTTCTTTTTCTTTTTTGGTTTTTCAAGGTAGGGTCTCACTCTAGCCCAGGCTGACCTGGAATTCACTATGCAGTCTCAGGGTGGCCTGGAACTCACAGCGATCCTCCTGCCTCTGCCTCCCGAGCGCTGGGATCAAAGGTGTGCGCCACCATGCCTGACTCTCAACCTTGTCTCGTCTTTGCAATAACTTGTGTCTCCAACATCCCATGACTCTCTCTGGTATCTGCTGCGAATGGAGAGATGCTAACTCAGGGTGGTGTACTTCCTCAGCATCTTACCTGATCTATTTGTGATCAGTACCTGAAATCCTTCTGCCCAGGTCACAAATCTCGACTTGACTTCTAGGTCCAGGAAAGGCCACACAGAATTCCAAAGCAACTTCTCCAGTGTTTGCTTCGGAGAAGTGGGAGAGTCACGCTGACGTGTTCGGACAGGTCTAGTTCAAACTGTGTAACATCTTGAGGAAACAAACAGGTGTTGGGGTGGGGCTCAGTAGCAGAGTGTGTGCTTGGCTAGCATGCATACGGCTCTGGGTTCAGTCCCCAGCACAAACCCCCCCTCAAATAAATAATGCAAGAAATGTAGAACTGGCTGATGATTCATCTTAATTGTCAACGTGGCAGGATTTAGAATCGCCATGGAAACACATCTCTGGGTGTGTCCATAAAGTTGGTTTCAGAGAGGAAGGGTTTTGCTGAGGAGGGGAGGACCACCCTCAGCGCGGGCAGGTGGGCATCAACGTTCCCTGGCCTGGGGTCCTGGATTGAATGAGAGGAGAAAGTGAGCTGAACACCAGCATCTCTCCCCCTCTCTCTCTGCTGCCTGGTGTTGGACACCAAGTGGCCTGTGAGAAGCTGATGGAATAACCCTCACTGAATGCCTTTATGCCTCCTGCACCAGCCGTGGGGAGAAAGTTGCCTCTGACGTTCTGGGAAGCACTGTAGCGGTGGGTTTCGAAAGCCCTTGAATGCTCGCACTCTTGCCTTGGCTGCTGCGTGTCTACAGATCTGCTGCTTGGAATTAGATGGGTCATTAGGCAAAAATCAACTTCGCAGAAGCTCATTTTGGTGCCATTGGAAACCAATGGCCAACTAAGCGCGACTGTGATCTTTTCACGGAGACAGTACTGCTTGGACACCTAATGACAGTCACTCCATATCTTCCACCGTCTCCGTGGCCAGGACTTCTGAGAGGACAAACCAGAGATGGTTTATTTCTACTCTGTAATGTCCTGGGGCTCAGCTGGAGAACTTGGACATTGCAATTATCTGAAGATTCGCTAGTTCCTACACTGACAGACCCTGGAATTAGCCAGGGGCCATGGTGGGTCGGTTAGCGATATGTGGCCTTTCCATGTTTTCTGGGTTTCCACATAGTATGTTTGATTCCAACGGGGGCAGGAAAGAGAGAACCACACTGCCTTTATAACCTGACCATGTGCCACATTCTGTCAACTGTGGCCTACAAAGCCTAACTTCCCTGGTTCAATTCCCCAGTGCCCAAGTAAAGCCAGACGCACAAGGTGGCACATGCACCTGGAATTCATTTGCAGTGACTGGAGGCCCTGGTGTGCCCATTCTCTCTTTCTCTGTCTGTATATCTCTTTGCTTGCAAGTGAATAAATAAATAAATAAAAATTTTTAAAAGTCTGGTCAGATTCAAAGGGGAAGGAGGAAAACAAAACATACTATTTTTTGAGGCAGGGTTTTACATAGCCCAGGCTGGCCTTGAATTTGCTATGTAGATGAGTATGACTTTCAACTTCTAATCCTCTTACCTCACCTCCTCAGTTTGGGAATTGTAGACATGCATCACCATGCCCAGTTTATGCCAGGGTTTCCTGCATGCTGGGCAAGCACTCTACCAACTGATCTGTGTCCTGGCCCAAGTCTCTGCTTCTTGACCCAAGCATGTCATTCATCTCAATAATTAGTGTGTTGATTTTGTAATTAGATAATAAAAAACAAAAGAAAATTCAAATACTGAATATATATTACTCTTTTCCTTGCTTTTGTTTGTTTGCTTGCTTTTTGAGACAGTTTTGTTTGTGACAGAGTTCTCTGTGCAAAGTGGACTCAAACTCATTATCCTCCTGCCTCAGACTACTAAGTGCCACCATGCCCAGCCTGGAATGAATGTCACCCACTCTGCCTCGAGGTCCTTCAGAGCATCTTTATCTCAAGGTCTTAGGTGTCCCCTGGCCCTGTGTTAAAGAGCAGTCTTACCGGGAGCACTGGGTCCATTCTCGCCGTCAGCTGAGAGCTATGCCAGCTGCGAGGTGGCTCAGTGGCTCAGTGGCTCAGTGGCTCAGTGGCAGAGCATCGGCCTGGCACATGTGAGGCTCTCGGTTCATTCCACAACACTGCAAAACAAAAAATTAAACCCGTAGAAAATACTAGCTTGGGGCTAGAGAGATTGCTCAGTGGTTAGGGTGCTTGCCTGCAAAGCCTATTGACCCAGGTTTGATTCCCCAGTACCCATGACCCACGTAAAACCAGATGCACAAAGTGGTGCATGTGTCTTGAGTTCATTTGTAGTTGCAAGAAGCCTTGGCCCATTAATATTCTCTCTAAGTAAATATTATCTATTTAATATTGATAATATTATATATTATAATAATATCTATAATGACATTTATCTATACATCTATAGCTACACACACACATACACACACACATATATATTTAACAGAACATCTGGGAGAGATTGTACCTGTCCAAGGACCCAGCCAATGGGGAGGAGGGGAAGAGGGAGAAGCGATCTCACCCCCATCCTGTGACCAGGGACTGTCTCAGTGACTTCCGGTGCTCAGACGGCTCACCACCATTTCTTTGGGCTGCGCCCAGTCCTGCGGGGTGGAAAATAAACTGCCTCAGCATTGATACCCAGAGTCGGCCAGTGTCATCGTGAAGAGAGGTGGAGATTTCCAACAGCCCTCGCTTTTGGTAAAGCTAAGTTACTAATGCACTATCACTAGGGGCCAGACGAACCCTGTGTCTTCACGTGAGCTCATTATAAAGCAGATGCTTGAAGAAGTCATCCTCCGAATCCCGGGGCTGGAGAGATAGCTCAGTGGTTAAAGTGACTGCTGTACAAGCACGAGGACCTGAGTTTCGATCCCCAGAACTCGTGTGAAATGCTGTGGGCATGGTGGTTTTTAAGCTTGTCAATTCCAGAAACTAGGAACCCCCGGGGCTTGCTGGCTGGCTTGTCTAGCTGAATTGGTGAGCTCCGGGTTCAGTTTGAGACCCTGTGTCAAACAATAAGGCAGAGAACTACTGAGAAAGACAACGAAGGTCACTCTTTGGCCTCCATATGCACACACGCATGTGTGTGGATGAGCATGCATACATACATGTGCACCCACGTGCATATGAACATGCACGCACACATATGCAAAAGAATTCTCACACGAGAGAAGATGGAAGTGAGTCGAAAGGTTTAAAAAAAGTCAGAAGGAGAGCTAATAAGTAGGAGACAAGGGAGATGGCTCAGTGGTTAAAGGGACTGGCTTGTAAAGACCGCCAGACCCAAGGTTCAATTCCCCAGCCACCCATGTGAAGCTGGTCATGTATTCATTTGCAGTTACACATACACAGGCACCCCCCCCCCACATATAAATAAACAATTTTTAAAGGGAAGGCATACTGTGAGACACTGTCCTGCTGTCAGGAACCAACTGGTGCATTCATGACCCCACAGTGATTACGGATGACCCCCAACTGAGAAAGGCCCCCATTGGGATGGAGGTGGGGATAAGGGACAAAAGAGTATAACCTGATGGGAATATGACTAGTTCACAGTATGTTTATACAGTAACATTCCCTATAAAAAGCATATAAAAAAGAATAAGTAGGGGGCAGGCCAGGCCATTGCTGTTGCAACCTTCCAGGGACCTCGGGAGAGTCAAGACGCAGGTTGAGGCAGCTGGGTATTTGCCCCCCCCTGCTGCCTGGGGCATTGCCAACCCAGCGCTCTGGAGAGTCAAGTTACCTGCCCCACGTTCCCCCAGACAGAGGAGGCCCTCGGAGAGATCTAGACACGTACGGGAGGAAGCTGAGGGCATGCACGGCAGCCAGCCCCCGGGCACGCAATGGGAAGGGCCCTGGCAGGGTCTGCACACAGCAGATCTCACTGTTTCCCCCACAGCGCCTGTCACTAGGCTGCCACTTTGCATACGCGAAGGGGTGGGTGCTCATCTTTTCTCACCCTCATCCTGCTAACCTCCCATGGGAAATGAGAAGCACTCACAGCGGGCAGTTTCGTAATCGCCATCTGTTCAAACCTCTGTGTGTGTGTGGATTACTGAAGACATCCATCCTGCGCGTCCTGTGCCCAGAGGCAGGACACGGCTTCTTCTCCTGGGAGTGCCCCGCTCGCTTCCTGAGCGCAGCATCGGGTTTTAGCAGTGGGGAGGACCTTTTGCTGTTTGGTGATGCCTCTGGGGATTTTCTGAAAGGCTCTGGCCTGGGTCCAGTTGGCTGTGGTCCTGATCCTAGCAGCATGTGGCCACAGGGAGAAGGCATGAGTAAATTCAAGTCTAATTGCAGGTGTGACTCTAATGTGGATATCGCAGGTCTCCTCCTGGGTCTGCAAGGGCAGTGCAAGGATCCATGCTGAGGTCAGACCTTTCCTTCCGTGTGTGTGTGTGTGTGTGTGTGTGTGTGTGTGTCGACCAGTTTCCTTTGAGGATGTTTTGTGGAACACCTTTCTTCGCTGAAAATGGGAAAAACAAAGTTGAAGAATCTCGGTGCATGTTCTTGATCTCTGGGGAGATGCCATCACACATCAGCTCACCTCAGAGAGGGAACGAAACACCAGACCTGCGGTAATGATTGCACCAAAACCCAGTTTCGGTGAACCAGTGAGCTTCATTAGGCTAACTTACAGAGCATGGGTGAGGGGTGACTTGCAGGGGCACGGACGACTTCAAAGCAACTGCATCATCACTGTGAAGTGTCACCCCATCCTGGACGGTGACCGCACGGAAGCCGCACTGTGGAGTCCCTCTTCCAGGTCACCTTCCCCGTCCAGGTGTCCCCCAGCTTCTCCCAAGATCCCCTGTAGCTGGCAGAGGAGGCCGGAAGGAACAGTGAATACCTGGAACCCCAGGTGGGGCTTGTGTCCCTCCCCTCCTCCTACCAGGGAATACCAACAGCTCTGCGCCACAGTTAATGGCTCTGCTCTGCTCTAAAGTTGCCATGGCTACCAGGCCAAAGATGGCATCATGCTGTTCCTGGAAGAAAAGCTCCATACATCAAATACAGTTTGAGGGGCTGGAGAGGTGGCTTAGTGGTTAAGCCACTTGCCTGCATAGCCTAAAGACCTGGGTTCGATTCCCTAGTCCCCATGTAAAGCCAGATGCCCAAGGTGGTGTGCGCATCTGGAGTTCCTTTGCAATGGCTAGAGGCCCTGGCACGCCCATCCTCTCTTTCTCTTTGTCTCTCTCTCTCTCTCTCTCTCCCTTGTTCAAATAAATAAATAACTAAATAAAACAAATACACTTTGAGACTTAAAGCCAGCCATTGTGGGTGGCCTGGATTGGCTTCTTGGATTGCTAGTCATATGGGCCACCGTGATTTCCAGGTCGTCCTGAGCCTATGGGGTAGCCATCTTTGACAGACTCGATGGGAAAAGGGGCCTTGTGGCTTAGAGGGGAGGGGGCCCATTCTTCAGGTCCTGTCCCCTGCAGGGACACACTCAGTTCTATAGTTTTGGACCTTTATGACATGTTTATCCAGAACAGGGTCAAGCTGGGGAAACTGGATCCTGGGCATAGAGACAATCTCTCCTGACCCATGAATACCTCCTGGGGTCCTCACCTCCTTTCCCTCTAAGACTCCAACAGGAATTCTCCAGAGCTGCTGGTTTGGGAGGACTATATTACCTTTTTCTTGCCTCTGTAGCCAAATACCTGACAAGAAGCAACTTATGGGAGGAAAAGTTTCCCTTGGCTCAGCCTGGGAGGGGAGGTAGGCCATCATGAAGACAGACGAAGACATGATGGCAAGTGGATACGTGGCAGGTGGTTCTGTGGCAGGCGGTTCTGTGGCAGGCAGTTCTGTGGCAGGCAGTTCTGTGGCAGTGGCTCCATGTGGCAATTACTTGCTCATGTCTCAGAGGAAACAGAGACGGGACAGGAAGGCAGCCAGGATATAAACTTCAAGCCCTGCCCCTGTGAAACCCACTTCCTCCAGAAAGTCTCCACCTCCCAAAGGTGCCCAACTTTCCAAAACAGTGGCGCCAGCCAGGGACCAAGTGTCCATGCATGAGAGCCTGTGGGGACATTTTACATGCAAACCATAGAAGGGACATTTCTGTCCAAGTCACCCTGATTCTAGACTATGGACCTGCCTCGACACACCTAATCTCCATTTACTAGAAAAGTAATCCGAGCACAGAGAACACCACTCAGTACCCTTATTTATTTACTTTCTTGTGGTGCTAGGGACAGACTCCAGGGCCTTACATGTGCTAGGCACGAGCTCTTACCATTGGGCTACATCACATGGACTGCTCAATATTGTTAACTGATATTGATAAGCTCGCTGTGATACTCACTGAGGTGGTGTGAGTCAGATGCCCCTCATAAACTCATGTGTTTTGAATGCTTGGTCCCCAGCTGATGGCAATTTGGGAGGTGGGGCCTTGCGGGAGGAGGTGTGCTGTTGGGGCCAGATTGGGGCTGTTCCAGGCAGCTCCCCCTTGCCAGAGCTCTGCTCACCCTCTTGCTGCTGTTTCCCACCGGCTGTGGCCGAGGTGGTGTCCAGCCTCTGCTCTCTTGTCTTTCCTCTGCCATCACGAAGCTTTCCCTATCCCCCCCCCCCCATCAGCTGCTTTGTCCCAGCAACAAGAAGGTCACTACAGCACTCTCTGCCAAGCCAACTTACTTATTTACACAGAGATGTCACTACAAGGTCCAAAACGTCACACTGTGGGCTCAGCCTTTATCACGTATCACTATGTTCTTAGAAGAATTCAGGAAGCCATCTGTTGGCCAGGGAGGTCCCTGGCGCCCCCAAAGGCCATTGCTAAGGCTCTTGGTTTCCCACCAGAAATAGATGGTAAGACCCTATTGCTGACGACTTCACTTGCTTGGGCTGAAAGGTCACTGAGAAATCAAGCAGGAGCTGAGCTGAAAACATTCCTCCCTGAAGACTAGCTTACAGAAAGCTGGAAAAAGCTATGCTGCATGCAGCCTTGTGGGAGAGAGAACAACAGTGGACACTGCAAGCCTTAAGTCTGGCCAACAGGTGCAATGGTGGCATGTCTGATATGGGGGAAACCAACCTCTCACTAACTGGACTGGAGGCCCGCTCCACAGAGGGAATACATGCTTGGTACTGAAAACCTGGTCAAAAGCCTATGGAGGGGAGGTCACGAACCCTAGGGATGTAATGCCTGCTGCTGTCTGGCTAAATGCATATAGTATGCTCACCAAATTGCCCTGTAAGCACTTTTCTTAACATTCATACCCATGTATTAATGCTACTCTCAATTTGGTTAGAGAAGCTTCTCCTTTTATTTTTTATTTTTATTTATTTTTTATTTTATTTTATTTTTTTTTGGTTTTTCGAGGTCGGGTCTCCCTCTAGCCCAGGCTGACCTGGAATTCACAATGGAGTCTCAGGGTGGCCTCGAACTCACGGCAATCCTCCTACCTCTGCCTCCCGAGTGCTGGGATTAAAGGCGTGCGCCACCACGCCCGGCTGCTTCTCCTTTTAGATGGCAGTGACCTCTGGGATGACTCAAAAGGTACCATAGTGTTGAGAAGAACTGACAGAGGAGCGCTCAGCACTGAGAGCCATTGCTATCACACCCTCCAAGGCTCAGGGTCCATTGCAGAAGAGGTGGCAGAAAGAATGTAAGAGCCAAAGGAAAGGTAGGGCTGCTTACAATGCTCTCTTCCAGACACAAAATGGCCTGGATATCCATGACCTCACAGTGCCTGGCACTACCTATGCAAGACCCTCACAATAGGAGGAAAAGATGATGACATCAAAATAAAAGAGAGACTGATTGAGGGGGGAGGGGATATGGTGGAGAGTGAATTTATGAAGGGGAAAGTGAGGGAGGGAATTATCATGGTTTACTGTCAATAATAAATGCTTTTCTTTAAAAAATAAATAACAATCTTAGCCACCACTCAAAGACCTCAGAAGCGTCTCAGTGGCCATGGGAAGAGGGCATAGCAAGTGCTGACTGTGAACAGCACATGTTCAGACACTTACAGACATGTGGTGTTTATGCAATCACCCCTCACCAGCAACGTGAACCCACAGCACCTCTCACTCTCCTGGACGAGTGATTCATTTCCCTTCCCTTCCCTTCCCTTCCCTTCCCTTCCCTTCCCTTCCCTTCCCTTCCCTTCCCTTCCCTTCCCTTCCTTTCCCTCTTTCCCTTCCTTTCCCTTTCCTCTCCCTTCCTCTTCTTTTCTTTAGGACAGTCTCACTCTGTACCCAAGCTGACCTTGAACTCACTTATGTATTATGGGGCCCAGGCTGGCCCCAAACTCCCACCAGTCTTCCTGTCTCAGACCTCCTGACTGCTGTGACTACAGGCAGGAGCCACCATGCCCAGCTTCCAATGATTTCTCCTAATTCCATCTGGACAAGTCTGTGGCTTGTTCTCTGTTTCTGCCCCCCCCCCCCCAGGGTGTCTGTCACACAGGGGCAGTACCTGTTAATGTCGTAAATCTTTCCTTGCCTCCTGGGCGAATGTCTGAGAGGAATAACGTTCCCACAGGAAGGGACCTGACGCTGCTGCAATTCACAGACCTGGTGAAAAAGGAGCCAAGTTGCCCGGGAAATGGCTCCGTAGTGAAAGGCACCCGCTCTGGAAGCCTGCTGACTGGAGTTGGGACCCCCAGAACCCACGCAGGGCTGGACACGCAGCACCCCCTCGACACGCTTAGAGTGGTAGGAAGTGGAGCTAGAATCCGGGAGCTCACAGGCCAGCCGTTGACGGGGCTGGAAGGAGAGGAAGGACACCCCGAGGCTGTCCTATGACCTCCATGCACACATCATGGCATATGTGAACCCACATACACACACACCTCACACGCAAATTTTTTTTTTTGAGGTAGGGTTTCACTGTAGCCCAGGCTGACCTGGAGTTCACCATTTAGTCTCAGGCAGGCCTCGAACTCACAGCCATCCTCCTACCTCTGCCTCCTGGGTACTGGGATAAAAGGGTGTGCGCCACCATGCTCAGCACCAATAACCTTTTTAGAAGGAATGAAACTATAGAAATAAATGCAAAACTAGGTTCAGGGACTTGCAGGGGGGTGGACCTTTGGGGTTTAAGCATGTTTGTGCAGGGGTGTGTCAGCCTCATCTGGAGTCCGAGTGTAAGGTCGTGATTGCTCATTTTGTTTTGCAGCACTGGGGATTGAACTCAGGGCCTCGTGCATGTTAAGCAGGAGCTCTACGAGTGAGCTACAGCCCCAGCCCTTTTTATTTTTATTTTTAAAGTTTTTATTTATTTATTTGAAAGAGAGACAGAGGGAGAGAATGGGCACGCCAGGGCCTTCAGCTGCTGCAAACAAACTCCACACACATGTACCACCTTGTGCGTCTGCCTTACAAGGGTCCTGGGGATTCAAACCTGGATGCTTTGGCTTTTCAGGCAAGTGCCTTAATTGCCAAGCCATCTCTCCAGCTCTCTTTTTATTTTTATTTTGAGACAGGGTCTCCCTAAATTACTGAGGCTGGTCTTGAACTCATTCTGTAGCCCAGACAGGCCTTGTACTCACAATCTTCTTGCCTCAGTCTTCCAGGCAGCCAGGATCACCATCTTGGATAATAGTAAGTTAGTGTGGGGGTGGTTGGGATGAAGAGGACCCGACATGATACAAACCTGGCAGATAAAAGGTGCATTTGAAGCTGGGCATGGTGGCACAAGCCTTTAATCCCAGCACTCAGGAGGCTGAAGTAGGAGGATCAGGATTGCTGTGAGTTCAAGAACAGCCTGAGACTACCCAGTGAATTCCAGGTCAGCCTGGGCTAGAGTGAGACCCTACCTCAAAACAACAACAAAAACAAAACAAAACAAAACAACAACAACAACAAAAAAAAATGGTACATTTGAGCTTGGTTCCTCTCTTTCGACCATGCAGAAAATCTAGCCTTCTCAGGGTGAACTCAGACATCTCCTGCACCCCACTGTCCCCATCCAGAAGCTGGGTGGGACTTCTCTGGGGCTCTGGAGCCTGGGTTAACCACCTGTCTCCCTAGAGGTCTGCAGGGGGAGGTGCAGGACTGACATGGTGGATAGCGGGGGGGGGGTGTGAACTGGTGAGCAGCATTCCTCATTCAATATACACATGTATATGGATATATTTCCATACGCATATGTGTGTGTATATATGTATACATACATGTATCTTACTCAGGATCTTATTGGGTAAGAACTACATGCTATGTGGTTCCTGGCCGCCCTGGGGCCACTGTGCATCAGTTTCCCAGGGGTGTCCAGGCTACTGCAGAGCAGGGTCTTGAGCGGCCATGAGTGTGACGGGAAGAAACACCCAGGAGACGGTGTCAAAGGACAGCTCGTTTGTTAGGGGAACGGGCTTATAAGCGTTCATGTAGTGGCGGGAAAAGGTATGGGGTACGGGCGTAGGGGGACTGGCTATGTGAAGGCTGCTGGCTGATACCTCATTAGCATATAGGGACTTGCTGGGCAAGTGACAAGAGTTCACAAGGCTCTGGGGAAAGTGAAGCCTAAGTCTTATCAGGACGTCCAGGTGCCCCGGGATGGGGGGAGAGAGCGGCCTCACTCCTGCTGGTCTCGGGGCCCGAGGTTATGGGGGGGGGGTCCTAGGCCTGCTGCGACCGTAGCCTGGGGCCCTTAGCCGTGCCTGACAGCTCAGGCCCACTTTAACCTTCAGTGGCCCAGGGCCCTTACTTGTGCCAACAATACTAGTTACTTTTTTCAGTGCTATGGCAAAGTACGCGACAAAAGCAACTTCAGGGGGGAGAGGTTTAGTGTGGCTCAGTCTGAGGTCCAGTCCACCATGGCTGGGAACACACAGTGGAGACAAACACAGCAAGTGGCTGGCCACGTTGTATCCACAGAGAGAGATGAAGACTGGAGCTCAGCTCACTTCCTCCTTTATATCCAGTCCAGGACCCCAGCCTATGGGATGGAATCACCTACTGGACAGCACGGGAGTGGAGAGATGATGGGCTGATGGACGGACGGAGGGCTGGCGGGCTGCAATTCAAGTGGGCCACTTCAAAGCAGTGAGGACGGTGTCAAGCCGAATCGCAGGACAGCACCGAGTTCTCTGTCTGTCCAACCCTTGATGCAGACACCAGCGGCCAGACAACAGGCTGGTGGGCATTGCCGTCACAACGCTAAGTGTCCTCCTCCGCATAAGGTCAGGTGCAGAGGTTGTGTCGCTTCCTGGTCTGGTGGGTGTTGGTTTTTCTGGTTTTTCTGAGGTGGTCTGAATGCGCCCGGGTGGTCTCCTGTCTACATCGAGAAGCTTACAGGTGGGACCTTTTTCTCTGAGGAGTAAGCTCTTTGTCAGCCTGCGCCTCGCTGTGGGACAGTGGCGGTGCCTGTGGGTGCTAGGAATACAGTCTCCTGCCTCGACGTTTGCCCTCACAGTTGAGCCGCAGGTGCTGCTTGTAAAACTAAGTCACCCAGGGCCAGGCGCAGGCTCAAAGCCACTGCTGACACAGTACAGAGCGACTTAAAGCAGGCCACAGCCCAGTCCCCTTGAGTTATGAGATCTCTTTGCTGACTCACTGCCCTTCCTTTCTCCCTCTGTCATCTTTCCACAGTGTTGTGGCATCTTCTAGGCTTCCTTTGCTCCTGTCTGCTTAAAAATGTATATATTTTTTGACACAGGGTTTCATTATGTAGCTCAGACTAGCCTTGAATTCATGGTCCACCTACCTCCACCTCTCTTTGACTGTTTTTTTTTTTTATTTAAAAATGTTTTATTTATTTATTGAGAGGCAGAGAGAAAGAGCGGGGGCACACCAGGGCCTCCAGCCACTGCTAATGAACTCCAGATGCATGGACTACCTTGTGCATCTGGCTTTATGCTGGTACTAGGGAATCGAACCTGGATCATTATGCTTTGCAGACAAGCACCTTAACTGCTGAGCCATCTCTCCAGCCTCCTTTGACTTTCTTTATGAAAGGTAAAAAGAACCCAGCGGTTTCAGATAGAGGGCATCTCTCCCTAGTTTCCACCGCAGAGGTAGCCTCTTGTGTTTCTGTATTCTGCAGGGCGGTGTTTCAAACCTGCCTCAGTCTCAAGTCTCCTGAGCACCTGTTAAAATACAAGCCCTCTCCTACCCCACCCCACACAGATTCTGGCTCAGGACCTGGGCCCAGTACTACAACCTCTGCTCCACCATCCACGTTCCCATTTTGTTTCCTGAAAATGTGACCAAGCACCTGCTATGGCTCTAGTCACACGGACCACAGTCACCGTGCTCAGTTACACACCTGCGAAGGTGTAGCCCATGCCTCCCTCGGGTGCCCTCACCGTTTCCTTCTGGTGGAAAATTATACCAATTAAGAAGTCCAACCTTTTAACCCTAAAGTGAGCTTTGGGAAGACAGTTCACTTGAAATCTAAAGTCAGGCAAGTAATGAAGTCGTGATCCACAAGGACGGAGCTCAACTTCTAAACGCAGGGACCCAGGGAAGGAGAATACAGACTGGCTATAAACGGGACAATACCACCACCTACTGGCTAGATGTGGGTACTGCAGATACTTTTTTTTTTTTTTTTTTTTTTTTTTAACTAGCCAAAATATGACACACCTGTGAGCTTGGGGCTCAATAAGGAAAAGGCACCCTTGACAAATAGAAACAGTGAACGAGAAAGTGATAAGGAAATTCTATCTTCAGTAAACACACTATAACTGCAAGCGCAATTTGTTATTTTTATTTATTTATTTGCAAGCAGAGAGAAGAGAGACAGACAGAGAATGGGCAAGTCAGGGCCTATACACTGCAAACAGACTCCAGATGCATGCACCACTTTGTGTAACTGGCTTTATGTGGGTACTGGAGAACCTGACTCCGGTCATTAGGCTTTTCAGGTAAGTGCCTTGATCTCTGAGGCATCTCTCCAGCCCTCAAGCGCAATATTGAATTGGGTTTTTCACAAGCTGTGCAAATGAGCCAGGCTGAGGAGGGCGCTGGGAACAGCCCATGTCTGATGGTGCTGATAAGGGTGGCTCTCAGAGCTCCTCAGAGGTGGAGAATGCCTTGCTGAATGATCATTGAAATTTGCATTGAGTTTGCATTGGTAATGAAAACAGTAAGTGTCAAAACCTGTGGGCGAAAGATATGATGGTTCACACCTGTAATCCCAGCTGAGGCAGAAGGTTCACAAGTTCAAGGCAAATTGGCTCCAGATGCACGCGGCACTTTGGGCATCTGACTTTTACATGGGTCCTGGGTCGTTAGGTTTTGCAGGCAAGTTTCTTAACCACTGAGCCATCTCTCCAGCCTGGATTAATATGTTTTAAAGGGGATTTCTTAGATTGGCTTACAGGATTCAGGCTGGGCAGTTCAACAATGGCCGTCTGCAGGCTGGAGGGTCTGAGAACCCTGTAGCTTCTCAGTCCACGAGACTGGATGCCTCAGCTGTCCCAATCTGGTGCTGAAGGCCTGGGGGATTCCCTGAGAGCTGCTGCTCTTCCATCCACACTGGAAGGCTGAAGGGCTCTGATCTCCACAAAGGCTGTCAGTTCAGCATCAGGATAGATGGATGCCCCAGCGAGGAGCAAGGGCAGCCTTGCAAAAGCAGCTCTGGCTTTTCTCTGGACCTCTTCATCTGGGTCACAGCCAAATGCTGTGCCTAGTCTAGGGGAGGGTCTCCCCACCTCCACCGATTCTTCCTGGAAATGCCCTCGCACAGCCACTCAAGCATGTCTCAGTCGATTCCAGATCCAAATCAAGTTGACAATCAAGATCAACCATCACAAATCTAACTTGAGAAGTTTTAAATTAATAGAAGAGAGCCAAGGAAAGAAAACTAGTAACTAGAATGGCAGATGTTAATGAAACAGAAAAAAAAACACAGATGTAATAGAGTAGATTAAGAAAATTAAAAAAGCGCCAGGTGTAGTGGCTCTCACCTTTAATCCCAGCACTTGGGAGGCAGAGATAGGAGGATCGCCGTGAGTTCAAGGCCACCCTGAGACTACATAGTAAATTCCAGGTCAGCCTGGACTAGAGTGAAACCCTACCTCAAAAAACAAAAACAAAAACAAAAACAAAAACAAACCCTAAGTTCCTTGGAACAGCAGATCACAGGCAAGGTGGGTGTAGACACCCCAGGGAATTACTGTGCAAACGTTGCCATCAAAGCTAGTTGAACTGGTCTTTATGGATTGCAATAGTGAAGGGCTGGCGAGATCAATTTCTGGATATCGTCTGTATCAGCTGTGTTTTTGTGATCATGACAAATTTCCTTAATTTAGATGATCCCTGCAAGCCATGCTTTACAAAGTGGCCACAAGAGGGTGCTGTTGGATCACATACCTGCTCTAACATACCTCTCCAGTTTTTTGTTGTTGTTGTTGTTGTTGTTGTTTTTATTTTTTTATTTTTTTTATTTGCTTGTTTGGAGGTAGGGTCTCACTCTAGCCCAGGCTGACCTGGAACTCATAGCGGTCCTCCTACCTCTGCCTCCATAGTGCTGGGATTAAAGGCGTGCACCACCACCACTTCAATTTCAATAGCATCTTTCCCTGGTGCCCCATATTCATTCATTCATTCATTCATTCATTTATTCTTACCTCCCTCCTCTCTGAGATGGGGTCTCAAGTATCCCAGTTGACCTTGGACTCACTATGTAGCCCGGGATGACGCTGAACTTCTGATCCTCCTCCCTGTACCTGTGTGCTGGGATTACAGGTGTGCAACCACCACGTCTGGTTTATGCAGCTCTGGGCATTGAACCCAGGGCCGCATGTACGCTGGGATTTGATACACTACCCCAGCCTGCCATGTTTAATCTGAGCATTGGGCTGAGCCTTCCCCATTTCTAACCAGTCAAGGGCACTGACACACCCAGAGTAGATGAGAGTGGTGGGTGGGCCTTTTTCTAACTTCCGGAGATTGGACCCTCTCCAGATTCTCTGGTGATGTCTTCCCTGTAGCCCTGGTTGTGTTTGGCATGGATGACACAATGACTCATCTCTGCTCCCTAGGCCATGTCTCTCCTTGCCCAGTGAGCTTGCACTCAGACGTGGGTCTGGGTGATAAGAATGGGTGAAGGGCAAACTGGGGGTGAAGCCGTCCCTCCTGTGGGCCATTCCATAGACCTGGAGACCCTACCAAGCACCTAGCTCTATGTAACTGCGTGGGGGCACACGTGTGTGTGTATGTGTGTGTGTGTGTATTTGGAGACAGGGTTTCACGTAGCCCAGGATAACCCTAAACCCATTATGTAGCTGAGGCTGGCCGTGGACTCCTGATCCTCCTGTCTCCACCTCCCAAGTGCTGAGATTACAGGCACGTGCCACCACACCCAGCTCTGTGCTTGCTTCCTGCATGAGAAGTTTGTGCACTAGAGAGGACTAGGTGCGCTAGGGAGACTGGGTGGCAGGGGCACATTGGCGCAGACCACCGCAGATCTCCTGCTTCCCCAGGTAGTGTCAGAATCAGATTCGTGGCCTCGCAGGGTAGCCGCCAGCGTCACGCCGAGTTTAAAACGCTCTTCTCGCTGCTCACAGGCCAGGGTGTTCACACCCACGACAGCTGGTGGTTCACACTCACGACAGCTGGTGGTCGGCTCACCCAAGGACGGCTCGGCATGCGCTCCTCAGTCAGTCCTGCCCTGGGGCATTCCCGGGAGGAGGCCTAGCCACTTCTCTCCTGTGCTGTCCTCGCCCCACTCCAGGTTCCCACTCTCTCGATAGAGAGGGGGTTACGTGACTGTGTCACTACAGGGGAGGAGGGGTTGGCCCTGCCAAGGTCAAGCACAGCGTCCTTAGTGATGACCTGCTCACAAGGGCTCGTGGTCTACGCAAGTGAAGACGGCCCTTCGTTTCGAGACCCCTGCCACCCATCTGGACACCTAACTTGGTGACAAGAGCAGGGGCATATGGGGGCGACCCAGCGAGCTTGGCTTCGCCTGAGCTGCAGCAGGACCAGCTGGTGGCACAGAAAGAAGCCTGTGTTCCCAGATTCTCACGTTCTGCTGGTGAACCCCCACCGCGGCTGGGACAGAACTGCTGCTTCCGGATGAGGGCCGCCACCCTCTCCCATCAGCACAGCCTGCGGTCCTGGGGCCCTGAGGAGCTAAGGCAGGCTGCTTTCTGGGCCTTTCTGGGCCAGAGAAACCTGCCTTTACTTCAACCAAACCCGTTTCCCGATGGCGTTGCCAAGATTTCTGCCCAGCTTGTCCTGTGCTGTGTCCCATTTTGTACCCTGAAGGCCTAAGCCACCACAGAAGAGAAAACGCAGGCCAGAGTCTCTGCCGCATCTGTCTCATGTGATGTGTCTTGGCCTCCTGTCGCTGAGAGGGACGGCAGTTGGCTGGCTCCCCAGCTCGCAAAGGCTCATCAGTTTTCCACTGAGGGTGGCCAACCAAGTTTTAGTATTTATTTTATTTGAGAGAGATGGAGAGGGAGAAAGAGAGAGAGAGAGAGAGACTGGGCATTCTAGGACCTCTAGTCACTGCAAATGAACTCCAGACACATGTGCTACCTTGTGCATCTGGCTTAGGTGGGACCTGGAGAATCGAACCTGGGTTCTTGGGCTTCACAGGCAAATACCTTCACCACTGAGCCATCTCTCTAATCCAGGCCGACCACATTTATCCTGGGACTGCTTTGAGTCATTCTGCAGATATGCACCCCACTTCCACGGTGTGCTCAACGACAGGGGACAGGGTACTTGACCATTCTTGCTCTGAGGGCCGAGCCTGTCACACAGGGGCCAAGTCCATCAGCTTTCTGGGTCCAGTGCCTAGTGTGGGGGGGGGGCATCTTTTTTCTTTTTTAAAACTTTTTATCGACAGCTTCCATAATTGTAGACAATAAATCATGATCATTCCCTTCCCAAAGCCCGTTCTCCCCCTCTCACATCCACCCTCCTTCAAATTCCATCTTTCTTCGTCCCATCCACGGGGCCTTCCTGAGCTCAAGGGCACCAGCAGCGCTCGGCGAGTCCTCTCACGCACTGCTGCGTGTGAATGGGAGTGTTGTTTCCCAAAGCACCTCTCAGGCGAGAGCTGAGCAGCAGGGCCTCACAGCCCCCCAAATCTCCTCCGCTCCCATTCGCTTTCTGAGTGAGTGTGCGGAGTGTGCTGTCACCTGCTCATAGCCCCAGTCTCTCTGGGAGAAAGCGACAGGAACGCGTGGGGCGAGGCCATCCCCAAGCCCACGGCTGGCGCTCGCGGCGGCGGATGGGGCCGACAGGATGAGGGCTTGCTGGGGACGCGTTGCCTCTCCCGCCATCACTGCCCCGTGGAACGAAGCTCACACTTCCCCGGATACTGCTTTGCCTTGCTAAGTGGTCCCGTGGTGCGACTTGTACAATGGAGCACCCAGCGACTGTTGAGAATTCAGGAACCCGAGAATGAGCTGTGGGGATCTCACGGCAGAGCACAGGACCCTTTTCCTCCCCACAGGGCCCCATGCACCAACATCCGGGCTCTCCCTTGCTTTGGTGAAACACGCACCCACGACGCAGGGAAAGAACAAGGCCTGTCAGGCTCGAAGCCCTGGCTGGCACTGTCTGGCACCCCAGGGACAACAGCCTGAAGCCCAGTGACTCCCAACTGCACAAGTGTGATACCACCACCCACACCTGCAGGGTGGTATCCATGCCTGAAGGTAGTAATTCAAAACCTCTGGCAACATATGACACTTTTCGGATAAGAACGCGTACAGAAGCCGCGCCTGCTGACATCACAGAGCTCACAGCGTGCACCATGTTCACATCAGTTCCGTGACCACCTTTGGCTGGTGGGCAGGGAGTGGCTCTGGCTGAATCAATCTATACTCGTGTAGTCTTCCTTCTAACCAGCAGAAGAAAAGCTTGGCTTCTGGGCACAACAGCAGCAGAAGCCCATCGTGAAGAGCACGCGCCAACTGCGAACTCCAACTGTGTGTTGTTTTGTCCAACTGTGTTTTGTTCTGTTTTTTTTGAGGCAGGGTCTCGCTCTAGCCCAGGTTGACCTGGAATTCACTACATACTCTCAGGCTGGCCTCGAACTCACAGCAGTCCTTGTACCTCTGCCCCCCAAGTGATGGATTAAAGGCGTGCGCCACCAAGCCCGGCTGGTTTTTTCTTGAGAACTCCACTTATGCAGATAAATACGGAGCCTTGCTTAGATTTGACAGCGTAACTGCTCATGAAAGGATTCATAGATTTTTTATTGTTAAGCTGCAACATACATGGTTTAATACAACAAAAAACATTTAATCAAGTGAAAATAAACTAAACAGTAAACAAATAAACACTCAAAACAAGGTATTTTCCATTGGAAACATGTTGTGATGAACATGGGGCCTCGTTACCATCTTACTGCAGCCTTCTTATGTGTTACTAGCCTACATACCCCATGTTCTTGGTACTCATGCAGATGGGAATGGAGGTTTGAATCATTAAATAAATGGAAAGTCCGTCGTTCACTGCGGAGGATCATCTCACGAGGCAGCCAGGCTGGCTGAGGGACAACTCAGCCCAGGGTCCGCCAGGTGCCGAGGTGCACTTTAGAAGCCATGGACCTTCAGCTGCTCCTCCTTGACAATGCCCACCTGGAAACAGAAGTGGTCAGTGCCGTCTCCCGCTCCGCGATGTGCCCCACATAGCTGCGCTCTTCCCACATCCGGGAACACTGCGCCCACGTGCCAGTGCCCGGGTCACTCGACAACAGGTGAACTGGATGAAGGTCTCACTGGCTCTAAGCCAGTGCCAAGCCCACATTCCACTCAGTTACCCGACTTACCAGGTTGGAAATAATTCGTGACGATTTAGATGCAGCTTTAGAAGCAACAGCAGTTACACACAGCCACTCACCTCCAGGAGAAACTGGCAAATGTTCTTCCTTTGGTCACCTTGAAGCTGAATAACCTCTCCGTACTCGGGATGTTCAATCACAGTACCATTGCAGGCAAATTTCTAGAATACACAAATGTGCAACATAATTTACTTAAACATAATGAAGTCACGTGACACTGTAAGAACAAACTTGACCAGTTTCAGATTGCACTAAGAGCACTATGCTGTAAGCCCCAGCCTTCCAAAATTAAATTCATACGTAAATGAATCTGCAGGTCACACAAAGCAAATGACTATGTGGAATATAACAACTAAAAACTGCCCAGCACTCAGGAGGCAGAGGTAGGAGGACTGCTGTGAGATTAAGGCCACTGTGAGACTCCACAGTGAATTCCAGGTCAGCCTGGTTGGTCTAGAGTGAGACCCTACCTCGGAAAACCAAAATAAATAAATAAATTTTTTAAAGTTCATGGTTTGGGTTGAAACCCATGCAAATCAGCGAGATGGGACCACGCTGGCGCACTAACCAAACCCCTGGGTGTGAATTACAGAAAACAGAGGGCTTCTTGGAACCGATCATTTGACCCACACCGACACAGTGGACGGAGCGAAGGCGGGAGCCACATTCCCGCCCCGCAGGGCGTCCCAGGCCTCCTCTCCCGACGCCTTGCCTTTTTGAAAGCCTTCACCAGTTTCTTCTTGTCATAATCGCCGGCGATGCCCTGGACGGTGGTGAGCGTCTTCCTGCCGTTCCGCTGCTGGATCCTTATGTGGATGTAGTCTTCGGTCCCTGCCGGGAGTAAGTCGCCACCCTTAGTTGCATCAGCAAAGGGGTCTGGAGAGGGACAGAAAACCAAAGCAGAGAAATGCGTTTTAGGAAGTACCTTCCAGAAACATGGTCCACTGCAAATCTAGACAGACAGGAATGGAGGTTTGAGTGTTTCCACTTTATTTTGCTGGTGGAGATGGGTCGGCGCAGTAAGATTATTATCAAGGCCTCCGGTTGGTAGAGCGATTATTAAAACCTCCAAGACAGTCTCACAAATGAGAAAAATCTAGGTTATGTTCTCTGACAGCTGAGCTTTAAAAAAGAAAAAAAAAAAAACACCACATTGTTACGAGTAGATAATATTGTTGAACACAGCCCTCCAAGGAGAAAAAAAGGTATTTATAAACCTTACTTGGTAGGCAGTATGAAAATGTGCGTCATCGCCATTCCATTGTGATGACAGCGGAAAGACAGCCGCTCCCATAGGTGACTGAACTCTGCCTTGCAGAACACACTGTACATATGTACACACATTTACACTGTATACATGTCATATCAAGAGGTGTGATTTCACAAATGACTACAAAGAAAGAACTGCTCACTTCCCTGGCCTGTACCTGCATCCTGTTACCCAATGCCCCATGGCTGCCCGAGCTGCTGGATCTGGATCGGCACCCCAACACCTGGTCTCCCCAGCCCTTGAGGCCCCCAGCCTTTCTTGCAAGTGTCTGGTCCCTCCAGCCCATGACTTAGCCCCTGACCTCTCTGTGAATCCCAGGTTGCTCAGCTCAAGGCTTTCAGCCTCCTGGTGAATGTGAGGTTCCCCAGTCCTTGTGAGTCACAGGTCCCCCAAACTTCTAAGGTCGCTTCTCTTGCAAGTGTCTGGTCTCCAGGCCCTGACCTCCCGGCTAGTGGCAGATTGTCCACCCAGAGGCCTCCAACCTCCTTGTTAAGTGTCAGGTCACCCAACCCCGTTCCAGATCCTTCGTTCCCTCCTCCCCAATCTCTTCCCCATGAACTCCCTGTGTCAGGTGGCCCAGCCCATGATTTAGGGGGGCCCCCGCCTCCTGTGTCATATTCAACCCCCATCATATGTCTCCCATACTCTGATCTTAGTGTCCCCACCAGTAACATGTCCCCAGCAATTCTCAGTGTTCCCCCCAATCACATGTCACCCCATCCCCAGTCTCAGATCCCCCCAGGCCCTGAAGTGTATC
This sequence comes from Dipus sagitta, assembly GCA_036346955.1. Lineage (NCBI taxonomy): Eukaryota > Metazoa > Chordata > Mammalia > Rodentia > Dipodidae > Dipus > Dipus sagitta. The sequence continues at coordinate 4,664,998 of CM070786.1, forward strand.
ACCCTCATCCCCAGTCTAAGATGCCCGAAACCCTGGTCACCCCATCCCAGTCTCAGGTCCCCGAACCCCTGCTCTGTGTCACCCCATCCCCAGTCTCAGATCCCCCAAACCCTGCTGTGTGTTACCTCATTCCCAGTCTCAGATCCCCAACCCTGCTGTGTGTCACCCCATCCCGTCTCAGATGCCCCAACCCCTGCTGTGTGTCACCCCATCCCCAGTCTCAGGTCCCCAAACCTCTGCTGTGTGTCTCCCCATCCCCAGTCTCAGGTCCCCAACCCCTGCTGTGTGTCACCCCATCCCCAGTCTCAGATCCCCAACCCCTGCTGTGTGTCACCCCATCCCCAGTCTCAGGTCCCCAACCCCTGCTGTGTGTCACCCCATCCCCAGTCTCAGATCCCCAACCCCTGCTGTGTGTCACCCCATCCCCAGTCTCAGATCCCCAACCCCTGCTGTGTGTCACCCCATCCCCAGTCTCAGGTCCCCAACCCCTGCTGTGTGTCCTCCCCATCCCCAGTCTCAGGTCCCCCAACCCTGCTGTGTGTCACCCCATCCCCAGTCTCAGATCCCCCACCCCCTGCTGTGTGTCACCCCATCCCCAGTCTCAGGTCCCCAACCCCTGCTGTGTGTCACCCCATCCCCAGTCTCAGTCCCCAACCCCTGCTGTGTGTCACCCCATCCCCAGTCTCAGGTCCCCCAACCCCTGCTGTGTGTCACCCCCATCCCCAGTCTCAGGTCCCCAACCCTGCTGTGTGTCTCCCCATCCCCAGTCTCAGATCCCCAACCCCTGCTGTGTGTCACCCCATCCCCAGTCTCAGGTCCCCAACCCCTGCTGTGTGTCACCCCATCCCCAGTCTCAGATCCCCCAACCCCTGCTGTGTGTCACCCCATCCCCAGTCTCAGGTCCCCAACCCCTGCTGTGTGTCACCCCATCCCCAGTCTCAGGTCCCCAACCCCTGCTGGTGTGTCTCCCCATCCCCAGTCTCAGGTCCCCAACCCCTGCTGTGTGTCACCCCATCCCAGTCTCAGATCCCCAACCCCTGTGTGTCACCCCATCCCCAGTCTCAGGTTCCCCAACCCCTGCTGTGTGTCACCCCATCCCCAGTCTCAGGTCCCCAACCCCTGCTGTGTGTCACCCCATCCCCAGTCTCAGGTCCCCAACCCCTGCTGTGTGTCACCCCCATCCCCAGTCTCAGTCCCCAACCCCTGCTGTGTGTCTCCCCATCCCCAGTCTCAGATCCCCAACCCCTGCTGTGTGTCACCCCCATCCCCAGTCTCAGGTCCCCAACCCCTGCTGTGTGTCACCCCATCCCCAGTCTCAGATCCCCCAACCCCTGCTGTGTGTCACCCCCATCCCCAGTCTCAGTCCCCAACCCCTGCTGTGTGTCTCCCCATCCCCAGTCTCAGGTCCCCAACCCCTGCTGTGTGTCACCCCATCCCCAGTCTCAGGTCCCCAACCCCTGCTGTGTGTCACCCCATCCCCAGTCTCAGGTCCCCAACCCCTGCTGTGTGTCACCCCATCCCCAGTCTCAGGTCCCCAACCCCTGCTTGTGTCACCCCATCCCCAGTCTCAGGTCCCCAACCCCTGCTGTGTGTCTCCCCATCCCCAGTCTCAGATCCCCAACCCCTGCTGTGTGTCACCCCATCCCCAGTCTCAGGTCCCCAACCCCTGCTGTGTGTCTCCCCCATCCCCAGTCTCAGTCCCCAACCCCTGCTGTGTGTCTCCCCATCCCCAGTCTCAGATCCCCAACCCCTGCTGTGTGTCACCCCATCCCCAGTCTCAGATCCCCAACCCCTGCTGTGTGTCACCCCATCCCCAGTCTCAGATCCCCAACCCCTGCTGTGTGTCACCCCATCCCCAGTCTCAGGTCCCCAACCCCTGCTGTGTGTCTCCCCATCCCCAGTCTCAGGTCCCAACCCCTGCTGTGTGTCTCCCCATCCCCAGTCTCAGGTCCCCAACCCCTGCTGTGTGTCACCCCATCCCCAGTCTCAGGTCCCCAACCCCTGCTGTGTGTCACCCCATCCCCAGTCTCAGGTCCCCAACCCCTGCTGTGTGTCTCCCCATCCCCAGTCTCAGGTCCCCAACCCCTGCTGTGTGTCACCCCATCCCCAGTCTCAGGTCCCCAACCCCTGCTGTGTGTCTCCCCATCCCCAGTCTCAGGATCCCCAACCCCTGCTGTGTGTCTCCCATCCCCAGTCTCAGGTCCCCAACCCCTGCTGTGTGTCACCCCATCCCCAGTCTCAGATCCCCAACCCTGCTGTGTGTCACCCCATCCCCAGTCTCAGATCCCCAACCCTGCTGTGTGTCTCCCATCCCCAGTCTCAGGTCCCCAACCCCTGCTGTGTGTCTCCCCATCCCCAGTCTCAGGTCCCCAACCCCTGCTGTGTGTCACCCCATCCCCAGTCTCAGGTCCCCAACCCCTGCTGTGTGTCACCCCATCCCCAGTCTCAGATCCCCCAACCCCTGCTGTGTGTCACCCCATCCCCAGTCTCAGATCCCCAACCCCTGCTGTGTGTCACCCATCCCCAGTCTCAGGTCCCCAACCCCTGCTGTGTGTCACCCCACCCCCAGTCTCAGGTCCCCAACCCCTGCTGTGTGTCTCCCCATCCCCAGTCTCAGGTCCCCAACCCCTGCTGTGTGTCTCCCCATCCCCAGTCTCAGGTCCCCACCCCTGCTGTGTGTCACCCCATCCCCAGTCTCAGGTCCCCAACCCCTGCTGTGTGTCACCCCATCCCCAGTCTCAGGTCCCCAACCCTGCTGTGTGTCACCCCATCCCCAGTCTCAGATCCCCAACCCCTGCTGTGTGTCACCCCATCCCCAGTCTCAGATCCCCCAACCCCTGCTGTGTGTCAACCCCATCCCCAGTCTCAGATCCCCAACCCCTGCTGTGTGTCTCCCCATCCCCAGTCCTCAGGTCCCCAACCCCTGCTGTGTGTCACCCCATCCCAGTCTCAGGTCCCCAACCCCTGCTGTGTGTCACCCATCCCCAGTCTCAGGTCCCCAACCCCTGCTGTGTGTCACCCCATCCCCAGTCTCAGGTCCCCCAACCCCTGCTGTGTGTCACCCCATCCCCAGTCTCAGGTCCCCCAACCCCTGCTGTGTGTCACCCCATCCCCAGTCTCAGATCCCCCAACCCCTGCTGTGTGTCTCCCCATCCCCAGTCTCAGGTCCCCCAACCCCTGCTGTGTGTCACCCCATCCCCAGTCTCAGGTCCCCAACCCCTGCTGTGTGTCTCCCCATCCCCAGTCTCAGGTCCCCCAACCCCTGCTGTGTGTCTCCCCATCCCCAGTCTCAGATCCCCAACCCCTGCTGTGTGTCACCCCATCCCCAGTCTCAGATCCCCAACCCCTGCTGTGTGTCACCCCATCCCCAGTCTCAGATCCCCCAACCCTGCTGTGTGTCTCCCCATCCCCAGTCTCAGGTCCCCAACCCCTGCTGTGTGTCTCCCCATCCCCAGTCTCAGATCCCCAACCCCTGCTGTGTGTCACCCCATCCCCAGTCTCAGGTCCCCAACCCCTGCTGTGTGTCACCCCATCCCCAGTCTCAGGTCCCCAACCCCTGCTGTGTGTCACCCCATCCCCAGTCTCAGATCCCCAACCCCTGCTGTGTGTCTCCCCATCCCCAGTCTCAGTCCCCAACCCTGCTGTGTGTCCCCCATCCCCAGTCTCAGTCCCCCACCCCCTCTGTCCCCCCGTGGTGTCACCCATCCCAGTCTCAGATCCCCAACCCTGCTGTGTGTCCCCATCCCCAGTCTCAGTCCCCACCCTGCGTGTGTCATCCACCGCCAATCCCCAGTCTCAGGTCCCCAACCCTGCTGTGTGTCACCCCATCCCCAGTCTCAGGTCCCCAACCCTGCTGTGTGTCACCCCATCCCCAGTCTCAGTCCCCAACCCTGCTGTGTGTCCCCCATCCCAGTCTCAGATCCCCAACCCCTGCTGTGTGTCACCCATCCCAGTCTCAGATCCCCAACCCTGCTGTGTGTCCCATCCCCATCCCCAACCCTCGGTCCCATCCCAATCCCCCTGCGTGTGTCACCCCATCCCCAGTCTCAGATCCCCAACCCCTGCGTGTGTCTCCCCATCCCCAGTCTCAGGTCCCCAACCCTGCCGTGTGTCACCCCATCCCAGTCTCAGGTCCACCCCTGCTGTGTGTACCCCATCCCCCGTCTCAGTCCCCCACCCCTGCGTGTGTCTCCCCATCCCCAGTCTCAGATCCCAACCCTGCCGTGTGTCTACCATCCCAGTACAGATCCCCTCACCCTGACCTGTGTGACCCCATCCCAGTCTCGGTCCCCAACCCTGCTGTGTGTCTCCCATCCCAGTCTCAGGTCCCACCTGGGTGCACCCCAAGCTAGTCCCTGCTGTGGGGCCATCCCGTGCAGGTCCTCACCCTGCGTGTGCCCCACCCAGTCTCAGGTCTCCCAACCCGCCGTGTGTCACCCCTCCCAGTCTCAGGTCCCAACCTGCGTGTCCCCCTCGATCCCAGTCTGCCGGTGTCCCCATCGCAGTGTCAGTATGCGTGGACCACCCGTCTAGCTCTTGGGCCATCCGTCTAGACCCAAGCCCGCTGGGACCTCGCTCAGCCCAACGTGTACCATCCAGTCTAGCCCAACTGGTGGTCTCCGTCAGCAACCTGCTGTTACCACTCGTCTCGTCGAACCCTGCTGTGAAGCCGGTCCTCAAGCTGCTGGGTCTCACGCACCCAGTCAGCCATCGTGGACCGTCGTACCACTGCTGGACGAGAGATCAGTGGGAGTCTCGGCCGGCCCAGGGTCGTGCAGATCGCCACGCAGAAGCCCGGCGTCGGGACCGCGCGCCACTGGAGCAGCCGGGGTCTGCGCCGGACTTCGATTGCAAGTGCACCTGAAGCCTGCGGCCCCCTCGCACAAGCTGCAGATGCCGGCAGCCTGCGGATTGCCGCCCTGAATCCGCGGCCGGCCGCGCAGGAGCCGGTGGCCGGGCGACACGCGCTCGGCCTCGCACGAAGCCGAGCCGCTAAGCCCCGCGCCGCCGCCACGTGACCACGCGACCACGCGCGCCGCCCGCCCGGCCAGCCGAGCTGTGCGGGACGCACGGTGCGCGGGCCTCGCGCTCTCCGCCGACCCACCGGGCCGTGCACGCGCCGGAAGCCGCGGCCTGGACACTGCACGCACTGGAAGCCGGGTCTAGGCCTGGGTCTTGCAAGCACCTGAAGCCTCGGCCTCGGCACTGCATGCACTGGAAGCCGGGTCTAGGCCTGGGTCTTGCAAGCACCTGAAGCCTCGGCCTCGACACTGCATGCACTGGAAGCCAGGTCTACGCCTGGGTCTTGCAAGCACCTGAAGCCTCGGCCTCGACACTGCACGCACTGGAAGCCGGGTCTAGGCCTGGGTCTTGCAAGCACCTGAAGCCTCTGACTCGACACTGCATGCACTGGAAGATGAGGTCTGGGCCTGGGTCTTGCAAGCACCTGAAGCCTCGGCCTCGACACTGCACGCACTGGAAGCCGGGTCTAGGCCTGGGTCTTGCAAGCACCTGAAGCCTCGGCCTCGACACTGCATGCACTGGAAGCCAGGGTCTACGCCTGGGTCTTGCCAGCACCTGAAGCCTCGGCCTCGACACTGCATGCACTGGAAGCCGAGGTCTGGGCCTGGGTCTTGCAAGCACCTGAAGCCTCGGCCTCGACACTGAATGCACTGGAAGCCGGGTCTACACCTGGGTCTTGCAAGCACCTGAATCCTCGGCCTCGACACTGCATGCAGTGGAAGCCGAGGTCTAGGCCTGGGTCTTGCAAGCACCTGAAGCCTCGGCCTTGACACTGCACGCACTGGAAGCTGAGGTCTGGGCCTGGGTCTTGCAAGCACCTGAAGCCTCGGCCTCGGCACTGCACGCACTGGAAGCCGAGGTCTAGGCCTGGGTCTTGCAAGCACCTGAAGCCGGGGCCTTGGGTATCCTTCAGACCCCGACATTGCATGCACAGGAAGTTGGTGCAGTCGGGGCTCCGAATACACAGCAGACCCAGGCCTCGTGTGCTCTGGCAGTCGTGGTCTGCCCATCACCCTTGGGGCCTGATGTAGTACAACCTCTGGTGGTTCCCCCCACCCCCAGAGTCCATATCCTGGGGCTCCATGGGCACCGGTCAACACCTTCCGGGTCCAAAATGCCGCCCCTTGTTCTCTTAGTTCCTCCCCAGGGTTAACTGTGGGACTTCTCCCGAGGGCCCTTGAGTTTCTCTTTTACAACGTTTGGGTGCCACCTGGGCATCTGCCGGCCTAACAGGCTCCATCCAGGTGAGGCCGTTGCTGCTGTCTTGAGGGCCGTGGCCCAGCCTCAGGTGTCCGGGTCCTGGAACCCGGGACGACCAGGTGTGCATGAAGTGATCACACCAGGAAGCAGCCTGTCACCTCTCTCTTGGGCCTCAGGGCCCAGGATAGGTGCCTGGTTCAAGTTGAAGGTGAGCATAGCAAACAGTTGACAACCATGGACCCAGACTGACACCTGCCTGCCTGTCACGGTCACACGTGCACAAATGAACTGAGATTTGGGGACACGGGCCAAACGTGTGGCTTGTCAATAAGGTTGCCTTTCTAAGCCAAGGAAGTAGACTAAAATCCATTCTTTTTTGTTGCTCCATGATCGTCGTCAAGTCTGGGGACTACTCAGAATATTCCCTTGTGCATAGAGTAAAACCTTGTTACAAAGCAAACCAATGACGCTGAAATTAACAGCCATACATAGTAACAGTATATGCCTCGTAACTGGTGAATTACTTAGTAAGATCTACCAATCCCAATCCCTACTGTAATTTCAAAAAGGCAATAAATATAAACGGTATCTTAAGATGGCTGTGGCCAGTAAAGACGAAGTAAAAAAGAAGTTAAAAAAATATCTTAGTGGGCTGGAGGGATGGCTTAGCGGTTAAGGCATTTGCTTGCAAAGGCAGAGGACCCAGGTTTGATTCCCCAGGACCCATGTTAGCCAGATGCACAAGGAGGCACATGCATCTGGAGTTCATTTGCAGTGGCTGGAAGCGCTGGTGAGCCCATTCTCTCTCTCTCTCTCCCCCCCCCTTTCTCTGTCAAATAAATAAATAAAAATAAAACATTTTTTAAAGATCCCAGACATCTTACTCCTATTAGAATTCATCCCTTTTTCTTTTTTATTTACTTTCTTTCTTTCTTTTCTTTTTGGTTTTTCAAGGCAGGGTCTCACTAGCTCAGGCTGACCTGGAATTCACTATGTAGTCTCAGGCTAGCTTCAAAATCACAGTGATCCTCCTACCTCTGCCTCGCAAGTGCTGGGATTAAAGGTGTACACCACCACGCCCAGCCCTTCCTTCCTTCCTTCCTTCCTTCCTTCCTTCCTTCCTTCCTTCCTTCCTTCCTTCCTTCCTTCCTTCCTCTCTCTCTCCCTCCCTCCCTCCCTCCTCTCTCTCTCTTTCTTTCTTTTTTTAAGGTAAGGTCTCACTCTAGTCCAGGCTGACCTGGAATTCACTATGACCTCTCATGGTGATCCGCTTATCTCCACCTCCCAAGTGCTGGGATTAAAGGTGTGTGCCACCACTCCCAGCCTTTCTTTTTCTCCATCCCCTCACCTGACCCCCACCTAGACCATTTCACTCCTCATCCCCTTATAGAAGTAGTGTTTGCATTAGAAATCTCCAGGAGTCCAGAGAGCTTTAGTCAAGCCAATGTGAGCACAGATTAGAAACAATTATGATTAAACTGCTGCCCAATCCAGAAGCTGCTAGTCACATGTGGCCATTGAACACTTGCAGTGTAACTGGTGCAAACTGTAATGTGCCCCAAGTACAAAATACACATGGCCTTCTACAGATGTAAACTATCTTAGGTTTACCTGTTTCTTTTTAAAAATGAGGCTAATGGAGAACTCAACACCATTGTAATCTAAATTCTGTTTTTTTTTTTTAAAGACAACATTGTTTAAGGTTGAATATAAACATCATAAAACAAATAAGCTGAAGCTTTTAAAATCTAGGTATATTCAGTTTTCAAGGGCACCAGTTTTATGGTAATTATTTCTTGCCATGTTTCAGAAAGGAGCGGCAGTCACTGACAGAGGATGTCAGGATTGACTGCAGGGATCAAAATAAAAGACAGATAGATTCCAAAACTCCTCAGAGGTACAGGTAGATCCCAAATCTGGCTCTTCTCATCCTAGCATAACAGTAAAACAGGAAATCAGCGAAGAATCCAGGTATCTATAGAGAGAGAACCTACCAGTTGTCCAGGAGAAATAGCTTTGCCTGGACCTGGGCAATGGGAGCTGTTTCTCTTGGGCCCTCATAAAGGGGACACTGTGATGCAGGCAGTGGGTCTTCACGCCCGGTGGTCGCACAGGTATGGCATGAGGTTAGACCCTGGCTGGGATTCTTGTCCATCCACAGACTGCCTACTGAGAAGGAGATGTGGCAATGCTGCCACTGAGATTCCTCCGCTTCAGAGGCCTAATTTCCAGCCTGAGCTGCTGCTTGCTGTGTTCAACGTTGTAGCCTGATGGAACCAGGCTTCCCACTGGCCGCTCCCAGCCAAGTGCTGCGCACAGAACATTACACTACTGTAAGCTGCTCTTGAGAGAGGTGGGCGGCTCCTCTGGCTCAAGGCTTCCCCTCAGCTTGGCTGATTTTCTTGGCCTTGTGTGGAGTCTGAGAGTCTAGTGTGAAGTGTGAGAGTCTAGTGTGAAGTCTGAGAGTCTAACCCTACCTTTCACGTTTGCCTTCTTCCTTTCCTCATAGTCTCTCCCTGCCACCAACGGATCTCTTGGATGTTTACTTCTATCTTGATGTCTACTGCTCTGGCATCAAATGGGTGCACCTAAGCCCAGACTGAATGGTGAAAGCACAGTAGGTAGAAAGAAAATTCCAGTTAAAAAAAAAAAAAAAACTTTGGGGCTGGAGAGATGGCTTAGCAGTTAAGGCACTTGCCTGTGAAGCCTAAGGACCCAGGTTAGATTCCCCAGTACCCACGTAAGCCAGATGCACAAGGTGATGCATGCATCTGGAGTTTGTTTGCAGTGGCTAGAGGCTCTGGTGTGCCTATTCTCTATCTGTCCCTCCCTCTACAAAACAAATAAATAAATGAAATAAATTTTTAAAAAATAACTTATTGCTAGCCCTTTTCCCTTCAAGCCCTGACATATTCTGAGAACATTTCCATAGTCCACCTGGAGGTTTAAGTCCTTCACACAAACCAAGGCAGGCAGCATTTCCTTCTAGCTGTGCACTCTACAGTAAGCCCCTTGTTCCTTGCATGCCTGGTGATAAGAAAATGCGAATGCATTGAAGGGCAAAAAGCATGGTTGCATCAGCTACATGGCTGGCTAGCCAGGCTAAATGTGCCGCCTGGTACAATGGTCGCATGTCTGTTATGGGAGCAACCACCTACTCCCTTATTGGGTGTGAGGCCTGCTCCGCAGGAGGGGATGCATGCTGCTGCCGAAAACCTGCTCAGAAGTCTAAGGCTGAAGGTAAAGCCCTTGAGGACAGGCTGCTACTGTTGTTTGACTAAATGGAAATAGCATGCCCACTAAATTGCCCTCTAAATAGTTATGTTTATGCCCACACAATCATGTTACCCTTGCTTTTGGTTAGAGAAGCTTCTCTTTTCAGATGACAGTGACCCCTGGGGAGACTCAAAAGTCACCATAGTGCTGAGAAGTGATAGTGGGGTGTTCAGCACTGAGACACCTCTATCACACCCTCCAAAGCTCAGGGACCATTGTGCAAGAGGTGATGGAAAGAATGTAAGAGCTGGGGCTGGAGAGATGGCTTAGCAGTTAGGGCAGTGGCCTGTGAAGCCTGAGGACCCAGGTTCAATTCCCCAGTACCCATGTAAGCCAGATGCACAAGGTGGTGCATGTTTCTGGTGCTCGTTTGCAGTGGCTGGAGACCCTGGTGTGCCCATTACCTCTCTTTATATCTGTCTCTATCAAATAAAACTAAATATTAGAAAAGAATGTAAAAGCCAAAGATAGGGGAGGAGTGCTTTGCAATACTGTCTTCCAGACACCTCAGAGTGGCTGACACTGTTTACAAAAGAGCTGCATAATATTAGGGCAAAAAAGATGACATCAAAATAGGAGAGAGACTATCTGGAAAGAAGAAAAAGTTCAGTGGAGGGGTTGTAGGGAAGGGAGCACAAAGGAGGGTGTTGGCAGGGGATTATGATTAGGGTACGTTGTATATATGAATGGAGGTTGGCAATAAAAATGAAAAATTTTTTAAAAAAAAGGAGGGCTGGAGACATGGCTTAACTGTTATGGTGCTTGCCTACAAAACCTAATGATCTCGGTTTGATTCCCCAGTACCCACATAAAGTCAGATGCACAAAGTGGCGCATACATCTGCAGTTTGTCTGCAGTGGCTGGAGGCCCTGGTGTGCTCATTCTTTCTTTCTCTTATTTTTTTTCCCTCTATCTCTCTGCTTGCAAATAAATAAAAGACAAATATATAAAAATAAAAATAAAAAGAATGTTTGCTAATTCCCTGATCTGTAGGGAGGCTCTTGCTCACTCATGCTTAGGAACGACTCTGGGGTCTTCCACTTGTAACAGTGAGACAGGACTTTGCCACTCCCAAGTGACCAACCAACAGTACTGGTGCTTCCAGACCAAAAACAAATACCAAGGTGCGAGCAGCCTCTTCCCACACGGGGCACCACAACGAGTCTTCCTTACATCCTGACACTCAACAAGAGTTAAACAGCTTGAGGGTTTAAAGTTTCACTTCCTGCGTGGAACCGTGATGTCAGTAGTTAACCGCTTGCGTGGTACAAATAACTGAGCTTTTATCTGTCTGTCCAAGGCACCGGGACTGTTTCTGTAGGAGTTCGGGGATGTGAAGACCTATCAAAGGAAAGTCGGAGTCCAGGTCCACTCCTTTACTTGTTGGGGACGAGGCTCATTGTATCCCCAGGCTGGTCTGGAACTCCTGGGCTCAAGGAACACTCCAGCCCCAGGCTCCACAGCAGCTGCAAAGCCCAGAATTTAGTATTCTCTCTGTCTCTCTCTTTCCCTCCCTTTCTCTCTTTCTCTTTTTGGGAGTGTCGTGTAGTCCAGGCTGGCCCAGAATTTGCTATGTAGTTGGTGGAGGATGACCTTGAATTTCTGCTCATCCCGTCTCCATCTCCCGAGCGCCGGGGTTACAGGCACGTAGTTACGCCATGGCCAGTTTATGTTGTACCGAGGATCACACCCAGGGCTCCGTGCATGCCGAGCCGAGCACTTTTACCAGTTAAGCTCCAGCCCAGCTCCTGTTTCTTCATCTCATGTGAGCAGAGATAGGCAGGCAAAGCAGTTCTCTGTGCAGGTTCTTATGTAAAAGATATCAATAGTAATAATATTACAGGAGACCGGAGAATGCGTAATATGTAAAGAACAGAAAGTTACTGAGTCACAGTTCTGGGGGTTGGGATGTCAAAGTCAATGTGCTGACAGGTTTGGTGATTCTAACACGATGCTGTGAATATCATCTCCTTGATGGCCAAAGGGCAGGAGGACAAACAGGTCAAACAGGGCCAAAGTTGTCCCATTTACTCATAGGTCAGAGCTCTCGTCTCCCACCGTGCTCTCTATCCAACCCTCGCACTGGGAATTGAGTTTCCAACATGTGACTTGTTGGGGGACACGTCCATCCTGCAGCAGTGGTCAGCGTGCAGACTGGCATATCACACGCGCAGCGCTGACAGGGTGATGTTGCACAGAAATAATTCGTGTACGTGTGGGTCAGTATTTTGTCTTATTTTCGGGGAGCTTGTGAATCCATCAGGAGAGTTAAACCAAGACGATATGTAATCACACAGGAAATCAACTGCGAACATGTCAGGGATCTGGGAGGTGGAAGATCTGGGGACATTAAGAGATCTGAGGACATTTCTCTGAGGTAAACCCTCTCCAACAGGCACGTCTATTAGGAGGGTTGGAGAGACACGGCCATGGCATCCAACTTCTCTTCTCATGGGAGAGGTGGGTTACATTCATATATTTTCTCCTTCATTGTACCTTCTTCTTATCAGGAGTTGGGAAGGCTTTGAGATTTATACTATTTGCAGGCTGCCAAGTTAGCCCACCACATTTCGGTGAGCGTGAGACCCCTAGGTTATTAGTTGCTTTTTCTCATTGGTTGGTACCTGACAGTTTAAGGGAGGAAGGGGCTTACTTCAGCCTACAGTTCCATAAGTGCAGGGCGGCAGTTCCAGGAAAAGGCGTGGCGGCAGGAGCTCCAGGCAGCTGCTCACATTCAGCCCACAGTGAGGAAGCAGAGTGATGAACGCTGGGGCTCAGCCAGCGCTCTCCTTTTTATACAGTCCAAAACCCCAGCCCACGGAATAGTGCCGCCCACAGTTAAAGTGGGTCTTCCCACCTCAACTAACCTAATCAGGATCCTCCTTCACTGGTGACTGTAGGTCCCGACATGATGATGATCAATCTAAACCGTCACACCTGTGTTAGCGACAAAGCTTTTTATGACCAACGACAACAGCAGTAGCCAGAGCTCAGTGTTCATGCTGTTTTCTTTTCCGGTGCCCTCAAGTCCCATGTGGAGTCTACAATGTCGTCGCATGTGTTAGAGGAAGGAATGCTGTTTGTAGAATCTGTTCCTTTTTCAAAAGCAGTGGTAAGCTCACCTAGGGAGGCACGATACCTCCTCCCTCAGGACTGCCCCCTGAACATGTGATCCTGGGAACACATGGCCAAGGTAGGGGCTGCCAAGATGGTTCAGTGGTTAAAGGTGCTTGCTTGCCAAGCCTGCTGGACCAGGTTCAATTCCCAAGTCACCAACATCAGCTGCATGTTAAAAAAAAAGTATTCATTTTCCATGGCAAGAGGCCCAGCATTTGTATACACACACACACACACACACACACACGCACGCACACACAAACACACAAATAAAGAAATGATCAAGGTAAAAGGTGGGCAGAGTCCTACATTTTGGGCAAACCCATCAAGAATTTGCAAATACACTCAGGCCTCCCCAGCAACTGCCTACACTCCTCTCTGGAGGGAAAACTGAGTTCTGGGGACACGGGAGTGTCCATGTTTACCAGTGGACAACACGTCAGGATGTCCCCAGGTCATTACGCAATTATGTCTCACATTGGTCATCTTTTCTCCAACAGTTAGACCTTGTCACCTTCTCGCTGTGGCTTCCTGTGTCCCTGAGCTCCCGTCTCCATTTCCTGCCTCCCACAGAGCTCCCTTGGCCTTTGCGTCAGGTTGGGGTTCGGGGGAGGGTATGCCTGCTCCTGTCCCGGAGATCCCTAATCCTTGCTTCATGCCGTAGCCCTGCTTTCCTCATTGTTTTGGCTTGGGCTTGCACTCATTAGCCGGTCCCTTAAATGTGATATTTTTCTTTTCTTTGCCACTGAGCCTTGAGGAGTTCACCCTTACGGACTTCCAGGGGAAAGAGGCAGCTGATGGTCATCGTGGGTGCCTTGAATGTTCTTGGATCCAGTGCTTATTCATGGAACAGAACGGGTTGTTTGGGTTGTCCTTTGAGACAGTCTCACTATGGACGCGGTTTGCGGCGAGCCCCCCCGACCAGCGGGAAAGAACAATCACCACACGAGAATCCTTCTTGATCACACTTTTATTGGAGAGCTCTTGGTTAACAGGAGAGCGGAAGGAGAAGGACGCGGGGGCGGGATGTGCAGCTACCTTTATAGGGGGATGGGCAATAAGGCACCTACTGATTGGCTGCTTACCCGCCTGTCACCGCCAGGCGCCACGGGATAGGCTCAGGACAGGTTGCGTCAAGCGCATGCGCGTACCTTGAATACGGTTGGCGCGAAAGCACTGTCGTAAAAGAACTGGACACCACGAGGTCAGCGCCATCTTTATAAAAGCGGATTACATGTGGTTTCCTGCAGTGCCAGCGACATCTAGTGGTGGGGACTAGATGTGGCTCCCTGCAGTTCCCCCTTTCTATTATAAAGCGCAGCAGGTGAAGGTAGAGGTTTGATCTCTGATAAACAAAAGGACATTGTGAAGACCCCAGGCCAGGTGGCCAGCCAGGCTGGTGCCTCACCCGTCCGGTACCTTTTCTCAGAGATGGGATGTCGGTACCAACCCATATGCAATCAAACATGCCTTCCATGAGGCTGCTAAGAGCATACCTCATGTGCAGTACTTTGTCTCGCAGCCTGAGCGCCAATGAATGTCGTGTTCCCAACACCAACCCTCTGCCTATCCTTGTGCAATGGGCACTTCAGGCCCTAAGGGTGCAAGGGCCAGGGGAAACTAGGTGCTCTTTAGGGCCGACAGCCAAATCTGGGGGGAGGATCCACACTCCAAAGCGGCCAGTGCTTGAGAAATAACTACCTTGTCCCGCCTGGTCTGGGCTTGCAGGCGACAAATCAACCAGAGGCACAGTGCACAGCCCCCAAGGCAGCAAACTGCAAACATCCCTACCCCTACCCACTCCTTGAAGAAGGAAAAGGCAGAAGAAAGCCAAGAGGTAAAACCCTCAGCCAGGCTAAGGTCCACTCGCGTGGAATTGATCATAACAATAGCTTGTCTTAGTTCTTCCAATTCCGCATCAAAATCTAGGGACCAATTCCCTGCCAAGTACAAGGACAGGTGCTTTGACAGATTTGCTGCCCTTGTAAAGTTTTCATATTGAACACTAGTAATACATAAGGCATTAAGTTTCCATTCACATCCCAACTGAGCGATTTGCCAAAGAACATCAATTTGCTCCTGAACTAGGTCCACCCTTTGATTTAGGATCATAATGCCACCTTTGAGTTGGGAATTTAAATTTGATTGTGTGTCTAAGGCGGCAGCTGTGGAAGAAGCCAAGGTATTTAGGGTAGAGGCGGTTTGAACGGAAGAAGCCATGGCTACACCAGCGGCTGTAGCTGCGGCAGCAGCAGCCGCCACCGCAGCAATAACAGCGGCCGTAATTCCAAAATCTCTCTTATGCCTGAACAAAGACAATGTACTAGGAGCCTCTACAGGCACGGGGACCCAACGGGGGACCCTAAGTACCATGGCTCTGTGATAGAGTGTTGCGTCCCAACATTGGGACAAATAACAAGAAGCATTAGAACAATTGCTGAAAGAAAAGTTACTAAGGACAAACATGAATGGTGGATGGACACACACCGGGGTGGGGGCATAAGAGGCATTTTTTCCTAGGTATTCTCCTATCCGGGTGACACCCCCGAGCACTCCCCCAAATCTCCATTCAAGGAATTCGCTCAGGAATAGTAGCTCACGGACTACTCCAGACACATTATTACGGGCAACTGTCCCCCCCCGCAATAAAACAAAGGGTGTCATATCTGTGCAGCTACCATTAACCCCACACAGAACCCACTTTGAAAATGGGTTCATATTACTATCCTGTAGAAATGGTCCCTCCTTCCACGACAACTGTAAAGGAAAAAGCCCTTTCATATTCGGGGAATAAGTAAAGGTCCGTCCCACATCTGCCCAGCCCACAGTACTGGACTGGCATTCCGTCCATGGCCAAAGGTCCCCTTCATAAGTTCCCATACAGTGAGGTGCCAGGCGTGGTTGAGGTAGAGTCACAGTACCTCTCTGGCCACGAAAAAAGGTACCATTGAGCCATATCACCTCTTCTGAGAAGGGGTAACTATAAGCTTTGTGGGACGAATTCTGAAAGGTAGATTCTGGGCCCCATCTCCTGTTCCCCCTAAACCAAGCAAATGCCTGCATCTCCAGTTGTATACAAGAGTCACGTTCACGGGCGAGAGTAAAGCAGAGACTTCCACTTTCCTCGAAGTGTCGAGCCTCCCCCAGGGGGGCAAGGGTCAGGTCTTTAACAACCGTAGGGAGATTGAGACCTTGCTGAGTAGTGAAGAACCGAGGAAGGACTCTCGCCGTGTGGCGAACGGGCAGGGGCTTGGGGAAAACAGACAGGATGCCCCAGCGCAATTCTCCTCTACTAGTCTCCAGGCACATAGGGATCAGCATCCACAGGATCTTTGGCACTCGTACTTGGATGGCCATCCTCGTCCCCTGGACTCTCCTCTGGAGTTGATGTCAGCGTCTTGACTAGCCGGGCCGGGACCCACTGTGGCGATTCCTGGTCCTGTGGAAAGACACAAACAGCTCCCCTGGATCTTACCAAAGCAGGATCCGGTCCCTTCCATTTATTATCCAACACATCCTTCCACATGACCAGTTCCGGATGTGCTTGTGCCCCCTGGTGACAATGTCTGTCTGCTGCAGACCTATCATGAACATCCAGAACTAAAAAATTAAGGGTATAGAGTGCTAGAGAGACTCTCTCCTTGGGGGTTGCATTCTCCGCTATCCCCCTTCGTTGCTTAAAAAGGATAGCTTTTAAACTCTTATTTGCTCTCTCCACAATACCTTGGCCTTGTGGGTTGTAAGGTAGACCAGTAGTGTGGGCAACCTGCATCTGGGCACAGAAGGCACGAAAGCCAGAGGAAGCATAAGCAGGGCCATTGTCAGTCTTTAGGCGTCGCGGTTTTCCCCAAGACGCCCAGGCTTCCAAACAATGAGTTTTTACATGAGTAACCTTTTCCCCTGCAAGAGGAGAAGCATGTATGATTCCTGAGCAAGTATCCACCGAGACGTGCAGGTATTTAAGCTTGCCAAATTCCAAGACATGAGTAACATCCATCTGCCAAAGATCACCAGGTCTTAGGCCCCGTGGGTTCACACCCACATGTGGAGAAGGCAGGAAAGTGACACAGGATTGACAAGCCTTAACAATATCACGTGCCTCGGACCTAGAAATGGCAAAGGTCTTTCTTAAGGTGTTAGCAGGAACATGATACAGTCTATGGAACTCGGTGGCCATATCTTTAGGACTACTCATGGCTAACATAGTCATCCGCGTGGCTTTGTCTACCAAGTCATTTGCTTGAGATATAGGTCCTGGTAACAAGGAGTGAGCACGAACATGAGTAACATAGAAGGGGGAGGAGCGTTGCCAAATGAGAGATTGAATTTGAGAAAGAATGTTTGAGACAGGACTAGCAGAACGAATAGAGGCAGCAATTTCCAGTCCAACAACTGCATTAGCCACATACTGTGAGTCTGTGAACAAATTAAAGGGACTACCAAAAGTCTGAAACACCTCCAAGACAATCATGCATTCCACAATTTGGGGAGAGTCAGGCCTATAGAACTTCACCACAGGTTCTGAGCCCTGAACCATATAAGCTCCGCGACCTGTTTTTGAGCCATCAGTGAAAATGGCAGGGGCTGAGGGCAAAGGGCCCTTTGATGTGACCCGGGGAAAATAGACTAAATTTTTTTCCACGAAGGACAGAATGGGGCTTTTTGGGTAATGGTTATCTATAGGATTTGGAAAAGCACACATAAGAATGCTCCATTCATCAACCGTACCGGATAGAGTCTCTACTTGTTCCTTAGTATAGGGGATGATAAGCTTATCAGGCAACTTTGCAAAATGAGTTAGGCACAATTTTAAACCCAAACAAGCCTGTTGGGCAACCAACTGTGGGAAGTACTGCAGGGTACGAGCTCCCAAGGAATGTCCATGAATCCACAAAAGAGGGCCGTCCTGCCATAACACTCCCGTGGGGACATCCCTTGTTTTTAGAATACAAAGAAGAAGTGGACTAGAAGGGTCAAAGCGTTTAAGCTGTGCCTTCATAAGAGCCTTTTCTATTTTGCTTAAGGCTTGACGAGCTGGCTCAGTGAGCACACGAGGAGAGGTAATCTCAGGATCACCCTCCAAAATGGAAAACAATGGTAACAAATCTGCACGTGGGACATGGAGAAAACCTCGCAACCAATTAATGTCCCCCAAAAGTTTTTGAAAATCATTTAATGTATGCAAATGGGAGGTACGGATGCAAATTTTTTGAGGTTTCACAGACTGAAGGCCAATGACGGACCCAAGGAAATTTACTGAATCCGTTTGCTGGACCTTCTCTGGGGCAATAAAAAGACCCTTATGTTCCAATGCCTTGATGACCTCCTGAAAGGAGACATGCAAAACATCTAAGGTAGGGGCTGTGAGTAGGATATCATCCATATAGTGGATCATACGTAAAGAGGGGAACTGTTGTCTTACTACAAATAACACTGAGTCTACATAAAGCTGGCACATAGTGGGACTGTTGGACATCCCTTGTGGCAACACACGCCACTGAAAGCGGGCATCAGGCTTCTCATGATTTACAGCTGGTAATGTGAAAGCAAAACGCTCTCTGTCTTGAGGGCAAAGGGGTATGGAGAAAAAACAGTCTTTAATATCTAAAACCATCACTGGCCATTCCCTGGGGAGAGCAGAAAGCGCTGGCAGGCCCCTCTGAACTGGGCCCAGGACCTGCATTTGAGCATTGACAGCCCTCAAATCATGTAATAATCGCCACTTTCCAGAGGACTTTTTAATCACAAATATAGGTGTGTTCCAAGGGGAAATAGAGGGCTCCAGGTGGCCTAACTGCAATTGTTCCTCAATTAACCTCTGGGCTGCTTCCAGTTTTTCCTGTGAGAGGGGCCACTGAGGAACCCACACTGGCTTATGAGTCATCCAGGGTATGGGCACCTGTTCAAAATTGGAAGCAAAATTTTCAGTGGTCCCTAAGAAAAACCCAACCCAAAGCGATCCAGCTTCTCCTCCGGGATGATGGGCTGAGGTCGCCCTTGAAGGTGCTTCCCTAGACCTGAGCCTGGAACAAAGCCCTGAATTTTCATCATATTTTTACTAGCTTCTGAATATTCATTAGTCAAGCGGAGATTCATCTGGGTCTGAATATCTCTTCCCCATAAATTAATGGGAACATCCAACACAAAAGGTTGGATTTTTCCCTTTTGACCCTCTGTAGTGGTCCATGTTAACTCCTTTGCACTCATATGTGGTGTTTTAGCAAACCCTAAGCCTTGCAAGATCTGAGCTGATCTCTGCAAGGGCCAGGCTTTTGGCCAAGAATCTAATTTTATTATACTTTTATCTGCCCCTGTGTCCACCAGTCCTGAGAATTCTCTTCCTTCTATGGTCAGGCGCAGAAGGGGTCTTTGATCCAACTCCAAAGACAAGCAGGTCAAGTCCACACCGGTAGACCCAAGGCTCTTGTCACCCCTTTCCTTATCTAGTGCAGGAAATAGAGAATGGTTAGAAGGCAAAATCAGCAATTGGGCAATACGGTCCCCAGGGGCCACTGACACTGCCCCATAGGGGGAATGACAAAGAATTTTAATTACACCTGTATAATCTGGATCGATAACACCGGGGAAGACTATGAGACCCTTTAAAGTAGAGGAGGAGCGCCCCAAAAGAAGGCCCACCGTATCTCTTGCTAGCGGGCCAGACACATCTGTGTCCAGGATTTGCACGCCCATTTCCGGAGTTAAGACCAATCCGGAGGTGGCACAGAGGTCCAGGCCTGCGGAGCCCGATGTTGCTCTCCGGGCTGAGGCAGCGGGGGACCTGGCGCCACAGTCACCGGGACCTGAGGTGTCTGCATTGCCCCATAGATTTGTGGGCCCTGGGGACGTGGGCCCTTCCCCCCGTTTTTTTGGTCCTGATTACTTGAAAGAGGGGGGAGGGGCAGACCATTAATATCCCTCACAGATCTACATTCATTAGCCCAGTGTTTTCCCTTCTTACATCTAGGACAAGTCCCAGGGGGGCGCTGTGCCGGTCCCGCATCTCGGACAGGGGCTGGGCTATCCGCTTGAGGACATTGGCGTTTAAAATGTCCCAATTGACCACATCGGAAACAGCCCTTTTGAGTCCCTGTCCGTTGAGCCTTAGCGGCAGCTAGGACCGCTGCTGCTAATCCTGCATTAGACAGGGGCCCCCCTATCTCTCGACAGGCTTTGAGCCAGTCATCCAATGTTCCCTTTCTTACTGGTTGTATAGCCTTTTTGCACTCCTTAGTGGCCTGTTCAAATATTAGCTGTTGTATAAACGGCATGTTGTGGTCAGCAAGGCCAATTGTCTTTTCTGCCACTTCCAACATTCTAGCTGAGAAATCAGAAAATGACTCTGTAGGGCCCTGAACAATCTTAGTCAACTGTCCTGCGGCCTCTCCCTTATTGTGGAGCTCCTTCCATGCCTGATAATGAATATTATTAATTTGGATATACACGTCTGGATGAAAATCGAGCTGATCTGTAAGAAAGGGACCAGTCCCCAGAAGCATATCAGAAGACCAGTCCCAGTCCCCTTTCATAATATTCTGCCTAGCTTGTTCTTGGGCTTTATCAGAAATCAGTGATCTGAAATCCAAATATTGCCCCCTCGTTAGGCAAGCCCGGGCTAAGTCTAGCCAATCACCAGGAGTAAGGTTGCGCTGCATGAGTCTGCGAAGCAGCATAAGTGAATAATCAGCAGTGGGTCCAAAGTCTTTGCAGGCCTGGACTAAATCTTTAAGTTCCGTATAGGGGATTGGCTCCCAGCCTCTTTGATTGGTAGTGTTATTCAAAAAAACCGGGAAAGCGGAGGCCAGGCGGGACCACGTGCGCGGCTTAACAAAATGGCTGCGATCCTCGGCTGGGACATAGGGGGGGGGAACATGAGGGCGTGGCAGAGCACTAGGCGGTGCTCGGTTTCGAATACCAACTTCCTCTTTTAAGGCACTCCTCCCCCTAACCGCGGGAGGGCAGACACGCCTGCCCACAAACTGAGCATCCTGAGCACAATGTAAAGCTGCCTCCTCTAAATCCTGTCCCTCTGTCCCACTGGAGTCCTCCTGATCAGAAGCAGAACTACTGCCGATATCATCTCGTATACTCAGGTGTCGCAGCGGCTGTAGGGAAGGATATAACCCCACAGCCCCCTGCTGCGGCGGGGCCCTAGGGAAGTCCTCACCCCTCCTGTGCATACAGCCGGAGCCCTCATTACTCTCTTCTAACGGGGGTGCCTTCTCCTCTACATGGCAGGGAACCTTTTCCTTGAAATGACTGGCCACATTGGGAACTCCTCCCGAGAACTGACTGGCCCTTCTTTCCTCTACTTTCTTATATAATTTGGGTTTGTTATCCCCACTTGCATCAGATTCTGACAAACTATCCTGATGTTGTCTGAGCCGTCTCCGGCCCTCCTGAAGTGGGTCCGGGTGGCTTCCAGAACGTAAACAAGAATGTATCATCCTCCAGAAAGGGAGGGTACCTCGACCTAAGTGCCCCTCCTCCCTAGCCGCCTCAAGGTCTTTACCCAGCTTTTCCCATGAGGGCAATGAGAGGTCTCCGGACACCGCAAACCATGGAGCTGCAGCATCAATGTCTTTAACAATCTTTTTAATAGTGGCATTAGAGACCTTTAGATCACGTTGTTTCAAAACTTCCTTTATAGGCTGAGTAAAATCAATGGGAGAATGCCGTGCACTCGATGTATTGCCCATCACGAGCTGGAAGGCTGGAAATAAAACTAACAGCCAGCCCCACGCTATCTACTGAGGATTTATCTGACTCGAGGCTCCAAGGACCAGAGCCGCGTTGTCTACCGCGGGTTTAACCGGTCCAGGCTATTAGCAGACTAGGCAGGATAGAAACGAACGCAAAACAATAGAAAGACCCAGACAAAACAAACAAAAAACAGCAAGAACAGCGAGGCCCTCAGGCACGGACATGACTGAGACACAGAAAAGAAAAGAAAAGAAAAAGAAAGAATGACTTACCGGTACCTTCCTCTCCGTGTGTCAAGTTCTGAATCCTCCTTTTGCTCCTTCACCTGGTGCCCACAAGGCTCCCAGCGTCCCGGGGATTTCGGCGGGTTTCGGCACCACTTTGCGGCGAGCCCCCCCGACCAGCGGGAAAGAACAATCACCACACGAGAATCCTTCTTGATCACACTTTTATTGGAGAGCTCTTGGTTAACAGGAGAGCGGAAGGAGAAGGACGCGGGGGCGGGATGTGCAGCTACCTTTATAGGGGGATGGGCAATAAGGCACCTACTGATTGGCTGCTTACCCGCCTGTCACCGCCAGGCGCCACGGGATAGGCTCAGGACAGGTTGCGTCAAGCGCATGCGCGTACCTTGAATACGGTTGGCGCGAAAGCACTGTCGTAAAAGAACTGGACACCACGAGGTCAGCGCCATCATTATAAAAGCGGATTACATGTGGTTTCCTGCAGTGCCAGCGACATCTAGTGGTGGGGACTAGATGTGGCTCCCTGCAGCGGTTCAGGCGGGCCTGGGATTGGCGATCCTCCTGCCTCAGCCTCCCGAGAGCTGGGGTTACAGGCCAGCCCAAGCCTGCTGGGATGACAGAGCAGAATTTGAGGGTCATCCCCTTGTCTGTCCACGGAAAGCTGCATGAGGAGCTCGCGTCCATCTCCATCTCCTGTGAAAAGGACGCGCTTCCCATCTCACAGAGCACTGTGACGATCGATCACATCAGAAAACGTACCACAGCACTTGGCGTGGCGCCTGTCACACCAACAAAGCGTTACGTGTTCAGAGTCTCTCCGGGACGTTGTGCCATGAGCCTTTCTGGGAGCCACTGGGACGCCAGGCTGAGGTGGTTAGTGGCGCATTCACACCCTCCTCAGGGTTCGCTCCATTTCTCCTCCACTTCCTGCGATCCGTGGTGCTTGTGAAATCTCATCACAGCCAGTCACTTGGGTTCATTCGAATAGGATTTTTCTAGGCATCCTGGCCTGTGATCTCTGCGACCTGATTCTACTGGAATAGTCCAGACAAGTAGATAGAATGAATGAGATAAGTAAAATCCCTTCACTGTGCTGTAGAGATGGCTCAGTGGTTAAGGCGCTTGCCTGCAAAGCCTAAGGACCTAGGTTCCATGCATCTGGAGTTTGTTTGCGGCAGCTAGAGGCCTAGGTGCACCCATTATCTCTCTCCCTCTTTCTCTCTCTCTCCCTCTATCTGCCCTCTTTCTCATAAATAAAATATATTTTAAAAAACCTTCATGGCCTGAGGCAAGGCCTGACTCAAGGCCGCTCTCACCTCCCCACCCCTACCCACCCACACATCCATATGTTCAGGACACATTTTTCCCCAAAGGTTAAATCGTGTCTGTTCATCACTGACCTTGACTTTAACGGATCCATTCTGGCAATTTATGCAACTCCCCTTCTAAACACAAATGTTCTTGGAGCCACATCTGTTTTGGTGGAAGTGATTTAGTTTAATTTTTTTTTTCTTTTTGAAAGGCATTTAGAAAACATGTTTGAATATTACTAGTTGTGGTAATATTTCTGTATTAGATTGTAATAGAATTATTATGAATACAGCCAGAGATTGCCGATTAGGCCCTAACTGAAATCTCAGTTGACTGGAAGTAGAGCGTTCACTCCTTTCTTTCTTTCTTTTTCTTAAAAAAATATATTTTATTTATCTGAGAGAGAAAGAGGGAAAGAGTGAGAGCAAGAGCAAGTGAGCGAGCGAGAGGAGAATGGGCATGCTAGGGCCTCCAGCCACTGCAGACAAACTCCAGATGCATGTGTCCCCTTGTGTATCTAGTTTACATGGGTCCTGGAGAGTCGAACTGGGATCCTTTGGCTTTGCAAGCAAACACCTTAACTGCTAAGCCATCTCTCCAGCCCATTTCTTTTGATAATAGAAATAATTCAAAACCGGGTATGGTGGCGCACGCCTTTAATCCCAGCACTCGGGAGGCAGAGGTGGGAGGATCGCCATGAGTTCGAGGCCACCCTGAGACTACCTAGTGAATTCCAGGTCAGCCTGGGCTAGAGTGAGACCCTACCTCAAAAAAAAAAAAAAAAAAAGAAAAAAGAAATAATTCTAACAGAATACCTAATAACACAGTCACATACTCAGTGTTCAGAAAATCTTGTCATTCTATCACTTGTTTTGTAATACACTGTCAATGCAGAACTGAGATATTTAAAGAAGGTCAGGGCTGGAGAGATGGCTCTGTGGTTAAGGCACTTGCCTGCAAAGCCTAATGACCTGGGTTCAATTCCCCAGTACCCACATAAAGCCCGATGCATAAAGTGGCACATACATCTGGAGTTTGCAGTGGCTAGAGGCCCTGGTGCACCCATTCTCTCTCTCTCTCTGCTTGCAAATTAATTAATTAGATATTTAAAAAGATCAGGGCTGGGGACATGGCTCAGCAGGTAAGAGTGCTGGCCACCCAAGCATGATTGTCCAAGAGGACAGTTCACCCTGAGTTCAGTCCCCAGCAGCCATGTGTAAAGCTGAGCTTGGCCACGCCACACATGTCTGTAACCCCAGTTCCGTGGGAGTGGCAACAGAAGAATCCCTGGGGATGGCTGTTCAGCCAGGTTCAGTGACAGAGGCTGACTCAAGAAAACTCGCGGCTGAGTGATAGAGGGGGACGTACTTCCAACGCTCTCCTCTGGCCTCTGCACACAAATGTGCGTATACCACACACACCACACCACACTAAGCAGACTGCACCCCGAAAAGATCACTTCAAACAGGATGTCTTACCCCATAGGGTAAACGAGTTGGAGAGTTTACCAAAGGTTTTGCTTTTATATGACATCATCTATTTTTGTTGAAACCAGCCAAGTATATTCTAAGAGGTTTGGTTAGGAAGAACAAGGTCTTGTCTCTTCATCTTTAGTTACCAGTTCTATACTTTCTGGTGTCTTTGAACAGATACATGTTTGCTTCTGTTATTGATAACGTCCTGCCTAAGAGCTTCTCTTGTTGCTTCAGGTGATTGGGGTCTGTTGGTGATGAATTCTTCTAGTGTTTGCTTGTCTAAACTATCTTCATCTTCTTATTTTAAAATATTTTACTTAGTTATTTGAGAGAGAGAGAGACACAGGCAGATAGAGAGAGACTGGGTATGCCAAGCCTCTAGCCACTGCAAACAAACTCCAGATGAATTCTCCCCCTTGTGTATCTGGATTATGTGGGTCCTGGGGAATCAAACCTGGGTCTTTAGGCTTTGCAGGCAAATGCCTTAACTTCTAAGCCATCTGTCCAGCCCTCATCTTCACTTCTGAAACATTATTTTCGGCATAGGACTCTAGATTAGCAGGCTTTCTTTTCTTCCATTCCCTTCCTTTCCCCTTTCTTCCCTTCCTTTTTCCTTCCCTCCACTTCCCTTCTCTTCTCTCCCCTCACTTTTCCTCCCCTCCCCTCTCCTGTCATTTCTTTTCTTCCCCTCCTCTCCCTCTTTTCTTTCTTTTCTTTTTCTTCCCCTCCCCTCCTCCTCTTCCATTCCCATCCCCTCTCTTCTCCTCTTCTCTCCCTCTCCTTTCTTTTTATTTCCCCCTTCTACTCTCCCTTTTTCTTTCCATTTCCCTTTTCATTGCCTTTTGTTTTTAAGACTGTTGCTCCAGTGCTGGTCATAGACTTCAGAGAGACGTTCTCATTAGTCTTGGCCAAAGAGAGAAGCTATACCCAGCAAACTCTCTGAGTTAACTATGCTTATCCCCTTTAATTCAGGCTGCTCTCACTCTCCATTAGAGAATCTGTTGTTTTTTGTTTGTTTGTTTGTTTTGTTTTTACAGAAGGCATCAACATGACAAAAGATAGGTGACTCCATATCCTGAGAGGACCCCTCTCTTCCACCTCAGCTAGGATCCAGGTGACACCACAGAGGAACTGGCAAACCAAGCATGGATGCTGTTCCCATGACAAGCCTGACCAGCTGCGTCGGGGTGATGGCGATAGACACTGAGGACACCCAAGAGGTCATCAAAGCAGAGATTCGGAAGTCGCAGACAGCTTAATGCTAAGTAGACTTATAACACACCACGGTTCAGGGGACATTGCGGACAAGGGGGCAGCAGATTTAAGAGCCGTAGGGTGGGAAGGAGTGACCTGAGGCGTTGCCCTCCCCACAGAGACTGACTGATGCCTTCATAACCCCTAACCCCCAGGTGAGCAGCGGTAACCCCCCACCCCAAGAGGGCCTTCATTGGAGTGGGAGCAAGGAGGAGGGGATTGTAATGGGCTAATATGAGGGGCATGGGAAAAACATATGATTTTTCCATTCAAAAAATTTCTAATTAATAAAAATAGATACATAAATAAAAAAGACCTTTGCTCCACTTTCTACTCATTCCAATTATGTCCAAGGGAAAATTTGCTCTTATTATTATCTTTCTTCCCCTGTATCTAACACCTTTTTCTTGGACCGTTTTTGTGATACCTTTTCATGCCTAGTTTTGGATGGATTCTGATCATGTGTTCTCGTAAAATTTCATCATAGCCAGTCACTCTGGTACATTGTAATGAAGTTCATCTTGGAATAGTGACAATCCATTTTTGCAACCTGATTATATTGCCGTGTGCTGTGGTGGGGAGTTCATTATGTTTCTTTCGTTTGAAGTTCACTAAGCTTGTTGTATCTTTATGGTCATAATTTTTGTCAAACTTATTTTTTTCAGTATTTCTTCAAATATTAGTGTCGCTTATCTTCACTGGATGGAGGTTGGTTACACACATGTGAAACTGCTTGAAGTTGTCTACAGCCGATGCTCTGTCCTTTTCTTTTTCTTCCGTCCTCTCTTCTTCCTTTCCTCCTTCCTTCCTCTCCCTCCCTCATTCTCTTTTTTCCTTCTTTCCTTCCTTCCACCATCCCTCCTTCCTTCCTTTTTTTTTCTTAAAAATAGTTTTATTTATTTATTTGCAAGTAGAAAGAGACAGACAGAGAAAGAGAGAGAGACAGAGATAGAATGGGCACCCCGGGGCCTCCAGCTGCTGCAAACTCCAGACACATGTCCCACCTAGTGCATTTGGCTTTACATGGGTCCTGCGGAATCAAACCTGGGTCATTAGGCTTTGGAGGCAAGTGCCTCAACTGCTGAGTGACCTCTCCAACCTTCCTTCCTTCCTTTTTTTTTTCTTTCTTTTCTTCATTTCTTTCTGTCTCATTCTAGTCTAGGTTGGCAAGGAACTCACTCTGTAGCCCACGCTGGCCTCAAACTCATGGTGCTCCTCCTATTTCAGCCTCCCAAGTGCTAGGATTAAAGGTGTGCACCTTTACTGTACCTGGATTCTGTTCATGTCTTTCTCCTTTCTCTCCTCTTTCTTTTCTCTGCCCCCACTCATCATCTTCATCTCATGATGCTTCCTGTTTGTGACATCCTTGCATAAACGACTGCAAATCATCTTTGTGTCCATCCTAATCTTGGTCTCTGGGCTGTCAAAGTGAGCACCATTTCTTCTTTTTATTTCTGTGCCTGATGGCTCTGCAAACAAGCACTTTTAACAACTAAGCCATCTTCTCCAGCATGATGGCTTTGCAGCGCATCAGTTCAGCATGGCTAAATTACAGTTCCTTTGCTACATGTTCCTGGTGTGGGTGGACACAATGGCTATTCCCTGATATTTGGAAGCTAGAAGCACTTTGTAGCTGACTCGCCTCAGTGGCATGAAGCAGAAGCTGTTGTGTTTTCTCTGAATTAAAAAAAAATATGTTTTTGAGATGGAGGTTTCATTTAGCTCAGGCTGGTCTTGAACCCCATAATCAGCCGAGACTGGCCTTGAACTCCTGATCCTCACTTCCCAAGTGCAGGGATTGCAAACATGAATCGCCATGCCTGGCTTCTTCTCTGGAGTTTACTTCATTTTTTTCCCCTTACTAGTGAGCTGGGGTTATCAGGGACATCTTCACACCAAGGTCAGAGGCAACAGGAAAGGGTGGGTCTCCAACTCCTGCCTGTGGGACTGTTACATGTTGGCCTTTCCTCCACGGGCTGTGTTTGGATGAGGAGATATGGCCTGAGGAGGCCGCCAGGTCTTCCCCTCAGTGTACAAGCCGGCTGCCTCCCTCCTCCAAATCCCCTTCCGCAAGTTCTACTGAGTCGGAGGGTTGCCCACAGAACCAAGATTAGCAAGGTGCCCAGCCTTTCCATTAGCCTACTAATTAGTCTAATTAATAGGCTAATTAATTAGTTAACGCCATTATTCTTCAATCCTTTGAGTGGCTCTTCTGTAGGACTCTTGTAGTGTCTTTGTGCTTCCGTGCTGGTCAGAGTACTGCTGAAGCTCTGTTGCGGTCAGCTTCTCATTGCTGGGAGAAACACCCCACCAAAAGCAGCTGATGGGAGAAAAGGGTTTCTTTTGGCTGACAGTCTCCAGGGGAAGCTTCTTGATGGCAGGAGAAAGCATGGCATGCGCTGAGGGTGGACATCACCTCCTTGCCAACATCGGATGGAAAACAGTAGCAGGAGAGGGAGCTGAGCTCTAGGACGGGGAACTGGCCATAGCACTCCTAAGCCCGCCCCCAAGAACACGCCTCCCCCAGCAAGGCGCCACCTGCCAAATTGCCGTCAGCAGAGGACCAGGCATTTCGAACACATGACTTTACGGAGGCAGGTGATTCAAACCACCACAAACCTTGAACTTACAGAACCTCTCTGCTCCAATGTGCCATCTGCAAACTCTAGCTACCCTGGTATCCTTGGACCCTCTCCTTTGTCTGCCTGACTTCATGAGTCTCCTGGGCTCCACCTCCTCGCCAGGGCCTAGACACCTTTAAGGTGGTGGGATGGGCCAGCCACAGGGCTCTTCTCACCGCTCTGGGGTGTCGGACTTTGGTTAGTGTGAATTCAGCACCCACCGCTTCTTCATTTTGTACTGTCTGATTGTTTCTGGCAGGAAGTGAACTCCCGGTTT
The DNA here is from genome assembly GCA_036346955.1 of Dipus sagitta. NCBI lineage: Eukaryota > Metazoa > Chordata > Mammalia > Rodentia > Dipodidae > Dipus > Dipus sagitta. The sequence goes on from CM070786.1 coordinate 4,693,499, forward strand.
ACGAGCTCTCTCTCTACTGAAAGCAGATCAATGTCTGAGTGGGACACAATCACCCACGCCCAGCATCCCAGGATTTGGGAGGCTAAGGTAGAAGGATTGTGGATTTGTGCTCAGCCTGGTCTACATAGTGAGAACTTGTCTCAAAAACCTAAAACCATCTTGGATGCCTTCATGTTTTCTTGCATTGCCACATGCAGGACCCTGGGTTAAAGCAAACCTAAGCCTGATGTCTTCTTGTGGCTTGGGCTTTCATGTTTTGCGCTGTGTGTGTGTGGTGTGTGTGTGTGGTGTGTGTGTGTGTGCGCGCGCATGCGGGCATGGGTGTGTGTGTACACCTGCGAATGTGTCTTCCCCAGAAGCCTTCTTTCCCCCTGGAGATTTCTGTGTGAAGGAGAGTCTCTCTATCTCTCCTTCCCCTCTCCAGCTGGGCAAAGGGAGAATTCCCTTCTGGCTTGAGTCTCTCAGCTAGCCTTTCCTAGGGATCCTAATTCTCCCAGTACCCATGTAAAGTCAGATGCACAAACTGGTGCATGCATCTGGAGTTCGTCTGCAGTGGCAGGAGGCCCTGATGTGCCCATTCTCTCCCTCCCTTCCTCTGTCTCTGTGCTTGCAAATAAAAATATTAAGAAGAGAATCACTGCTAATATTCTGTACCACCGCCAAGCACTTAACATAGTTACTCGTCACAAAAGTTTTATGAGGCGAACCTTATTATGTCATTTTACAGAAGAGGAAAGTGAGATACTCCCCTCCAAAGAAATTTATTATTGCTTTTTGCTCAGAAATATAGCCAGTATATGGCATAGTCTGGATTTGAACTCAAATGTGTCATCTTTCAAATTCCTTCCTCCTTTCTTTCTTCCTTCTTCTCTCCCTCCTCCTCCTCCTCCTCTTCCTCCCTTCTCCTCTTTTTCTCCTTTTCTTCCTCCTTGTCCTCTTCCGCCTCTCCCTTCTCTTCTTTCTCCATCTCTTATTCTCCCTCTCTATTTCTTGTTTTTTTGAGGTAGGGTCACACTCTAGTTCAGGCTGACCTTGAATTAACTCTAGTCTCAGGGTGGCCTTGAACTCATGGTTATCCTACCTCTGCCTCCCAAGTGCTGGGATTAAAGGTGTGCACCACCACACCCAGCTGCTTCTTCTCTTAAAAAGAATTCTCACTCCCTCATGGAGGCAGAAGTGACATGCACTTGGGAAGTCACACAGCCTCGCTTTGTTGGGACTTGCATACCACTACCGTGTGTGGAGGGTCACCTTGCCTTTCACAGCGCACCGACAGATCACAAAGTCCACAATCATGTCAGTAGCCACAAAAAGCATTGGATTCTTGGGCTGGAGAGATGGATTAGCGATTAAGCACTTGCCTTTGAAGCCTAAGGACCCCAGTTCGAGGCTCGATTCCCCAGGACCCACGTTAGCCAGATGCACAAGGGGGCGCACGCATCTGGAGTTAGTTTGCAGTGGCTGGAAGCCCTGGCATGCCCATTCTCTCTTTCTCTCTGCCTCTTTCTCTCTCTGTCGCTCTCAAATAAATAAATAATTTTTTTAAAAAAATTACAAAAAAAGCATTGGATTCTAATCGGTCCCTTGGTTCTATTCTTCTTACCACTTTTTCCCCACTGAGGAAAGAGCCATGTACCACCCTGTGGGCCGAGGGCTGCATAGTATGTCTCATACACTCTGTGGAAGTGGAATGGCCCAGACATTGTTGCCTCTGCCTTCAGGGACCTACCGGTGACCTTTCAAGCTTAAGAATTGCTGATATTCTTAATGCATTGATAATTTCCCTGAATTCTTTTCTTAGCTCGCTTTAATATGAGCCTGTGTATTGATTTTGGTACTCTTTTAACTGAGCCACCAATTATTTTATGATACACAATACTCATCTCATACATTGCCATCATTATATGTAATCCCAGAGCACCCACTTCCTTTCATTGCAAGGGCACAAGGCTCTGCCCAAGGGCACAGCCAGGTGCAGACCTGTGTCACTCTCCTGGGTCTTTATACATCTCCATTTACTTGATCCACTATTGTGGTGGCTTGAACGGAAAATACCCCCCATGTGTTTGAATACTTAGTTCCCAGCAGGTGGCGCTGTTGGTGCTCTGCTTCCCCCATGCTGATATGAAGATGTGATAAACTGGTGCTCACTCCTGCCTCGTCTTCCCCTCCACAAGGGACTATTCAGCAACGAGACATGAACTGCTATAATGACCTTGGGGTCTAGTCACTTCCTTAGGCCACTGCCTATATTTGACCATAATCTTTATTGGAACAGTGCTTTGTTTTTGGTTTTGGTTTTTTTGCCGTAGGGTTTCACTCTAGCCCAGCCTGTCCTGGAATTCATTATGGAGTCTCAGGGATAGTCTTAAAATCATGGTGATCCTCCTACCTCTGCCTCCCAAGTGCTGGGATTAAAGGCATGTGTCACCACGCCCGGCTCTGGAACAGTGTTTTTATTCAATGGGTTTATACTGGATCCTGGATCTGGCCTGGTTATAAAGCCTCAAGCCCACCCCCCCCCCCCCCCCCCAGTGACATGCCTCCTCCTACAAGGCTCCACCTCCCAGAGGCTCCACAATCTTCTTAAACAGTGCCACCTACTGAAGGCCAAAGTGTTCAAACATATGAGCCCCTGGGGGACATTTGACATTGAGGCCACAACAGTTTCTAAGCATCTATGGGACCAGGAAAGTCCCAGTTTGTTCCTGATTGGGTTTCATTGGTGGCAATAAATCAACAGCAAGAAGGAAAGTTGTAAGTTTCTTTATGAGATAAAGAAAAATAAACACAGAGAGGAAAGTACATTAAAAACATCTTTAAGGGCTAGAGAGTTGGCTTAGTGATTAAAGCGTTTACCTGCAAAGCCAAAGGACCCAGGTTCGATTCCCAGGACCCACATAAGCCAGATGCACAAGGGGGCACTCGCATCTGGAGTTCATTTGCAATGGTTGGAGGCCATGGTGTACCCATTCTCTCTCTTTTTCTCTCTCCACTTGCTTATTTCTCTCTTTCAAATAAAATATTAAAATAAAATAAACATCATTAGGGGTTGTGGAGAGATGTTTCAGCAGCTAAGATGCTTGCCTACCTGAAAAACATAACAACCCAGTTCCCATGTAAAACCAAATGTACAAAATGGTACATGCATCTGGAATTCATTTGCAGCAGCTAAAGGACCTGGAGTACCCATTCTCTCTCTTTCCCTCTCTCAATCTCTCTGCCAGGCATACTGATGCAAGACTTTAATCCTAGCACTCAGGAGGCAAGGGGAGGAGGATCACCATGAGTTTGAGGCCATCCTGAGAATACATAATGAATTCCAGGTCAACTTGGGCTACAGCAAGAATTTATCTTGTAAAAACAACAAACAAAAAGATCTTTAGGAAGATGGCTCAGTGGTAACAGCATCTGTCCCACAACCATAAGGACTGGAGTTTGACCCCCAGTGCCCACATAAAAAGCAAGGTGTGGCCACACACCCGTAACCCCAGTCTTGTAGAGAAGGGCAGAAACAGAGGAACGGCTGGGGCTCGCTGGCCAGACCTGAAGACGGCAGCAGCTCTGGATTCAGCAAGAGACCCCCATCTCAAGGACGTGATTTGGGAGAGTGATAGAGAAGGACACCCAGTGTCCACTGGCCTCTGCATGTGCACTTACACAGACATGAAAACACTGTGCATACACACACCGCACACATTGCATACACCCCCCCCCACACTCATGTCTTTGAGGAAGGGAATCCAAGACAGATGATTATGTCAGTAAAGCTATTCAGCTTTGAAAAACAGGGAGGTAATGGAGAGGAGACAAGAAAACAGAAGACTGGAAGCCTGCTCCTCAGCTCAGCTCACATTATTCCCTTTAAGCATTAGGTCTTGTGCATCATGACAGATCATTGCAAACTCCAGAGAACCCGCCGGGCTCCAAGCAGCAGAAGTGAGCTTGAAGAGCAACGCCATCACTTGCTGGTGCATCTTTCCAAAACAAGTAAAGGAGCCGCAGCCGTGTACCAGACGTCTCCTTCGCCAGCAAATTCACAGTCATCGGAGAGAGGGCTTTTCTCAGGGATAATAGAGCGAAGACCTTCGCTCTCTTAGAAACCCTACGCATCTGTCAAAACGACACAGTCAAAAACCAAATCTGGCTTCTGGAAGTAAACACACCATCTTTATGTAATTGCTATAATCAGCCATGGGAACATCACTGACCCATTAGCAGATGAAACAGATGGAATGAGACTTGTCTTCATGCATGAGCTAGGATGCTGTGAGAATAGAAATTGTTCAGTGTAAGCGCCATCACCACACTGTATAGCTGGGGATGGAGGTGCTAAGATACAAGAGGTGCTGGGAATGCCTCAGCCACCCCATGGCCTCTTTTATTTTATTTATTTATTTATTTATTTATTTATTTATTTATTTTTAGGTAGGGTCTCACTGTAGCCCAGGCTGACCTGGAATTCACTATGCAGTCTCAGGGTGGCCTCGAATTCATGGCAATCCTCCTACCTCTGCTCCCGAGTGCTGGGATTGAAGGCGTAAGCCACCATGCCCAGCTTTTATTTTATTTTAAAGACATATTTATTTACTTATTTGCATATGTGTGTTTGTGCGTTGATGGGGGCACCATGGCAAATGAATGCCAGATGCTTGTGCCACTCTTTGCATCTGGCTTTACACAGGTGGCTGGGGAATTAACTCTAGCTGGCAAGCTTTGCAAATAAGTGCCTTTAAGTGCTGAGCCATTTCCCTAGCCCCCCATTTTTGAGACAAGTTCTTAGTATGTAGTTCAGACTGTCCTTGAACTTGGTTGCTGTTTTTTTTTTTTTGGTACCACATATGCATGTGTGTGTAGTATATATGTTGTGGTGTAAATGTGGTGTTTGTAGTACTTGCACGTGTGTGTGCAGTGTGTGTGCCCAGGCTTGTGTGCAGGGTGTGCGTCTGGAGGTCAGAGGAGAAGGCTGGGTGTCCTCCGTCTCTCATCTGCGTGGTTCCCTGAGACAGAGGCTCTGAACCGGGAGCAGCTGTTTCCAGTCAGACTGGCTGAGCAGCGAGCCTGAGCCCTTCTCCTGGCTCTGCTCCCCCAGGACTGAGTTACAGGCCTGCGTTGCTGTGTCCAGATCTGTATGTGGGCGCCGGGTGGATGAGGACCTCCTGCTTGTGCAGCAAGTGTTCTTACCCACCGAGCTGTCCCCCAACCCCTCTGTGGCCTCTTAGTTACACAGCATGCGAATTTTAGATGTCTTAGCTAATTAAGACAGAGAGAGAAGGCTGGAGAGATAGGCTCGGCGGATAAAGCACTTGCTGCTTGAGCCAGAGCACCTGATTTCGATTCTCAGGCCCCATGGAAAAAGCCATCAGCCATGGTGGGCTTCTGTCATCCCATCTCGATGATGCTGACGGAAGAATTTTCTGGAAGCTTGTGGCAAGCAAAGCAAAGAACAGCACATCCAGCGTGAGAAACCCTGCCTCAAATGAGGTGGACAGGCAAGGACTGATCTGAAAGTGGTTCTGTGACACCATGTCCCGCACCTGTGCACGCCTGTGCTCAGACACACACGCACACACACACGCACGCACACGCACACACACACACACACACACACACACACACACACACACAGTTAAAAGCAAATTTTTAAAAAGTGTAGAGATCACAAAATCAGCTCTAGCCACACCTGGCGCAAACTCGAGGGCAAGCGAAGGCAGGTCTGTTCCACTCTTTCGTGAATGGAGACCTGGCGCCTTCCTCACCCATCTTCCCTCTCTCCACTTTTGTCCTCTTCACTCTCTCCCCGGAGCTGGTTTGGAGCAAGAATTAGGTGAAACATTAGGACTTTGCAAGAGGAGTGGGGACAGTCACCCTGATTCTCCTCCGCACACGGTTAAGAACGCTGCGACGCGATCCAGTGTCTCAGGGTTAAAGGCAGGCTCTCAGGAACAGATCTCCAAACCCAGTGCACGAGGGACAACAGGACAGGCCCAGGAGGCTTGAGAGAATGCAAAAGTGCGCGAGGGAATCTGGAGATGTGAATTTGACATCGTAGCTACCGATCTCTGACCCTCCAGCGTCTCTAGGCAACGTGACTGCCCCGCGCTAACTGGGCTCCCTCCCCCCCGGGGCTCACTGACATCACTTAATCCTGGTCTTGTCTTCCCCCTAAAGGCAGGGCAAGGGAGAAGGTCTTCTTTTCCACATATCTAGTGCCAGGTATCATGCTTCTTAGATACTCAGCCCATGATTCTGAATGCACTGAATGACCTGTGTTTTTAAAATATATATATTTTTATTTGCAAGGAGAGAGAGAGAGAGAGAGAGAGAGAGAGAGAGAGAGAGAGAGAGAAAGAGAGAGAGAGAGAGGAGACAGAGACAGAGACAGAGACAGAGAGAATAAGCCCTCCATGGGTCCAGGCTCTCAATCTCTCAATTCTCTTCCCACCCTCTCTCCTTTCCTACCTGCCCTCCCTCTCTCCCTCCCTCCTTCCTTTTCCTTCTGTCTTTCCTTCCTTCTTTACATCTTTCCTCCCTTTCACCCCCCCTCCTCCTTTCTTTTGTTTCCGTGTGTGGTGTGTGTCCACGTGTGTGCATAAATGTGGAGGCCAGAAGGTATTTTCCTCAACTGTGATCAACCTTATTTCTTCTTCTATCCCCTCTCCCTCCCCTCCCCTCCTTCTTCTTTTTGGTTTTTCGAGGTAGGGTCTCGCTCTAGCCCAGACTGACCTGGAATTCACTATGTAGTCTCAGGGTGGCCTTGAACTCACAGTGAGCCTCCTGAGTGCAGGGATTACAGGCGTTTGCCACCATGTCTGGCTCTCTACCTTATTTAAGCCAGGGTCTCTACTTGAACCCAGAGTTAGCCAGTTTCTAGCTAGCCAATTAGCTTTGCACCAGGGGACACTTTGTCTCCATCCCCTGCGTGCAGAGATGCAGGTGGGTCACCATGCCTGCCTGACATTTTTATGGGTGCTGAAGATGTGAACTCGGGACCTTACATTTGCATGACAAGTACTTCAGTCACTGCGCCACTGCCCCGACCCCGATCCTTTTCCATTATCCGTGTTCCCTCAGTGTGTTCATCTTCCAGTTCCGTCCACGGACCTTCAGCGCTCGTGTTGTGATTACTTCAGCCTGACCTCTCCTAATGCAGACCCACTCACCGCCTAGACCTCTTGGCCTGACCTACACCTCAAACTGAACATGTCAGAAAAGCAATTCATTTTTTTTTTTTTTTTTTGGTCATTTCCCAGCTCAGTGAATCAAGTTAATGCTTTGTTGGTGGCACTAGCCAGACATCCGAGCACGTCCTTCCCACCTCAGTCTTGGTCACCACCTGTATCTAACCAAGTTCCATTTGCTTCTTTTGCTAGTTACTTTTGTGTTGCTGTAACACTATTTTAAAATATTTTCTTAAAATATTTTTGGCTAGAGAGATGGCTTAGTGGTTAAGGCACTTGCCTGCAAAGCCAAAGGACTCAGGTTTAATTTCCCAGGACCCACATAAAACCAGATGTACAAGGTGACACATGCATCTGGAGTTCATCTGCAGAGGCTAGAGGTCCTGGTACACCCATTCTGTCTCTGTCAAATAAATAAATAAATAGATAGATAGATAAATATTTTTGTTTATTTGTGTATGTGCACATGTGTGCGTGTGTATGACAAGGTCTTTTGCTACTGCAAACAAATGTCAGATGTTCATACCACTTTTTGTGTTTGGCTTTATGTGGGCACTGGGGAATTGAACCTAGGCCAGGAGGCTTTGCCTTTTACCACTGAATATCTCCCCACATGTAAAAATCTTTTCTTGTGTGTGTGTGTGTGGTGTGCACGCAGGTGTGTGTTCGTGTGTGTGTGGGGACACATACATGAGTGTGTATAGTAGGTCTGTGGGGAGGTGAAGGACAGTGCCTCAGAGTACACCTTCCAGCCCTGCGGCTCTTACGTTCTTTCCACCCCCTCTTCCGCAATGTTCCCTGAGTCTTGAAGCGTGTGTCATGAGTGTCCTTCAGTGCGGAGCTCTCAGCAGCCTCTGATTTTCTGCTTTGATGGTTTTGAGTCTCCTCAGTGTCCACCACCATCTCCGTGGAGGAGGTTCTCGGCTAGCAGTGGGAGCAGCACTCATGTTTAGTTCTCCAGTTCCTCTGTGATGTCTCCTGGGCGCCTGGAAGATGTGATAGAGACGACTTGCCTCATGCTGGGCAGTCGGCTTTCTTTTCTGATGGGTCTTTGGTCTCCTGAGGGGACATTTCATGTCCAAACCATAGCGCCTTTTCAATGTCATTGGGTCCAGCAAAGTTCTTTTCTTGCACATGGCTCTAATCTACATCTTGATTCTTTCCTGCGCTCTCTAGGAAGTCTCATTAGTAGTTTCTTCATTTTCTCCATTACTTATCTTTAATTAAGTGTATACTTTATATGCACACATCATGTGTTGGTACCACCATTTCCCTCCTTCCTGCCCCCATTCCACTGAGGGCCCTCCTCAGTGGGATTGCTGGTATCCCCCATGGGGTTGTGGGTTATGAGTTGTGAGAGCAGCAGGGTTTTATTTTTGCCCTCCTATAATGTATTCTTACACTAACCAGCCAGAGTGACTAAAAAATAAAGCCACAAAATAACTGCTCTTCTGAACTTTTCCGTGCATGGTATTAATCATGGATTAATGACAAAATGCCTGGATCAACGGAGACAGACACACAAGCAAATATGCTGCGACAACTGTGAGCCAAGTGTCACTTATGCAGATGAAGGGAAAATGCAACTCAGCAGGAAGCAGTACTTCAAGGGGTCATCAGAAGTCAGCTCATGTGGAGAACTGTCTCCTGGTTGGTGCCTCCGTGCAGATAGTGGGGCACTGGTGTGATGCCCTGAATTTTGTTTTGAGCCAGAGCTTCAGAGGCAGCCAGAGAGGAGGAGGGCATAGGGCATGGTGGATACTTAGGTCATATGGGGAGCCGGAGGACTCTTGAAGGCTGGGTGTGGCGGTACACACCTTTAATCCCAGCACTTGGGAGGCCAACGTATGAGGATTGCTTTGAGTTTGAGGCCAGTCTGAGACTACATAGTGAATTCCAGGTCAGCCTGGGCTAGAGGGAGACCCTTCCTCAAAAAAAAAAGAGGACTCTTGAATAGCAAGGGGTATCTAAGTTTGATTTCCAGCTGTTGAGTGATCTTCTGTGTTATGGTTTGAACGTCTGTTCCCAAAATTCATATCGAAATTTTACCCCCAGTACAATAGTATTAAAGATGAGGGCCGGGTGTGGTGACGCACGCCTTTAATCCCAGCACTCGGGGAGGCAGAGGCAGGAGGATCACCATGGTGTTCAAGGCCAGCCTGAGACTCCATAGTGAATCCCAGGTCGGCCTGGCCTAGAGTGAGACCCTACCTCGAGAAACCAAAGACAAAACACCAAAAAGTGGGCGTTGGGAAGGACAGCTCATGAGATAAATCCTTGTTGCACGAGTGTGAGTCCCTGAGTTCAGATCCCCAGAACCCACGCAAGAGCTGGACATTGTAGCAGGAGTCAGTCAGGCATCCCAGCGCGCCCACCTAGACACAGGAGAGACCCACAGGAGCTGGCGGGTCAGCTAGCCTGGAGTATGCAGGTAATGTGAATACGAAGTGTCCCCTCCCAGCCTCACGTGCTCAGGGTTAAGCCTCACACCCAGTCCTCAGCTGGTGGCCATTTCTGAGAGGGAGGCCAGCCTGCAGGAGGCATGTTCGCGCTGGGCAGGGCCCTGGGGCATTATAGCACGCATCCTCTTTGCCAGAGTCAGCTCAGTCCTGCTGCTTCCTGCCAGCCACTGTGGCGAGATAAGATGCTCAGGGTCCTCTCTGCCTTGCCGTGGTGAGATGGCCCCTTGAGACTTGCAAGCCGAAATAAGCCCTTTCCTCCCACCCGCTGCTTTTGGCCAGGTGTCCTGTCCAGCAATGGGAAGGTATCTACAACACGAACAGCGTGAACAGTGGGAGACGTGGCCTCAAGCAGCGTGGAAGGCGAGGACCGACCCTCGGGGGTTGTCCCTTGGCTTCCACACATGTGGACCTGCACTGACACACATGAACACCCCCCCTCACACACACATACACACACACACATAGAAAGAGAGAGAGAGGAGAGAGGGCCTTTTGGAAGTGGTTAGGTCATCAGGGCTCCCTCATGAGTGGGATCAGTGTCTTTATAAAAGACGTGAGGAGAGTTGGCGAGATGCCTTAGGCTTGCCTGTGAAGCTTAAGGACGCAGGTTTGATTCCCCAGGACCCACATAAGCCAGATGCACAAGGTGGTGCATGTGTCTGCAGTTTGTTTGTAGTGGTTAGAGGCCCTGGTGTGCCCAATCTCTCTCTCTCTCTCTGCCTCTTCTTCTTCTCTCTCTCTTAAACAAATAAATAAAATATTTTGGAAAAGAAAAAAGGCTTGAGGATGTCTGTCTATTTTTCCTCTTCTGTCGTCATGGGATGCAGCAGGAAGACCCCCTCTCGGAGGCTGAGAGTAAACGCTCACCAGACACCAACTCTGTTGGCTCCTTGATCTTGAACTTCTTACCATCCAGAAGAGCAGGAAACAACTTTCTATTACATACGCGTGTTGTAGTTACCTTCATGTTTCTGGGACAACAAACCCTACCGAAAGCAGCTGTTGGGAGCAAAGAGTTTATTTTGGCTTACAGTCTCAAGGGGAAGCTCCGTGGCTGCAGGGGAAACGATGGGGCCGAGGCCGGCCATCACCTCCGCCAGGGCAGGTGGGAAACAGCAGCGGGAGAGCGAGCTGAGCTCTACACGGGGGAGCTGCACCTGGCCTCCACAACACACCTCCTCCAGCAAGGCTCCACCTCCCGAACTGCCATCATCTGGGGCTCAAGCACTCTAAACATATGAGTTTATGGAGACATCTCATTCAAACCACCAGAGTACATGACCCAGTCTAAGGCATCTTGTGATAGTAGCAGGAATGGATGAACAGAAATTGGTACCAGGGGTGGGGAGGCTGCCGACCAAATACCTAAAAAGATGGAATTGGCATAGGACAGGGGGATGGGTAGAGGCTGGGTTGGAGGGGGCTATTCTGGTGAGGTCTTAAAGTAGAGAAAAGCTGTTGGAAAATATCAATCTTTTATCTGCTTTCAAACTTTTTTGCATATTTTTTTGTTTGTTTTTTTTTTGAGGTAGGGTCTCACTGTAGCCGATGCTGACCTGGAATTCACTATGTAATCTCAGGGTGGCCTCGAATTGCATCCATTTTTAACCTTCTATTGAAAATTTCTATAAGTATAGATAATATACAAGGATCGCAATCCCTTCCCATGACCCCCACTTGCTCCTCCCAAATCCCCCTTCTACTGAATTGCTTCTTTCGAGGTGAGCCCATCGGGCCAGCTTTTTATGAGAGAGAGAGAGAGGGAGAGAGAGAGAATTGGCATGCCTGGGCCTCCATCTGCTGCAGTTGAACTCCAGAGACATGCACCACCTTGTGTACTTGTGTCACCTTGTGCACCTGGCTTATGTGGGACCTGAAGAGTCAAACATAGGCCCTTAGCCTTCATAGGCAAGCACCTTAACCACTAAGCAATCTCTCCAGCCCCTTCTTTTTTTTGAGGTAGGGTCTCACTCTAACCCAGGCTGACGTGGAATTCACTATGTAGTTTCAGGGTGGCCTTGAACTCATAGTGATCCTCCTATCTCTGCCTCCCGAGTGCTGGAATTAAAGGCCTGCACCACCACACCCGGCTGATTTAGTTTTTTAAAAAATATTTGTTTTACTTATTTGCAGGTGGGAGGTGGGGAGAGAGCATGAATATGCATACACCAAAGCCTCCTGCCACTGCAAATGAACTCTAGATACATGTGCCACTTTGTTCATCTGGCTTTACATGGGTACTGGGGACTCAAAACCAGGCCATGAGGCTTTACAAGCAAGTTCCTTTAACCAGAAAGCCATCTCCCCAGCCCTGACAGAAGAAATCTCTAAGCAAAGTGTTGGTTACTCCATGTCTTCTCTTGACTACCATTGTACAATGTTAGAAGAGAAACGAATTATGTATGGAATTTAATAAGCAAAGTGTTGGTTACTCCATGCCTTCTCTTGACTGCCATTGTATAATGTTAGAAGAGAAATGAATTACATATAGAATTTCTAAGCAAAAGGAAAGAAAGGGCTGGAGAGATGGCACAGGGGTTAAATGCACTTTCTGTGCAATCACGAGGGCTTGAGGGGGTCTGAGACCACCTGCGCTTGAATCTGCAGAACCCGCATAAACTGCTGGGCATGGCCCCATGCACCTAAACCTCAGTCCCACAAAGGGAAGCAGAGACCAGGGAGTTACCAGGGCTCTCAGCAAACAGCAAGCTCCAGTATCAGCAAGAGACTCTGGGGGCTGGAGCGATGGCTCAGTGGTTAAGGCGCTTGCCTGCAAAGCCTAAGGATCAGAGTTGGATTCTCTAGGACACACATAAGCCAGATGCACAAGGTGGCGCATGCATCCGGAGTTCATTTGCAGTGGCTGGAGGCCCTGGCATGCCCATTCTCTCTCTTTCTCAAATAAATAAATAAATAAATAAATAATAAATATTTAAAAAAGAGATTCCAGCTCAAACCAGAATGAGCAGAAGATCGATGGAGTAAGACACCTGACATTCTGCTCTAGCCGCCACCACGGGCGAGCATGTTGGGCATCTCAAGGGCACATACATGAGCATAGACCACACACACACACACACCACACACGCACACACACACACAAGCAAAAAAAAAAAAAAAAAAACTAGGAAAGCAAACCTTGACAGGTTAGAAAATTCTTGAACTGTAAAACCTGAGGAGACAGGTTCATGAGAACACACCAAGGATGCTGGTCAAACAACTGCTGGGCAAGGGCGTTAGCACGGGGTTAGGAAGCCAGGTGTGACCCACAAGAACGTCAGAGGGTGACCCCACGATGCTCTGGAGGTTGTTCCCACTGCCACTCCTGTCAGGCCCAGAGCACCGGGGTCCTTGAGAGCATAATTACTTCACAGTCAGGGGCCTAGGGTCTCCGTGGGACCCCGGGCCTCACTGCCCAGTGCCATCTCAAGCCTCTGCTCACTGCAGGGTTCCAGGGACCTGAGGTGTGGCCACAGTGGGCCCAAGGCCCTTCAGCATCCTCTCTGGAAGGCACAGGTGACGGCCTCAGTGCCGGAGCATGCGTACGTGTGTGTGTGCACCGCGGTGTGTGTGAAGTCAGAGGTCAGCCTGTGTCGGAGCATGCGTACGCGTGTGTGTGCACCGCGGTGTGTGTGAAGTCAGAGGACAGCCTGTGTCGGAGCATGCGTACGCGTGTGTGTGCACCGCGGTGTGTGTGAAGTCAGAGGTCAGCCTCAGTGCCGGAGCATGCGTACGCGTGTGTGTGCACCGCGGTGTGTGTGAAATCAGAGGTCAGCCTCAGTGCCGGAGCATGCGTACACGTGTGTGTGCACCGCGGTGTGTGTGAAGTCAGAGGTCAGCCTCAGTGCCGGAGCATGCGTACGCGTGTGTGTGCACCGCGGTGTGTGTGAAATCAGAGGTCAGCCTCAGTGTCGGAGCACACGTACGCGTGTGTGTGCACCGCGGTGTGTGTGAAGTCAGAGGACAGCCTGTGTTGGAGCATGCGTACGCGTGTGTGTGCACCGCGGTGTGTGTGAAGTCAGAGGTCAGCCTGTGTCGGAGCATGTGTACGCGTGTGTGTGCACCGCGGTGTGTGTGAAGTCAGAGGTCAGCCTGTGTTGGAGCATGTGTACGCGTGTGTGTGCACCGCGGTGTGTGTGAAGTCAGAGGTCAGCCTGTGTCGGAGCATGCGTACGCGTGTGTGTGCACCGCGGTGTGTGTGAAGTCAGAGGACAGCCTGTGTCGGAGCATGCGTACGCGTGTGTGTGCACCGCGGTGTGTGTGAAATCAGAGGTCAGCCTCAGTGTCGGAGCACACGTACGCGTGTGTGTGCACCGCGGTGTGTGTGAAATCAGAGGTCAGCCTCAGTGTCGGAGCACACGTACGCGTGTGTGTGCACCGCGGTGTGTGTGAAGTCAGAGGACAGCCTGTGTCAGAGCATGTGTACGCGTGTGTGTGCACCGCGGTGTGTGTGAAATCAGAGGTCAGCCTGTGTCGGAGCATGTGTACGCGTGTGTGTGCACCGCGGTGTGTGTGAAGTCAGAGGTCAGCCTGTGTTGGAGCATGTGTACGCGTGTGTGTGCACCGCGGTGTGTGTGAAGTCAGAGGTCAGCCTGTGTCGGAGCATGCGTACGCGTGTGTGTGCACCGCGGTGTGTGTGAAGTCAGAGGACAGCCTGTGTCGGAGCATGCGTACGCGTGTGTGTGCACCGCGGTGTGTGTGAAGTCAGAGGACAGCCTGTGTCGGAGCATGTGTACGCGTGTGTGTGCACCGCGGTGTGTGTGAAGTCAGAGGACAGCCTGTGTCGGAGCATGCGTACGCGTGTGTGTGCACCGCGGTGTGTGTGAAGTCAGAGGACAGCCTGTGTCGGAGCATGCGTACGCGTGTGTGTGCACCGTGGTGTGTGTGAAGTCAGAGGTCAGCCTCAGCGCTGGTCCTCACCTTGTCCCTCTAGCCGGGTCTCTCATTCTCTGTTGCACATGCCAGGCTAACCGCCCGTTAGCTCTGCTGTAGGAGGGTTGGGAGTATGGACACGAGCTATTGCATCCAGCTGCACGGGGGCTGGGGATCTGAACTCAGGTCCTCGCGCTTGCATAGAGTTTTGCTTTTCCTTTTCCTTTTTTTGAGACAGGGCCTCATGTAGGCCAGTCTAACCTCAGATTCTCACTATGTAGCTGAAGATGACCTTGAACTTCTGGACTTCTTGTCTTTCCCTCCTTTGTGCTGGGTTCACAAGCGGCACTATCATGACTGCTTTTTTTTTTTTTTAAGTGTGGTGCTTGGGATCAAACTTAGGACATTGTGCATGCTGGCAACACTCTAGCAACAGAGCTACATTCCAACCCAGAAGATGATTTTTAAAGTATTTTATTTTATTTATTTGAGGGAGAGATAGACAGAAAAAGATAGATAGATAGATAGAGAGAGAGAGAGAGAGAGAGAGAGAGGAGAGAGAATGAGCACACCAGGGTCCCTAGCCACTGCAAACAAACTTCAGATTCATGTGCCCCCTTGTGCATCTGGCTTACATGGGTATTAGGGAATGAAACCTGGGTCCTTGGGCTTCATAGGCAAGCACTTTAACCACTAAGAAATCTCTCCAGCCCCCAGAAGATGATTTTTAGTGATAGTGTTTTTTAAAAAATTTATTTTATTTATTTGAAAGAGAGGGAAAGATAGAGAGAAAGAGGCAGATAGAGAGAAAGGGAGAATGGGAGCATCAGGGCCTTCAACCACTGCAAATGGATCTAGATGCATGTGTCACCTTGTATATCTGGCTTACATGGGTCCTGGGGAATTGAACCTGGGTCCTCTGGCTTTGCAGGCAAGTGCATTAACCGCTAAGCCATCCTTCTAGCCCCAGAAAATGAGTTTTCAAGACAGTTTTTACAAAGGGAAGACAGGACAAGCATTCTTGGTCTTGATAAATGCATTGTGTAATGCGTGCACACATGGACAGACAATGTGAGTATGCCTCTGAATTCATCTATAACTCGGGTCTCTATAAATGATGCTGTCACCATCTCCCATGTCCAGTGGCAATTCTCCCTGGTATCTGTAGGCTGTGGAAATGCTGACTGTCTGGACATAATAGCTTCTGGTAATGTCGCTCAGCAGACACTGGCTTGGTGCCCATCAGTATTGACGTATATGATGACAAGACAGTCTCCCTCTGAGACTCGAGGCGTCAGGATTCTACTCTTGCTAGCCTCCACTCTGTCCTTGCTTGCAGGGTAAATGGACTTCGTGGCTGAGGCTACAGACTACATCTGACTGCTTGGAATGGGAGCTGAGCGTTGTAACCCCGTAGCATTTCCAAGTGGCAGTTCCTGGCAGGACCCCATCCACCCATCAAGGACCTTTCAAGGTAGAAGTTTCCTTAATTCCTTCCTCAAATATTCCTCAATTCCTCCCTTGACCCTTTCAGTCCTGGAAGGACTCACTCTGATGTGGAAAATCCCTAGTCACCCTTGACAAATGTCAGCCCAAGTGTCGCTTCTCCTACGATGGTCCCTGAGCCCACCCTAGCCCAGGAGCACCCTAATATAATGCAGAGGATTGAGAATGGTTCAGTTATGCTGGTTAAATTCTAGGGCCTGTGAAGCCCAAAGCCTGTGAAGTGATGATGATGGATCCGTAGTTCCTGTCCCTCACTTCCCAGACATGACCTCTGTCCTTTATCAGTCCAGGCAGGAAATACCAATGCTTCACATGTTTGCTTGGTGTAACAATGACAAAGAAAATATCCAGACATGAACTCCCTGAACGTCAGACTAGCAGAGCCCACAAGAAGCAGGAGAGGGCCTTATCCACTGCATGTCTGTCTGCTCTTGATGCTATGACAAAACACCTTAGTCTGGGCTGCTTATAAATGATAGGAACTTGGACTGGTGAGATGCTCAGTGGTAAAGGCACTTACTTGCAAAGCCTGACTGCTTGGGTTCGATTCCCCAGTACCCATGTAAAGCCAGATGCACAAAGTGACACATGCATCTGGAATGTGTTTGCAGTGGCAAGAGGCCCTGGCACTCCTATTCCTCTCTCTCTCCCCCTCTCTCCTTTCCTGCTTGCAAATAAATAAATAAAATAATTGAAAAGGAACTTATTTTCTTGTTGCTTTGGAGGCTGGGAAGTCTGAGATCCAGGCGCCAACAGACGTGGTCTCTGGTGAGGACCCACTCTGCTTCCAGATGGTTGTTCTCACTGTGCCCTCACCAGGCAGACAGATTACCTTGACCCCCCTTGTTGCAGTGACCTTCGAGTTGCTGAGATGAAACGCCCCACCACAAGCAGCCGATGGGAGGAAAGAGTTTATTTTGGCTTACAGTCTGGAGAGGAAGCTTCATGATGGCAGGGGAAAGCATGGCACGAGCAGAGGCTGGACATCGCCTGTGCCACAGCTGGTGGAAGATGGCACCAAGAGCGAGCTGGGCTCTGGCATGGGGGAGCTGGATGTCCACACCCAGAAATTCCTCTCCAGCCAGGCTCCACCTCCTAAACTGCCATGAGCTGGGGACCAGGCATTCAGAACACACGAGTCTATGGAGGGGGACGCACCTGATTCAAACCGCCACTCCTCTCATAAGGGCACACATCCCATTTGTGGTAGCTTGAGTGGATGTCCTCCAATAGGTTTCAGTTTTTTAAAAAACATGCTGAAGTCCTAATCTCCATATTTCTTTTTTAAAATATTTTATTGTTATTTATTTATTTTGACAGAGAAAGAGGGGAGAGAGAGTGAGAGAGAGAGAGAATGGGTGTGCCAGGGCCTTCAGGCACTGCAAACGAACTCCAGACACATGCGCCACCCTGTGTATCTGGCTAACGTGGGTACTGGAGAATCAAACCTGGGTCTCTGGCTTTGCAGGCAAATGCCTTAACCACTAAGCCATCCCTCCAGCTCTAGATTCAGTTTTATTAAAGCTTGTAATGAGATCTCCAGCCACCTTGCTGGAGGAAGTCTCACCATGGTAGAAGCTAGGTCCAGCCCTAAGGTGTGTTTGGGGCAGGTCTGAATTCCAGCCTAAGGTACGCAGAGTGCCTGAGCTCTGCCCGGGGGCCCTGGGGCGGGCTTGCTTGTGGCACTGCGTGGACCCTGAGAGGGGTCAGCTTCTTCCGCATTATGGAACTTCCCCTGGATGTGTAAGCTTCAAATAAACCTTTCCTCCTATAAACTGTGTCTGGTTTGGAAGTTTATCCCGGCAACTGAAGCTGACTGTGACACCATCCATGGAGGAGCCCTCCATGACCTAGTCACCCCCCTAATACGATGTCTTTGAGGACTAACTCTGAACATGAATTTTGAAGGGATATATTCAAACCATAGCATCCTTCCCCCCAGAACATTCATGTCGATCTCACTTACAAAATACAATCATCCCATCCCAATAGCCCAGAACACCTTCATTCAGTCTGTTATCAGCAAAGGAGCCTTGAACCTGGAGCCTCAGCCAAAGACCAGCGACATCAATCCACCCCTAGAAACACTGCTGTCGAGTTCCCAACCTGCCACACCAAACAAGTTTCACATCTAAATTATCATGGGAGCTTGCCATAGGATAGGCATTCCTGTTTTGTTTCTGTTTCTCTTTGATACAGGGTCTTAACCAGGCTATTCTGGCCTCAAATTTGTTTTGTGGCTTAGGATGACCTTGAACTCCTGCTCCTCTAGCTTCTGCCTCCTGAATTCTAGGAATACAGGTATGCACAACACCACCCAGCTTAGAGTAGGTATTCTTTTTGTGTGTGTGTGTGTGTGTGTGTTTTCTGAGGTAGGGTCTCTCTCTAGCCCAGGCTGACCTGGAATTCACTATGCAGTCTCAGGGTGGCCTCGAACTCACAGTGATCCTCCTCCCTCCGCCTCCCGAGTGTTGGGACTGAAGACGTGCGCCACTATGCTCAGAAAATTAGGTATTTCTTTTCCAAAAGAGAGAAATAGGAACGACAGGCTAACGGGTCCCAGGTGAGCACAGGACCCGACAGAGCAAACAGCACTGCGTCTCAAGGCTACAGGGGACAGCATAGGAGCCGTGGCTGTGCAAGCTTGAGATCCTGAGAGGGCCTGAGACCACCCACAGTTTGATCCCCCAGCGTCCACGCAAACAGCTGGGCACGTCCATGCATGTCTATAACCCCAGTGTCATGGCGGGTGGAGACTGGAGAATGGCTGGGCTTGGACTGATAAAAAAATAAAACTGGAGAAAGAGCAGCTCTCGCTTGATCAGACTTTGTCTTAAGGGAACAGATGGATGAGGGGAAAGAGAGACACCCTCTGGCTTCTACCTGTGTGCGCACAGGGCGCATACCTCTGCACACACATACACACATCACATCACACACCATACCACATCCTCTCCACACACGTGCACACATGTACACACATAAACAAACACAGACACACACACACACAAAATAAGTAAGTCTTCTGACTTTCAGGTGTTTTGTCACAAAAAGAGTGAAACAGTAGAGAAGAAAAAGCCAGGAAGGACAGACTCTGAAGGTGCAGATCACTGTCACTGCCAGTGTTGCAGTCACCTTTGTGCTGCTGACACAAAGCACCTGACCAAGAGCAGCTTGTGGGAGGAAAGGGTTTATTTCAGACCTGAGGGGAAGCTCCCTGATGCCAGGGGAAAACATGGCATGAGCAGAGGCTGGCCATCACCTCCTGGCCAACATCAGGTGGACCACAGCAGCGGGAGAGCGTGCCAAACACTGGGAAGGGAAAGCTGGCTATAAGATCTGTAAGCCCGCCCCCAACAACCCACCTCCTCCAGGAGCACCAGTTCCCAAATGGCCATCAGCTGGGACCAAGCCTTCAGAACACATGAGTATATAGGGGTCGGGGAGCGGGTGGGGAGACACCTAGTTCCAACTACCATGACCAGGATACCGAAAAGGGCGTGTTCAAGATAGAAATGAACAGGTGACCGTTGCAAGTGACTGTGCCTCAGCCCCTTGGGAGACCCCTGAGAGCTCTGTTGAACCTTGCTACTTGAAGTGGGGACCGCCCCCAACAGTGACATGGCCTGGGAGCTTTCCAGAAGCTCAGTGTCTTGGGCTCCACCCTAGACCTGCCCAACCAGAATGCATTTGTGTGTTTAAGTATGCCTTAAATCTTTCATCTTTACCAGATATGACACAGATAATATGATACAAAACACATTTTTCTGTATGCGAGGACTTGGTTCTACCAAGCTGGGCCCTTTTGATAACCTCCCTGTGGTTTCTATTGTGTGAAGGGGGTGTTCAAGTTTTCCCACCCACAGAAAGCTGCTTAACATGCAGCTCATTTACCTGTACTTTGTCACAATCATAGCTCGACTGCAGAGACAGAAGGCTCACCCGACCAACTGTTCTGTCAGATGCAAATTTCGTATGAGGAGTACTTCCCCTGGGAGAAAACAGAGCGGCTGTCACGCGAGAGTTATTTTTAAAGGATCACACCAAATGTTTCCCGTGCCTTCATGTTTTTACCAAGAATTTCAATGACAAAGACTCTCTGTGAAAGACGAACACACAGAGACAGAGAGAGGAAGAGGAAGCAAAACGGGGGGGAGGAAGAAAACACAGAGACCTCCTATATCAGAGATGTATCTTGTGTCAGTTGTGAAATGTCAAAACAAATAGTTGAATGGTTTTCTTCTTCTTTTATTTATTTATTTTTATTAGGTAGGGTCTCACTCTAGCCCAGGCTGGCCTGGAATTCACTATATAGTCCCCCACTGGCCTCAAACTCAGTGATCTTCCTACCTCTGCCTCCCGAGTGCTGGGATTAAGGGCGTGCGCCACCAGGCCTGGCTCTCAATGGTTTTCTTACGTGCAGTTTTTGTGGATGTATGACTTCACTTTCTGTATTCGCTAATCATGAGTTCAACCCTGACACAGGGATAAATGTAAGGTGATAAAACAATTTTTTAAAATTTAATTTATTAGAGAGATAGAGAAAGAGACAGATAGGTAGAGAGAGAATGGACATGCCAGGACCTCTAGCCACTGCAAGCAAACTCCAAACACATGCGCCACCTTGTGCATCTGGCTTACATGGGTCCTGGGGAATTGAACCTGGGTCCTTAGGCTTTTGCAGGCAAGTGCTTTAGCTGCTAAGCCATCTCTCCAGGCCCTATGGTAAAATTATGTTTAAAAATTTTTATTTGTGTCTGGAGAGATGGGTTAGTGGTTAAGGCGTTTGCGTGCAAAACCAAAGGACCTTGGTTCGAATCCCCAGGACCCACATAGACCAGATGCACAGGTAGTGCACATGTCTGGAGTTCGTTTGCAGTGGCTGGAGGCCCTGGCGTGCCCATTCTCTCTCTCTCTCTCTCTCTCTCTCTCTCTGTCTGTCTGTCTCTCTCTCTCTGCCTCTTTCTTGCTTGCTCTATCAAGTAAATAAAATTAAAAAATAAAATATTAAAAATGTGTATTTGCAAGGAGAGAGAGAGGAGAGAAGAGATGTGAGCATCTAGCCTTAGAGGCGAGAAAAGAAGCAAATATTTGCAAAACAGTAATTTGCTTCCACTATGAATGGTAAAAATTGAGGCAGAGTATTTTGTGCTGCTTAAGTCTTAGTAATTAAATCTGAATGACTGCCAACAGCTCCCACACAATCCAATGAAGGTTTTCTCACATGTCATTTCCTCTAACCTTCTAGCAGCACCATAAGGACACCTGTGACCCTATTTTACAGATAAGCTCACAGCCACAGAGCTGGCAAGGGGCAAGTCCCACAGGAGACACTAGTTTTCTCTGTCAGCCTCCAAGTGCTCTGAGTATCAGGCCACATTTGTCATGGCAAATTGAGCTTTTATTTATTGGGAGGAAAATATCCTTCTGTGGTACGCACATAACTCAGGAAACACGAAGTGCTGTTCCTGTCCTGTGAAGCTGAGCGCTTGCACCCCTTCTTCCCTGAGAGTGACTGCTCAAGAAGATGGGCGGATTAATGCAGTTTTAAAAAGATATATTTATTTTTATTTGATATAGAAGAGAGAGAAATCGAAGGAGAGAGAGAGAGAGAGAGCGAGAACGAGAGTGCAAGAGAGAAAGTGGGTGCACCAGGGCCTCCAACCAATGCAAACAAACTCTAGACACATGTGCCACCTTGTGCATCTGGCTTATGTAGGACCTAGAGAATCGAACCTGGGTCCTTAGGCTTTGCAAGCAAGTGCCTTAACCATTAAGCCATCTCTCCAGCCTGGGTTGATACATTTTTAAAAAATCTTGTGTGAGTGTGTGTGTGTGTGTGTGTGTACACGTGTACACACACGCACACACACATACCACAGCACACGTACGGAGGTAAAAGGACAACTCCGGGTTGTCGTCACCTCCACATTGTTTGAAGCATGGTTTTTCGTTAGTCACCACTGCATATGCCAAGCCAGGTGGCCCACGAGCCAGGGAGTCTCCTGTCTGCCTCCCAACTCGCTACAGGAATGTGGGGACTAAGTGAGTTCTGATGGTGGCACACACCTGGGGACATCTCTCTCTCTCTCTTACACACACGTTTTCTTCACTTGACACTTTCTTCAGTGTGGTGGGCCGCCATTCCCAGTTCTATAGATATTTTCTGAATAGGTAACATGTGCTTATGATTCAAAATCTGAGTGGTACAAAAGGAGATATAACGACAGATTTCCCCTTCACCAGCAGTCACTCTCAAAGAGATGTTTGTTCTAAATGGCGAGGCAGATTTTAACTCAAGCTACCGTAGTGGAGGAGAGAGATGAGTACAGGCCCACGCCCAGCTCTGGACACTGTGGAGGTAGCTGGGGAATCACAGCCAAGTGACGAGGTGAGGGACTCTGTGGGGCCAATTTCTGTCGGGCTGGGCTTGGCACGTTCTGTAATCTCAGCGCTCGGGAGCTGGAGGCAGGAAGGCAGAAGGATCATGAGTATAAGGTCATTGTTGGCTACATAGTGAGTTTGAGGCCAAACTGGGCTACATGAGACCCTTTATATGTCCCTCTATTAAAAACAAAACAAGGGGCTGGAGAGATGGCTTAGCGGTTAAGCGCTTGCCTGTGAAGCCTAAGGACCCCAGTTCAAGGCTCAATTCCCCAGGACCCACGTTAGCCAGATGCACAAGGGGGCGCACGCATCTGGAGTTCGTTTGCAGTGGCTGGAAGCCCTGGCGCGCCCATCCTCTCTGTCTCTCTCTCTCTCTGCCTCTTTCTCCCTCTGTCTGTCACTCTCAAATAAATAAATAAAACAAAACAAAATTAAAAACAAAACAAAACAAAACAAAAACAACAACAACAACAACAAAAAAACAAAAACAGGAAAATTTACTATCAGGATTGACTTGATATCAAATGTATATATGAAAACCAGGGTGGGAACTCTCACGAGACTGACATTGACAGTATGAAGATGAGGCCTATTCAAGAAGAGGGCCAACTGCAGCCCGATTAACCTGGCCAAGGACGGGGTTGCTGTCTCCATTTTGAGAGGGCACTACTGATAGACATTAGCCTGGACAGGGATGAAGATCTTGTCCTTATTCTGACAGCACACCACTGATAGACATCAGCCTGGACAGGGATGAAGATCTTGTCCTTATTCTGATAGCACACCACTGATAGACATTAGCCTGGACAGGGATGAAGATCTTCTCCTTATTCTGACAGCACACTACTGATAGACATTAGCCTGGACAGGGATGAAGATCTTCTCCTTATTCTGACAGCACACCACTGATAGACATCAGCCTGGACAGGGATGAAGATCTTGTCCTTATTCTGAGAGCACACCACTGATAGACATTAGCCTGGACAGGGATGAAGGTCTTGTCCTTATTCTGACAGCACACTACTGATAGACATCAGCCTGGACAGGGATGAAGATCTTGTCCTTATTCTGACAGCACACTACTGACAGACATCAGCCTGGACAGGGATGAAGATCTTCTCCTTATTCTGACAGCACACTACTGATAGACATTAGCCTGGACAGGGATGAAGATCTTGTCCTTATTCTGACAGCACACCACTGATAGACATCAGCCTGGACAGGGATGAAGATCTTGTCCTTATTCTGACAGCACACTACTGATAGACATTAGCCTGGACAGGGATGAAGATCTTGTCCTTATTCTGACAGCACACTACTGATAGACATTAGCCTGGTCAGGAATGAAGATCTTCTCCTTATTATGACAGCACACTACTGATAGACATCAGCCTGGACAGGGATGAAGATCTTGTCCTTATTCTGACAGCACACCACTGACAGACATCAGCCTGGACAGGGATGAAGATCTTCTCCTTATTCTGACAGCACACTACTGATAGACATCAGCCTGGACAGGGATGAAGATCTTGTCCTTATTCTGACAGCACACCACTGACAGACATCAGCCTGGACAGGGATGAAGATCTTCTCCTTATTCTGACAGCACACTACTGATAGACATTAGCCTGGACAGGGATGAAGATCTTGTCCTTATTCTGACAGCACACTACTGATAGACATCAGCCTGGACAGGAATGAAGATCTTGTCCTTATTCTGACAGCACACCACTGATAGACATCAGCCTGGACAGGGATGAAGATCTTGTCCTTATTCTGACAGCACACTACTGATAGACATCAGCCTGGACAGGGATGAAGGTCTTGTCCTTATTCTGACAGCACACTACTGATAGACATCAGCCTGGACAGGGATGAAGATCTTCTCCTTATTCTGACAGCACACTACTGATAGACATCAGCCTGGACAGGGATGAATATGTTGTCCTTATTCTGACAGCACACCACTGATAGACATCAGCCTGGACAGGGATGAAGATCTTCTCCTTATTCTGACAGCACACCACTGATAGACATCAGCCTGGACAGGGATGAAGATCTTGTCCTTATTCTGACAGCACACTACTGATAGACATTAGCCTGGACAGGGATGAAGATCTTGTCCTTATTCTGACAGCACACTACTGATAGACATTAGCCTGGACAGGAATGAAGATCTTGTCCTTATTCTGACAGCACACTACTGATAGACATTAGCCTGGACAGGGATGAAGATCTTGTCCTTATTCTGACAGCACACTACTGATAGACATCAGCCTGGACAGGGATGAAGATCTTGTCCTTATTCTGACAGCACACTACTGATAGACATTAGCCTGGACAGGGATGAAGGTCTTGTCCTTATTCTGACAGCACACTACTTATAGACATCAGCCTGGACAGGGATGAAGATCTTCTCCTTATTCTGACAGCACACTACTGATACACATTAGCCTGGTCAGGAATGAAGATCTTGTCCTTATTCTGACAGCACACTACTGATAGACATCAGCCTGGACAGGGATGAAGATCTTCTCCTTATTCTGACAGCACACTACTGACAGACATCAGCCTGGACAGGGATGAAGATCTTCTCCTTATTCTGACAGCACACCACTGATAGACATCAGCCTGGACAGGGATGAAGATCTTGTCCTTATTCTGACAGCACACTACTGATAGACATTAGCCTGGACAGGGATGAAGGTCTTGTCCTTATTCTGACAGCACACTACTGATAGACATTAGCCTGGACAGGGATGAAGATCTTGTCCTTATTCTGACAGCACACTACTGATAGACATCAGCCTGGACAGGGATGAAGATCTTCTCCTTATTCTGACAGCACACTACTGATAGACATTAGCCTGGACAGGGATGAAGGTCTTGTCCTTATTCTGACAGCACACCACTGATAGACATCAGCCTGGACAGGGATGAAGATCTTCTCCTTATTCTGACAGCACACTACTGATAGACATTAGCCTGGACAGGGATGAAGATCTTCTCCTTATTCTGACAGCACACTACTGATAGACATTAGCCTGGACAGGGATGAAGATCTTCTCCTTATTCTGACAGCACACTACTGATAGACATTAGCCTGGACAGGGATGAAGATCTTGTCCTTATTCTGACAGCACACTACTGATAGACATCAGCCTGGACAGGGATGAAGATCTTCTCCTTATTCTGACAGCACACTACTGATAGACATCAGCCTGGACAGGGATGAAGATCTTCTCCTTATTCTGACAGCACACCACTGATAGACATCAGCCTGGACAGGGATGAAGATCTTGTCCTTATTCTGACAGCACACCACTGATAGACATTAGCCTGGACAGGGATGAAGATCTTCTCCTTATTCTGACAGCACACTACTGATAGACATCAGCCTGGACAGGGATGAAGATCTTGTCCTTATTCTGACAGCACACCACTGATAGACATTAGCCTGGACAGGGATGAAGATCTTCTCCTTATTCTGACAGCACACTACTGATAGACATCAGCCTGGACAGGGATGAAGATCTTCTCCTTATTCTGACAGCACACCACTGATAGACATCAGCCTGGACAGGGATGAAGATCTTCTCCTTATTCTGACAGCACACTACTGATAGACATCAGCCTGGACAGGGATGAAGATCTTCTCCTTATTCTGACAGCACACTACTGATAGACATCAGCCTGGACAGGGATGAAGATCTTGTCCTTATTCTGACAGCACACTACTGATAGACATTAGCCTGGACAGGGATGAAGATCTTCTCCTTATTCTGACAGCACACTACTGATAGACATTAGCCTGGACAGGGATGAAGATCTTGTCCTTATTCTGACAGCACACTACTGATAGACATCAGCCTGGACAGGGATGAAGATCTTCTCCTTATTCTGACAGCACACTACTGATAGACATCAGCCTGGACAGGGATGAAGATCTTCTCCTTATTCTGACAGCACACCACTGATAGACATCAGCCTGGACAGGGATGAAGATCTCCTTATTCTGACAGCACACCACTGATAGACATCAGCCTGGACAGGGATGAAGATCTTCTCCTTATTCTGACAGCACACTACTGATAGACATTAGCCTGGACAGGGATGAAGATCTTCTCCTTATTCTGACAGCACACTACTGATAGACATTAGCCTGGACAGGGATGAAGATCTTCTCCTTATTCTGACAGCACACTACTGATAGACCTCAGCCTGGACAGGGATGAAGATCTTCTCCTTATTCTGACAGCACACCACTGATAGACATCAGCCTGGACAGGGATGAAGATCTTGTCCTTATTCTGACAGCACACCACTGATAGACATCAGCCTGGACAGGGATGAAGATCTTCTCCTTATTCTGACAGCACACCACTGATAGACATCAGCCTGGACAGGGATGAAGATCTTCTCCTTATTCTGACAGCACACTACTGATAGACATTAGCCTGGACAGGGATGAAGATCTTGTCCTTATTCTGACAGCACACTACTGATAGACATTAGCCTGGACAGGAATGAAGATCTTGTCCTTATTCTGACAGCACACTACTGATAGACATTAGCCTGGACAGGGATGAAGATCTTGTCCTTATTCTGACAGCACACTACTGATAGACATCAGCCTGGACAGGGATGAAGATCTTGTCCTTATTCTGACAGCACACTACTGATAGACATTAGCCTGGACAGGGATGAAGGTCTTGTCCTTATTCTGACAGCACACTACTTATAGACATCAGCCTGGACAGGGATGAAGATCTTCTCCTTATTCTGACAGCACACTACTGATAGACATTAGCCTGGTCAGGAATGAAGATCTTGTCCTTATTCTGACAGCACACTACTGATAGACATCAGCCTGGACAGGGATGAAGATCTTCTCCTTATTCTGACAGCACACTACTGACAGACATCAGCCTGGACAGGGATGAAGATCTTCTCCTTATTCTGACAGCACACCACTGATAGACATCAGCCTGGACAGGGATGAAGATCTTGTCCTTATTCTGACAGCACACTACTGATAGACATTAGCCTGGACAGGGATGAAGGTCTTGTCCTTATTCTGACAGCACACTACTGATAGACATTAGCCTGGACAGGGATGAAGCCGAGCGTCCTCTGCTCTAACTCCCAGGCTAAGCTCGCCAAGAGCCGCGAAAGGCGCCGCTGGCTGTTCTTAAAACCCACAGCACTATTTCTGTGTTTGAGTCGTCTTTGGCTTTTTTTTTTTAAACCCGCACTAAGAACATTCCCATTTCATTGAGATACGAGGCAGTCTTTGTGAGCGATTCCAGAAAGCTCTGTGCTGATCCCCAGCTTCTCTTGAGGTCTCATCCTTCCTTGTATGAAATGGCCCTACTCAGCATGGGCTCCTGTGATGGGCTCGTGGCAGAGATTCAGTGACAGCATTTGCCCCTTGCCTGGTCACCTAGTTAGCAGGCGCTCTCCTCCCACAATGTTTTCCTGAGCCTCTAATTTGAACCACAAATCAGGGGCCCAGCAGCCCCCCTGGGCGTGTGCTGGATAGACGTCTGCATCTCCCCACCTCCTGGTTTTCCACTGACAAGCTGCACGTGACTTTGTTAGCACTCACGGGCTCCTAGCAGCGTGAGCGGATGGCCTCAGCCCCAGCCCATCACTGATAGACATCAGCCTGGACAGGGATGAAGATCTTGTCCTTATTCTGACAGCACACACTGATAGACATTAGCCTGGACAGGGATGAAGATCTTTCCTTATTCTGACAGCACACTACTGATAGACATCAGCCTGGACAGGGATGAAGATCTTCTCCTTATTCTGACAGCACACCACTGATAGACATCAGCCTGGACAGGGATGAAGATCTTCTCCTTATTCTGACAGCACACTACTGATAGACAGGTCAGCTACAAGGGATCTAGAGTCTGTGAGTGCACCATTGAGACCCCAGCTCCCCAGTTCCCTAACGTCCCCAGGCATCAGTTTCCCTGTGTAGAAGAAAGAACAGGGTGAGCGTATGTCACCTACAGGAGAGGGAACTCACTCTTCTCATTATGGCTCAGGTGTGGCAGTGTGCAGCCAGGCCTTTAAAGTAAGATGCGTCTAACTTGTTACAGTCAGAGGCTCTCAAAGTGTGGTCCTTGTGCCAGGGAAGTCACCATCCTGTAGCTCGGCCACCCTAAATGGTATCAATGCAGCCTGAGAGTGCCTGTTGTGTGATTTGTCCTGAGAAGTCCATTCTCTTCAGAGGGGGCAATGACACAGCAAAGCAATGATTGCACCTCAGTCCAGCTGGGTTCATCAATGAGTTGAGTGGGGTTAATTACAGAATCCTGAGTGTCTAGAAGCAATTACATAACCCAAAAGCCACACCCCAGCATGGGTGAGGACATGGGGAAGCTGTATCCCTGGAGCTTGCTGCACAACTTGCAGGCAACTCCACTGAAGAGTCTGTTCTCCTACACTGCTGTCTGTTTGTATAACCACAGAGAAGGACCTCCTGAGGTTTGAGAGGGCCTGTCTTATAAGTGTCTCGTGAGTTTCATGAGCCTTGTCAGTGTCCTGCTTCCTCTGAAGGGTTCAGTCCTGAGGGAATAAGAAACAGTTATGTAACAGAACCACAGCATGGGTCTCAGGCAGACAAGACTTCTGTATTTTTATTTTTTTTAAATACTAATTTTTAAAAAAATCATTTGCAAGCATGAATTGGAGGAGAGGGGAGAGAGAATGAGCACAAGATTTATTTATTTGCAAGGAGAGAGGGAGAGAGAAAGACAGGGAGGGAGGGAGAGAGAGAGAGAGAGAGAAAATGGCACACCAGGGCCTACTGTCACAGCAAATGGACTCCAGACACATGTGTCGCTTTGCGCATCTGGCTTTACCTGGTTACTGGGGAATGAAACCTGACCATCAGGCTTTTGCATCCAACAACCTTTAATCACTGGTCCATCTTTCCAGCTCAACTTCTCTATTTTTAAACACTTGTTCACTGTAGGTTAGTGGAGGGTTCTTATTCCTATCTGCTGATGGCAGGGGTCAATGTCTGGCTTGAGTGTGCTGGGCATGTGGGCCTCAGAGGTGTGATAATCTCCCCAAGTCTGCAAAAGGACGGGTGAGCTACAGTCCCCCCAGGTCATCTACAAGTGCCCGTGGAGACTGGCAGGGGCCTCCCCATGATATCCGGGTTCACCTCCAGAGTCTAACTCAGGGTTCTCAGTCTCGCTAGGCTGGACGATCTCTGCGGTGGGTGTGGTCCCAAATCCCGAGTCTGTATGATGTGTACAGTGTCTCTAGCCTTTGCCCCCTCCTGGGTGCTTTAGTCAAAAACAACTAGGGCTGTAGAGATGGAAGTGGTTAAGGCACCTGCCTGTGAAGCCTAAGGACCCATGTTCAACTCTCCAGATCCCATGTTAGCCAGATGCACAAAAGGTGAAGCAAGCACAAGGTCACACATGCCCACTAGGTCGTGCAAACATCTGGAGTATGACTGCAATGGCTGAGGCCCTGGTGTGCCAGTTTTCTTTCTCTCTCTCTACCTCACTCTCTTTCTATGTCTCTCTCTCTCTCTCCCAAATGGTGGTGGCACATGCCCTTAATCCTAGCACTCAGGAGGCAGAGGTAGGACGGATTGCTGTGAGTTCGAGGCCACCCTGAGACTACATAGTGAATTCCAGGTCAGCCTAGGTTAGAGTGAGACCGTACCTTGAAAAAATAAAAAAATCTCCAGTGCTGGAGAGATGGCTTAGCAGTTAAGGTGCTTGCCTGTGAAGCCTAAGGACCCAGGTTTGATTCCCCAGTACCCAGGTAAGCCAGATGCCCATGGTGGCACACATGCCTGGAATTTATTTGCAGTGGCTATTGGCCCTGGTGTGCCCATTTTCTCTGTCCCTCAAAATAAATAAATAACTAAACAAATAAATGAAAACGATCTCCAGATGTTACAATGACAAAACCAGAACATAGTCTCCCACCCGAGAGCATCTGGTTTTAACTTCAGAGGCAGTGATCTCAGGGAGACTGTCTCATTTCAGCTATGGAGACAAAAAGAACTTGCATCTGAGAGGTGCTACATTGTAGCCACAAGGAATAAAGGGCTTGGAGTCTTGGCACCAGTAGGCAATGACTTCTTTATAAAAAAATATAATTATTTATTTGCAAGGAAAGACACAGAAAGAAAGTGAGTGAACATGGGCACCCCAGGGCCTCTAGCCACTGCAAACAAACTCCAGTTGCATGCACCACTTTGTGCATCTGGCTTTATGTGGGGTTTGGGGACTTGAACCTGGACCGACAGGCTTGGCAAGCCAGCACCTTAATTGCTGAGCCATCTCCCCATCCCCGCCAATGGCTTCTTTATCTCCTTACTCCTAATCTCGTCCAACCATAGAAGAAAAAGCACACCCAAGCCAACTATGCTCATGAATGACTTTTACTTCTGTGTCCTTTCTCGGCGGTAATTCTTGGCAATGTGCATAGAACATGCAGGCAAGCAGAACTTTCAGAAGTTGATAGCGAGAATGTCCTTTTGTCCTCGATCTCTTAAACCATCAAAATATTTTCATTTATAAAAATTAATCTAAATATAAATATCGACACTAAAGATCAAAATCACTCGATGACAAAATAATTTTTCAGGAGCTATGACATATGCTTATGGTTTTGATAGTAAATTAAATATTTGCACTTATTTGGCACAAGGAAACCTTTAGAAAAGTTCAAAGGCTATAGAGCAGGCTTCTTCCTCTTTTTGTTTTTGTTTTTTTGCAAGGCTTACACAGTACACGTTTTGTCAAAAGAAAACCGAGTGTTTTAACACTGTTACACAGTAGTAGCTTTTCATGCCTCTTAAAGAAAACATTCTATTTGTTTGAAAGTCAGAACTTTGCTGTTGTTTTTTTTTTTAAGTTTGTTTTTGTTGTTGTTTGCTTTGCTTTGAGTTACACAAACATAACAAAATGCCAAAGGTTTGCTTATTTCAAGGGACTCATTTCTGCTGTATCACACACGCACGCACGCACGCACGTGCATGTATGCACACAGAGTGAGCAAGGAGCGTAACTGGGAGATACATGGACCCCCCCCCCCCCGGGAGCGAGCAGACATGGCACAGGGCTGGCAGTCAATCAGGGCTGGAGATACACGTGGCAGAGGTGGAAACAACAGTCAGGCTTCTGTCAGGCATCCCACTGGCCACTAGCTTACAGGTGTGGCGTTGGCAAGTTTGGCTCTCTGACCGCAGTTAGAACGAGGGTGCCCGCGGAAGAGGGCCGCCGTGGTTAAGGACCGAGGTGAGCACGCTGCCTCCTGCAGAGCGGGCACCTCGTGACCACCGCCCACCCGCCTCCCTGCCCTCCCGCCTCCCCTCGCCTTCCTTCTCCGATTCAGAATGGACTGAACACGAACACGCGGCGAGCGCCCAGTGAACCAGCCAGAGCTCCAGCTCACCTGCTTGCATAAACACACTTGGGATACTCATGCATTTGAGGTGGGTTGAAACAGACCACAGACGTGGAGGAAGGGCCACCTCACGCGTCCGTTAACGTCACAGTTGGTCCTGCTATCCTCAAACACGTGCGTTTTCGAAGGCCATGCCCTTACTATTATTGTTGTTGTTGTCATTTTTCTGAATTCACTGAGGGGCACATTTGGGAGGATGACCACTGTTCTCATGTGTTTATATTTCACAATAGTTTGTTGCCCAAACCTCGTTTAAATGTGGTCACCATTCAACCACACGTGGATGCTGACAGTGCCCTAAAGCTGAATGAACGGTAGCCTTCCTTGGGTCCCTCTACCCATGACAGGGCAAGAGACTCTAAGTGCATCCATACAAGAACCCCAAATTCAGAATGAGACTTTACTCCAGATAGACCCGGGCATGACGTGTGTGTCACGGCTTTCCCAGCGTCAAGTGATTGGTGGTGTGGCCTGCTGGGAGCTCAGCAGGTAGGCAGTGGCCAAGGGAGACTTGTATTCATTGGGGTTGAGCAACCCTTCCCCCCCAGTATGATATCCCCAGAGCTCACTAAAGGAGGATTTTCCCTCTAGCATGTGTGAGACATTGGGAAGCATGACAATGAGCCAGGTGGTCATCCGCCTTCCTTCCCTCCAGACCCCCTCCCACAACTTCCATGTTTGACATGGCATCGTAGCTGAATCAACGGGACAGAACACAAAGAGACGGGGAAGACGACACGCAGTGGCAAGTCAACAGGGAGAAGATGCATCTCTCGAGGGTGGAGCTCTGCTGTTGGAAGCCAGCGTCCCGGGGTTGGGTCTCGGGTTCCCCTGGGAGCCTAAGGCAGAGAGTGGGCAAGCCCTCGACGCTGGAGTCTGAGATTGCTTTCCGGGTGAGGTATCCGGGCAGCCCTGTGCAGCGGTGCATGGCGGCCTCCCCAGGCCCTCTCCTCGGGTGGAGACCCTATGGGACTGGATGGCTGTTGGGTCAAGGCACTGTCGTGTACGGCCGGAGGCAGTGGGTCACTGGCAGTGGAGGTCCATGGTGTTAGTACATCACAGCTGACTCCAGAGTGGGCTCCTGAGGTAAGACACGGGGCAGTCATTAGCTACTGACTCTCGAGTAGGTTCCTAAGGTAAGACATGGGACACAGCCTTTGACTCTAGAGAGGGCTCCTGAGGTAAGACACGGGGCACACTGTCATCAACTACTTGGCAAATGGACTATGTGTGGCCACATGGTCACTAGGGATTGACTGTTTTAGACATTCTATTTGGAATGTATTGAGGCCATCCTTTTAGAATTATTTATTTATGAGAGAGGCAGAAAGAGGTAAAGAGTGAGAGACAGACAGAGAGAGAGAGAGAGAGAGAGAGAGAGAATGGGTGTGCCAGGGCCTCCAGCCACTGCAAACGAACTCTAGACGCATGGGCCACTTTGTGCATCTGGCTTACATGGGTCCTGGGGAATCGAACTGGGATCCTTGGGCTTTGCAAGTAAATGCCTTAACCGCTATTGAGCCCTATTGAGGCCATCTTTGCAGGCTGTTATAAAATCCGTTTTTTCAAACAGTCCACTGATTCTTAGAAGGAAAGCGGATTACCATTAAGTTAGACAAACAACTTAATCAAAGCTTCATGGCCACACCACCCAGCGCTCTAGTTGGAACTTCCTTCTGGGCTGCTCGGGCTGCCAAGGGCCGGCGAGGAAGTTCTGAAGTCATCAGCCAGCGCACAGTGAATCGCTTCTCTCTTGAGCCCCAGATCAAGACAAGCTCATGCCTGGCCGACTCCATCGTTATTAAGACGTCCAACCTCCAGTTCTCCGGGAGTGCTTCCCCTCTTGCACTTCATTTGAAAGTAGCATTTCTTCCACCTTCTGTTTTGTTTATTCGGTGCATTAGGAACCTGCTTCCATTTTCAACCTCTCCATGTTACTTTAAGGTGACTTATTCTTATGCAGAGCTAGGGATTGAACTCAGAGTGTCTCTCTCTCTCACTCAGGCTAGTCAAGTACTCTTCTACGGAGCTATATCACCAGTCCTAATGTGGTTCGTTTCTATTTCATTTAAAGGAATTCATTGGAGGCTGGATGGCTCAGCAGTTAAAGGCACTTGCTGGAAAAGCCTGCCAGCCCTGGTTCAATTCCCCCGCACTCACATAAAGCCAGATGCATAAAGTGGCACATGCATCTGGAAATCATCTGTAGAAACAAGAGACCCTGATGCCAACCCATGTGGTTGCTAAGGGTGCCAACTCAGGTCCTCATTCTTCAAAAAAAAATTATTAATTTGGTGGGGGGGGTGTAGGTTGAGAGAGAGAGAATGGGCATGCCAAGACCTCTAGTCACAGCAAACCACTTCAGATGCATGTGGCCCCTTTTGCATCTGGCTTACGTGGGTACTGGGGATTCAAACCTGGGTCCTAAGGCTTTGCAGGCAAACGCCTTAACTGCTGTGCCATCTCTGCAGCACTCAGATCTTCACTCTTGTGTAGCAAACACTTTACCCACTGAACTCCTTCCCCGGCCCCTGTGCAGGTGGTTCTTTTGTTTTGTTTTTCTTGAGGTAGGTTCTCACTCTAGCCCACACTGACCTGGAACTCACTCTGTAGCCCCAGGCTGACCTTGAACTCACTGGAACCCCCTACGTCAGCCTTTCCAGTGCTGGGACTCAAGGCACGCACCACCATGCCTGGCGTGATTTGTCTCTATCAATTTATCACCATGCCTTGCTTGGCTCTACTAGTTTTTCCTTCCAGTGTCCTTTTAGAGCTTTGAAAGCAATGGCCAGGAACAAGGTGATTAGCTTGTGAAAGGTCAGAGGTAATGGCTGACCAGTGGGGGAAAGGCCATGAGGACCCCCGTTGCCTTACACTGTCCAAGAGAGTTAGGTGTAACTCCAAGTTTACACTCCCAGGGCGAGTCTCTGAGTACAGGAAATGGACAACGCGGAGGAAGAAGAGGGGAGAGGTGGGTGGCACATAAAAGGCAGCAGTAATGGTTTGTTCTTGGTTTTGCTGTGCCAATCCGTACACGGTCTCCCGTGGGAAGAGCTGATGGGGCTGACACAGCCTGGTCAGATCACCACTCCCTACGAATCCAGCATTTGTTGAAATTTTTTTGTTGTTGTTAATTTATAGAAATTCTTTTTCTTAAAGCTTTTTTTGTTTAAAAGATATTTATTTATTTGAGAAAGAGAGAAAGACGCAAATAGAGAAAGAGAAAATGGGCAGACCTGGGCCTCCAGCCACTATAAACAAACTCCAGATGCATGCAGCACCTTGTGCATCAGGCTTACATGGGTACTGGGGAATGGAACCTAGGTCCTTAGGCTTCACAGGCAAGTGCCTTAACCACTAAACCATCTCTCCAGCCCATTTGTTGAAATTCTTATGTATATGTTGCTGTTTGTTTGCTTTCAGACACTGTAGTGGGTTTGAACCAGATGCCCCCTCCCAGTAAACTTGCGCGTTCTGGGTGCTTGGTCTCCATCTGATGGCAGCGTAGGAAGCGGAACCTTGCGGGAGGACGTGTGTCACTGGAGTGGACCCTGAGGCTGACCAGCCCCAAGCCTGCCACTCTCCTGCTGCTGTTGCCCCCTGCTGTGGCAGAGGCGATGTCCAGCCTCTGAGCATGCCATGCTTTCCCCTGCCATCATGGAGCTTCCCCTCTAGACTGCAAGCCACAATAAACCCTCTCCTCCCTTCAGCTGCTTTTGGTCAAGTGCTTTGTCCCATAAATGAGAAGGGAACTGAAACAGACAATGTCTTACAATGTAACTGGCAAACTGGTTACTCACTGTTTAGCCCATGTTGGCCTCAAACTCATGGCCATCCTCTGCCTCAGACCCCTTTAGTCCTGGGCTGACAGGCATGAGCCACCACACTTACTACAGATGTACTTTAAGTAAATGGTCCATGTTTGTGAAGGTTTCCTGCTGTCCTGCCCTTTGCCACATCTAAGGACAGCTGCTGACTCTTTTTAGGAAAGTGGCATTTGTGGCTAGAGAAACTTACACATGAATGTGGATAAATATAGAATAAACATGGCTGGAGAGATGGCTTAGCAGCTAAGGCATTTGCCTGTGAAGCCTAAGGACTCATGTTTGACTCTCCAGGTCCCATGTAAGCCAGACGTACAAAGTGATTCAAGAATGCAAGGTCACACATGTGCACCTTGCGTCTGGAGTTCAGCTGCACTGGCTAGATTCTCTCTCTCTCTTTTCATATATATATGAAATACATATAAACGCTCACCCAGCCTTATACGGACCTGGAACACTATTATTTCTCTTATATCAAACCTGGCTCCTATGAGGAGCTGGAAATACACTCGAGACAATGTGCTCACATATTTGAGGGTCTAACAGTGCCAGACAGAATGGTCCTTACTCCTCTCAGACATGATTCCCCCCCAAATCTAAAAGAGACCATACAGAAGGAAAGGCTAGAGAGTGGGGGTCCCATCTGGTGACATGATGGGTACTGAGGAGATGGCCCAGTTGGTAAAGTGTTTGCCTTGCATGTATGAGGAACTGAGTTTGATCCCCAGAACTCAGGTAAAATGCCAGGTGTGGTGACACAGCACCTCTAATCCTCGCACAGGGGACGCGAAGACAGGAGGACCCCGAAGACAGGAGGACCCCGGGGCCTGCAGGCGAGTCTCGCTAATCAGTGAGCTCCCGGTCAACGAGGCCCTGTCTCAAGGGAGGTGGTTGACATTCCTGAGTGACACTCAAGCTGGCCTCCGGCCTCTGCACGCGTGTGTACATGCACCAACGCACATTTTCACCCCCCAAACATGCACCTCTGCATGCACGCTCTCACTTAAAGAAAGCAAACCAAGGTGGAGGCGGGCTTACCGTCGCAGCCGTCCCGCTGCCCTTCACATCAGCAGGCCTGTGCGCGGAGGAGCCTGGGAGAAGGAAGTTGCGGTTAAACACCTTCGTGGGGGTTGCTGGAGATGCCTCAGGTTTTTCAGCTAAAAAAAAAAAAAAAAGAAACAAGAACAAGTATTACCCAGAAACGGGCCGGTCAGGTAGAAAGGCGTCTGTTCTAGACCTGGCATCTCACTCCTGGACGTGAGTCTGACTGCAGGCTCTTTCTATTTTCTGCTTTTCGTTTGGGCATGTGTACGTGTGTGCGACGTGCACATGTGGGGTATATGTGTTGAGGCAGGGGGGGTCAATGTCTTACCCAGTTGCTCTCATCCTTTAAATTATTTTATTTATTTGCACGTGTGTGTGTGTGTGTGCGCGCGCGTGTGCACACACAGGATCTCCTCCTGCTGCAGCACAGACACCATATTCGTGTGCCACTTTTTGCCTTTGCACATCTGGCTTTACATAGGTGCTAGGAGTCAATCTTGGCCCAGCAGGCTTTTCAAGCAAGTACCTTTCACCGCTAAACCGTCTCCCCAGTCCCCCCAGTCCCCCACTTTACTTTGTGAGGCAGGATCTCTCACTGGACTCAGAGCTCACCCATTTGGCAGGCAGGCTGGCAAGCCCCAGGGACCCCCTCCCCGTGCTGGGACGACAGGCATGTCTCCGTGCGGGCACGTTACACGGGCGCCGAGTGCTTACACTCAGGTCCTCACGCTTGAGTGGCAAACACTCTACCCACCGGGCTATCGCCACAGTCCCCATTATATGCTGGCTTTTCTGATGTACCAAGCAACTTAAGATATCACTGGTGGTTTTCAGAAAACCTAGCCTACAAATTCTTACAATCATGAAATATAAAAGGCTCTAAAGACTACAGATCCCAGATCATCTGATCACATAATCTGACCTGGACTGATGGAGTGTGAATGTGCCCATGGTCAGCTATAGATCCCAGATCATCTGATCACATAATCTGACCTGAACTGATGGAGTGTGAATGTGCTCATGGTCAGCTATAGATCCCATATCATCTGATCACGTGATCCGACCTGAAGTGATGGAGTGTGAATGTGCATGCTCGGCTATGAGGGAATCTATGTTTTTAAGGATTATCAAAGGCTGCCCAGAAGCCAGAGGAGAAGGGTGCCATATTGTTGCAGTCAGGTTCTAATTGCTGGCAGAAATCACCCGACCAAGAGCAGGTTTTGGGAAAAAAGGGTTTATTTTGGCTTACAGACTTGAGGGGAAGCTCCATGATGGCAGGAAAAATGAGGGCATGAGGGCTGGAGAGATGGCTTAGCAGTTAAGCGCTTGGCTTTGAAGCCTAAGGACCCCGGTTCGAGGCTCGATTCCCCAGGACCCACGTTAGCCAGATGCACAAGGGGGCACATGCGTCTGGAGTTCCTTTGCAGTGGCTGGAGGTCCTGGCGTGCCCATTCCCTCTCTCTCTCTCTCTGCCTCTTTCTCTGTCTGTCACTTTCAAATAAATAAACATTAAAAAAAACAAAATGGTGGCATGAGCAGAGGGTGGACATCAGACCCTGGTGAATATAAGGTGGACAACAGAAACAGGAGAGTGTGCCAAACACTGGCATGGGGAAACTGGCTATAACACCCATAAGCCTGCCCAATAATACACTGCCTCCAGGAGGCTTTAATTTCCAATTGCTATCAGCTAGGGGAGACTAGCATTCAGAATACCTAAGTTTATGGGGGGCACCTGAATCAAACCACCACATATATTTAAAAATACATAGTACACAGCCGTGTTACTTTCTTTTTTTTTTTTTTTTTTTTTTTTTTTTAGTTTTTCGAGGTAAGGTCTCACTCTAGTACAGGCTGACCTGGAATTCACTATATAGTCTCAGGGTGGCCTTGAACTCATGGCGATCCTCTTACCTCTGCCTCCCAGGTGCTGGGATTAAAGGCGTGCGCCACCACGCCCGGCTCACCGTGTTACTTTCTAGTGTCCAAGAAACTCTAGAACACACACGAATGGACCCAAGGGCTGCAGATAAAAGACTGTGGACCTCTGATCAATTTCAACCGCATCAATGAGGTTTGGGGAAAATATACAGTAAACATCCAGTAAGTTTATGGCATGCCAAATGGTGAAACTAAGGCTCCCAGATACATCTTGTAATTCTTTTTTCCCTCTGATTTGTAATCTAGATTACTAGTCTGCCATCATTACCAGGGAGCTCGTAAATCCAAGAAGTAGATAGAGGTGTTCTGAATGGCATGGCTGGAACGCCTTCCAGGGTGGGCACGATCAGGGCAGATGTTCTTGGTGTTCTGTGATTAAGCTCTATTTTAAACTCATCAGATCAGGAATTGAATCAGAGACACGCCTCTTGAGCATGTCGTGCCGGTGAGGGTGTTTCCTTCCAGAAGCGGTGACGGAGGTAGGAACACTGTTCCCCGGAACGCACTGCCCCTCTGGTGATGGGCTTACTGTATATAAAAGAGAACACAGGGCCTCTTGCCCGGCTGCCCATGCTACGCGCTGGTGTATGTCTCTGCCTGCTGCTGCTGTCCTCTGTGGACACTGGAAGCTGGCTTCATGAGCCTTCCCTCGCAGACTGAAGACGGCGGCTCTCCAGCAGTCCTCCGGGCCTTCACTGCCAGACTGGGGCTACTGAAACATCCAGCCTGGTGCGCTAAGGAGCTGCTGAGTTCTGTGACTCTCCAGCCGGCAGTCAGCCATTGTTGAACCACTCGCTTGTATTGTGTTACTCAAATGATTCAGGCTCAGTTTTTCTTTTGGCAGCTTTGTGGTTTTAATTGAAATGTACCTTTCAAGGCTGGAGATACAGCTTAGCAGTTAAGATGCTGATAGGCAAAGCCAAAGGACCCAGGTTTGATTCCCCAGTACCCATATAAAGCCAGATGCACAAGGTGGAGTATGCATCTGTAGTTTGTTCGCAGTGGCTAGAGGCCCTGGCACACCCGTGTGTGTGTGTGTGTGTGTCTGTCAAATAAATAAATAAAACATTTGAAATGTACCTTTCACGGGTGGAGCAGGCAGTTTCCTCCTCTGCTGCCTTGAGGTGTCTATAGTTTGTACCTATGAACACAACACAGCTGTCAGTTCCCTGCTGTGGAGACAAAGATACTTTACATGTTGAACACGTCAGACACGCAATAGTGCAACGGAGGGACTGAGGCAGACACACACCTGGCTCCTCTGCATCTGACCTTGCTTCTTCCTCATGAGGCGCACACACGGTGCGATGTTTAAGCCCGCGACGGTCAGGGCTGAAATCCGGCTCTCGATATCAGAAATCTTCATGCACCAGGAAGACAGGACCCACAGGGGGAAAGAGCAGAAAGGGAGACTCTTTATTAAAAGTGTTACGAGGACTAGGAGACATGGGTCAGAGGGTAAGAGCATTTACGGTGCAAACATGAAGATCTGAGTTCAATCCCCAGTAGCCATGTAAAAAATCTGGGTGTGGCTATATGTGGAGATGAACTATAAGAACAAACTGTAGTAATGAACTGTAAGAATGAATATGGGAATGCACTATGGGAAAGAACTGTGGGAGAACTTCTTGTGGACCTTACAAATAACTTTCCTGAGATCATCGCTGTGAGATGGTAAATTCCTTACTTGTAACTTGGTCTAAAGTCAATCTTACAACTGTGCAATCCTCCCACTTACAGCAGTGTGACCAGGCTTCCTCTGCCTCGGTGTACCTCTGGCCCGAGCAGCACAGACGGCCTGTGCTGACAAGCGGTGTTTAGAGAAGCTGACTGACCTTCAGTTACGCTCTCTGCTGCTCTCCTCAGAGGCCTGGTTGGACTCTCGACTCAGAGCAAGTGCACATGCGTGTAAAGTGCTGACCACAGTGTTGAAGGCAGTGAGCTCAGCGACTAAGGGCCACAGGTCTGTTGAAGACAACAGGTGGCTTAGTGTGATTGCTTGTGATCAGAGAGTGTGTGTGGTCTGGGTCAGCAGAGTCCAGAGGGTCAGACCCCCAAACCCCTGCCTTTAACAAATGTTTAAGAGTCATCCAAGGTCAAAAGTGCCTTGCCTTCTGCTCATACAATGTACTGGTTTGAAGATGCTCAATAAAAATGTCAGTGAGTACCTATATGCAGAAGAAGCCACGACCAAAGTAACATCGGAGCAGTGGCGACAGCAGGTGCGGAGGGTTTGCTAAAGGCTTACACTTAACCTCTGTTTCCCCCAGGTTGCTGCTAGGGGCAGCCAGGCCTCTCCTGGATCTCCCAAGAGTCAGCTCTCCCACTTCTCAGGCTCCGCTCCTAGAAGCAGTTTGCCCACTCTTGGATAGGAAAGTTCCAAGAGCTAGTATTCTATAATTTCAGACTTTGCCCACCCCCCAACCAATAGGGTATCCATAAATGCCTGTACCCCGAGTCCTGTGGGAGGTGGAGACTGAAGATTGCCTCACTGGTTGGCCAGTCTGAATGGCAGCAGCAGCTCTAGATTCAGTGAGTGACTCTTCCTACTCAAGGGAGCTTGAGGAAGAGTCCCCACAGAAGGACGCCTGCTGCTCTCCTCTGGCCTTCACGTGTGAGTTCACATGTGAGCACGTTTCTGCACACACACACACACACACACACACCATACACACATCACACTACAATACTACACACATGCAAAAAAAGTCTTATGC
This sequence comes from Dipus sagitta, assembly GCA_036346955.1. Taxonomy (NCBI): domain Eukaryota; kingdom Metazoa; phylum Chordata; class Mammalia; order Rodentia; family Dipodidae; genus Dipus; species Dipus sagitta. Next base: position 4,734,886 of record CM070786.1, read on the forward strand.
GGCTGCAGAGATGGCTTAGCAGTTAAGGTGTTTGCTTGCCAAACCTGAGGACCCCTGTTCAACTCCCCAAGTCCCACATAAGCCAGACGCACAAGGTGACGCAAGTGTGCAAGGTCGCACATGTGCACAAGGTAGCACACGCGTCTGGAGTTTGCTTACAGTAGCTGGAGGCCCTGATGTGCCAATTCTCTCTCTCTTTCTCTCGCTCTTGCTCCCTTTCATAGAAAAGGGGGCAGTCTGTTGGGCTTGCCTCCAAAAAGAAAATCATGGACTTATGCAGAACTAATTTGCTTTAATGTGTGCCCGTTCATTCATTCATTCATTCCCTCTGTGGAGTGTTACAGGGAAACACTAAAACACAAGTTTACAAGCACAAATGTCTACTTTGGTAATGCTGCAGCATGTAACCAGCCCTGTCAGAGAGTCCCTGGGGATAAGGGGAAGTCCAGGGCCACCTAAGGGAGCAGCACGGGTGGAGGGCAGTGACCAGGGACCTGCTCTGCTCTAATGCAGATACAGTCTGCTCGTGTCCTGTGAAGGTGCCGGAGGCTTGGTCTTCAGGGAAGAGGTGTGGGGTGACGGAGCTGACCAGAGGGGCCTGAGTGGAAGGTGATTAGGTCACACATTAGGGGTACTGGACTTGGAAGGGGTTAATGCAGTTCTCAAAGGATCCCGGTGAGCTCACACGAGAGTGAGTTATTATAAAAATTAGCTCCTGAATGCCCCCATTTCTTGTCTTGCCACATGTATAAGTCTGTCTTCATTTCTGTAATGACACACTAGCAGTGGGTTAGACTTTTAAAGAACAGAGGTTTATTTAGGCCGCAGTTCTGGAGATGCCAAGGCGTGATGCCGGTATCAGCTTACCCTGGTGACAGCTCTCAAGACCATCCACGATGCTGGATGACAAATGTCACAACAGAAGGAGTGTTTATGGGAGGAGCCTATCATCTACCCAGGCAGGAAGCCAGAGAGAACTGGGAGGGGCCATGTTTGCTCTTTTCATAGTAACCCTCTGTGGGAATTCACTCGAGGTCCCATGAGAATACCTTCATCCCTTCCAAGGGCTTTTCCACTAATGAGCTAAATACTTGCCATTAGGCCTCACATGTGTGTGTGTGTGTGCACGGTGTGTGTGTATATGTGTGGTGTGTGTGCAGTGTGTGTGGTGTGTGTGTGGTGTGTGGTGTGTGGTGTGTGCGGTGTGTGTGTGGTGTGTGTGCAGTGTGTGTGGTGTGTGTGTGGTGTGTGGTGTGTGCAGTGTGTGTGTGGTGTGTGTGCAGTGTGAGGTGTGTGTGTGTGTGTGTGTGTGTGTGTGTGTGGCATGTGTATGAAGTCTAGAGGTCAACACCAGGTGTCTTCATGAATTGCTTTCTACCTTGTTTGGATTACAGGTGAGCACCACCACACCTGACTACATGGGCCCTTTATAAAGAAAATAAGTGGTCCAGGTTCTTGAAAGAATGCCCACAGAGCCCAGTCTGAGAGTCAGTGGTCTCGTCTATGATCAGTTCTGATCTGGAGCGAAAAGAAGGCCAGGGGAATATTCATGAAAGGGACAAACAGGATTGTCACCAAGCAACAGGAACAAGGCCTGTCAGTGGAGAAGGCTATACCCCAACCCCGCCCTCCTCATGACGGTCTCAAGACGCCCTCCAGTCCGCGCCTTCCCTCAAGTGTCTTTTCACCAGTGCCCGGAGGAGTGCTGGACACTAGAGTCACTCCCGTAAGCTAGGCAGCTGGCACCACATCCTCCAGGAGCTTTTAGCCCATGGTGGGGAAACCCGTGGAAGCCACCAACAGTGTGAGAAGGGTGGCCTTAGGATGAAATGGGAACCTGCAACAAGGAGACCTAAAGCTGTGGCTTGAATTCAAGATGTCCCCCATAGGCTCATGTGTTTGAAGACTTGGCTTCCAGCAGGGGGTGCTGTTTGGGGAAGGCTGTGGAGCCTTTGGGAGATGGAGCCTTGCTGGAGGAAGTGGTCATGTGGGGGTGTGTGGGGGGAGCTGGAGGTTTTATAATCCAGCCAGACTTCCTGTTTGCCCTCTGCTTCCTGACCACGCCGCAGTGTTACCAGCTGGGCTGCTCCTCCCGCCGCCATGCCTTCCCCAGCACGGTGGACTGCAGTCCCCCGAACTGTCAGCTGAGATAAACCCTGTCCTTCACGGAGTTGCTTCTTGCCGGGTGCTCGGTCAGAGCCCTTAGAAAGCACAAGATGTTCTCGGGAGACAATCTACAATCTCACCTCCACCTTGGGAGGAGAGAGAACCGGAGTTTAGGAAAGGTTTGGTGGAATCCCCCACCATGGAAGGTCATTTCCACACGGAACTGCCTCTGTTCGGGGGCAGGGAGGAGGGCTCTCACCTGCACCTCGGCGTGGTGCACTTGGGCTGCGGCCGCAGCTACCTGGTCCTCCAGGTCGGCCAGCTCGGTCTCCCCGGTGCCGCTGTGGATGCTGCGGGCAGCGTCCTCCAGCTCGCGCAGCTGCCCCTCCAGGCCGTACACCGTGCCTGCAGCCAGGTACACCTGCCGAGAGAGGCGCCCCTGAGCTCAGGACTGCAGGCCTCCGACTGGCCAGGCCCTTCCGGGGGGAGGCCCCCAGTCATCCTGGGAACTGGGCTCAACATGGGGGGAAAAGAGATGGGAACCCCCATTTATAAACATGTTCACACTTCAACAGTGCCATAAGGTCTCGCCCCGTCTCTAAATGTCAGCCACGCCTCTTCACCCCTCCAACTCTCTTGCTAGGAAAAGCAATTTGTAAGTTTCCGTTCATAGAACAGAACAAAATGCTGAACACCAGCAGTGTACACTGTGAGCCGCCCAGTGACTTACGAAAACATATACTGACAAGAAACAAGTGAAAAACTCACGTAAAAAAACAAAAACCCACTGTATCTTTTGGTTGGTATTTAGTAATTACGAAAATTTGTAACGCATAAAAGAGGTAAATTTAATGTAAAGTAATTACTAATTGTGGGCTGGAGAGATGGCTCAGTTGTTAAGTATTCTTTCCGTATAAACAAGAGGGTCTGAGGTTGCCCGAGTTCAAAACCAGACCCTACAGAAAACAGCCAGGTGTGGCCACATGAACCCGTAACCCCAGTCCTGCCAGAGAGCAGAGAGCCTTGAATCTCTGGAGTGCTGCCCGCCCTGGAACCACAAACGGAGACTCCAGCTCAAAACCAAGGGCAGACAGGAGCCTGATGGAGCCCGAGACGCCTGGTGCTGCACTCAGGCCCCTGCAGGCCAGTGACCCCGGCCACAGGCAAGCAGCTGAGGTGCCTCAAGGGCACAAACGTGTGCATATGCCACACGTTACACACGCCACGTCTCCCCCCACACACAAGCAAAAAGTAATAATTAAAAATCTTGGACCACCCGGGCATGGTGGCGCACGCCTTTAATCCCAGCACTGGGGAGGCAGAGGTAGGAGGATCCTGTGAGTTTGAAGCCACCCTGAGACTACATAGCGTATTCCAGGTCAGCCTGGACTAGAGTAAGATCCTACCTCAAAAAACCTAAAATAAAGATCTCAGACCAGAGCCGGATGTGGTAGCTCATGCCTTTAATCCCAGTACTCGGGAGGCAGAGGTAGGAGAAGCACCATGAATTCAAGGCCACCCTGAGAGTAATGAGTGAATTCCAGCTAGAGTGAGACCCTATCTCGAAAAACTAAAAAAATATAATAATAATAAAATTAAAAAAAATCTCAGATGGATCATCTCTGATTAATTATCTGCATGTTTGAAGAAGGCTTAGTGAATTAAAACAAGCCTTCCATTTACAGGAGTAAACAATCCTTAGAAAATAGTACCCTGGGGCTGGAGAGATTGCTTAGTAGTTAAGGCATTTGCCTGCAAAGCCTAAGAATGCTTGTTCAAATCTCCAGGTCCCACGTATAGCCAGACACAAACGTGATACAAGCACGCAATGTCACACACACGCACAAGGGGACACACGCGTCTGCAGTTCATTCACAATGGCTGAAAGGCCCTGGCGTGCCCATTCTCTCTCTCTCTCTGCCTCTTTCTTCCTTTCTCTTTCTCTCAAAAATAAAATTAAAAACTTTTTCTGAAAATAGCACTTTGGTAGTGAATCACCTCAAATTGATCTGCAAATTGGGAGAATCTTGTAGGTTACTGAAAATCAGAAAGCAAATCTTATAAAGTAAGTAAGCTGAGAGTTTCATTCTGGGGTAGTTACAGGTGGGAGTTGACACCAAGTCTCACGAGACAACCCAGGCTAACCATGAACTCGCAAGCTTCCTGTCTCATGTGCATCTCTGAGTGCCGTGATCACAGGCCTGAGTCTGAAGGGAGTCCCTTGACTCTTGAGTTTATGTGGCTACTTTTATGAGTGCACACGGGGCAAGTGGATTCGTGGGGTGATTCAAGCTCAGGGATGCTGGGGAGGGGAATGCCACTCCAGCCTCTTCTCCCTGGTCAGTGACGTGGCAGACCCCTGACCACATAGGAAAGGGAGGTAGCTAGAGAAAGCATTTATTTGAAGAGCGATCCCTGAGCTCAAACAACACGTATAAAGTCTGAACATGTAATGACAGCAACTTAGAGTTGATCCTTTAACTGGAGTTAAGATATAATGGAGGGGGCTGGGGAGATGGCTCAGTCGATAAAGTGCTTGTCATGCAAGAGCGTCAGTTCCTGAGTTCAAATCCTGAGAACCTATATGAAGCTGGGCCATGTAGTGCTAGCATTTGGAATCCCAGCAGGCCCGTGGTAAAGTGGGAGGGGGAGACAGGAGAACCCCCAGAAGCTCATGCAGGCCAGCTAGCCTGGCGAACAATGTGCACAAGAAGGTGAGGACCGACACCCCAGGCTGTCCCCTAACCTCCACATGAACACCTGCATTCACACACACATATACCAGAGTCGAGGACAAGTCAAGAGTGATGAACAGGGGCTGGAGACATGGCTTAGTGGTTAAGATGCTTGCCTGCCAAGCCAAAAGCCCTCTGTTCGATTCCCCAGTACCCAGGTAAGCCAGATGCACAAGGTGGCACATGCATAAGGAGTTCATTTGCAGTGGCTGGAAGCCCTGGCACTCCCATTCTCTCTGGCACTTCCATTCTCTGTCTCTCTCTCTCTCTCTCTCTCTCTCTCTCTCTCTAACTCTGCCTCTTTCCCTCTCTCAAATAAATCAATAAAAATTAAATATATTTTTCAAAAGAGCTGACGAACAGAAGTCACATGTATGCTTTGTGCCAAGGGCTTCTGGTGAGGTGGGACAGAACCCAGAGATGGTCCTCGTCAGTCACTTCCTTGGAATGACTCACCCCTTTTTCAAAACTTGTATTTACTTGCAAGCAGACAGAAGAGAGACAAACACAGAGAGAATGGGCGCGCCAGGGCCTCCGGCTGCTGCAAACGGATTCCTTCATGTTGGATGAAATGTCTGGGAGAGGATAAATTTGTGATGAGACTAGTAAGTGACTGTGAGTACAGTTAAGCCATGCCATAGGCTTGGGCTCAGTGACAGTCACTGAATCCTCCCCTCCCCACCGACAGTAGAAAAACAGCTATTTAGGAAACTTGAAGTAAAAAAAAAAAAAGATGAGAGGTAGAGGCCAGAGAGTCGCTGGGTCTTGCTGGGCAGCAGTGTTACAGAGAATGGCCCCGTTGGCTCAGCGAGGGACTCTGTCTCGAGGAGACACCGTGGACGAACTGTAGAGGATGTCTCGTGTTCACCACTGCCCTCTGCATGGATGCGCACGGGGCGCACACCAAGCCTATACACACAGGCAAAAAGATTAAAGTAGAGAGGGCTGCAGAGATGGCTCAGCAGTTAAGGTGCTTGCCTGCAAAGCCTAAGAACCCAGGTTCAATTCCCCAGGACCCATGTAAGCCAGATGCACAAGTCAGTGCATGTGTCTGGAGTTCCTTTACAATAGCTGGGGGTTCTAGCACACCCATTCTCTATCTGCCTCTTTCTTTCTCAAATAAATAAATAAATCTAGAATCTCCTCTGCTTTTAAAAATTCCTCTCCAGCCCTCTACCTTGTTCTTTTTGCATGTGTGCAGTAGGTGTGGTGTGCGCTCCACGCACATTTATGCAGAGGGCAGCATGGTGGCGCTCACCTTTAATCACAGCACTCAGAGGCCGAGGCAAGAAGATCACCGTGGGTTCGAGGCCAAACTGAGACTACACAGTGAACTCCAGGTCTCCCTGGGTTAGAGTGAGACCCTATACTACCTGAACCAAATTTTTTTTTCCCTTACCTACAGATAAAAAGCTAAATCTCGGCTGGAGAGCTGGCTGAGTGGTTAAGGCACTTGCCTGTAAAGCCTAAGGACCCCTGTTGGACTCTCCATATACCATGTAAGCCAGACGCACAAGGTGACTCAAGCACACAAGCTGCACATGTGCATAAGGTGGCGCACACGTCTGAGGTTTGATTACAGTGGTTGGAGACCCTGACATGCCAATTCTCTCCCTCTCTCTGTCCCCCTCTCCGTCTCTGATAAAAAAATACAAAAAAAGAGGAAAAACCTCAATTTTATTTTAACAACATACTTTCAAATATGAGCCGACAATGAATCAAAACCTGGAATTATCTAGATGAAATGACTGATGTAAGTGTGGTGACAGCTCAGTGTTACTGGATGTCATCGGTGGTGGCGGTCTCATGGAGTGCGCATTTTATCAGAAACCAGTGAAACTCAGTGTCTTTACCGGGGTTGTGTCCACCAAATCGGGCCCCGAGTAAGCTGAGGAGGGCGTTCACCATCCTTCTACGTCACCTGGCTTCTACCCCGCCCCCACCCCGCCCCGCCCCGCCCCGCCTCCAGGCTGCTTTGGCGAGGCTGCTATCTCACCATCACTCTCAACCGTTTTACTCTGAGTTCCCTAAGTGGTTGCTTTTCTAGTGTCAGTGGGGTGGGGAGATTCGACGACTTGTCACCGAGCCCAACCTGACGGCATTGCTTAACAGTAATCACAACCTAGCTACTGGTCTCATCACAAATTTATCCCCTCCCCAGCGGATGCAAGACGACCGGTCCCGTTAGGTCTTCCATCCAAAGACCCTGTCCCTGCTGTGTGCGTGGCAGCAGAAGCTGAGAGGAGCCCCAGGTTGCTCCCATCTTTAAGGGAGACAAGAGCTGATCACACAGTCCTAACATCTGGCAGGAGGTGCGATGAGACCATGCGAATCTAAAACCCCAGGCTTTCCTCTGAGCAGTTAACAAGAGGTTTACAAAAACAGAAGACTAGACATGTGAGGATATTGCTTTGTTGTTTTATGAAACGTGTGTGTGTGTGTGTGCACGTGTGTGGAGGTCAGAGAACAACCCTGGGTGTCCGTCTTCACCTCGCACCTTGGGGCAGGATCTCTTGTCGTTTGCCACCCTGTATGCCAGGCTAGCTGATCTTCACCTCCCCTCTCGCCCTGGATGTGCTGGGATCCTGTGGGCTCTGGGGACCTGAGTTTGGGATGCCAGGCTTTACCCACTGAGCCCTCTCCCCCGCCAAGTCAAGAGTTCCCTTGCATCGCTCTGGCAGCCGCGGAAGCACTTGCAGAGGTGTATATCCTCAACCGGGCTTTTATCTCAGCGTCCCGGCTCAGGGGAGCCAGCAAGCAGGACGCAACGGGGAGGCCATTTCTATTCCCGACAGTCCCCAGGCCTTGGCAGGCACAAAGGCAAAGACAGGGGGCCGAGGGACGCAGCCACGGCTTGCTCTTTACCACGCGCAGACTGACAAGAGTCACTGTTTAATTAAACCAGCGCTGGTCGACCAGCCGGCCCTGGCCCTCTCCTGCTGCTCAGCTGAATTCCAACCCAGGGACAGAGGAGCGGACCGAGGCCCTGTGATGCGCTGGATTAAAGAGATGACTCAAACACCCGCAGAATTCAAAGGGACAGAGATGGCATTTCTCCTGAGGTGAGTGACAGAAGCTGGAGGAGGGAAGAAGAAAGGAGCCGAGGAGGCAGGCAGGCAGTTAACTCTTTAGGAACAGGAAAAACACCTAGAGTGGGGCCAGACAGGGAAGTGGTCAGCGTCAAGCCCAACCTGGCGGTCATGTGACCCCGCTGGGGCTTCTCAGGTCTTGCACCAGCAAACACGGGGGTATGCTTTGAAAGTGCTAATAAGTGATTTTATACAACGAGAGCTTGTCGGGAGGTTCTAGCAGGACAGCGCAGCTACTCGTATGCCCTTGACCTAAGACCGGTCCTCCTCTATTCGGGGAAGGTCGTCCTCTTTGACTAAGCACACAGCTTCGGGAGGGACGCACATGGAGCGGTGAGGGAGGAAGGGGACACCCGCCTAGCCGTTCAGATCAGCCGAGTCAATCAACCCTGCCCATCAAAGGGGTGACAGATGTCGCAGCCAGATCGTCCTCACGCCTGATTTTATACAATGAAAACTCACTCGGGCCACATGTTTCAACACCCTCTCTGGAAGGCTTTGTCCTACATGTGTTATGAAAGCTGAATGCTGTTTTCAGTGGGAGGCGACCTGCACTGCTTTAATTGGTGATATACTTGTCAAAAATAAATATCCTAGGAAATCCCATCTTTAACCTTTATAATCCTGTGTATCTCAGGACCACCAGCTCTGAAAGCGCTATGCTATGACACAGTTAAAGGATGGAGATGCTGGGCATTCAAACTGAAACAACAGAGTGTGTGTATGTGCAGATAGACATGTGTTGGCATGTGGAGGCCAGAGGAAAATCTCTAATTTTTTTTTTTTTTTTTTAGTTTTCTTTTGAGGTAGGATTTTGCTGTAGCCCAGGCTGACCTGGAATTCACTATGTAGTCTCAGGGTGGCCTCCAACTCACGGCCATCCTCCTACCTCTGCCTCCCAAGTGCTGGGATTAAAGGCGTGCGCCACCACGCCCGGGTTCTCTGATGCTTTTTGGGCATCATCCACCTCCTTTAAGACAAGGTCTCTCGTTCGTCTGCAGTGAGCCCCAGGCTTGGCTGGCCTAGAAAGGGGGAGCACCTGTCTAGATACGATATCAGCTCCATGGGCAGGAACACGCCCGCCATTGAGATCTCTCTGCGTGGCCCTGGGTCTGGAGTCCAGGGAAAACTCTCATTATGAGACATTCGCTCAGGTGCTCAAATGACCCTGGATATCCACATGTAAGAGTCGGTTCCCTTCTTTCTTTTCTCACAGGAGGAGAACAGACAAACCTGTCCCCAGCAGGCACTGCAGCTCCCTCTCAACCAGACACACAACCCTCGAGGGCAAACGAGCTTCCCGACCACTCAAGTCACCCGTCACACCGGCCCCTCCCACACAGGCTCCTGCGTTTGAGCCAAGAATGTTTTTTTCTTCCGTGAATGGAAGGAGGACATTTCAGAGTCCTGAAACTTAACATAAATAACCTTGACGGTCCCACCCCTCTATTTTAGGAGCATAAGCGTCATGGAATTGAACTTGCAGAGGAATAAAGGTGATTATTTCCACCCCAACCCCCACTCATGTGATTGTTCGCTGTGTGCAGGTTTCAGGGGGAGCCGGCTGGCTTAGCTGATGGTCATTTGTTTGCCGGAGAAGCCACATCTGTGGACGCAGGGCTCCCGCAACTTGCCCTCCACCTTTCTCTCCTCTGCAGAAGCCTGACAGGTAGGTCCCACCTCCTCCTTGGGAGGTCCTGATTTGCAAGCAAGGCTCCCTGCTGGCAAGAGAGAGGCTGGCTCCATGGAAGACCCAGAACCTGCGTGAGGCTCTTCAGATGAGGCAGCAAGTAGGACTGAGGGATGTGGGGTGAGGGGACTGCCAGGCTTCCCTACCTGAACTGGGCTGAAAAGAGATGTTTTGGCTACGCATGACCAACAAGACAGACTGTATTTCCTTCCATATATATATATATATATATACATACTAGCCCAGGCCCGTCCACACACCCGCATACGAGAGAGAGAGAGAGAGAGAGAGAAGCAAAATGAATGCATTTCTGTGGATGACAGAGAAAGCTGAGGATGGAACAAGTCGTTCTTGGGCTGGGGCGATTGCCCAGTTGCTTGCAAAGCCTGCCAGCGCAGGTTCAGTTCCCCAGTATCCATGTAAAGCTAGATGCACAAAGTGGTGCTTGTGTCTGGAGTTCGTCTGCAGCAGCAAGAGGTCCTGGTGTGCATGTGGTCGTGGCATAAAACAGGTGATGCCACAGGGCTGCACTTGATCTCCAGAGTGCTTGGACAATTCTGGGGTGGAGGATGGAAGCCCCAGGAGAAGGCAGTGGGCTTCCAGCATCTCAGGGGGCAGGGAACCCGTGTTGGTGTTTTAGGTTGGGGAGCTGAGCAGACAGTTGTAGTATTGGGGTTCTCTGGGCAGCATCCTCATCCCCAGTGTGGTATGGCTAGGCTACCTGGCTCCCCTCAGGTCTCCATTAACCTCCACAGAGATTCTTGGCTTGCCCAAACTACAGTGAGACTCTGCAAGATCAACTTTTATCTTCATTAAAGAATCCTGCTCTGTTGGAGTAGCCAGAATCCCCATTCCTAATACAGGGTCATCCTCCATCTCATCCCCTCTTCCCAGCTGATGTCAGGAAGCACCCTGGCCTGTCTTCAACCAGGAATCCTGTTAGGCAGGAATCCTTAGCCCTGAAGGTTCCTTCTGGGGACTTGCCATCTGCTCCTGGTCATTGATTCTCAGCTGCCCAGGATGTGTGGCGGCTGAGCCGCAGTTCTTCTCCACTGAAACCCCATGGCCATGGTCCCTGTGCTTAGCGTACGGCCGTCCCGAGTGAAGTCTTCCTTAGGGCACTCTAACACTCACCACTAAGCGCTTTCCTTAACACCTTCCATATCCCCCAGACCTCAGCAGGCATGTCTATCCAACCACTCACGTCCCCAGAGACTCAAGGGCCGGTTCCTCTGCCTCCCCCAGGCCAGAACAACTCCGATACAACTTCCATTTCCGAGCTCCCTGCAGCACCGGGCGGAAGCTACTGTGCCTAAGACCCGATCAGTATGTGACTTCTCCACCCTGCCACCAGCCTCCCCAAGAGCTACTTGATCAAATCCTCATCTCACTCTTCCTTCTGGGGAGCCCTGTAACACATGGGCCACGGTGGTAGTGGGGTCCGAGTCCTTGACCCGTTTGAGAAGACCCGTCAGCTGCTTCACACACATTCACGCTAGCCCAGGCCCGTCCACACACCCGCTTACGTTTTCCTCCAGGGAGGTCAGCTGCTCGTCCAGTCTCACTTGGTCTGTCCCCAGAGGGAACGTCCCCTTTTCTCCATCAGATGGGACTGGTGGGAACTCCCAGGGCCCTGTAGACTCTGCTATCAACTCCTCGGTGGCATTGATGACTTTCAGGACTTCTGTGGAGATGTTGCAGAGAGAAACAGCAGAATACTTCTGTTTGGTCCAATAACAGAAGGGGACAGAAGACAAGAACAGCACATTAACAAGGACACAAACCCTACGTTCTGTGGCACGCATCGTCGAGACTGGTTCTGTGGTAACACACACACAGCAGGGTGCCGAGGGGACACAGGGCCCGGGAGATGCTCAGTGGGTGAAGTGCTAGCCATGCAAGCACAAGGACCCAGCACCCACGTTGAAGCTGGATGTGGTGGTGTGACCCTGCACCCCGGTGCTGAGGAGGGGGGAGGGAAGAGGCGGAAGGATCCTTGGGGTCTTCTCAGCTAGTCCAGCTGAATCAGTGAGCTCTACATTCGCTATGAGACCCTGCTGGAGTCCAACAGATAAGGCAGAGAATGAAGAGGGTTCCCGATGTTGACCCCTGGCCTCTGCGTGCATGTGCGCATGCACGTGCGCACACACATGCACTTGCACATATGTGTGCCACACACAAACACAAACATGCATATCACATGCAAAAACAAAAAAATCTATGGTCATCCGAGAACCCAGAGGAGGTCTGACATGATTTGGCCTAGCTTCACAGTGGATCATTCTGGGGTCACAGGGAAGGAGAGCTGATGTGTGTTTTGTCCACTGGTAATAGTTTAATGTCCATCACTTTATCTGCTGGGGGACATTTTACCTCCTCAACATAACTCAGACACAACCTCACCACACTACAGCCATGGTGCACTCCAGAGGGCGGCTCTATGGGTAAAGAATTAGGAGACCCGGTCAAGTCCTAACTTTCTTTAGCCAGGGGAACCATAACCAGGATACTTTTTATTTCTGGAACTCACTCTTGTCATCCATGCAATGAGGGTACTGCTTGGTTTGTCTGCTGTCTCTTGGTAGACACTACATGCTAACTCACGCCTCTCTTCTTTTTTTGTTCGTGGATGTGTGGGTGCGTAATGAGGTGTGTATGTGTGATGTCCTGTAGTGTGGTGCAGTAGGGGGTCACCTGGGGTGGCTTGAGCAGAACGTCAGGTGTCTGCTCCACCATTCTTCTGCCTGGTGTTTGCTGATTCCAGAGCTCATTTGGGCTCTGACGATTCTCAAATCTCTGCTCCTCCGTGGGACTGGGGTCACAGGTATTTGTGGCCATGCCCGGCTGATCATGTGGCATCTGAAGATTTGAACTCAGGCACTTCTCAGGCCCTCATGCTTGCACAGGAAGCACACTTAACTCTCCAGACCTTACACATCTATTCTTAATCCCACCCACCCTCCCTTGTCTTCCTTACCAGAGATAAACAGGAAAGCATCCCACTTCCCAGCCTCCCTTGCAGCTAGACAGAGTTATGGGACATAATTCTGGCAACTATCCTGAAGGGCAAACCTATTACTTTCTGTTTTAATACATGTATGTACATATATTTACATTTTATTAATCAGAGAGAAGAGAAGGGAGGGAGGAAGGGAAGGAGGGAGGGAGAGAGAGACAGAGAGAGAGAGAATGGGTGTGTCAGGACCTCCAGCCACTGAAAACAAACTCCAGACATGTGTCACCTCGTGCATCTGGCTTACATGCATACGAGGGAATCAAACCTGGGTCCTTAGGCTTTGCAGGCAAGTGCCATAATTGCTAAGCCATCTCTCCAGCCCACTATTGCTTTCTCTTTTTTTAAAAAAATATTAACTTTGCCAGTTGGGTGTGGTGGCACACACCTTTAATCCCAGCACTTGGGAGACAGAGGTAGAAGGATCACCATGAGTTCAAGGCCACCTTGAGACTACATAGTGAATTCCAGGTCAGCCTGGGCTAGAGTGAGACTCTACCTCAAAAAACAAAAACAAACAAACAAAAAACAGACAAACAAAAAATAACTTACTATTTATTTGCAAGGAGAGAGAGAGAGGGGGGCGCACATGCGCATGAGTAGGGCGTTCCAGGGCCTCCAGCCACTACAAACTTCAGACACCTGTGCTACTATGTCCATCTGGCTTCACAAGCGTATTTTGGAATTGAATCCAGGCCATCAGGTTTTCACTGCTGAGCCATCTCTCAGTCCCCCAATTGTTTTCTAGAAAAGCTTTTATTTTCCTCATCAGAGGAAGAGGTACACCTGACTCCCCACCCCACACCCCACGTCTTGTCCTGGACGTAGACACGTAGCTTGTGACCTGACGAGAGGGCGGATGTGCACCAGCGTGGTGAGGCGCAGCAGCAAGGCCAGGAGAGCTGCGGGGCCAACAGCGGATCTGCTCCACCTCCGCCAGGCTCTCCTGCGGCTGGGCGTCTCCGCATATGAGAAACGCAGCAGTCTGCGGGCGGCAATGCAAACGCATCAATCTGCGGGCAGCAGTGCAGACCAGGGGCTTTTGTTGCCCTATCCCCACAGACACAGGTCAGCTCCAGCTTTATGGTCACGGCTCAATTCATCCAGACCTGGGCCAACGTCATCCGCGGAGCAGAGGCACTTCAAGCAAGAAAGTACCCGCATCTTTGAGTTCATCTGAACACACAGGATAACCTGAGCTCAGTTCCACAGCGTCTGGCCTCCAGCTACAAACAACTCCGCTTAGTTCATCACAGGACTTGCCATCTGGGAGTCAGACACTACCCACAGGCATGTTTTGTTTTAAGAAAACCTGGAGGGCTGGGAGATGGCTCAACAGCCAAAGGCGCTTGCTTGCAAAGCCTGGTGGCCCAGGTTCAATTCCCCAGCACCCATGTAAAGCCAGATGTAAAAAGTAGCACAAGCACCTGACATTCGTTTGTAGTGGCAAGAGACCCTGGTGTACATATCTACACACACACACACACACACACACACACACACACACACACATATGTATCTGGAATAATAATACATTTGATGGGCTATGCCTTACACCTGTCTGATTTATATTTTCTGTCCAAAATAAAGCTTAACATGTTTTTGCAAAAGTACTCTTCCAAGTGGGTTTTACTTGTGGCTTAGTCTCACTGCAGGTGGCTTCAGGTAGCCCCCTTTCCTTGGAGAAGGGGAAGGGCGCAGTGATGAGTCAGTGGCTGAGTCCAGGGTCTGGAAGCTGCGTCTGGGCTGTCACATGCTCGGCAGCCCCGGGGGCGGGGGCACATGTGCCCAGAGGACTCAGCTCTCGCCCGTCTGGTCCTCAGCAGCTGCTTGTCCCCAGCAGCTGTCCTCCTTTTGGTTCAAGGGGTGTTGTCACAACCCAAACCAAGTTGGGGTTGGGGATGCCAGGAAATGAGGTGGAAGAAAGGTGATGTGAACCCACATCCGGGGACACAGCCAGGGCAGAACCTCGAAGAGGGTGTCCCACCAGCCCTGACTCTGGGACTTGACTTGGCAGATTTTCGGAGCTGACTTGGGCTTAAAACGCATTTGGTATAAGTCAGCTGCAGTTGTTCGCTCAAAAGGGCAGATTTGTTACCCTTCCATTAGTAAAGAAAATATGCATTTCATAGTTGCCCCTTATTTAGTAGACAAGGAACCTCTGCATATCTTTTGAAAAGAAAGACGCATGGCTAAAAGGTTCATGGGTGGGAGTGGGGGGAGTGAGACCATAACATGATAGAAGGGAAAGTGGAAATTTACATAAAATTCTAAACAGTTCAAGGTCAATACAAAACTTGGGCTTCAAAAAGTTTATTCGTGTGTGTATGTAAGAGAGAGAGAGAGAGAGAGAGAGAGAGAGAGAGCGAGCGAGCGACAGCGACAGTGAGACAGAGAGAATGAGCCAGGGACTCTTGCTGATGTAACCAAATGCCCATCTCGCCTTTTCTGTGGGTGGCTAGGGAATTGAACCCAGATCAGCAGGTTTTGTAAGCAAGTACCCTCAACCACCGAGCCATCAGCACCACGACCACAGTTTGAATTGGAAGGACTCTAGACATTTAAACAGGGTGATTGTCATTCTGACCCTGTGGAATCTGTGGTGTTAACATGATAGGTGAGACACCAGTACGGACCGGCAGCCACAGTCCCATTCTGTCTATACACAGCCTGGGTTCTCCACCAGACGGAGTAAAGGCTGGCAGCCCCACAGTGCCCAGAGACATGCTGCTTTGTCTGGTGTTTTGGCAAGAGCGCTTCTGTGAGGTACTCACCTGACAGTTGACTGCCACCCTCGGCCTCTGTTCACTGAGTACCTACGGTGTGCAGACATCTAAGTGCAGGGATGGGGCAGTCATCAGAACTGAGAATTCCCTGCCCTCACGGCTGGCCTTTGATGCTACCCTCCCACTGACCACGCTTACATAGTGCCCATGCCCGAGGGCGTTTTCAGTTGCCACCGAGTCAGAGTGAGGAGTCGCCCTGTGTGAGGAGACACCCAGCTTTCCCGCCAGGACTGTGGGTTCTCTGGTCTCCAGCACCCTTCTCACCCTAGGTGTGCTGGCGTTGCTGACATCTGCTACTGCGTCTGGCTTTACCTGGGTGCTGGGGATCTGAACTCGGGTCCTCATGCCTGCGTGGTAAGCATTTTGCCCACCGAGTCATCTCCCCAACCTCCACGTAATATTTTAAAAAGAAGAAAGTCAAGCCAGACATAACGGAGCACTCCTTTATCCCGAGCACTCGGGAGGTAAGAGGATTATGGTGAGCTCCAGGCCAGCCTGGGGCTACTATAGACTGAGTTCCAGGTCACCAAACAAAGAGACCCTGCCTTGAAAAATAAAAATAAAAATAAAACTTCAGTATGATATATCATTGCCTACTAATATAGTTTCATAAAGAAGGGATAATTGGGGCTGGAGAGATGGCTTAGCAGTTAAGGCACTTGCCGGCAAAGCCAAAGGACCGTGGTTCAGTTCCCCAGTACCTGCGTAAAGCCAGAGGCACAAGATGGCACATGTGTCTTGAGTTCATTTGCAATGGCTAGAGGCCCTGGTGTGCCCATTCTCTCTATCTGTCTCTTTCTCAAATAAAATAAAATATTAAAAAAGAAGGAATAACTGTATCCAAAAGGGGGTACATAGGACAGAATCCGGGGTCATCTAAGAAGTGACAGCACACAAATCAACACAGGCTCTCTCCTCCAACATCCTCCCACCACACGCACATCTTCATTTTCTCATTCTGTTGCTTCCCAACTTTAATGGAACCAAACTGATCTTCAGTAAAACAAGTCATGTCATTGCCTCACTGGGCTCAGAGGAAACCAGGCTCTAAACATCAAGCATCCATTTTCCACGAAGCCTTCGGGAAGAGTCCAGGGTGGGCCTGGCCCTGCCGGCACACAGCGAGGCAGCTACGCCCCGTCCCTGTCCTAGGCAGCAGAGAGGGGCGGAGAACGTCAGGTCCTGCCGTGCGGCTCGGGGACAAAGTCTGGAGGCAGGAGGAAGATGTCCAGTTAATGGGACCACAGCCCGGGGGAAGTGGTGGGAGACAGCGCGGGGAAGGGAGGCAGGGACAAGTCTTATGGCCCTGAACGCTCACCCCAGGGTTTGCTGTGTACTGCGGGCACCGAGTCGCCCCGCGGGTTCTCACCGCCATGCCCATCATTCGCTGGGGTGAACACCTCATGGCCATGCCTCCCGCATTCTGCCCTCCTCATCTTCACCACGGCCAGGGAATGGCATCCGATGGAGAACCCAGGCTTCCGGGGATGATGCGGCTTAAAGGAGCCTGACTTTGCACCTAGTTCTGTCTGATTTTCTAGCCCAGGCTCGTGATGAGCCTGTGTGAGAGCCTCATGCTTCACAAAGGTAACCGTGACTGCTAGAGGAGGGATGCGCCCCTCGAGCTGGGGGAAACAGAGAGAAGGCCTCATGCTGGTGCAGCAAGCGCTCTTCCCCACGAGTCAGCGCCCCAGGCCTTTAAACTCTTTTGTGAGACAGGCTGACCTTAAACTTGATGGGACTCTGAGCTGCTAATCCTCCTGCCTCCGCCTCTGAGAGTATAGGCGTGCACCACCACATCCAGCATCTGCATTGCTGGGGATTGAACCCAGGGCTTCGTGCACAGCATAGAGGCACTCCACCAACTGAACTACAGCCCTAAGCCCTACATTTGTTATTTTTTATATCAGTTATATATATATATATATGTGTGTGTGTGTATGAATGTATATATGTGTAAAGTAGATAATCCCGAGTTGCTTTTAGTAAAATCGAGTGATTGGTACAAAAAGGCTGGGGAGCTTGCGGGCTCCTTTCAGCCCTGTGGTAACTGAATATGCCTAAGGGGGCTCCCTGGGAGCAGTGGTCAATGCAGGTGACAGAACCCCAGTTTGAGGCACGCTTGACCACAAGGGAGTGCACGGGGAATTACAGGTGCAGATACAAAACCACCTTTCTGTGCCAGACTGCTTTGGGACATTTTGGGGACAAAGGCAGGAGGCCAGCTTACAGTTACCATGGGTCCACCCATGCGAGTACGACTCCTGACTTATCCCTCATGTTTTCACCCCAGTTTCAGAGACGAAGACATCGGAAATGAGACACAGGGATTGGCTCCAAGCCCAGAGACCTTAACCTCCAAAGCCCATGCTCCTGCGTAGCTCCCTGGACCCAGTGGTTTGCAGAAGTGATGAAAAAAAAAAAAAAAGAACCAAAGAGGCATTTACATCAGTGAGCAACAGGTCTGAGAGAGGAGGGTCTGAGGACAGACAGCCCTGTGGTCATTCTATAGCCTCTGCCAATGATCTCCCCCAGGACAAGCCCACTGCTAGGGCCCAGAGAAGACCAAGGCACGAAGGAGCCCAGGGATGCCAGCCTGCTCCCGGCCTCCCAGAGCCCGCCCAGGCCTGCCCAGCGAGGGAAGCACGAGTCCGAGAGCCAAGCCCAGCGCCCTGGGGCCCGCATTACAGATGCAGATGCCGTCTTGGCTCTATGAGAGGCTGCCATCGAATGAGCACGGTAAAGAGAGGAAACGGGTCCAAATGCCTGGCTTTCAGGGATCTGTCTCCTTTTCCTGAAGGTAAGAGAAGAAACTCCATATGTCCCCCCCGAAAGAGCTGACAGAAGTATGCGCGAAAAATTCAGTGCAAATATGTCCTGGTTCTCGTGAGACAGCAGGGCTGCGGCGAGGCCTCCCGAACCGTCAAAATATCCTCCACCACGAGACATGTGCCTCTGCGCAGCTCCTCCGCGGAAGGCGCTGGGACAGACCATGGAAGGAGACTGGAGCATGAGCTTAATAAATTACCATACATAATAAACCAACACGGCTACGGCAACAGGGATGAGAGGAAAACCGTCCTCCAATCGCTCCAGGCTCCATGGCCAAGGCCGTTCATGAAAGATGTGTGTGTGTGTGTGTGTGTGTGCGTGTGCGTGTGTGTGTGTTGAGGCCACAGGACAACCTTAGGTGTTATTCCTCAGGAACACTATTCACCTTTTTTTCCTTTTTTGAGGCAAGCCCAACAGACTTGCCTTTATATTTATTTATTTATTTATTTGAGAGCGACAGAGAGAGAGAGAGAGAAAGAGGCAGAGAGAAATAGAGAGAATGGGCGCGCCAGGGCCTCCAGCCACTGCAAATGAACTCCAGACGCGTGCGCCCCCTTGTGCATCTGGCTAACGTGGGTCCTGGGGAATCGAGCCTCGAACCGGGGTCCTTAGGCTTGACAGGCAAGCGCTTATCCGCTAAGCCATCTCTCCAGCCCTCGCCTTTTTTTCTGTGTGTGTGTGTGAGAGAGAGAGAGAAAGAGCAAGACAGAGAGAACTGGTGCACTAGGGCCTCCAGCCACTGCAATCAAACTCCAGACACATGTGCCACCTCGTGCGCATGTGCGACCTTGCGCGCTTGCGTCACCTTGTGCGGCTGGATTATGTGGTATCTTAAGAGTCGAACTTGGGTCCTTAGGCTTCACAGGCAAGTGCCTTAACTGCTGAGCCATCTCTCCAGTCCCCCTTTTCTGAGACAGGGTCTCTCATTGGTTGGGAGTTCACCAACTTGCCTAGGACTAGCTGGCTGTATAGTGTGTCCCAAGAATCTGTCTATCTCTGCCTTCCCAGAGCTGGGATTACAGCTATGTGCCACCATGCCTAGGTTTTTAACGCGGGATCTTGGGATTCAAATTCAGGCCCTCACATTTACAAGGCAAGAACCTTGCTAACTAAGCTATGTGCCCAGCCTCGGATTTTCCTTTTAATTGGGTGACTGAATGTAAACATTTAAAAATGTTGTTTCGTGTCAGAATTAAACTCAAAGGTCTGTATACTTTCCTGAAGTCACTTTATTTTGTTGTAGTTTTATTTATTTAGTTGCCAACAGAAAGAACGAGGGAGGAGAATGGGAGAAGAAGAGAGAATGGCCATATCTCTGGCCACTGCAAACAAACTCCAGACACATGTGCCACTTTGTGCATCTGATTTTATGTGGATACTGGGGAATTGAACCCAGGCCATCAGGCTTTGCAAGCAAGTGCTTTTAACCACGGAGCCATCTCCCCAAACTGCTGAGGTCACTTTCTTGCTCTTCCTGGGTTGTGTCTATTACTTTTTTGAAAAAAGTATTTATTTGCAAGCAGAGAGAGAGATAGAGAGAAGAGAGTCAGAGAGAATGGAGGCACCAGGACCTTCAGCTATTGCAAACAAACCCCAGATGCATGCGCCACTTTGGGCATCTGGCTTATGTGGGTACTGGAGAATACAGCCTGGGTCATTAGGCTTTGCAGGCAAATGCCTTAACTGCTGAACCACGTCTCCAGACCTCTACTATTGCTTGATGTAGGTCACCACATGAGGACACTACATCATGGCCTGGCAAGAAGGGTCATGCTGGGGTGATTCCAACTCTCCTAGCTTGCCCTGGCAGAATCTTCTTGGCCCTGGAGGTGATCCTGGCCCTTGATGTGTTTGGTTTGTATACTGGCTACCCTCAGTCAGTGGTGGCAGACAATGATTAGAATCATTTCTGCTCGCGGTAGCCAGGGCACAAGCAGGGCATGCACTTGGCCTTGAAGAAACCCTGGGAGACACAGAGTCACCCCTCATGTTCACAGGGAAGGGAGGTGGCACGTGACAGGCCCGGGGACATGTGGCTTTCCCTTTAAAGTTTTCCAGGCGTTTCCTCTCTCACCAGAACCAGTGCTGCGGCGCCCAGCATGGCTCGCCGGACCTGCCCGCTGTGCCTCTGGCCTCCCCTCTCCTACGGCAATGATGCTGTACATGTCTTTGAACTTGTCAAGGTCATTTCTTTTCTTCCCCCCACAGATGTGTAATTTTATTTAAACGCATTCACTCAGTTAAGGTGGTGCGGTACCGTTGACGAGCACAAGTTCCAACATGCATCGCTTCCAGGTGGGTCCAGAATCCCACCGGGGCCAAGGGAGGGTATGCTCGGACGCACTGGCAAAGAGGTGCTATGGTTTGACCACGCGACACTTTCTGCCTTGTCAAGGTCATTTCTATCGGAGGAGGCGCCTGCATTCCTCTGCCTGGAGAGCCCTTCCTTGACATCTTCACCTGACCGTTTCCTGTTTTATCCGTGGCTCAGTTGAAGACCCTTGGCCAGAGGTCCCTGGCTGTCCAGGACCCAGCTCCCAGACTCCTTGCTTAGCTCAGTCTTCACACACATCACCACTGACGTCTCCTCCACCTGTGTGGGTCTGAATGTGCGTTAACCCCACAGCCTCAGGTGTTAGTGATTTAAGCCTCTTACTCAGTCCCCAGCTGCTGGCAATTTGGGAGGTGGAGCCTTGCTGGAGGAGCTGTTCACTTGGGGTGCCACAGCCAGAGACCCCCTCCCAACTGCCAGAGCTGGCTCACTCTGATTGCCACCTTCCGGTTGATGTGACAAGACGTGATGCCCAGCCTTGCTCTGCCATGCTTTCCCGGCCAGGATGGAACTTCCCCTTGAGACTGTACAGCCTTTTCTCCCATAGGCTGCTTCTGGTCAGGCGTTTTGTCTCAGCAGTGAGAAGGTAACCGTTACACCAGCAGTCTCCTCCCGCAGAGAGCGTGCTCGTGAGCGGAAGGCTGTCCTCTCTTAGCCATTGTGCACTGCCGCTGGATGGCTGTTCGCTGAACAAACAGTGAGTGGGCCTCAAACCCCAGCGTTTGTGCCACTGCTCCTCCCGAGGGAAGGAGGGCACGCCCACTTTGTCGTCTTCTCTACCCCTTGCTGGGTCTGCAAAATGGGGGCTCTGTTCATTCTTCCTCCGAGTGAAAAAATTCATGTCCCCCCTCACCTTGCTCTTCTTCGTCTTCTAATGAAATTTAATACATCTTGGGCCTTTAAACTATTTCATAAGAGCTTGTATCAATATCCCACAACTTCTAACCTAATTTTGGAAAAAGTCATCTTTATGCAGTCTTTCCTTCCAGCAAAGTGCTCTATTTCTTGGAGATGTGCAATTTTCTTGCCTTTTTTTTTTTTTTTTTTGTCACCATGCTTACTTAGGATTTAGACTTTATTTGGTTAGTTAGTTATGAGAGACAGAGAGAGAGAGAGAGATAGAATTGGCGCACCAGGACCTCAGCCACTGCAATTGAACGCCAGATGCTTGCGCCACCTACTGGGCATGTGCAACCTTGTGCTTGCCTCACCTTTACGCGTGTGGCTAACGTGGAATCTGGAGAGTCGAACCTGGGTCCTTAGGTTTTGCAGGCAAGCACCTTAACTGCTAAGCCATCTCTCCAGGCCACTTGCTAAGTTTTAATTGCATACTTTTCTGCTCTTATCTCGTTCCAGCCCCCTCCACTGCTTTAATATTCATATGTGGGTTTATGGAGAGAGTTTGTAACAGCCATCAAATTAATCAAAAATCTGTAGCCCACAGCAGGATCTCTGCCACCAGTGCCAAGTTTTCTAATTAATATTAGTATTATTTTTTGAGAAAAGGTCTGACGTATCCAGGGCTGACCTAGAAACTCACTATGCAGCTGAGGATGTCATCGAACTTCTTTTTGTAATTTTTGTTATTATTTTTAAAAAATTTTTAAAATTTATTTGAGAGAGAGAGAGAGAGAGAGAGAGAGAGAGAATGGGCACACCAGGGCCACCAGCCACTGCAAATGAACTCCAGATACATGTGCCACCTTGTGCATCTGGCTTACATGGGTCCTGGGGAATAGAACCTAGGTCCTTAGGCTTTGCAGGCAAGCGTCTTAAGTGCTAAGCCATCTCTCCAGCCCTCATTGAGCTTCTGATACTCTTGTCTTCACCTCCTGAGTGCTGGGATTACAGTTGTGCACAACCACACTCAGCTGGGAATTGAACCCATGACCTTGTGTATGCTAGGTAAGCACTCTTACAACTGAGCTGCAGCCTCGTGGTGCTATTTTATCAGAAATGGTTGCTCAGCTGTTCAGCTGTCATTTTGGAATTCATCCTTCACTCACTATTTATAAATGTCCTACTACTTGTCAGACATCAAACTAAGTTTAACAAAATCATGTTTTCTCCCTCTAACTTGTAAATATAATATAAAACATGAGCATCTTTCCTAAAATATGATTCTGGTTCTAGACTGAATTCCACATGGCCATTATACATTACAATTTTTCTAGCCTATGAAGAAAGTTTAAAATTTATTCATCATTGAGTTCATAGGTAAATTTTTGGAGGTATGTTTTTCTTTTGTGTGTGTGTGTGTGTGTGTCAGATTCAAACAAAGATTTTACATGAATAAAATAAACTGGGATGCTATCCATTTTTAAAAGGATAATTCCAAAAGCATGGGAGTAATTAGCACCAAGAATGTTTTATGGGCTTTATTATAAAGACACTTGGGACTAACTTCTTGCTTTTCTTTTCAAGAAGATCTATTTTTAAAAAATATTTTTGTTGTTTATTTTTATTATTTCAGAGCGACAGAGAGAGAAAGAGGCAGATATAGAGAGAGAATGGGCACGCCAGGGCCTCCAGCCACTGCAGACGAACTCCAGATGTGTGCGCCCCCTTGTGCATCTGGCTAATGTGGGTCCTGGGGAATCGAGCCTCGAACCGGGGTCCTTAGGCTTCACAGGCAAGCGCTTAACCACTAAGCAATCTCTCCAGCCCAAGAAGATCTATTTTTAATTAATTATTTATTTGCGAGGGAGAGAGAGAGAGGGAGGGAGGGAGAGAGAGGGGAAGAGAGATAGAGAGAGAGAGACAGCACGTGTGCACTCAGGCCTCCAGCCACTGAGGACGAACTCCACTTTGTACATCTGGCTTCATGTGGGCACTGGGGAACCAAAGCTCGGTTGTCATTCTTGGCAAGCAAGCACCTTTAACCACTAAGCCATCTCTCCAGCTCCCTAACTTCTTGTTTTTATTCCCTGCCCCAGCACCTTTTTCCCAGACATAGGCTCACCCTGCAGCCCAGGCTAGCCTGGGATTCACTCTATAACCCAGGCGTGCCTCTACCTCCCTAGAGCTAGAACTACAGGCATGAGCCCCCAGGCCTGGCTGGGACTAGTTTCTTTCTGAGGAATATTTCTTTTCTTTTTTTGAGGCAAGCCCAACAGACTGACCTTTTTTTATGAGAGAGAGAAAAAGAGAGTGTGAGAGGGACAGTGAGTGAGTGAGAGAGAGAAAGAGAGAGAGAGAGAATTGGCATGCCAGGGTCTCCAGCCACTGTAATTGAACTCCAGACGCATGTGCCACCTTGTGCACATGTGCAACCTTGTGCATGCATCATCTTGTGTGTCTGACTTATGTGGGATCTGGGGAAGCAAACATGGTCCTTAGGCTTTGCAAGCAAGTGCCTTAACTGCCAAGCCGCATCTCCAGCCATCTTTTCTTTTCTTTTCTTTTTCTTTGTGTGTGTGTGTGTGTGTGTGTGTGTAAGTGCACGCCCAGTGTGCGGGGCTCAGGGCCGCAGGAGCAAGCCTGCTGCCATCCTCTGTTGCTCGTGTGCTTGTCCCTGAGACAAGAGTCTCTCACTGATCCCAGAACTGGATTTTCAGCCAGGCTGGCTGGCCAGCAAACCTCAGTGATTCTCTGCTCTTTAGTCCCCGGAGGACTGGGGTCACAGGCATGCAGGTCACCCCCAGCTTTTTATTTAGGTGCTGGAGAATGGAACTCAGGACCAGTCAGACCCTCTTCGGCCCTTATGTTTGCATTAAGTGCTTTTACCACTGAGCCACTTCCCAGCCCCTCCAGGGAACAATTCTTTGAACACTTTGCTAGTTCCCTCCATGGCTCTCAGGTTTTATCATGCCTGCATGACCACTGAGAAGCTGTCAGTATTTTCTAAATAATTAGAAATGACAAATCAAGCTGGGTATGGTAGCACATGCCTTTAATTCCAGCACTCGAGAGGCAGAGGTGGGAAGATTGCCATGAGTTCAAGGCCACTCTGCGAGTACATAGTGAATTCCAGGTCAGCCTGGGCTACAGCAAGACCCTACCTTGAACAACAACAACAAAAATAAATAAAAGAGAAAGAAATGACAAATCATTAGCCTATATTTGGGCTGGGGAGATGGCTCGGTGGTTACCAAACCTTGCTGGCCTGGGTTTGATTTCCCCAGTACCCATGTAACACTGCATGCGCACTGTGGCACATGCATCTGGGGTTGGTTTGCAGTGGCAAGAGGTCCTGGTACGCTTACTCTCTCCCTCTCTTTTTCTGGCTCTTTTCCTCTACAAATACATGAACAAAAATATTAACAAAACAAATCATTAACATATATGTATATATACACACACACACACACACATATATATATATATATATACATACATATCAAAGATTTTTTAATTTATTTATTAGAGACAGAGAGAAGGAGAGAGAGAGAGTGAGAATGGGCATGCCAGGGCCTCTAGCCACTGCTAATGAACTCCAGAAGCATGTGCCACCATGTGCATCTGGCTTACGTGGGACCTGGAAAATTGAAATGGGGTCCTTAGGCTTCACAGGCATGTGCCTTAACTGCTAAGCTATCTCTCCAGCCCCATTAACCTATATTTTGAAACAAACCTGAAAGCCACACATATTTATTATTTGTATACATCTATTCATCAGACTTACCTTAAAAATACACACTTATATCCAATATTTAAAATGTATCTCATCATACATTTCTTTGATAGTGAAATATTATAATTGTCATGATGTTTTTGATATTTAAAACAAATTTCCAACCTGAAGAAAAATAAATCGAGGATTTTTCTACAGTGTGCGGATGCGGGCACCCCTCATGTGACAGAACCATCTTTCTGTACCACGAGGAGGTTTCTTTGTTAATGGATTTCATGTTGAATGTTTCCAGGGGCCATTCTCCCCCAGATGAGGTTATTCAGAACTCTTTTTCGAGGCAGGGTCTTGTGCTAGCCGAGGCTGACCTGGAATTCACTATGTCTCAGGCTGGCCACAAACTCGTAGGGATCCTCCTACCTCAGCCTCCAGAGTGCTGTGATTAAAAGGCATGCACCACCATGCCTGGCTATTCTGTGCTTGATAGGATAGGATAGGATAGGATAGAATACTTTTGACTTAATTACTGACAGTAATCTGATTTTACAGTCTCAGAATAAAATACATGTGCTATGACTTATATTGTAAAGTTTCTTTTACTATTTTACTTACTACTGGATTTGCTTGTGGAAGATATTTGCATATATGCTGAACTCACACACATATTTCTTTCATTCTGTTGAGCAAATGTTCTGAATCCACAACCTTGTTATCGTATCTTTCTCCTTATAACCTACGAGAGAAAGTCTGCCTTCTTCTCTTCAAGTCACACCTGGCCTATGTCTCTTTCTGCCACCGTGGCTGGGCTGACATCTTTTTCTAGATTTTTCAGTGAATACCTACATTTCATAGAGGCTTAAAGGCGTGTGTCTGCACTGGAGCCCTGAGTAACTTTCTCCAGCACTCTGACCACTTTTGCCTCAAGAAGGAGCTATTAGGGGGCTGGAGAGATAGCTTAGTGGTTAAAGACACTTGCTTTTGGAAGCCTGCCTGCCCAGGTTCAATTCTCCATTACCCATGTAGAGCCAGATGCACAAAGTGGAGCATGCATCTGGAATTCGTTTGCAGTGGCAAGAGGCACTCAGACACCCATTCTCTCTACTTGCAAATAAATCAATTTTTTTTAAAGGCGTTGTTTCAAAGCCACGTGTTCCAGGACAGAGCCTGTCGTGCACCTCTCTTCCCCTCCCCATACTCACACAGGACACACTGGGAATGGTGCCGGAGGCCACAGGAGTAAAGGACACCTCACCTGTTCAAGCACTGTGGATAAGAGCTGGAGCTCTAAGTGAACCGTTAAAGCTTCTCTCTTTTCCTGGGGCAGCAGTTAGATAGAAAGTTAGAAAAGAGGTGTTAATTCCTGAATAGGCATAAGGCCCATCGAGACTAGTGCGGCTTGGAGGCCACAAGTCAACCATCTGTTGTGGTCTGACTAGGAAATTCTCCTCCCATAGGCTCATGCCTTAGAACACTGGGCCTCCAGCTAGTGGCGCTGTTTGGGAACATTGTGGAACCTTTAGGAAGTGGAGCCTCACTGGAGGAAGTGGGTCACTGGGAGGCGGGTCTTGAGTTTTTATTGCCCAGCCTCACTTCCCATTTGATTTCTGTTTTCTGACTATGGGTGCAATGTGCCCAGCTGTCCTCCCACTCCTGCCACCATGCCATCCCCGGCATGAGGCAACACAAGCCCTTGGAACTGTAAGACAGAATAAGCACGTTCCTTCCTTCAGCTGAGAACCAGTTACTTTCTCACTGCTGGGACAACATCCCTGAGGAGAAGCAACTTAGGGAAGGAGCGAGTTTACCCGGCTTCCAGTTCTGGACGGAAGAGCCCGTCCTGGCCAGGAAAGTGTGGCAGGAGCAGGAAGCCAGCTCACGTCTTCACAGCAGCAGGGAGGAAGACCCAGTGATGTTAATGGATTTACAGCCAGCTTTCTCCTTTCCTGCAGTCCAGGAACCCAGGCCATGGGTGGTGCCACACACAGGGTGGGTTTTCCCCCCTCAACTAGCCTAATCTAGAAAGTCCCTCACAGACACAACCAGAGATTTGTTTTCATGGTGATTCTAAATCCTGTCAAATGGACAAGCAGAGATTATAATTATGCTATTTTATCACTGAGATGAGGAAGCAGGTAATATGCACTCTGACACTTTCACGTGAGGATGGAGGCACTCTTCTGCAATGAAGCGCCACCTGGGAAGAAAAAGGCACAGTGTCCTGATGTGAACGGAGAGCATTCGACGGGGCGAGGCATGCCTGGACAGCAATGCTTGACCATCTCAGCAGCATGATGTCAACGAAAAATTTGCCAAGTGCCCGTTCAACTTGGGAAACTCATAGACAACAGTAAACAACTCCATCTCCAACCCTGGCCAGGGCTGTGTCTTCATATGGCTTTAATGACGGGACTGTCCAATAGGAGATTCGTTTATTATTCAGGGTGAAAAAATATTATTGATATAGTGATGTCTCAGCTCTTTTTTGAATCTCGGGGGAGGGGAGGATGGAAGGACAGAGAGAGAGAATGGGCACTCCAGGGCATTCAATCACTGCAAACAAACTCCAGATGTGTGCACCCCCTTGTGCACATGTGCGACATTGTGCGCTTCTGTCACTGCATCTGGCTTACATGGGACCTGGAGATTTGAACATGAGTTCTTAGGCTTTGCAGGTAAAGGCACCTTAACCTCTAAGCCATCTCTCCAGCCCTCAGCTCTTTGATGAAAACAATTCTGTGTGTGAGTGAGTGTGTGAGTGTGTGTGTGTGCGTTCACACGTGCATAGGTGAGCACGCATGAGGAACACAGATGACAACCTTGGGTGCCCTCCTCAGCAGTACACTGTCCACCTTTTCTTGAGACAAGGCCTTTCAGTGGCCCGGAGCCCTCCAGTTAAGCTAGAATGTCTGTCTACGGAGCTTTAGGAATCCCTGCCTCTGTTCGCCAGGTGCTGGGATTACAAGCATGCCTGGCTTTTTTTTATGTAGGGTTTATGGATCAAATTCACGTCTTCAGGCTTATGAAGCAAGCACTTTACTGAATGATCCATTTCCCCAGTCCCTCATGAGTTCTATGACGCTAGATCTAGAAGACAGATCTGCTGGTTTGTGACTCCTTTGCTAACATAAAACACAGCAACCCAGCTAATTGCAATAATAACTAACAAAGACACTTCATATGAAAATGTTTCAGGATACTGGATTTGGAAATTTGAATTTACTAATGCGGCACCTTCAGTCAACAAGAATGTAAACATAAATTTTAATCAGCAAACAATAGACAAATGTCACTGTCTATGGTGATATGTACCATGATTTATTTAGAACCAAAGAATTGTGGAGCCAGAAAGGACCTTGGGGACAGCTGCTCCAGACCTGGTCAGATCAGGGTGTTTGTGGGAGATATGGATGCTGAAGTGTGACCTTCAATCCATGACCAGTAAGCAATTCTTGGTCTGTCTTTGCCCCTTTCAGGAGTATCCTTGGAGGCATATGGCTCAAAGAGCCACTTCAGCCAGATCTTTCTTCTAGAACCATCTCCTGGTGGTGGAGAACTAAGCGCCCTACTCCAGGCTCTGAGGACCACACAGTAAGGAAGGCTGACAGTGAAGTTATCAAGACCCTCTTGGGCAATTAGGTCCCATGAGATGTTTGGATTGGTCCCCCACTCTAAAAATGTGTTAAAATTCAGACAGCAATGACCAGCCTTAAATCATCACTAGCCCACCAACTTCCAGCCAAAGTGAGGTATTTCATGTAACTGTAGGGATGTCTTCATGCTGTCAAGGTCTGACTCCAAGCAAGAAAAAGCAGGTTTCTGGGCTGAAGGGATGGCTTAGCAGATAAGCCATCACCTGCAAAGCCAAAGGACCCAGGTTTGATTCCCCACGACGTACGTAACCCAGATGCACAAGGTGGCGCATGTGTCTGGAGTCTGTTTGCAGTGGCTGAAGGCCCCGGCATGCACATTCTCTCTCTCTCTCTCCCCCTCTTTCTCACTCTCTTTCTCTCAAATAAATAAAATAGAAAATTTTTAAAAGTTAAAAGAAAAATGAAAAGCATGTTTCTGATATGGTTCTGCTGTTTCTGGAGAGAGGAAGCTTGGTCAAAGCCACTGAAAGCTGCAATGTCGCCATCTGTGATGGCGCTTACATATGCACCTCTGCTTTGGCTTCCACGGAGCCGCAGGGCCACCCGAAGAAAGCGAAGCCTCCCGTTTTCTGAAAGCCAAGCTCCGCTTGGCAAGGTAGGAGCAGTTAGCTACCAGCTCGGCATCTGGATCTCCTCACTGCTTCTTCTCAGTGTGTGAGACGTGAAAGCTGCCATTGTCTACACTGCACCAGCTAACCTCGAGACAGGCACATTGGTGCATGTGACTTATCTGAGAGGTGATCCTAGAAAATCGTGTCAGAGGAGAGGAAAAGAGAGAGCAAGAAGGGAGTGGACGGACACCACCTGGTCAAGTTGTTCATCGCCGTCGGTGCCTAGAGCTACTGAACTTGAGCTTGGGGAGTCAGCGTAAAGCTCTTGCCTGGGGATCACTCGTGCCCACTGGGGACCCAGGGGGCCTGGAATATTTATACCCATCTCACGAGTCACCGGTGAGGCCACTCCTGGGAGTGGCAATTCCCTGGCACTGACAACCTACTTTCAATCTCCTGGGCAGCTGGTCTTGGCCAGTGTGTAATGCCCTGGTAGAGATAAGGGTTCTAGAGTAACCACTTTAGCCTAGCTACACTCCCTAACCAGGGCACGTGTGTGTGTGTATGTGTGTGCATGTGTGTGTTTATGTGTATGTTTGCGAGTGTGTCTAGCACAGCAGACACACACTCTAGAAGTTTAGAAACATTTCCCCCCTTTCCTTTTGGTGTGTGCATAAGTGCATGCGTGTGCCACAGCGTAAGTGTGGAGGTCAAAGGACAACCTCGGATGTCAGTCCTCACTGCCCACTTTGTTTGAGGCCCTTTGTTCACTGCTCTGACCACCAGGCGAGCCTGGCCTGTGAGCTTCTGGGGGCTTGTCCCCTTGCTGCCTCCCGTCTCACCGTAGGTGCCCTGGGGTTACAGACAGACACCCACTGCAGCGTGAGGCTCCACATGTGTTCTGGGGACCTGAGCTCAGGACCTCCAGCTCGCACGGCAAGTGTTTTCTCTACTAAGCCATCGCCCCAGCCTCAGAGCCATTTTAATTGGAATCAGACCTTGGCAATAGGCAGACTTCTTCCTACAGTCATTCAAGGCCTCACTTCGGCTGTATGTGCAGGTTAAGTGTGTGTGTGTGCATACGTGTGTGTTGTGCACACTGGTGGTGGCTGGATCAAGGGGTGTGCCACAGCTATTCTGACCCCGAGGAGGGGAGCACGGGTAGTTCATCCTGATGCCATGTTTCCTCCGCCTTCGTTCTGCAGGGCACGGAGGGGCACCAGATGTGGCCGCCGGCCTGTGCCTCGACACGGGAAGTGCTGACTGCAAACCAACAGCGTCTCCCTGCTCTCGGGACCAGCAGATGGACGGCACTTCCTGACCACCTGCTTTACTTTCCTTGGGTCTGGCACAGGGGCTGTGCAAATTAACATCTGCTGGGCTCCTGAGACGTGCTAATGCTTCCTCTGCACGAATTCCATCTTTACAACTCTGGAGGGACAGGCTGATTATCCTCATTTTACAAGTGAAGGCAAGATGTGTTTAGCCAACCAACAATCAAAGCCCGGGATGAGCCCTTAGGGATGAAGTAAAAAGCGAGACAGACGCGAGCCAGTCGCCACGTGGAGGACAAGGACAGGGACGGCAGGACAGCTGGGCTGTGGAGTGGGGAAGGGTTTGCAGTGTCCAAGAAGGGCAGGGACAACCAAAATGTGAGGATGCGAGGTACGGGAGCAGACGAGAAAGGACACTGAGTCTGTAATACACTCACCAGAGTCTAGTTGGTGAAAATGCATGGTTGCTTCTTAAACTAATACTAGTAATAAAATCTACCTCAATACCATACGTCTTGTTCCTAAAACAATCTCAACATATAAGCCTGTAATTTCTGCTTTCTCATAAATTGATGGGGATATATGTATTTTCCTGATTGCTGTATGGAATTTTTCGGGCGAAGAAAGATACCTGGTTGGATGGATATTCCCTGCGTTGTGGTAAACTGAGGTGGTGGGGAGACTTAAACTTTGGGAAGCTTTCACATGTGGGATTCTGGATGAAGTTAACCGTTATAACTCATTTCCAGCTCAGCGAGGGCGTGGGGCAGAGTGGGGGGCTGGCCTAAGTTCCCATGATGCTCCCTAGTGGTTCCTTTGGCTGCTCACATTCCCCCCAGGAGTGCATAAGGTGGACAGGTGGGTGTGTCTGGATGGAGGAGGTCACCCCTGCAGGATGGTGAGGGCTGGAGGGGCCTGATCATCACAGCCTGCCATGTACTGGTCCAGCATGAGCGTCCAGAGCTGTGAGACCGTCAGGCAGGCAAGCCAGTAGGCTGTGGAGCCATTGTAAGCCATCTTGTGCTGTCCAGTTATCCTCTGGCTCTCAGCTCTGAGCTACACATGTGACTAATGGATGCGGTGTTAGTCCCAGTGACAAAGAGGATCAGAGCCCTTCACCACGAAGGGAGCTGCACGTCCCTACCCACATCTCAGAGAGGACAGCTTCTAGTCCCCATGGCACCCATGACGTGCCAAGGGACAGATTTATGGGTGAGGGCACGATGGTTGTGGGCAATGGGCTGGGGATGAATGGAAGCAGAGGTGCTGGAGGCTCTGGGAAAGCTCCCCCATGGGTGACAGTCCTAACTTCCCTCAGGACCCAATGTCGACCCCGTGTCATTGTTGCCAGGTAGGGTGAACTCCCCTACAATATCAGCTTGTCTGGTGGGCAGTGTGGGAGTTCCTTCACCCAGGCACGAGGGTCACCAGCAATTCATGGGCCTCTGTAGCATGCTCTTGGGACAGGAGACAGGAGAGGGGCCTGGGAAATGTTTCTCTACTAGAACCATCTCTACAAATGTGAACTAGAATCTTCTACGGCTAAGGATATGGCTCAGTGGTTAAAGGTGCTTACTTGCAAATCCTGCTTGTCTGAGTTCAATTCCCCAGCACCCCAGCAAAGTGCCGCACAGACACCTTGAGGTTGTCCCCTGACCTTCACATGTGTGCTGTCATGTGCATGCCCCCCCACATAAATAAAATTCTAAAAAACTTAAAAAAATGCTTGTAGAATGTAGTGCAAAGAACTCTAGGTGTTAGCAGACAAAAACTTATTGGAATAAACAAATATCAGCTTGTTTTGAGGACTGATCTATGAACCAGTGGGTCTGTGACACCACCTCAGCTCTGGGACTCGCTAGCTGTGGACCTTGGGCAAGTACCTTAGTGATTTAGCCTTGGTTTCTGTGATGATTTCAAAGTGTTATTTGATGAGCTTGTCTGTCTGTCTGTCTGTCTGACTATCTATCTATCTATCCATCTATCTATCTATCTATCTATCTATCTATCATCTACTATCTATCTTATCTGTCTGTCTGTCTATCTAAAGCCCCAAGGAGACACCCAACAAATGTCAGTGTATTCTCCCTGGAGGCAGGCAGGGGTACTGTCTTACATGTGCCCTACCAGAGACCAGAGACCAGAGACCAGACACCGCGAGCAGAGCTCTGAGTGGGCTTTTCTGCCAGGAGTTAGCTCTATCTTCCGTGCTTCCAAGTTCCCTTGGTTCCCCGGGGCTTGTGTGGCGAGTGGGGGGGGGGGGAACGGACCAGTAAGGGGAATAGTGTGGACTGGAGTTTCAGGGGCTGGAGTTTTGGAAAGCCTGAGAACAGGAGTGATTTCATCTGCTTGAAACCCTGGGATTCCATATACAGTTGGTTTGAAAAGGACTCTCAGGCTAAAACAAATGGCCTGGAACCTGAAATGGCAGAGTGGAGTGACCCAGATGGTCACGTCTGACACAGAGACTCAGTGCTGGGGAATGAAGCCTCATCATTAATTAAAGAGAGATTCGCTATTTGTCCCAATTCCTCAGGGAGAGGATGAGAAAGCGGGATGCTTTTGGCCAACGGGGGACAGGGCAGGGTCATGGAGTTCAAGACTCAGGGACAAGGGGCCGATGGACAGCAGAGGGAGACCAGATGTCTTGGGAGCTGTTTTCCTGTGCTTCCTGCCCAGCGCTGACTGAAAAGGGTGGGTATTTCCAGAAAACTCCTTGGGGCCAGGACGTCTCTGCAAGTGCAGAGCCTCGCTATAGGAGCCGGGTCTGCCCGCTGGTGGCTGCAGGGTCCTTACCTTCTTCAGCTCCTCTCGGACACTCTGCTTGCTGTCTTCGGAGGACAGGCTGTCCCTCTGGTTCTCAGACTCCGTCTTGGACTCGGAGTCCTGGTCCTCCCCCGAGGACGTCTCCTTCTCACTCATCTTCGTGGCGAGCTCACACAGCCTGCTCCTCAGCCTCTCCTCGGCCGTGTCCGCGCTGCTCCGGGAATCCTGAGCCTCGTTACTGACGTCGGTCTCTGAAGCTGCACCCAGTACCTGCACAGAAGCCACACCTGTGAGAGCAGAGTTGTGCTGCATGCTGTCCCCAGCAGTCCCCAAGGGAAGGAAGATGGTCCAGGACAAGAGCCACCTTTCCTAACCTACTTTTACTTTATTGCTTTTTTCTCTTTTCTTTCTTTCTCCCTTCCTTCCTTCCTTCCTTCCTTCCTTCCTTCCTTCCTTCCTTCCTTCTTTCTTTCTCTTTTTCTTTCTTTCTTTTAGAGGAAGGATCTCACTGTAGCCCAGGGTGACCTCTCTAGTCCCAGGCTGGCTTCAAACTCACAGCAATCCTCTTATCTCAGCCTCCCAAGTGCTGGGATTAAATGCATGCGTCACCACACCTGATCTGAAGTTTTTTTAAAAAAATCTTTTATTTATTTATTTATTTATTTATTTATTTATTTATTTATTTATTTATGAGAGAGAGAGGGACAGAATAGGTACACTAGGGCCTCCGGCCACTGCAAACAAACTCCAAAAAAAAATAAAAAAATGCGGCACCTTGTGTATCTGGTTTATGTAGGTACTAGGGAATCAAACCTGAGTCCTTAGATTTCATAGGCAAGCCCTTTAACCTCTAAGCCATCCCTCCAGCCCCACTTTATTTATTTATTTATTTTTTGATACAGGGTCCCTATGTGGACCTGGAGGTTACCAATTCTTGCCTGAAAGCCCCAGGACTCCTCTGCCTTCCCAGACTGTCACATCCAGCTTTTTACATGGATGCTGGGGCCCCAATTCAGATCCTCAGGGATTGGGGCGATGGCTCAGTGGTTAAAGGCACTTGCTTGCAAAGCCTGCCAGGCCAGGTTCAATTCCCTGGTAACCATATAAAGCTAGATGCACAAAGTGGCACATGCATCTGGTATTCGTTTGCAGTGGCAAGAGACTGTGGCCAGTTCATACTCATCCTCTCTCTCTCTCTCTCTCTCTGCTTGCACATAGATAAAAATACTGAAAAATCGTCAGGTCCTCATGCTTGTATGGCAAGCCTCTACTGACCGAACCATCTCCCTGGCCCCTGCTCTCTCGAGGGCTGAATGTTTCACAGCTCTTATTCTCTTAGAGATCCTCTAAATAACAGAGAAAATTTACTTATGTTTTAAAATATAATAAAGCCCATTATATTTTTCAATTTTTAGATATGAATTTACCGGAGGTTTAATAAATCTAAGAACCATGATGGGATCTTTATAATCTTATTTTTCCTGTCCTTGGAACATTTTGCTATTCATTATCCTCTTGTTATTTATCACCATCATTCACCAGTTATTCCCAACGATGCTCAAATTGGTTGGGATGATAAGCAGAAGGAGGATGGAATGGTCTAGAAGGGTGACTCACTTGTGAAGTAAGTCACCCTGTGTCAGCCTTCAGTGCACACAGTTGAGGCTTCAAAAGTTTTCACCACAGCAAAGAAAAGTGACCGAGAGAAACATCTCTCACGATCGCTGGATGACTCAGAAGATGAGCTCAAAGAGGAGAGCGCCTCCCCAGAGTCTGGAAGTCATGGTGCAGTAGTGCCGGGCAGAAACTCAGACGTGGTGTCTTCTGAAGCGAGGGTCCCCGGTGAGTGCTGTCACACTCAAGCACCAACGAGTAAATGCCATCCATAAAACCAACAGGTCTAAGGAAGAGACATATGATGGTATTTTCATCCGTGACTATTCCAACAGGAAGGGGCCTGTCACTTGACATTTCACAATAAGACTCCGTGTGATCTGGTCTTGCTCTGTTGTAAGGACGAGTGACACGCTGTCCCCTCCCTGGAGATGTGTGTGCTTTTGGCCCTGTGGGGAACTGGCTATGTTCTAAAGGCAGATGTCACAAAGGTGGTTAAAAGGAACTCTATGAAATAGAAATTTGGAAAAAAAAATTTTACTGACTCCATTGAAAAGAAGAAGGGTCCATTGAAAAATGTCTACTGTGGGGCTGGAGAGATGGCTTAGCGGTTAAGCGCTTGCCTGTGAAGCCTAAGGACCCCGGTTCGAGGCTCAGTTCCCCAGGACCCACGTTAGCCAGATGCACAAGGGGGTGCATGCATCTGGAGTTCGTTTGCAGTGGCTGGAGGCCCTGGCGCGCCCATTCTCTCTCTCTCTCTCTCTCTATTTGTCTCTTTATCTCTCTGTGTCTGTCACTCTCAAATAAATAATAAATAAAAATAAACAAAAAAAATTAAAAAAAATGTCTACTGGGGCTGGAGAAATGGCTCAGAGGTTAAGAGAGCTTGCTGCTGAAGCCTGAGAGCCTGGGAGGGCTCGAGACCAACCTGAGTTTGATTCCCCAGAACCCACTTCAAAGCCAGCGTGGCCAGGCACCAAATTCCATGGAGGAGGGACAGATAGGAGGAGGGAGAACTGCTGCTCGGGACTCGCTGACCAAAGAATGGCAGCTCAGCATTGAAGGAGAGACCTCCATTTCAAGGAAGTTTGCAGACGAGCAATAGAGAAGGGTCTCCGAAGCTCTCCTATGGCCTTACACGTGTGTGTGTGGTGCGTGTGCAGCTGCAGACACATGTGCACACACCACATAGTATAACACACACACACACACGAAAGAAAAACAAACAAAAAGAAAGACAGACAGACCATCTACTTTTTCCTGATTCTGAGTAAGAATCAACGTGGAGCCCCAAGAGGGAGGACGGAAGCATGGGGCATGCTTCATAAAGATCAGTTTCCCCCTTTGGTGCGGGGCCAGTGCAAGGAGAATGGGCTCTAAGTCACGACATAACGATTTCAATACCCAGTCGTGGAGACGGACGTCGTCCCCAGGCGTGACAGCCCTGCAGGTGAAGCACACAAGCTTCGGGAGGCCTGGCTGCCCGCCGTGGCCCAGAGAACAGAGGTGTAGTCTCGTCTCCAGGAAGCAGAAGGTGTGTACTAGACGGTCACAGAAGCGAATCGGTATAGGTCACAAAGGTCAGCTCAGTACGTCACAGAAGCCGCAGTCCCTCTTCACAATGCACGCTAGAACGCAAGTGAGGCCGGAAAGACATCCAAGCAAGCTGTCATCCACCTAAGTCTTCATTTTTTAAAAATATCTATTTTACTTGGTGAATGTGCACGTGTGAGTGAGCGAGCGTGCATGTGTGTCATGGCACGCGTGTGGAGTGCAGGCACACGTGTGCTATGGCGTGTATGTGGAGGGCAGAGGACGCCTTTCAGGTCAGGCCTTGCCTTCCACCTCACTGGAGGCAGGCCTTCCACTGTGGTCCCCTGTTCTGAGCTTCCAGGAAATTCTGTCTCTGCTTCTCGTCCCAGGCACACTGGGATTATGGAAGCCTATCACGGCTTCCGGCTTTTACACGGGGCCTGGGGCTCTGAAATCAGGTACTCAGAATCGTGTGGCAAGCCCTTTATCCGCTGAGCCAGCTCCCGACCCCTAAGTCTTAATTTGATTAAAGCAAGAATTATATTGGAAACAATAAGTTAGTTGGAGGAGTTTAACACTGTGTACATAGTCAAACCCATGGATACAGACAAGATTTCAGCTGAGGTAATCATTAGATAAACTAGAAATATATATATGTGTGAAGTATTTCACATACTGGAATAGATAAAAAATATATGAAATAAGGAACTAAAGGAAGACATAATAAGTATAAAAGCAGAACTTAATAGGCTAGGAAACAGACTTTCATAGGAGTGATGAATAAAACATAAAGCTGGTTCAGCATTGGTGAGATGGCTCAGCAGTTGAGGCACTTGCCTGCAGAGGCTAAGGAGCTGAGTTCAATTCCCCAGGACCCGTGTAAAGCTGGTGCATTGAGCGGTACCACACATCTGGAGTTTGTTTGTAGTAGGGGGAAGCCCTGGCATGTCCATACCCACTCTCTCTATATCTGTCTCTCTCTCTCTCAAATAAATAAATAAAACAAAAGAAATACAGCTGGTCCACAGAAAATATTAGGAAAATAATTAAGAACAAAAAAAAAAAGGAGGGGAAAGGAGGGAGGGAGGAGGGAAAGATCTACCATTATATATAGAAAAGGTATAAAACTATAGTGCAGTTTTTTAAAATTACTTATTTATTAGATAGAGAGAGGGAGAGAATGGACGCACCAGGGCCTCTAGCCACTGCAAATGAACTCCAGACGCATGAGCCACCTTGTGCGTATGGCTTACGTGGCTCCTAGGGAATCAAACCTGGGTCCTTTGGCTTTGCAGGAAAGTGCCTTAACCACTAAGCCATCTCTCCAGCCCAAGTGCAGTTTTTAAAAAACATGATGACAACATTAGGTCCAATACATACCAATGAACTTGAAGGAGAACAATTTTATTAGTGTTTAAGAGAAAAACAAACGGGGCAGGCAAGCTGTAAATCGTGGCAGCTGCTGGGGGGAGATAGTTGGGCAACAGGAAGAGAGCAAGGCCCGCCTTTTCTGTGAGGGTCTAGAAAGCAGGGGGGCTTGGCGAACGAGGTCATCAAGCAGATGCCTGGTGAGGTGGGAGGGGGCTTCAGAGGAACAGCGAGAAAACCCAAGATCTGGGCTGGCATTCAAAGAAGAGATAGGGAGGGGGAAAGAGGGCAGGCTCAGCAGGGAAGGTCTGCAGGCTACTTCCTGTGGGAGGGGTTGGAGTGTAGGCTCCCATTAAGGGCAGAAGTGTTCCTCCCACCTCCTTAGCATGTCCTTAGTGAGGAGTGGTCTCTTGGCCAAGGGATGGAGAGACTCAGCTGGAGTAACTCCTAAGGAAGGGGATTTTGTAGTCTCATGTTTCAAGCAACTTGGAAGATCATGTCTCCACTCAGGGCCAGAGGCAGAATTCTGGTTTTATTCTTTGTTTTTGTTGCTTGTTTTATTTATGAGAGGGAGAGGGAGAGGGAAAAGAGAGGGAGAGAGAGAGAGAGAGAGAGAGAGAGAGAGAGAGAGAGAGAGAAATGAATGGGAGTGCCAGGACCTCTAGCTACTGCAAACGAAATCCAGACACTTGCACCACCTTGTGCATCTGGCTTTACGTGGATACTGGGGAATAAAACCTGGGTCCGTTGGCTTTGCAGGCAAGTGCCTTAACTGCTAAGCCGTCTCTCCAGCCCTCAGGTTCTGCTCTTTTGACTAGGGAGAAGGATCGTTCTCTCAGAAAAACTCCTCACAGTTCCATCCTCCTCCCTTTACCAGGGAAACAGTAGGTGGGGGTCCAAAGTTGATTATGAGGGAGGGGGTCCATCCTCAAAAGCTTCCAAGCCACCTAATGACTACCTGACTTCCCTAATATAACCTCACCAGGACTGCATAAAAATGGAAACCAGAAAACAGAATCCAGTCCTTAAAATCATAATTAAGAAAATTTACTGTAACAAATGTAAAGTGAATTCAAAATTGAGAACTACCCACCAAATTGCCCCCTATTTATGTTTACATGCATATATTAATACCACTCTCACTTTTCTTAGAGAAGCTTCTCTTTGCAGATGGTAGTGTGTTCTGGGGAGATTCAAGACTCATCAAAGTGACAGTGGCGTGTTCAGTATGGAAATACATCTCTATCACACCCTCCAAGGCTCAGGGACTATTGTAGAAGAGGTGGCAGAAAGAATGGACACGCCAACGGAAGGGAAGGAGCGCTCTGGAATACTGTCTTCCAGATACAACGTGGCTGACATTCGTGACCTCCCAGTGGCTGATGCCACCTACGCAAGACCTGCATAATAGGAGGGTAAAGAAAAAGATGATGACATCAAAATAGAAGAGAGATTAGCTGGAAAGATCAAGTTTAGTGGGAGCGATAAAGAGGGGTCCATGGAGGGTGACAGGTAGGGATTATGAACAGGGTAATATGTATGTTGTCAATACAGTTAAAAAATCAAAATTGAGGGCTGGAGAGATGGCTTAGCAGTTAAGGCACTTGCCTGCAAAGCCAAAGGACCCAGGTGTGACTCCCCAGGACCCACGTAAGCCAGATACAAGTGGGCGCACGCATCTGGAGTTTGTTTGCAGTGGCTGGAGGCTCCTGGCACACCCATTCTCTCTCTCTCTCTACCTGCCTATTTATGTATCTCTCTCTCAAGTAAATAAATAAAAATAAAATATTTTTAAAAATCAAAATTAAGAACTATAGCAATGTGATTTAAATGTTAGCAGATTATAGAATAACTTGCCAGTTATAGAATAACTCTCAGGAGCTGAGTCAAGAGGATTGTTATGAGTTGAAACCAGCCTGGGATACAGAGGAAAAAAAAGAAGGATAAGTGAGAAACAATGTAGTAATTTCCCAAGAGATGCTGAAATGTAGTTGTAAATGTAGTAGTAAAACAAAGCTCACGCGTGGGCATGGCGCCACATACCTGTATTCCCAGCACTCTGAAGGCTGGATGACTCTGAGTTCAAGGCTAGTCTGAACTATATATAGTGAAACTCAGTCTCCAGAAGCAAAACAAAACAAGCCGCATTCCTGATTTAAACCATTCATGAAGCTAGGAAATAATGTTTTTTATTTTTAATTTTTGATAAATATTTTAAAAATTAAAAATATATTAAAATACTTACAAATATTTTTAGATAGATAGAGAGAGAGAGTGAGAGAGAGAGAATTGGCACGCGAGAGCCTTAGCCACTGAAATCGAACTCCAGACGCATGCACCACCCAGTGGGCACGTGCAACCTTGCGCTTGCCTCACCTTTGTGCATCTGGCTTACATGGGATCTGAAGTGTCGAACGTGGGCCCTTAAGCTTCGCAGGAAAAGCGCCTTAACTGTTACATCATGTCTCCAGCCCAATAATGTTTATTTTGAGAATGGCTACTAAACACAGAGTCAACAATGAACACCGGAACTAAGTCACTAAGTAAACGGGAAGTAGGTAGTGAGCCATCAAGATGCAGCTGCCGCTGTTTTCCAATGCAACAAGACAAGAAAGAGAATGGAAACAAAATAAACTTAATGTGTATTAAAGACAACATCTTAATCATCTGATATATGATGGATTATTTGATAATGATTTAGTAATATGAATAATTTCAAAAAAAGCTAGATCTTATCTTGTATCCACGAAAGGGATGTGTGTGTGTGTGTGTGTGTGTGTGTACTCACATATGTGCTCATACAGAGAGGCCAGAGGAGAACACTGGGTACCCTCTGATGCTCATCTGTCTGTTTACTTGAAATGGAATCTCTTCATCAGCCCAGAACTCCTAGTTTTTGGTAATGAGCCCCCCAGTGATTTTCTGGGGCTCCCCACAGGGCTAGGGTTAAACACATGCATGGCCCACATCTAACTTATTTAGATGCTAGGGAATCAGACCTGGAGGGTCTCAGGCCCTCATGCTTAAGCAGAAGAGCTCTTTTACCCACAGAGCCATCACCCCAGCCCCCCCCCCCATTATTTCTTTAATGAGAGAGGCTGGGGGCAGGGAGGCGAGAATTGGAGCACCAGGGCCTCAGCCATTGCTGTCGAACTCCAGATGCTTGCGCCACCTAGTGGTCATGTGCAGCCTGTGCTTGCCTCACCTTGTGTGTCTGGCTTACGTGGGATCTGGAGAGTCGAACATGGGTCCTTAGGCTTTGCAGGCAAGTGCCTTAACCGCTAAGCCACCTCTCCAGCCCCCAAAGGATTTTTATATGTAAGTTGTATCAGGCAACAGAGAATATTTTCACTTGTAACCATCAGAGCACTAAAATTTATAACATAATTAGAAAATAACACTAATTCCTAAAAGCCAATAGAACATAAAACAGCTCAACAAAATAACAGATGAAAATATAAATGTGCCTTTCACTGAAGAAAAAAATGCAAACAGTCTTAAACACAAGAAAAACTCTCCATCTTGGTCATAATTATAAACATGCTAACTACAAATATTTTTTTTTTCTCACACAGAATTGGCAAAAACTGAACAGACTGACAATGATCTTGTTGACAACATGCAAGAACACACCCCTGCACCGTTATGGCTGTGTAATTGCTATGGAGTCTGGAGAGCTTTGTTTGACAAGTTTACTCTAAAATGAAAAGAACCATCCATTCCACCAGCCAACAGTTCCACTTTGTACCACGGACGCACACGTGCACAGGGAGCCGTCTGTGGCCTGGGATCGGGATCTTTGGCAAAGTCTTCCTTTTGGGAACAGTGGTTAGTAAAGGGGACTTGAGTAAAGTTTGCTAAAATACAGATACATTTGTTTTATAGTCCTCAATATACTTTCTGTATACGAATGTACAAAATCCGAATCACATCAAAGACACCTGCAGTCATCTTGGGGCAATAACATGGATTTAGTGTTATGGTCAAAGGGAATTAAAAAAAAACCCTATTTATTTACTTTTATTGGTTTGCAAGCAGAGAGAGTAAGAGAGAGAGACAGACAGAGAGACAATGGGCATACCCAGCCTCTGGCTGCTGCAAACAAACTCCAGATGCATGCACCACTTTGTGTATCTGGCT
Organism: Dipus sagitta; assembly: GCA_036346955.1. Taxonomy (NCBI): domain Eukaryota; kingdom Metazoa; phylum Chordata; class Mammalia; order Rodentia; family Dipodidae; genus Dipus; species Dipus sagitta. The sequence goes on from CM070786.1 coordinate 4,776,935, forward strand.
TTATGTAGGCATTGGGGAATCAAACCCACATTGTTAGGCTTTGCAGGCAAGTGAATTAACTACTGAGCCACCTCTTTAGCCTATTGTTTATTTTAGTTATTTATTTATTTAATTATTTTTAGAGAACCAGGGCCTCCAGCCACTGTAATCAAACTCCAGACACATGCACCACCTTGTATGCATGTGTGACCTTGCATGCTTGCGTCACCTTGTGTGTCTGGCTTTCGTGGGACCTGGAGAGTTGAACATGGGTTCTTGAGCTTTTCAGTCAAGTGCCATAACCGCCAAGCCATCTCTCCAGCCCATTGTTTATTTTTGATACAGGGTCTCACTAAATAGCTCAGGCTTGCCTGAAAGTCGTTTTGTGGTCCAGGCTGTCCCAGAATACACAATCTTCCTACCTAAGCCTCCTGAGTGCTGGGATTACAGGCATAAACCACTAAGCTCAGTGGGAAATGTCATTTGTATATTTTACATTATATCATATTCATTTGCTTTATATTACATTTATATAATTAAAAAGTAAGTAACAATCTAAATATGCAACCTTACTCCATTGCTTTAGAGACTAGAACTAAACTGAAGGGAAGCTGGGGAAGGAGAGGGCAGGGATGCCCAGCGCCATGCTGCACCATCGCCATCTAGTGGACAGGAGAGGACACTGCTACTTGCTCAAGCACCCTAGGAAGGAAATGGCAACTCTGGTCCCAGCACCTCTTCTTAGCTGACCTGACCCTTGCCTCCTCCCTATTTTGTACCTCGCGAGGATTGACGCCAGGACACAAGTCTGAAGCCTCTTTGTAATCCACAGGCAGCTGCAGGCACCTAGACACAAATCATGCAATGATGCAGGGGGGTACGTCAGTCACCCTAAGTCTCTGGACAGCACAGTGGCTGGAAATTGGTTTCAGATTTTAATATTCTCGTTTCTAGCTTATGACCAGCCTCGAGAGGCAGGCTTTGGGCAGTCTGTTAAAACAGGGAAGAAAACGACAGCACGGACCCAAGACATTTTCTCATCATTCTCAGAAGCCAGTCAGACAGGTGTGAAGTTCGGGAGCCTGCGTCTGTAATCACCTTCGGGAGTCCAGGTTCGGGCAGTTGCTGCATTCACACCAGGTCTCTTCAGCCAGCTCTGGTGAAGTCCTGGAGCCCTCGACCCTGGGTGGCTTTCCTGACCCACGGGGGCTGATTCCTGGCTCACTGAGGGCTGCCATCCTCAAGCCTTACTCTCCCCCATCTAAAGACTTGGAGCTAGAGAAACTCCAAGCACACAACCCTGGCTGTGTATAGAGGCCATGCCCATCCTGGGTGGGGACAACCCTCTGCCACCAGGGACGGGAGGCATGGATAAATGGTCCTCGCGCTCTCTGCTGGGAGAATTCTGAGCTGTGTCTCACACGGCTTTCCAGGACGTTTCTGGTGGCAGTGAGCTCCCGTTGATGTTAGTCTGCATTTTTTTTCCCCTATAGTCTACCTTAATTGGCACTTCTCACTTCAGCGAGTCACCCTTGGACTTCTTTGATTTCCTCCTATCAAAACTACCTGCATCCAACTGCTGGCTCTCTGGATGGTCCCCAGACTAGGAGCGCAGGGGTGGAGGCTGGGGCCACAGGGATGCTCAGGAAGTGGGTGTGGTCTCTCCAGGCGCACCAAACAAATCAGTTCATGTAAGAGGACCAGTTGTGTTTCCTGAAGGCCGGGTTTTCATTGAGATTGAGTTTCCAACACTGGAATCCATTGCTTGTGTTAGATAGTACAGACTTTCCTGGCCACATGTGTCACTTTTCTTTTTTAAAAGATTTTACTTATTTATTTGAGAGAGATACAAAGAAGCAGGTATAGCGATGATAGGTAGACAGAGAGATAGATAGAGAAATAGAGAGAATGGGCATGCTAGGGCCTACTGCCACTGCAAACAAAGTCGTGTGCTACTTTGTGTATTTGGCTTTACATGGGTCCTGGGGAATCGAACCTGGTTCCTTTGGCTTTGTCGGCAAGTGCCTTAACCGCCAAGCCATCTCTCCAGCCCATATATGTCACTTTCGTTTACTGATTTTATTTGTTAAAAAATTTTTTTATGGGTTGGAGAGATTGCTTAGTGGTTTATTTATTTTAGTGAGAGGGAGAGAGAAATATATATGGGTGAGATAAATATATATGGGCTTGCCAGGGCCTTTTGCTGCTGCAAATGAATTTCAGACATGTGTGCCACTTTGTGTATCTGCCTTGATGTGGGTACTGGGGATTTGAACCCAAGATGGCAGGTTTGCAAGCAAGCTCCTTGGGCTTCTGAGCCCTCTCCCCAGCCCATGTGTCTCTCTGAGAAAACAGCTGCTATGAGGATGTCAGAGTGGGTCCTGCAAGGTGGTGCCCTGGGTGACATTCAGGGCATTCTCGGAGGAGGCGAGGGGCAGGGAGCAGAGTGATTCAGAGCACAGGGCTGAGATGCTGTATTTAAGGAGCAGAAAATTGACATGGCTGGGAATGCACAAAATTGTAAGCGGCTCTCTCCTCCTCCCCCCTCCCCTTCCAGGTATCACACAAGTTTATTTTTCTAGGGACAGAGTTCACAGCTTTAGTCAGTTTTCCAACAGGGCTCATCAAAGCCACCTCTTGAGAAGAGAGCCTGAGGGTCCTGAGAGGGGCGCGATGGACTTGAGAGCCACAGACAGCTGGCAACCTGCACCTCTGGGTGCCGCAGGGAAGCAGCCCTGAGTGAGCCCCTGTGCTGAATCTAGCGCGGAGCCGAGTTCTTCATGGACATTCACGTTTCACAACCGGCCTTTAAGCGGGGTTCAAGCATCATTTGCATTCCATAGATAAGGAAACCAAGGACAAGAGAGAGACGTCTTCCCCAACCTCATCCGGTTGGATTTGAACCCAGACAGCCTGACTCAAACACCTTGAGCCCCACCTCAGTGGACATGAGACTCATGAGCTCGTTATAACAGATGGCTCAGCAGGTCGGAGGCAGGGGCTGGGAAACGTCCAAGGGATTCCTGGCTGAGCCTATGCTGCATGCCAGGGCCTCTAGATGCTACAAACAAACTCCAGATGCATGTGCCACTTTGTGCAACTGGCTTTATGTGGGTACTGGGGAATTGAACTCAGGTCATTAGGTTTTGCAGGCAAGTGCCTTAACTGCTGAGCCATCTCTCTAGCTCCGATTAATCTTTTTTTTTAAAAAATTATTTATTTATTTTCAAAGGGAGAGAGAGAATGAATGGGTGCACCACAGCCTTGTGCCACTACAAACAAACTCCAGATGCATGTGCCAGTTTGTGCATCTAGCTCCATGTGTGTACTGGGGAATTGAACCCAGGCCATCAGGCTTTGCAAGCAAGCATCTTTAACCACTAAGCTATCTCCCCAGCCATACACATAATATTTGCCTTTTGGTGGGTCTCACTCTAGCCCAGGCTGACCTGGAGCTCACAGAATTCCCCTACCTGTGCCTCCAGGGTGCTGGGATTAAAGGTATGCACAACCACACCTGCTACTGGTTAATCTTAATTGCCAACTTGAGTAGATGGTGAAACACCAGGGAGATGGGTAAGGCACACTTCTGGGGGTGCCCATGACAGTGCGTCCAGAGATAATTACATCATGAGGGTCCTGACCTAAGGAATGAATGAACCCTTGATGAACTCATGATATGATGGCCTTACTGAAGAGGGTCCATGGGGACAGGCCCTGGGGCGCTATTTTTCCCTGACTGTCTTCTGTCTTCCCTTTCTCTGCTTCCTGGCCTCTGTGAGACAACGGAGCTCCCCACATCATGACACTCTGTTCAAATGCAAGGGCCAAGCAACAACGGATGGACGAACCCTCTGAAACCGGGAGCTGAGATAAGTGTTTCCTGTCCCCTGTTGTTTCTGCCAGGCATTTGGTCACAGTGATAAGAGGACGGGTAGCTCCAAAGGTTAATTGGACCTGGCTCTGGTGTCTCACCTACTCAGAAGCAAGACCGTGCTGAGACTCAGTGGATTCCCACCCCCAGGGTCTATAGTCCACTGTGCTTGAAGGAGAACACACCCTACTTAAACAGTGTGTGTGGCGGGCCCTGGGGAGATGACTCAGTACTTGCCACACAAGCATGAGGACCTGAGTTTGATCCTCAGAATCCATGTTAAAAAAAAAAAAAGAACAGCAAGTTAAGTGTGTTCTTGTAATCCTAGCGCTGGGGAGGTAGAGACAGGAGATGCCCTGGGAGACTCACTGGCCAGTCAGTCTCAATAAAAGTGAATGGTACCTGAGAAACTATGGCCAAGGCTGTCCTCAACTCCACATGCATGTGTGTGTATATATACATATATATATATATATATATATGTATATATATATATATATAACACACACACACACACACATATATATATATATTCCTCACACAGACATGTACACACAGATGAAGTGCACGTGTTTGCATGGGTGCAATTCTATTACCTGATGTGCGTGTAGGTTCTGGGGGTGGCCGCTGGGGGAAGATGTCTCCTTGTTTGGCTCTTCTGAGCCCACTCGGTTCCTTCTCCACCTCCTGGCCCGCCGGTCTGCGGCGTGGAGGGCCTCCTCGGTCTCGCTGCTGTCTGAGGTCTCCCCGCTGGCCGCCTGGGGGTTGAGGTTCACGTCGAGCTCGCCCTGGAGGTGCACCCTCTCTGCTCCTGGGTTCTTGGGGGCCTTCCTTTGCAGCCACGACAGTCTGGCCCGGCGACCAGCTTCTCGGGAAGAGCCAGTCGAGGAGGTCTCGGAGTCAGAGCACATGGCCTCGGGGTTGGGGGAGAGCCCGGAGGGTGGGGGGATAGCCAAGGGGCCTTGGCCAGAGCCCTGGCCAAGTTCAGGCTGAAGCTGGGGCTGCCTGGCCTGTCCCCGAGACTGCACACACAGCTTGCTCAAGGCCTCACTCCAGTCAAAGTCTTCCTCGCTGTCGGAGCCCAGCTCGTCATAGGCAGATGTCACACTGGAAGCTACCTCCAGGGCCTGGAAGGTCCCACTCTTAGGCTTGGCCAACAGACGGGTTGAGGGCAGAGTGCCATCATCCTTTAAGGCCATCCAGTTCCCGTCGGGGCTCTGAAAAACTGGAGCCGGATCTGCAGGTGGAGGGGACAGAGAAATCACAGAGTGGCCACTATCACCAGGGCTAAGGTGGGCTATTCTTGTCACGACATGACTGGGGAACAAGTCCCTTTGGGATGGAGTTTACAAGTCCTCAGGAAGTGCCTGGAGGTCTCGCAGAGCAGCACTTGGAGAGACTGGCTCCTTCTCTGGTCTCCGAAGAGCTGCCCACCCCTGCGGGAGGCTGGCAGGAAGGAGTGGAGGGTAGAAACCTGCACGGGTACACGGGGCTGTGGATCTTTGACCTGGGGCCATGGCTTTGTGTTTTGGACTCTCACTGATGGGGAGTTAATTCCACTACATGTCCTGACCTACCTCATACTGAGACACAGCTGCCCTTGGAACTTTAAAAAAATATTTATTTATTTAAAAGAGAGGCGGGAGAGAGAGAGAGAATGGGCACACCAGGGCCTCTACCCACTTCAAATGAACTCCAGACACATGTGCCACCTTGTGCACCTGGCTTACATGGGTCCTGGGGAATAGAGCCTGGGTCCTTTGACTTTGTAGGCAAGGGCCTTAACTGCTAAGCCATCTCTTCAGCCCACTTGAAACTTAAAAAAAATTATTTATTTATTTGCAAGGAGGGAGAGAGAGCGAGTGAGTGAGAGAATGGGCATGCCAGGGTCTCTAGCTGCTGTAAAGACTCCAGATGCACACACCACTTTGTGCATCTGGCTTTCTGTGGGCACTGGGGAAAGGAACCCAGGTCGTTAGGCTTTGCAGGCAATAACCCCTGAGTCATCTCCCCAGGCCTGCCCTTGGAACTTTTCTACTTCTCATTCCTTGTAGTCTTGTGAGAGGCAATGGGCGTGAGAGTCTATATTTAAATCAAGGCACATGCTTCACTCCGGAAAGGACTTGAGGCCAAAGGAGATGAGATTTTCCATTTCACCTTTCAGAGCAGGGAAGGAACACGGGCAGAAAGCGAGCGCGGCGCTGGAGGGCGCAGGGAGGAGGCCCTCTGCCGCAGCCCCAACCTAACCCGAGGCAGCTCTGGGTCGCAGCCCGGCCCGTGCACACCTCGGCCCCACTGTAAGCCACGGCAGACAGGTCTGAGGCTGGGTCTGAACTGGACCAGGCGCCTGGTGTGACTGGCGGCCAGGGCTTCAAGATTGATTCAGGGACTGGAGGCTGGGGAGGGACTGAGGAATGAAGCTGTTTTCCCTGAAGGGCAACCAGAAAATGCTTCCTGTCCTGGGCCCCAGCGCGGGCATAAGATGACAGGGCGCTCCTCAAGCTCCGGGCCCCGCGGGAGAGCAGGTGCTGGCAGAGATGCTTTTCACTGGGGTGGGGGGTGGGTGGGCCACGAGGGCTCAGGGCTTTGGAGGACAGAGGCTTCCCCAGCATGTGTGTGGACGCCGGCCTCCGGGCTGGAGGGCTGGAGGGCCACAGCTCCTCTGCACCGGGACCTGGGGACTTGCAACACGGGGTACTTCCTGCCGGCTAATGTGTTCCTGCTGGCTCTGCTCCTTTTATCTCCTCCCTCCTCTCTTCTCTTCCCCCCTTCCCTCTCCCCCTCCCTTCCTTTCTTCTTTCTTCCTTCACTTTTTTTTATTTATCTGTGAGAGAGAAAAAGAAGATAAAGAGAGAAAGGGCACATTGGAGCCTCTTGCTGCTGCAAACGAATTCCAGGCACGTGGAGCACTGGGGAGCTGAGCCTGGGTTGGCCGGCTTCGCAGGTAAGCACCTTGATGTGCTGGGCATCACCCGGGCCCTACTTTTTATTCTTTAAAATACTTTTATCTTTTAGAGAGAAGAGGAAAGAGATGGAGTATATATGTGCCAGGGCCTTTTGCCACTGTTCCAGATGCATATGCCACTTTGTATGTCTGGCTTTACGTGGGTACCAGGGAATTGAACTTAGGACATCAGGTTTTGCCAGCAAGCCCCTTTGGCTGCTGAGCCCCTTCCTTCCTTCCTTCCTTCTTCCCTCCCTCCCTTTCTCTCTTTCTTTCATGTTTGTCGTATGTGTATGTGCAGTGTATGCATGTGTATGTATGTATGTGTGTATATGCATGTGTTTATGTGTGTGCTAAATGTATGTGTTTGTATGTGAATGTGTGTATGTATGTGCATGCATGTATGCATATGTGTGCATGTGTATATATGCATGTGTGTATGCATGTAAATGTATATGTGTGTATGTATGTGTGTGTGTGTATCAGGTGCTCTCTGTCACTCCTCTGTCTTGTGTCCTTGCAACAGGGTGAGGTGGTTGGAATGTAAAATGACCCCCCAATGCCCAGCTGGTGGAGCCTTTGGGAGGTGGGGCCTTGCTGGAGGAGGTGTGTCGCTGGGGACGGTACAGCCAACCCTGTCTGCCACACTCAGCTCACTCTCCAGGTCCTCCTGCCGCTGTGGAGCTCCGATCCTGCCATCCTTCCTCACTGCAGGGCGACTTCCCCAGACCCTGACCTGGGACGAAACGCCTTCCTTCCATGAACCGCTTCTGGTCGGGTATTTTGCTTCAACCAGAAAGCAACTGCTACGCAGAGCCTCAGTGACCCCAGAGCTGCTGACTTGTCACTAGACTGAGTCACCAGCAAGCCTCGTTCTACCTCTGCCCTCCTCGGCATGGAGGCTACGGCTGTGTGTGTGGCTGCACCCGGCTTTCTATGTCGATGCGGAGATTGAACTCAGGTCCTCATAGCTGCACAGCGAGCACATTACCTGCTCCTGGTGCTCAGGGGCTGGCAGAGCGTGCGTTTCTATTCAGTGACCCAATTCCGCTCCAGTTGCCCGCCTGCAGCCCAGGCTGGCCGAACACTGAGTTCCCTTCCCTGTGAGAGTCAGAAAATGGGGCTTTCTCTCATCAGGAGGATGCGGGGTCCCCACAGCGGGAAGATGTAAGCAGGGGCCTCCTGGAAGCCTGAGGAAGGTTCCTGACATTCCCCTACATGCTCCTTCCTTGGTCTCCATCTCTACCACACCTTGTGGTGAAGCTCAGTGACCCCTGAAACTCCTCATGCCTGTGGCTCCCAGAGTACATTCCTGTCTCCCTGGCCACATACTGGCTTGCATCTTCCTGAGCCTCTTGGCCAACTGTCCATCATCCCCCCCCTAGGTCCTGACTGAGAACACAGCTCAGCCAGCCTCCAGATGACAAGGCCTGAGGCAGGGCCTGGATCCCAGCCATCTGTTTGTCTTACAAGCAAATTAGCCTCCTCTCCCCCATAGCCAGTGTTCACAATGGAAAGATTAGAGGTCTCGAAGCCAGCAGGCCTGGGCAGGAGGAAACCTCTTGACTGTGATTCTCCAGCCTCGGTTCGGTTTGCCCGCTGGTGGAAAGGGGTAGTTAATAACTCACTGGCCTCCATGAGGACGGCAAAAGGGGGTTCTCAGACAGTGTGCTATGTGCCTTGTTCTGAGAAGGTGAATTCCTGGCAGCTCTCTTCCCCTCGTCCATCAGCAACCAAGGCTTCCTTAGCACAGGCAGAAGACTAAGGACTTAGGGTTCAGGCAGCTCCAAGGCTCATGCCCACTGGCTGAGTTCACTGGCAGGAAGGGCTTTGTTAGAGATCTGAGCCCCCTTGCCTGGCCTATCACTGGGGTCAGCGAGGCCCCATGGCTGCCAGTAGCTTCCAAACTAGCCCGTGTGGCACCCACAGACCAACCCAAAGCTGCTCAAAACCAGTACTTGGAGTCTGGCATTGTGACACATGTCTGTAATCCCGGAACTCGGGTGGCGGAAGCGGGAGGCTCAGAAGCTCACGGCCAGCTTGGCTACACAGTGACTACAAGGTCAGCCTAGGCTACCCTGTCTCAAAACAGAACAAACAGACAAAAAGCCGTACTGGTTCCGTCCAGTCCGTCCATACTCTTCCAGCTGGGCAGAGCGGCCTCCTCCCGCGGACACTGGCTGTGGCCCTCGGGCTGCCCGGACACAGCCTCCAGGGACCGGGCCTTCAGCGCGTCTTCTGCCATGAACGAGACTGCGGAGCGGGAACGCTGTGGGAAGCGGAGAAGGGAAGAGAGGAGGTGAGCACGGAGCACGGAGCACGGCCTGAGACGAGGGCCTTGTGCTTCGAGTAGGCCGAGTTCAGCACACCCAGGACAGGCTTCTCGGGGTGGCTTTTCTTGGGGGACGCTTGACAGCCGCAGCTCAGTAAGGAGCTTGCCATGGAGCCCAGGGTTCCCTGTTCATTCTCCTGCAAGTTGACCAGGGGTTCAGGAGAACAGAGCCCCCCACCGCCAGGGCCAGCTCTTGGATGGCCCCTTCTTATCTAGCCATTCTTCTAGCTATTATTACTCTTATTATTATTATTTTGTGTGTATGTTTGTAAGTTCGGATACACGCATGCCACAGCATGTATATTGGGGTCAGAGATCACTTTGAGGTGGGCTCTCACCATTTGCCTTGTTTGAGGCAAGGTCCCTTTCTGGGTCTCACTCCATTGTTGTTCTCTCTGCTGTGTTTGCCTTGAGCGACCAGAAAATTCTCCCATCTCTGCCTCCCATCCATTTCATCTCGTCCCCAGAGTGCTAAGATTACAGAAGCCCACCGCAGCTCCTGGCTTTTCCACATGATGTCTGAGGACTCACTGGGACACTCGGACAAATGTTTATCCATTGGGCCCTGCATATTTCTTTAATATTTTTGTTTTTCATAGTTTTGTGTCTCTCTGTGCATGTCTAGAGGCCAGAGGACAACCTCAGGTATCATTCCTCAGGAACACCATCCAGCTCCTTGTTTTTCTTTCTTTTTTAGGTATTATTTATTTATTTGACAGAGAAAGAGGAGAGAGAGAGAAAGAGAGGAAGAAAGAGAGCGAGAGAGAATGGGTGCTCCAGGGCCTCAGCCACTGTAAACAAACTCCAGACGCATGTGCCCCCTTGTGCATCTAGCTAACGTGGGTCCTGGTGACTTGAACCTGGGTCCTTTAGCTTTGCAGGCAAGCACCTTAACTGCTAAGCCATTCCTCCAGCTCCCCCCTCCTTTTTTTGAGAGAGAGAGAGAGATAATGGGTGCACTATGGCCTCCAGCCAACTACAAACAAATTTCAGATGTGTGTGCCACCTTATGCATCTGGCTAACACGGGTACTAGGGAATCAAACTTGAGTCCTCAGGCTTTGCAGGCAAGCACCTTAACTGCTAAGCCATCTCTTCAGCCCCATCCATCTCTTTTGAGACAGTGTCTCTCGTTGGTCTGGAGCTCACTCAAGTAGAGTACTGGCCAGGGAGTCCCAGGGGTGCTCCTGTCTCTATCTCCCCAGTGCTGGTATTACAAGCTCATGACAGCACACTCAGATTTTTTTTTTTAAAAATGTGGGTTCTAGGGATCAAACTCAGGTCCTCAGGCTTGCAAGACAAGTACCTTAATGACTGAGCCATCTCCCCAGGCCAGGGCCTGTCTCTCTTATAGTTGGCTCTACTTAATGAGCTGCGCCAGGGCACAGACAAACCAAAGGATCTTTCCTTTCTTTCTTTTGGGTTTTTGAGGTTGGGTCTTGCTTTGGCCTAGGCTGAGCTGGAATTTACCATGTAGTCTCAGGCTAGTCTTGAACTCACAGCAATCCTCCTACCTTGGCTTCTCAGGGACTGGGATTAAAGGTGTGTGCCACCATGCCTGGCTTATTTTTCATTTCCTTATTATTTTTTTATTTTTTTTACTTGTGTGTATGTGCATGTGTGTGTGGTGTGTATACATGCTACACATGTGCGTGCCCTGGTGGTGCCCTATACGCTCGCCTGTGATGGCCAGAGTAGACCATCAGGTGTCTGGCTCCATCGCTCTTCTACCTGGTCTTGTTTTGAGGTGGAGTCTCTCTTTTCACTATTTCCCAAGCTTGCAGGGCTCTGCCAATTGTTGACACTCTGCTCCCATGGGACAGGGGTCACAGGCAGTGTGGCCATGCCCAGCTATTTTACACGGGATCTGGAGACACGAACTCAAGCAGTCTCAGCCCCCCTCCCCATTTGTGCTGAGCCATCTCTCCAGCCCCAAGGCATCTTTTCTCAAAGTCCTTCTCATCTAACGAAATACAAAGCTCCACCATGGTGTACGGGCTGCGATATATAAGTGAACCAAAGATGGTGACTCCACACACCCAGAGTCACTGCAATGTATTCTTTCAAAAATATCTCATTTCTTTATTTGCAAGCACAGAGATGATATTTGCAAGCATAGAGATGATAGATAGATAGATAGATAGATAGATAGATAGACAGACAGACAAATAGATAGTGAGCATGGACATGCCAGGGCCCCTAACCACTGCAAACGAACTCCAGATACAGGTGCCACTTTGTGCATCAGGCTCTATGTGGGTACTGGGGAATCGAACCCAGGTCATGAGGCTTTGCAAGCAAGTGCCTTAACTGCTGAGCCATGTCTCCATCCCTGCAGTGGATTCTTGTTTGGCCCCTGAATGAAGGCAAACAAACTGTCACCTAAGAAGAGATAGAGATGGGAAGTCTAATGACTGGCAGGCAGTGTATCTGAGACGAGATTGGGCGCATTCTGGGGTGCTATTGGCTGTGGGCTGATCGTAGATGTGACTGATAGCATACACGCTCTGAAGTTTCCATGCTTATACAGACCCTTAAACCCAGTGACAGCGAGTCTTTTCCTTTGCCACTGAATTAAAGAAATATATTTTATTGGTTATCAGTGTATGTTTTTTTTAAAAAAAAAAAACATTTTTATTTGAGAGAGAGAGAGGGAAAGAGAGAAAAAAGAGAGGGAGAAGGAGAGACTGGGCATTCCAGGGTCTCCTGACACTTCAAAAGCATTCCAGATGCAGGAGCCACCTTGTGCATCTGGCTTTACATGTTTACATGGGTACTGGGGGACTGAACCTGCACTGGCAGCCTTTGAAACCAAGGGCCTCTACCTGCTGAGCCATCTCTCCAGCCTATTCTGATAGAGACTTAGGAAGGAAAGGGCACATTCCCAAAGCTAAAAAGAGTCACAGTGATTGTGTCATAAGTAAGTGGGGCTCCCCGAGCTTTCCAGGCAGGATGATATACCCTAACAAGCACCAAGAACCCTCGGAATTGTCTTCAGGTCCCAGGATGCTACTGGCCCAAACAGGATGGAAAAAAAAAATTATTGTAGTGAACACAGCGTCCAGCAGATGGCGCCACAGCCATGCTTTTACTTCCCAACTGCTTGGTCCCCTGTGCCTCCTGGGAAGTGATCCTATTACTTAAGTAACTGATTTTTCTCATTATTGGGGCTGAGAGCTTTCTGTGCCCGTCCTTCCTATCCATCCACAGCCTTTACTTTTCTTCCCTCATTATTATTATGATTATTATTACTATTATTATTTTTGGTTTTTTTTTTGAGGTAGGGTCTTGCCCTTGGGTCTAGGAATGTTAGCATGTTGGTGACACCTAGCAAAGGTGGGACTGGAGATGGGAGCTGTCAGACAGATGTTGCCTCTCTCTCTCTGCCTGACTGGGTGGGGCATAAATAAAGGGAGTCCGGGTTGAGTATCTTCTCCAAAGCCCATGGTTGGTCTGGGGGCAGAGGCTGGAGATGAGCTCAGACAAGTCTGGTGCCAAGTGGAGGGCACTGTCTGGTGCTCTCTCTGTGTGTGCAGGGATGCCTCTGCTAAAGCCTAGGAAGCGCGTGTTTCCCCACTTGGCGAGACCCACCAGAATGTGCCCATGGCATGTCTGGATGGGACTGCAGTGCAGCGCTTGCTATCCCTCCCTCTGCAGTCCCTGCACGCCCTTCATGGGCAGCAGCAGCGGGTCCTGACAAGATCCCTTGGGGTGATGAAGTCCTGTTGCAGGGACCATTACCAAGCAGCCTGAGCCAGCCAATGAACCTGCTTATCTGAATGTGTTTCTGCAGAAATTTAGAAAAAGCTAGCAACAGTGATGCCAGGCCACAACCCTTAAGGACAACTGAGGGCATTAAGGTCCCTGAAAATGGCTGTAATATTAAAAACAAGAAGGAGGAGGGCTTAGCGGTTAAGGCGCTTGCCTGTGAAGTCTAAGGACCCAGGTTCGATTCCCCAGTACCCACATAAACTAGATGCACAAGGTGGTGCATGCACCTGGAGTTTGTTTGCAGTGGCTGGAGGCCCTGGCATGCCCATTCTCTCTTTGTCTATCTGCCTTTTTTTCCCTCTCTGTCATAACTAACCAACTAAATAAACAAACAAACAAACAAATAAATACAAAGAAGACTGGTTCCCAGAGACACTGCTCATGGCTTTGAGGACCTCACTACACAAGTCAGGGAACGGGTGGTTTTAGAATCCAGGATTTGGAGCAAGGAGATCAGTTAGAGCGTTCACATCAATGCACAATGGAGACACAGCTGTGGTTTCCATTTCTTAGGGTCAAGAAGAGCAATAAATTCAATCCAGCAATAATAATGAAAAGTACTTTAGTTCTATACTGGGGCCTTTCAAAGGAGGGTGTGGATGTGAGGGGGGAACGACAGGTACAGAGAGAACAGGCTGAGAGCACAGTGGGACGAGAGACAGAGCATGCACATCCATGTCCACACACAAAGCGGCTTTAAGCCCAGAGAAGGTAGACACAGTTCTCCAAGACTGTAAGTCAGAACTTCAGAAAGATGCTTTAGAATCAAGGAATGGCTTCCATTAGACCTTACATCTGTACCAAAAGCTAGAAATAAATAATAATCTATTTGCCTCAAGAACAAAACAAAATCAGAAATGCTGATGTTTGCCCCACGTTGGTAGCAAAGCTGTACTTATGTGATGTGGGAGACAGACGCCTGGCCAGATAGGTTTTCTGTCAAGGAAATCCAATCATGCAAGGCATTAATTTTAGTAAGCCAAATGGGAGTCCTGTGAGACTGGACTGTTCCCTCCCCGCCATGAAAACAGCCCCCAGCTGAACCTGCAACGGACAGGGCCCCTGGGACGCCCTGCTGTCTATGTGAGCTGGATTTTTTTTAAATTTATCAAGGTAGGGTCTCACTCTAGCCCAGGCTGACCTGGAATTCACTATGTAGTCTCAGGATGGCCTTGAACTCATGATGATCCTCCTACTTCTGCCTCCCGAGTGCTGGGATTAAAGGCGTGCACTACACCCAGCTCTGTCCATGTTACACAGCTTTGTCAACACTCCCCCAGAGAGGAAGAATAAGACTTATATGACTCAGAAAGCTAAGGAAACATACAACTCAGGAAGTTCCTGAAACCTGTTAAGATTCATGGGCCCCCCCTCCCCCCAGCCCCACTGCCCGAGGTTATTGATATAAGCAGGAAACCACTGATGAGCACAGGGACTCTTCAGCAGAGCTCCCTACAAGTTGTGAAGGCAGAAGGACCAGAAATTTAAGGCCACCATTAGCTATCAAAGAGCCTGAGGCTAACTTGGGCTACTTGATACCCTGTCTGTCTGTATGTATATGTATGTATGTATGTGTATACACACACACACACACATACGTGTGTATACACACACCATGTTAACTGGTGGTGGTACCTTCCATGCTCACAGCTTTCTTCTGGAGCCAGCCCTGTCCTCATTTTACAGAGAGAAAACTGGACAGCTGCTCAAGGCCACAGCGAGGGTCAAGGGCAAACCCACAGTCCTTCCCCGGGAGCGGTAAAGCCAGAGGCCAGGCTCCGCAGGCTTATCTCTAACCCGTAGCTCATGGCTGAGTCTGAGCTGGGTGCTGCTGGGATCTCTACCTCTTTGAACCTGACCCTCGCTTGGCACAAAATACTTTGGACGGACCACCTCTCCGCAAATGTGAGGCGACGTCACAAGCGCAGCCTGAGCCCAGAATATCAGTCTGATGGCGTTACAATGAATGGCAGGTTAGCCAAAAGGACACTTACAGCCCAGCCCTCTCCTCTGGTCGCCAGTGCCTTTGAAGTCTGTCTCAATCTCGTACCCACGTGAGCAGTAAGAGTCTGGTTCCTTGGAGCACCATGTCCCCAGTGTCAACTGAAGGCATCCGCTCCGGCCTCTCCGAGCATGCTCAGTGGGGCAGACAGAAGATTCTGTTTAATTTACTTAGTGCTGAGCACACAGCGGCAGCCAAGACAAGCCCACAGCATGTTGTCAAGGGGAGGGTCTACGGTAAGTCAGGGAAAGAAAGCTGCAGAGACCCTTCACGTCACCCACACCCAGCTTGTGGCAGGTAAAGACACAGGGCATTTCTGCCGTGAGGCCATGACGGCTGTGGCCCACTTGACGGAAACCAGAATCACAGCTGAGGGGTTATGTAGATTAGACTGCGTGTTTGTTCATAAGGATTGTCTTGATTAGGTTAATTGAGGTGGGAAGACCCATCTCAACTGTGCGTGGCTCCATTCCATTAGCTGGGGTCCTGGATGTATAAAAAGGAGAGAGCTAGACTGGAGAGATGGCTTAGTGGTTAAGGTACTTGCCTGCAAAGCCAAAAGACCCAGGTTCAATTCTCCAGGACCCACGTAAGCCAGATGCACAAGGTAGAACATGGGTCTAGAGTTCGTTTGCAGCAGCTGGAGGCCCTGGCACACCCATTCTCTCTCCCTCCCTATCTGCCCCTCCTCAAATAAGTAAATCAAAATGAAAAAAGCAGAGAGCTGACCGAGCATCGACACTCACGTCTCTCTGCTTCCTCACTGTGGACTGAATGGGACCAGCTGCCTCCTGCCCCTGCCATCAGTCCTTCCCCACCCTCATGGACTGCGGCCTGGAACTGTGAGTGAAATAAATCCTTCTCCCTTACACTGGTTTCTGTCTGGTGTTTTGCACCAGCAATGGGAAGTTGACTGATAAAATGGTCGCATTTGGAATAGCACACTCTTCTCCATTCTCATACCCAGGAATGGCTGCCCTGGACTCCCTGGAGGGCAGGAAGAGCACTGGCATTGCCCGTCTTCAGTGTGACTCTCCAGCTGGACCTGCCCCTGTGTGGTGTCCTGTTCCTACCTCGTTCTGTGGGCACCTACAGCTAATAGGGGCCCTGGGTTTCTGGCTGGCCCTGGTCCCCCTAACTCCCTGATGGGAACTTGGCATCTCCTCTGCCAGCTAATGCCAACCATCCACAGAGGAGGTCCAGGCTCAGTGGTGACCACAGACAGGAAGAGCCCAGACCCCGGGCCCACAGCAAGGTGACTGTGCTGTGCGCCCTGGCCTGTGGCCTAACTGCAGGTGACGAGGCTTGCCCCGCCCCACACGTGACTCGCCCTCCAGGTGCAGATTCTCTCACCGTCACTTCTCAGTGTCAGCGCAGGGCCAGGCTAGGATGTACGAATACACATGGCCCTTGCAAAACCGTTCCCTTCGTGAGATTCAGTTTAACTCCTTTCAGAATGATTTTTTTTTTAAAGTAGCCTACAGAGCTGGGGAGATGGTTGTGTGGATAAAGAGCTTGCTGTGCGAGTGTGAGTACTTGAGTTTGGAATCCCACATCCCATGTGCTGTAGCACCGATGTCCGTTCCCAGCCGCCCAGGGCTAGAAGGGAGGTGGAGACACGAGAACCATCTGGAAGCTCACAGACTAGCCAGCCTGGGGGACTTGGGGGTGAGCAATGAAAGACCATGTCTGAAACAAGATGGAAGGTGGGGACACCTGAAGTTGCCCTCTGACCTTCACACATAGCTGTGGCACACTCATGCCCACAAACATGCACACACATATGTGTATATGCGTGCGCACACACACACACACACACTGTAGCCCATGGGCATCTTCATTTTTTCTAAGCTGGTACAAAACTCTCCGTGTTCCCCGGACAATATGTGCTCTCCCTCCTCTGTGTCCTACCTGGCCCCCTCCCACACCACTCGCAGTCTCTCCCCACTGCGCGGCAGGACCCGGAGGTCACGAGTCAACTACACACAGCACAAGTGCCACCTCCCTTTTCTCCTGGAGGACAGCGGTGGCCCGCAGGCACACAGGACCTGGCGGGAGTGTCAGTGTTGTAGAGGCTCACCCAGAGGGTGGCGGGCGCTCGGCGTCCTCCCGGGGGGGTTGTGCTCCCCTTCGCGCTGCCGCTCCGAGGCTGGGGCCACTCGGGCTCCTCCACCCGCCTGCCGTCTTTGTCCTTCTGCTTCCGTATGATCTGGGAAAATGAGGACACGTTGCCAGAGAAGCTTCTGGAGCAATGTGCAGAAGCTGGTAGCATCTTTGGTTGTTTCGTTTTCGTTTTTCTGAGGTAGGGTCTCATTCTAGCCCAGGCTGACCTTGCATTCTCTATGTAGTCTCAGGCTAACCTCACACTCACAGAGATCCTCCTACCTCTGACTCCCAAGTGCTGGGGTTAAATGCGTGTACCATTAAGCCCAGCTGGATTTTTTCTTTCAGCCACTCAAGAACTTAGTTTCAACAGTACCCCAGCCTGTTTCAGATATGTCTTGCACTGAAAGGGTACCATACAGTCTGCAGAGATGGCTCAGCAATTAAAGGCACTTGCTTGCTGGCCCAAGTTCAGTTCCCTAGTGCCCACATAAAGCCAGATGCACAAAGTGGCATATACATCTGGCATCCATTTGCAGTGGCAGGAAGCCCTAGTGTGCCCATACTCACCTTCTGTCTGTCTCTTTTCTCTCTGTCTCTGTCTTGTTCAATAAAATAAAAATATATGTAAAAAAGAATATGGCACCATATGGCCTTGATGACCTGAAGCTCTTTACAGTTGACCAGCATGGCTTTCCGGCTGTATCTACAAACCTCACAGTCCACAGTTCACAGTCCACAGTTCTTATTGCGTTTAGGTCTTTCAACTCTGACCAGAATAGTCCATGAAGCTGTACTTACAGCACTGAAAGGCATTGCTTAGGCCAAGGTTTCAAATTCTTCCATATTCTTCTTGAAAATCAGCTCCAAAAGGCCAAAGCCACACAGTCAGGTGTCTATCAACAACCCCACTCTCGGTACCAACTATACTGTTGCAGTCAGGTTCCCATTGCTGGCAGAAATCACCTGACCTAAAGCAACTTTTGGGAAAAGGGGTTTTATCTGGCTTACAGACTCAAGGGGAAGCTCCATGATGGCAGTGAAAAATGATGGCATGAGCAGAGGGTGGACATCACTCCCTGGCCAACATAAGGTGGACAATAGCAACAGGAGAGTGTGCCAAACACTGACAAGGGGACACTGGCTACAACTCCCATAAGCCCACCCCCAACAATACACTGCCTCCAGGAGGCGTTAGTTCGCAAATCTCCATCAGCTGGGAAGCTAGCATTCAGAACACCTAAGTTAATGGGGGACACCTGAATCAAACCACCACAAATGGGGCGCCTGCCCAGGAGCAGAGCTGGGTCCAGGAAAGGCATGTCCTCATGTGCAGGGCAGGACCGGTCACATTTGCTCAGCCCGGTTTCTGAGCTGCTGTGGACCACAGGCCTCCTGCGCCCCTCCTTGCCCCACTTTGCCAGAGGGAGGCTGTGCTCTGTCCCCTTCTCCTCCCGTGCCTCAAGGAAGGTCGTAGGTCTCCAGCCACCGAATGTGGATCCAATGTCCTTTGAACTATGCTTGGATGCGACCTTTGGGAGACTTTGGGTGGGGTGGGGAGTGTCCTTGGCATATGGACAGGGTACACACTACTGTTACTTCTGTTGCAGGGAGGATGATTTTTGTCAACATTGTTGTTTTTGGTTCTTCAAGGTAGGGTCTCGCTCTAGCCCAGGCTGACCTAGAATTCACTATTTGGTCTCAGGCTGGCCTTGAACTTACAGAGATCCTCCCGAGTGCTGGGATTAAAGACATGCGCCACCACACTTGGCAGAGAGGGAGGTAGGAGAGAATGGGCACACCAGGGCCTCCAGCCACTGCAAATGAACTCCAGATGTGTGTGCTGCTTTGTGCATCTGGCTTTAAGTGGGTACTGGGGAACTGAATTCAGGTCGTTGGACTTTATAGGAAGCACCTTAACCACTGAGTCATCTCCCTGGCCCATATCAACATGCTTTATGTAGCCCTTGGTCTGATGCCACTGCAGGTCCTCCAACTTTAGGGAAAATAGATTCCCTGGGCTTTGGTACTGAGCTTCACCTAAGGTTGGCCAAGGGCATGTGGGGAGGGAACAGGGACGGCAGCCATGGTGGAGCCCATGGCTGGCTTCCTCTTGCTCCCTGTGCTTTAGTCATCGCATGAGTGAGTGGCTCCATACTCCTGGTTTGTTCTCCAGCTTCCCAAGTCCCTGGCCTGGCCTCAGAGGCCACCTGTGGCCATCTGGACTGTCAGGGCCACTTACCTTCTGTAGGATTGTTGTGGCCAGTTCCTCCGTTAGCTCCTCCTTGTGGTCCCGCAGGTAACTGGCCTCGTTCTGTTTGTCCTAGGGAGGGAAGAATGCAGAGAGGGTTAGGATGTGGTAATTACTACCAGGAGTGGGGGTCTCACATGGCCTTCATCAAGACCATTGCAACATAAACCTCCTGACCACCTGCGCTCTGGCGCCCAGAGCTCACTGACTAGACGAGCTGGCCAGCAAGCCCCAGGGATCCTCTTGTCCCCACCTGCCAGCACTGGTATTGTGGGTGTGCACCACCATGCCTGGTCTCTATGAGGTGCTGAATTCAGGTCCTCGTGTTTGTGCTGTAAGTATCTGACCCACTGAGCCATCTCCCCAGGGCCCCTTGTCTGTGGTTTAAATGCCGAGACTTCCATCTCTACCTCCCACCAGCCAGGAAGCCGTACCAGACTGTCCCCATGGGCTTCTGCCTTGGAGATGGCTTCCTCAATGGCCTCTTCAGCCACTCGTAAGGCAACAGCCAAGGTGTCCATCATGCTATGTCCTGGAGAGGAAGAGGACACACAGCGGCATGTCACAGGACTGCTCCACGTTGAGCCTGTCTGCTTAAAGCCTCGGGGGTTCCAGTCCAAACTCCAGCTGCTTCTGGCACGACACGACTCCCTTGACCTTCCCAACCACCTAGTGGCTGCCTCTCACGCATCATCTGCACCTCACACCCAGCACAGCAGGTTAGCTGTAATTTTGAGGTCCCCCTCTTTATGGCTCTGTTGTCTCACTCCTCTGTCCTTTCTAGGAAATCAAACTGGTTCCTGGAGATGACGACAATAACACATCTCCATCTACTTCCTCAGAGAGCTTAGGTTTCATTTTGTGCACATATTGTACCACTGGTGTTAACAGGGATAGAAGTTATTAACTATCCTGAGGGGGCTGGAAAGATGGCTCAGTGGTTAAGGCACTTGCCTGCAAAGCCTAAGGACCCAGGTTCAATTCCCCCTGTACCCACATAAAGCCAGATGCACTAGGTGGTGCATGTGTCCTGGATTTTGTTTGCAGTGACTAGAAGCCTTGGTATGCCCACTCTCTCTCCCTCTCTCTAGCTGCCTCTTTCTCTCTCTCTCTCTCAAATAAATAAACAAAATATTTTTGAAAATTAAAAGTCCTAAGGGCACTGGCTGTGCCTAGTGGCTTGGTGTGTGTGTGTGTGCATGTATAGTCACATGTGTGTGTGGTGTGTGTATATATGTATGTTCATATGCATGTGGGTGCGTATGTATGTTTATATGTGTATGTACACGTGTCTCCGTATGTTCATGTGTGTGGGGGGTGCCTGTGTGCAGAGGCCAGAGGTTGATGTCGGGTGTCTTTCTCATTCACTCTCCACCTCGTCCTTTGAGACACAGCCTCTCATTCAACCTGGAGCTCCCAGCTTTGGCTGGGAAAGCTAGCTCCAAGCCCTAGGGATCCTTCTGTCTCTGCCTCCCCAGTTACTGAGATGACAGGCATGCCCTTTCAGTGAGGCTGGGGAGATGGTTTAGCAGTTACAGGGTGCTTGCCACTGGAGCACGAAAGCTCAGGCAGGAGCACTGAACCCAGCACCCCGAAACTCACACAAAAACTGGGCGTGGCCACGCCTATCTGTAATGCCAGCTCACAGTGCATGGACACTGCAGCATCGCTGGGCCCCACTGATGGACAGAAGCTCCTAGTGGAGGGAGGGACCTGATTTCAGGGAAAGTACCGGAGTAGCAATAAGAAAAGAACACCCGACATTCTCCTCTGGCCCCTGCTCATATGTGCATGGGGCACACACCTCTGTACACACACCACACCACACATGCAAAAACCAGTGTAACTGTCTTTTTAAAAATATTATTTACTTATTTATTTATTTACTTGACAGAGAAAGAGGCAGAGGGGGAGAGAGAGAATGGGCACACCAGGGTTTCCAGCCACTGCAAACAGACTCCAGACACAAGTGCCCTCTTGTGCATCTGCCCAATGTGGGTCCTGGGGAACAAACCTGGGTCCTTTGGCTTTGCAGGCAAATGCCTTAACTGCTAAGCCATTTCTCCAACCCTGCAATTGTCTTTTTAGTGAACTGTTTCTTGGAATATGGTAACAGACTCTCCTCTCTCTTTTCTCCTTCCTACCCTTCTCTCCAGAATCTGCTACGTTTGCCCAGGCTGGCCTGAACTCAAGAATCTCCCGCCTTTGCCTCCTGCGTAGCTGGGGTCACAGGATGCATACCATCACACCCATCTACTACCCCAGAAGTCCATGCTACATCAGGTGCAGGGATGTGGGTCTGAAAGGGCTGGGTGCCTGTGTCTCTCCATCCCCCCCACTAACTTCAACCTCCTGTTTCCATTTATAATCTTCCAGTCGAGGGCTATCAACACATGCAAATCTCTAAGCTGAAAACATTGTGAAATGAGACAGTGTGCAAATGCATCAATTCATTAATTAATCACTCACTCAACGCTTGAAAAAAGCCAAGCTTCTAAAGAGGCAACCACAGACAGAAGGTGGCATCTGGTAAACACGCAAGCTCTAGCACCAGCCCAGTTAGAGACAAAGTGATCTAACCAGCAGATGGGTGTGTCACAGACCAGCTATGGCAGTCAGGACAGACCTACTCAGAGGAGACCCAGCCTGGAGGTCTGCACACCGCACTGTGGTTGACCAAACACGCAGTTTCTCCAAACTCTCAATAAGTAAGATCCTATATAATCTAAAATCTGGATTTCCTGCCCCACTAAGTATCCTTCCTTCCTAGAGACAGACACCATGTTTTTTTTTTTTTTTTTTTTTTTTAGTTTTTAGTGCATAGATTTTTTTAAACATTTTAAACTTTTAAAAGTATTTTTATTTACTTATTTGGGGGACAGAGGGGCAGATAGAGACATAGATAGACAAATAGATAGGTAGACAGACAGACAGACAGATAGGTAGATAGACAGGGAGAGAGAGAATGGGCGTGCCAGGACCTCCAGCCACTGCACATGAACTCCAGATGCATGTGCTGTCTTGTGCATTTGGCTTACACGGGTCCTGGGGAAATGAACTTGAGTCCTTTGGCTTTGCAGGCAAGTGCCTTAACCACGAAGCCATCTTTTCATCCCACTATTGTACAAAATAATGGATTTCATTGTGACATTTCTGTATATCACAAAATATGTTTTGCAAACAAATAGTTTTATTTGTGTGTGTGTGTGTCTTGTTGCTAAAAACAAATGGCACATGTTTGTGCCACTATTTGCATCTGGATTTATGTGGGTGGTGGGGACTTGAACCCAGGCTGGCAGGTTTTGCAAGCAAGCGCCTTTAACCATGAAGCCATCTCCTCAGCCCACATAATGTATTTTAATAATTTTTCACCCACTAGTGTATTTGATACCAAGAATATGCAGGGTTCTTGTGGTAAAAAGTACTTTTGTGGGTGAAATACGAGTCTGCTCAGTACAGTGTTCCTGCCATGCATCCCCTCCCCAGTTAAGATCTGGGGTGGTCTCCAGGGATGCCCTGATGGACAAGCTGAGTCCACGAACTCGTGTGTTTTCCAGACTATTATGATCAGGCACATGGGTGGTGGGGACAGTCATCAAGTCCCACAGAACCCTGGGGAGTGAGCAGCTGGGGCTGTGACCAGAAAGGCTCTGTATGTTATGTCTAGTTCTTGTCTGGCAGTGATATGCGAGAGTGGTTACCCCGTGGAGGCTCAGGCTGCTGTTTCGGAGAAAAGAACTGCTGTTGGTGCTGAGGGGAAGGTATGAAGGTAGAAGGATGAAGTTCAGCAAACTAGTTACACGGTAGATGATCAATTCTGGCCAATTCTGTGACATCTTTGCTGGGGCGCAGCACCCACTTACTGAATCCAGCACAGCTCTGTGTGCTGTGGTTAACATCCGATGAGGTAATGTGAGGGTGGACTTCCTTCAATCACTTAAAACATTTTGAAAGCAAAAGCCAAGGTTTCCCAGAGAAGAAATCCTAGGTAAGATTGAAGCATCAACTCCTGCTTGGGTTTTCAGCCTGCTTACAATGAAGTGTGTGTGTGTGTGTGTGTGTGTGTGTGTGTGTGTGTGTGTGTTTTATGTTGGCTGTGTACATAGCTTTATATCTTTTCTTTTGGTTTGTTTCCAAGGCAGGGTCTCACTTCATCCAAGGCTCACCTGGAACTCATTCTGTAGTCCTAGGCTGGTCTTAGATCTCCTTGAACTCACAGTGATCCTCCTACCTCTGCCTCCCAAGTGCTGGGACTAAAGGTGTGCACCATCAAGCCTGGTTTATTGGTTATATTTCTCTAGGGAATTCTGTCTGGCACATGGTCACTGGGCAGGGAATTGCTCAGGTCATGAACCTTAGAATAGAAAGAAAAAGATTAGGGCTGGAGAGATGGCTTAGTGGTTAAGTGCTTGCCTGTGAAGCCTAAGGACCCTGGTTCAAAGCTCAATTCCCCAGTACTCATGTAAGCCAGATGCACAAGGGGGCACATGCATCTGGAGTTCATTTGCAGTGGCTGGAGGCCCTGGTGCGCTCTCTCTCTCTCTCTCTCTCTCTCTGCCTCTTTCTCTGTCTGTTTCTCTCAAATAAATTAAATTAAATTAAAGTAGAAACAAATAAGAATATTAGGCTGGAAACAGTACTTAGGTACTTGGATGGCTAGGTGGAAGTTGGCAGAGGACCTGACGAAGAGATGACACTTGCTGGTGGACCTAATGACTGAGGATACACTGAGGCCAAGAACCCTGCCAATCTTCAGGTTCCAGTGACCAGGCACTAAAAATCTCACTCTAGGATTGTGGGTTGAAATCAACGATGGGCATATCATGCATGGGCTCAGCAGTGAAGAGAGATGCCAGGGAGGTCTTTATGATGTGTGCGATCCTGCAGGGAGGTTGTTGGCAGCAATGATGTAGGTGGTGGAGTCTTCATGAGAAATGGAACCAATGGAATGCACACAGAAGACTGGAAAATTCTATCTACAGTCCAGATCATAGCTTCATGTATAGACTAGATTCATGTGTAATCTAGAATTATGCTGGTATAGAAAATAGAAATAAATCAGTAAGATTGGAAATCTACCTAATTCAATCTATCTAACATCTATCATCTCTGTCCTACTATTACTTGTCATTTAGCAATCTGTCTGCCATATAGTTATCTATGTCATTTAGCTACCATATCTATCTATATATCCATACATATATCTATCTTCTGTCCATATCTATTATCTATCTACTATCTATCTATTGTCAGTATCTATTATCATTATTCTGTCCATATGTCCATCCGTCCATTTAATACGGGAACTGGCTCTCACAATTACACAGACCAAGAAGCCTCATCACATGTGTCTTCAAGCTGATGTCCCAGGGAAGGTGACAGTATCATTCAGTCTGAGAAATGAGGAAATCATTGGTCTAAATCCCAGAGTCTGAAGACCCAAGGACAAGGAACTCTGATGTCCAGGGGCAGGAAAGGATGGATGTCCCAGCCCCAGAAGAGACTGAGTGACTCCACCCTTCCTCCATCTTTTTGTTCTAACAGAATATTGGATGAGACTCCACCTCGCTGGTGACAGCTGACCTTCCTCCAGGACTCAGATGACTAATCTTTTCTGGAAACATCATCACAGACATGTTTGCAAATATTACAGGATGTGAATGGGAGACCACAACAGTATCTGAAAGTGGTTCTAGCTCTCCAACTTCCCAGCATAAGCTGAGGCAACCTTACCTTCTGACTGCCTGTAGAATGTTGAGTCACTGCCTGAAACACTCCCTTCATTCTCCAGGTTTGTCTCAAACAAGCCTCCTCCTAGAGAGAGAAAAATAGGACTGTTAAAGGTCTCTGACAACCACTGACTTGGTAATTAACTGTGATGCTGTAAATATGTTAAGTGACGATAGATAGACAGATAGACAGACAGATAGATAGAATAAATGAAAGTAGGGTTTATTCTTCCATCTTATTTATCAACACTAAGCAGAATCATATATTTTTGTCAGGTTGCCTGAAAACTAGTTATATTAAAGTCCACATGGTGGAGACATTTCAGAGGCAAAATGGATTTTACACTGAGGGTTCTGGGGCATTAAACATCCCTTAGGCACTGTAGACTTTGCACATTACCGTCTGACAATTAAATTCTAAAAATAAGTACCCCTAGATGGAACTGAAGAGGGAGCTGTCATTTCCAGAACTTAGCTGAACTAATGAAGGTAAAGATCTAGCTGAAATTCGGTCTTGGCCCACCTTAGAGTAACCCAGAATCTATAAAACATACCTACACTGGGTCCCCCTCCAGAGCTTCGTAAGTCATGCCCCAGGGCTGGAAGATGATCTTAGGCACTGAAATCCCCCCCCAAACTCTGTGATTCCCCTGTGTCATCAAGACTGAAGATGGCAACCCCAAGAGCAGGGCAGTGATAGGTGAATCTGATGGCAATGACCCTTCAGTCATCTCACATCTCCAGGTGGCCCCCTAAGCACTGGGAGATGTCGCCATACTTGAGGGAGTAACTGCATTTCCTACAGGGAATGTGGAGCATGTGACACTGTTTTAGGACTGTGTGATACTATTTCATAAACTCCCTACTGTGTGCTTATATCCATGTTTAACAAGAATCAATCTTAGTTGAAGTGGAGTTACTATTACTCACTAAGAGGGGCAGTAGGCACCTTCAGGGCAGGCTCCTATATTAATAAACTTTCAGAATATCCTTTTATTTATTTTGAGCTGAAATGTTATGGTGTAAGCTTAGCATGCCCACAGGCATTCCTGTATTTCTTTATTTTTTTAAGTGTGTGTGTGTGTGTGTGTGCATGTGTGTGTGTCAAGGCCAAAGGTCAACATCAGCTGCCCTCAGTTGTTCTTGACCTTATTCTTTGAGTCAGGGTCTCTCACTGTTGCTCAAGATCACAGATTTGGTTTAACTAGCCAGTCAGTGAGCTTTAGGGATTCCCCTGTCTCCTCCTCCTCAACATCGGGATCACAGGTACATGCCATGGTGGGCTCTGGGGATCTGAATTCATGTCCTCACGCTTGCATGGCAAACACATTACTCACAGAGCCATCTTCCCATCACTTTCATCTTCTCAATGTGTGCTTGTTCCATGTCCTTAAATTGAGCATGCTCAGGAATATACTCCTTAACTGAGCATGCTCAGGAACGGGCCAGCTCCTGCATGACTATGTATCAGCCCCATGAATAAACCCCCGTGCTTCCTTTGTTTTGGGGGTGCGGGGGGGGGCGGACGATTTCTTTGCTTTGGAAATAACGTTCGGATGTACTTGCCTCCTGTAGGTAATAAATCCTCCTCTTTTATACTTTGGCTGTGTTTATCTTGGTTTTGCACTCACCAAGATTTGAACCCACTGAATTGCCAATTATCTTACAATAACCAATTCTTTTTATTTATTTGTTTGTTTTTTACCATTTAGTGTATGTGGGGTGTGTGGGGGGGAGCTGTATATATGGGTGTGTGTTTGTGTGTGTGTCACAGCACATGGGTAGAGGACTGAGGACCACCTCAGGTGTTTATTCTCTTCTTCTCCTTTGTTGGAGTCCGAGTCTCTCTAGTGGTTTCTGTTTTTGCCACTCTGTGCAATGAGCTCTGGATTCTCCTGGCTCCGCCTCCCGCTACCATGGACGTGTTGTGATTACGGATGTGTGCGCCAGTGTGCATCCGACTTGACAAGGGTGCTGGGGAGCTGAACTAGAGCCGCTGGCTTGCAAACAAGCACCTTTCACCACTGGGCAACATTTCTATGAGATGTGTATGTTGATATGCATAAAGTGTGTTTAAGATTGAACTAGTGGGCTACTAAGGACATGGGACATGGGTGGGCCAGGCATTGAGCATTTTCTGGAACACAGAAACAAGAGGCCACTGCTTCCCCATCATAGTCTACAGGGGAGGCAGCGTGTAGATGATCCTGGAGTGTGCTGAGATGCTGTGTCTGAGGCCCCGAGGAAGGGGGCTGGGCCACAGGGGACCTGGCCCCCGTAGCTTCTCCAACCCTGGCAGAGGCTTATTTCCAGACAATGACTGTCCTTTCAAAGTGGAATCTGCAGTATGAAGCCCCTGCATTGGGCCACCTAGGCCATCTTTCTACCCCCTCCATCGACATCACTTTGGAGAGAAGAGAAAAGAAATAAGAACTGTCCTCTGTTCTACAGGACACCCACACGCGTCTGCGCTTTCCTCCTCAGCTTGGGTTAAGTGATAGAGAAACTTATGAAGTTGTATTTGAGGGCATGTAACAGACCAGAGGATGCAATAGAGGGAAGAAAGGATAGGATACAAATGAAAGTTGACCCTCCAGAATGTTTGAACCATTTTTATATATCTTTTCAGGTCCCCAAACTACCCTAAACAGTATCACAGTATCAGTTTTATTTTCTTTTATAGATTTACCTACTATCTGTCTGCCTGTCTGTCTATCTATCTATCTATCCATCCTCTATTATCTATCTATCCTCTATCATCTATTTATCCTCTATCTATCATCTATCTATCTATCCTCTATCATCTATCTATTCTCTATCTATCTATCTGTCTATCTATCTATCATCTATCTATCTAGCCATCCTCTATCATCTATCTATCTATCTATCTATCTATCTATCCATCATCTATCTATCTATCTATCTATCTATCTATCTATCTATCTATCTATCATATATGTAATTAATTAGCGTATGGGCTCATACATGCCACCGCAGGTGTGTGGAGGTCAGAGGACAACCTCTGGTGTCTAAGCTCTTCTTCCACTGTCTTTGAGACAGGGACTCTTGCCACTGCGGACAAACACTAGTCCAGCTGGCCAAGAGCTTCAGATTCTCCTGACTCCACCTCCCATTGCCACAGCCGTGTTGGGAACACAGACGCACGCACCGCTTCACATCCAGCTTTCCCTGTGAGCTGGAGAACTGAATGCCCACGGGCAGGCTTTGCAAACAAGTGCCTGTATTTACTGAGCCACCCCCCCCAGCCCACAGCATCAGTTCTAAAGCTTTATTTCTCTCTCTCTCTCTCTCTTTTACTTCCACTTTTAAAGAAAGCCTTTTAGAGTAACCCACGAAGGAGAAATAAAAATGCTAGGCAGAAACACCTGGCATCGCTCTCCCAGCTGGGGGCTTCCTGGGTAGCTTGAAAGACAAAACCTAACAGCAACCACGGGGCCTGGCGATGCTCTGAGTGCAACACCTCCGTGCCAGCCTCACCCTCTACCTGAGCGGCTGGCATGTCTTTTATTTTTACATAGAAAATCACCCAAGACTTTATTGAGACTATAAGAATGCACAATAATGAGGGTGAATAAGCTCCCAATGAGATGGAGATTTTTCTCTTCTTTTTCCCAATTTCTCAGACAAAAACTTCACCTGAGTCAGCAGAGTGACGAGAAGTTACTCTACACAGGAAAATGCAGGCCTGAGGGGTGGGGGAGGGGAGGACACGTGCCCCTGTTCTGACAACCATTCTTACCCCTGGCTGCCGCATGAATATAATTCCACATTCTCATTAACTTGGTTGTCTTAAATACAGACAAGCTAGGTAAAGTATAACCTCCCAGCATCCTAAGAGGATGCGGGCCCTCTCCTAACTTTCCCATTCCATCAGATGCTGAGCCCAGGAAACAGGGTGCTGGGGGAGGCAGGAAGAGCAAATGAGGGCATGTGAATATCCTGAGTGTAGGCCTAGCCCCGCGTAACCCAGCGGAAAGTGACTTTCCAATGTCCTAGTTATTGACAGATGATGGTTAAGAATCACATTTCTAGGGATCTAGAATTAAAATACCTGCTGCTATAACATAGATGTGGTCACTTTAAGAGTCCCTGCTGCCCAAGACCAAGGCCAAGTGGGAGAGCAAGACCAGCCTGCTTACTGTCTGGGACCCTCAAAGCCACCTGAGTCCTGGCCTTGGGTCCTACCTAGTGCCTGCCGCCATGGTTCCTAGCCACGTGATGTGGAACTAAGCCCCTCCCCAGGAAACTTATCTACTTGCTTGGTGTGTGTGCACACGTGTGCCACAGCACTCAAGTGAAGGTCACAGGACACCTTTGGGGTTGGTCCTTGCCTTCCACTGTGTCTCACTTGTTTACGGCTCCATTATCCAGCCTCCAGGAAGTTCTCCTTTCTCCACGCCCCTTCTTGCTGTAGGTGCACTGGGATTGCAGAAACCCGCCACGGCTTCCAGTTTTACATGGGGTCCGGGGATCTGAACTCAGGTCCTCAGGGTTGCACAGCAAGTGCGTGTTCACTGAGCCATCTCCCCAGCTCCGAAAACACTTATAAAAAGCATGAACTTCCCTTTGTTCTTCAGAAAACCGAAGCCCCTCTTGACTCAGGCCTTGGTGTTCCCACCATGCTCTTCTGTGGCACTCACTGCCCTCCTTCCTGGGATTCTGGGCCCTGCCCAACCCCTCAGCTTTGGGACCCCGTCATGTTGCCTGTGGCGTGATGTCAGCTGTTCTAACACAGAGCCACTCTGAAGAGCAGTTCATCCCCGCACTTCTCTCTTGGGCCAGCCAATATCTATCACTCACAGTTTGCAGAGGTATTTTGGTCTTTGCAGCTCCCAATTAATATGTCATCTCCAGTCTACTATGGATGCTCAAAACCAGAGTCAAAGCCGGGCGTGGTGGCGCACGCCTTTAATCCCAGCACTCGGGAGGCAGAGGTAGGAGGATTGCTGTGAGTTCGAGGCCACCCTGAGACTCCATAGTGAATTTCAGGTCAGCCTGAGCTAGAGTGAGACCCTACCTCGGAAAACCAAAAAAAAAACCCAGAGTCGAAACTTAGCAGAGGGGCTGGAGAGATGGCTTAGTGGTTAAGGAGCTTGCCTGCAAAGCCTAAGGACCAAGGTTCGATTCCCCAGTACCCACATAAGCCAGATGCACAAGGTGGCACATGTGTCTGGTGTTCATTTGCAGTTGCTAGAGGCCCTGGCACACCCATTCTTCTCTCTCTCTCTCTCTCTCTCTCTCTATATATATATATATATATATATATATATCCTTCCTAAACAAATTAATTAATTAATTAAATGATCTCCTTAAAAAAACTTAATAGATGGGCTGAAGAAATGGCTTAGCAGTTAAGGCACTTGCCTGTGAAGTCTAAGAACCTAGGTCTGATTCCCCAGGACCCACGTAAGCCACATGCACAAGGTGGCACATGTATCTGGAATTCATTTGCAATGGCTGGAAGCCCTGGCATGTCCATTTCTCTCTCTCTCTCTCTCTCTCTCTCTGCCTCTTCCTCACTCTTTCACTGTCTTCTCCTTTCTAAAATAAATAAAAATATATAAAAAAAAACAACTTAGCAGAGCCTTTGTCCCCATCCTTGGCACCTAGGGTTTAAGCAAGTGTCTCTGTCCCAGCCTCCTGCTGCCCTCCCAGACACTGAAGCAGGCAGCGTGGTACCTAGGATGTCGAAGCCCGTGCCACTCTCCAGCCGGTGTTTCCGGTACAGGTTTTTTAGGACCTTGGCACTGCCAAAACGCTTGAAGCGGCTCTTCACGTGATTGTAGAACCATTCCAGAGACTGGGTCCTCAGAAGCCTGAGAAAACAGAGTTAGACAACAGAAAATGAATTACTACGCAGTGAACTGCAGAAGTGCTTCAATGCTATGTAGATATTTCCGTTAAAACATGGAGTCTGGGGGCTAAAGAGATGGCTCAGTGGTTAAGATACATGCCTGCAATTTCTAATGACCCGGGTTCAATTAATTCCCCAGTGCCCATGTAAAGCCAGATGCACAAAGTGGCTCATGCATGTGGAGTTTGTTTGCAATGGATAGGCCTTACCATAGGACCATGCATTATTAATGCTCTGAGTAGATATATATAGAATAGAATAAATTCTGTTAAACTCATGGTATTGTAGACACAATACACCTCCTTAGATGGAAACACCCAAGACATTGTTCTTCATGAGTCAAGGATTTGACTTAGTGTCATATCAAAGGGGGAAATGGAAAATGGAATGTGAAAGCAATGGGATGACCCTTCTGTGCAATGCAGGTGTTTGCTGTTACCTAAGGAATGGGATGATCCCTCTGTGCAGTGCAGGTGTTTACTGTTACCTAAGGAATGGGATGATCTCTCTGTGCAGTGCAGGTGTTTGCTGTTACCTAAGGAATGGGATGATCCCTCTGTGCAGTGCGGGTGTTTGCTGTTAACTAAGGAATGGGATGATCCCTCTGTGCAGTGCAGGTGTTCGCTGTTAACTAAGGAATGGGATGATCCCTCTGTGCAGTGCAGATGTTTACTGTCACCTAAGGAATGGGATGATCCCTCTGTGCAGTGCAGGTGTTTACTGTTAACTAAGGAATGGGATGATCCCTCTGTGCAGTGCAGGTGTTTACTGTTAACTAAGGAATGGGATGATCCCTCTGTGCAGGGCAGGTGTTTACTGTCACCTAAGGAATGGGATGATCCTTCTGTGCTGTGCAGGTGTTTACTGTTAACTAAGGAATGGGATGATCCCTCTGTGCAGTGCAGGTGTTTACTGTCACCTAAGGAATGGGATGATC
This sequence comes from Dipus sagitta, assembly GCA_036346955.1. Taxonomy (NCBI): domain Eukaryota; kingdom Metazoa; phylum Chordata; class Mammalia; order Rodentia; family Dipodidae; genus Dipus; species Dipus sagitta. Next base: position 4,808,731 of record CM070786.1, read on the forward strand.
CTTCTGTGCTGTGCAGGTGTTTACTGTTAACCTATGGAATGGATGATCCCTCTGTGCAGTGCAGGTGTTTACTGTACCTAAGGAATGGGATGATCCCCTCTGTGCAGTGCAGGTGTTTACTGTTACTAAGGAATGGATGAACCCTCTGTGCAGTGCAGGTTGTTTACTGTTAACTAAGGAATGGGATGATCCCTCTGTGCAGTGCGGGGTGTTAACTGTTCACCTAAGGAATGGGGATGATCCCTCTGTGCAGTGCAGGTGTTTACTGTTAACCTAAGATGGGATGATCCCTCTGTGCAGTGCAGAGGTGTTTACTGTTACCTAAGGAATGGGATGATCCCTCTGTGCAGTGCAGGTGTTTACTGTTAACTAAGGAATGGGATGATCCCCTCTGTGCAGTGCAGGTGTTTACTGTTACCTTAAGGAATGGATGATCCCTCTGTGCAGTGCAGGTGTTAACTGTCACCTAAGGAATGGGATGATCCCTCTGTGCAGTTGCAGTTGTTTACTGTACCTAAGGAATGGGGATGATCCCTACTGTGCAGTGCAGGTGTTTTACTTGTCTACCTAAGGAATTGGATGATCCCTCTGTGCAGTGCAGGGTGTTTACTGTCACCTAAGGAATGGGGGGGGGGGTGGGGGGTGAAGGATGGATGATCCCTCTGTGCAGTGCAGGTGTTTACTGTTACCTAAGGAATGGGATGATTCCTCTGTGCAGTGCAGGTGTTTACTGTCACCTAAGGAATGCGGATGATCCCTCTGTGCAGTGCAGGTGTTTACTGTTACTAAGGAATGGATGATCCCTCTGTGCAGTGAGGTGTTCACTGTTAACTAAGGAATGGGATGATCCCTCTGTGCAGTGCAGGTGTTTACTGTAACCTAAGGAATGGGATGATCCTCTGTGCAGTGCAGGTGTTTACTGTTAACTAAGGAATGGATGATCCCTCTCTGTGCAGTGCAGTGTTTACTGTAACCTAAGGAATGGGATGATCCCTCTGTGCAGTGCCAGGTGTTTACTGTTAACTAAGGAATGGATGATCCCTCTGTGCAGTGCAGGTGTTACTGTTAACTAAGGAATGGGATGATCCCTCTGTTCAGTGCAGAGTGTTTACTGTTAACTAAGGAATGGATGATCCCTCTGTGCAGTGCAGGTGTTTACTGTTAACTAAGGAATGGGATGATCCCTCTGTGCAGTGCAGGTGTTTACTGTTAACTAAGGAATGGGATGATCCCTCTGTGCAGTGCAGGTGTTTACTGTAACTAAGGAATGGGATGATCCCTCTGTGCAGTGCAGGTGTTTACTGTTAACCTAAGGAATGGGATGATCCCTCTGTGCAGTGCAGGTGTTTACTGTTAACTAAGGAATGGGATGATCCCTCTGTGCAGTGCAGGTGTTCACTGTTAACTAAGGAATGGGATGATCCCTCTGTGCAGTGCAGGTGTTTACTGTCACCTAAGGAATGGGATGATCCCTCTGTGCAGTGCAGGTGTTTACTGTCACCTAAGGAATGGGATGATCCCTCTGTGCAGTGCAGGTGTTTACTGTTAACTAAGGAATGGGATGATCCCTCTGTGCAGTGCAGGTGTTTACTGTTAACTAAGGAATGGGATGATCCCTCTGTGCAGTGCAGGTGTTTACTGTCACCTAAGGAATGGGATGATCCCTCTGTGCAGTGCAGGTGTTTACTGTTCACCTAAGGAATGGGATGATCCCTCTGTGCAGTGCAGGTGTTACTGTCACCTAAGGAATGGGATGATCCCTCTGTGCAGTGCAGGTGTTTACTGTTAACTAAGGAATGGGATGATCCCTCTGTGCAGTGCAGGTGTTTACAGGTGTTTACTGTTAACTAAGGAATGGGATGATCCCTCTGTGCAGTGCAGGTGTTTACTGTTACCTAAGGAATGGGATGATCCCTCTGTGCAGTGCAGGTGTTTACTGTTAACTAAGGAATGGGATGATCCCTCTGTGCAGTGCAGGTGTTTACTGTTACCTAAGGAATGGGATGATCCCTCTGTGCAGTGCAGGTGTTTACTGTTAACTAAGGAATGGATGATCCCTCTGTGCAGTGCAGGTGTTTACTGTTAACTAAGGAATGGGATGATCCCTCTGTGCAGTGCAGGTGTTTACTGTCACCTAAGGAATGGGATGATCCCTCTGTGCAGTGCAGGTGTTTACTGTTACCTAAGGAATGGGATGATCCCTCTGTGCAGTGCAGGTGTTTACTGTTAACTAAGGAATGGGATGATCCCTCTGTGCAGTGCAGGTGTTTACTGTTACCTAAGGAATGGGATGATCCCTCTGTGCAGTGCAGGTGTTTACTGTCACCTAAGGAATGGGATGATCCCTCTGTGCAGTGCAGGTGTTTACTGTTAACTAAGGAATGGGATGATCCCTCTGTGCAGTGCAGGTGTTTACTGTTACCTAAGGAATGGGATGATCCCTCTGTGCAGTGCAGGTGTTTACTGTCACCTAAGGAATGGGATGATCCCTCTGTGCAGTGCAGGTGTTTACTGTCACCTAAGGAATGGGATGATCCCTCTGTGCAGTGCAGGTGTTTACTGTCACCTAAGGAATGGGATGATCCCTCTGTGCAGTGCAGGTGTTTACTGTCACCTAAGGAATGGGATGATCCCTCTGTGCAGTGCAGGTGTTTACTGTTACCTAAGGAATGGGATGATCCCTCTGTGCAGTGCAGGTGTTTACTGTTACCTAAGGAATGGGATGATCCCTCTGTGCAGTGCAGGTGTTTACTGTCACCTAAGGAATGGGATGATCCCTCTGTGCAGTGCAGGTGTTTACTGTCACCTAAGGAATGGATGATCCCTCTGTGCAGTGCAGGTGTTTACTGTCACCTAAGGAATGGGATGATCCCTCTGTGCAGTGCAGGTGTTTACTGTTACCTAAGGAATGGGATGATCCCTCTGTGCAGTGCAGGTGTTTACTGTTACCTAAGGAATGGGATGATCCCTCTGTGCAGTGCAGGTGTTTACTGTTACCTAAGGAATGGGATGATCCCTCTGTGCAGTGCAGGTGTTTACTGTCACCTAAGGAATGGGATGATCCCTCTGTGCAGTGCAGGTGTTTACTGTCACCTAAGGAATTGGATGATCCCTCTGTGCAGTGCAGGTGTTCACTGTTAACTAAGGAATGGGATGATCCCTCTGTGCAGTGCAGGTGTTCACTGTTACCTAAGGAATGGGATGATCCCTCTGTGCAGTGCAGGTGTTTACTGTTAACTAAGGAATGGATGATCCCTCTGTGCAGTGCAGGTGTTTACTGTTAACTAAGGAATGGGATGATCCCTCTGTGCAGTGCAGGTGTTTACTGTTAACTAAGGAATGGATGATCCCTCTGTGCAGTGTAGGTGTTTACTGTTAACTAAGGAATGGGATGATCCCTCTGTGCTGTGCAGGTGTTTACTGTCTCCTAAGGAATGGGATGATCCCTCTGTGCAGTGCAGGTGTTTACTGTTAACTAAGGAATGGGATGATCCTTCTGTGCAGTGCAGGTGTTTGCTGTTAACTAAGGGATGGGATGACCCCTCTGTTCAGTGCAGGTGTTTACTGATAACTAAGGAATGGGATGACCCCTCTGTGCAGTGCAGGTGTTTGCTGTTAACTAAGGAATGGGACGATCCCTCTGTGCAGTGCAGGTGTTCACTGTTAACTAAGGAATGGGATGACCCCTCTGTGCAGTGCAGGTGTTTGCTGTTAACTAAGGGATGGGATGACCCCTCTGTGCAGTGCAGGTGTTTACTGATAACTAAGGAATGGGATGACCCCTCTGTGCAGTGCAGGTGTTTGCTGTTAACTAAGGAATGGAGATCCCTCTGTGCAGTGCAGGTGTTTACTGATAACTAAGGAATGGGATGATCCCTCTGTGCAGTGCAGGTGTTCACTGTTAACTAAGGAATGGGATGACCCCTCTGTGCAGTGCAGGTGTTTGCTGTTAACTAAGGGATGGGATGACCCCTCTGTGCAATGCAGGTGTTTACTGTTATCTAAGGGATGGGATGATCCCTCTGTGCTGTGCAGGTGTTTACTGTTATCTAAGGAATGGGATGATCCCTCTGTGCAGTGCAGGTGTTTACTGTTATCTAAGGAATGGGATGATCCCTCTGTGCAGTGCAGGTGTTTACTGTTATCTAAGGAATGGGATGATCCCTCTGTGCTGTGCAGGTGTTTACTGTTAACTAAGGAATGGGATGATCCCTCTGTGCTGTGCAGGTGTTTACTGTTATCTAAGGAATGGGATGATCCCTCTGTGCAGTGCAGGTGTTTACTGTTAACTAAGGAATGGGATGATCCCTCTGTGCAGTGCAGGTGTTTACTGTTAACTAAGGAATGGGATGATCCCTCTGTGCAGTGCAGGTGTTTACTGTCACCTAAGGAATGGGATGATCCCTCTGTGCAGTGCAGGTGTTTACTGCTACCTAAGGAATGGGATGATCCCTCTGTGCAGTGCAGGTGTTTACTGTCACCTAAGGAATGGGATGATAGGCATTTGCCAGCAAAGCCAAAGAACCCGGGTTCAACTCCCCAGTGCCCATGTAAGGCAGATGCACAAGGGGGCACATGCACCTGGAGTTCATCTGCAGTGGCTAGAGGCTCCAGTGGATAGAGGCTCTGGCACACCCATTCTACCCTTCCCTACCTCTCAAATATAAAATAAATATTAAAAACCCAACATCTTTCAGAAAGATGCTGCTCGTTGGCACTTGTACCCACGCACCCATGGCAGGGATGTCTAACATCCTTCTCAAAGTTGCCTCACGCTAAGGAAAAAACCTCCAAGGAATGGCCAACAGTTCCACAGCAAAGCCTCCTTCTGGTCCCCAGATGCAGCTCAGGCAAAAGGAGAGGGTGAATGGAGGGCAGGCATCACCCTCCCCTCTGGCTGGTAGATAAGATGGACTTCAGATGGCAAACATCTCCAAGGAAGGACAGAACCAAGCAGGAAGCAGAATGGGCCACGGGGATCCATCTTTATCCCATAACACTGTGCAACAGCCTCATCCTGCCGGTTACTAAGAAATAAACGCAATTTGTTGAGGGATTGCTGGGGCCAAAGGCTCTTCTTGTGTCACTGCACAAGTGTCCACGGGTGGGGCTGGAGATATGGCTTAGTGGTAAGGCACTTGCCTACAAAGCCAAAGGACCTCGGTTCGATTCCCCAGGACCCACATAAGCCAGAAGCACAAGGTGGCACATGCGTCTGTAACTTGTGTGCATTGGCTGGAGGCCCTGGTGCGCCCATTCTCTCTCTCTCTCTTTCTCAAATAAATAAATAAAAATAAAAAACTATTTTTTAAAGAATCCACAGGTGTAGTTGATAAGACCATGATGAAACCCATGACTCGAAAGTATAAAGGGCCCGAGCTGGCTTTGTGTGTTTGGTAGCAGCGAGGAGGTCAGTGCGGCTGCGCCACAATGAAGAAGGCAAACGACGGAGGCTTCTGTAAGCGTGAGGGTGTGAGCTCAGATCCCCGCCACTCACGTGACTCACTGGGAACGTGGCATGCGCCTGTCATGCTGGTGCTGGGGAGCCAGAGGCCGGAGGACTTGCTGGCTCGCTAGTCCAGCTGAGTCGGCAAGCTCTAGGTTTAGTGAGAGACCTTGTCTCAAAAAAAAACAAATAAGGGGAAGACATTTGATGTCCACCTCTGGCCTCCACATGCACACACACGTGCACATGCATGTGCAAGCACCAGCACACATGTGTGCATACACATATACACATCACATGCATGTGCAAAACAAAAAGAAGTAAAAACATAATGGTCAGATGAACTGTTACTTAATATGAGTTTACACAGCAGTCATAATTAAGTGAATAAACCTAATCTATCCTTTTGGCATGTTTCCTCTTAACCGTTCCTTCAGGATTCTATGGGCAGCAGGATGCCCTTGCTGTAAGTTAGAAGATCATCACACTGAACAATAATATTTTTAATCATACATAAGATATAAAATCAAGAACTGAAGGGTCCTGGAGAGGGCGAGACAAAACCTAACCTCAAATTTCTCCTGTTTCTCTTTCTTCCCTGTCCTTTTCTTTTGTCTTTTCCCTTGGCGCTGGCCTGTAATTCCCTGTACCAGGATGTGGTCTACATGCACAATGAGCTGTTGGTCAGAGAGACCTACTAGATCTCCCAAAACAAACAAGACAGACTTCTGTCAGAGCACTTGATTACCCACCAGAGATTAATGGTAAGATCCTACTGCTGAAGACACTATACGCTGTCCACACGGACCATGGAGAGACCTGGTTGGAATCGGAAAAGAGCTAGTCCCCAGACAATTAGTGCTATCTAGTGCTGGAAGGCGCTACATGAGCTACTGGGGGAAAGTGGCCAACATCTGTCCAAGCAACTCAAAGTCTAAGTGTCTCAGAAGCAAACAACCTGATGTGATTCACACAAGTGCAATAGTGGCACACAGCCATGGTGGGTAACCAATTGCTCTTGGATTGGCTAACAGATATGCTCAGTGGAAAGGAAACCATATCCGAAACTGGGAAACAAGTCAAAATCATATCCAGATAATGATTCCACTTTCCATTGTCAAGCTCCCACTAACTTTAGATGATAGGAGGGTCTACACCCTTTTAAGTCTCTCTAACTTAATAATGGTCATCCCATTTAACCAGTGCTGACTTCCTTCTCTGTTGGAGAATCTGCTTCTCTTTTTCAGACAGGAGCTGGACCTGAGGAGATAAACAACCCAGTGCACTGCACCCTGGCCCCAGCTGAAACCACAGAAGAATTGGGGAAATGAGCAAGAGAGCTGCTTTCTTAGTGAATCTGATATCAGCATAAGGGTGATGGAGATAGACACTGAGGACACTCAACACCTACCAAAGCAGAGATCCAGAGGCTCCTAAGTGCCCACCACTGAAGTAGACTTAAAATGCTCCCAGCATGGCTCAGGGAATTTTGCGGAAAAGGGGGCAAGTTGGGACCTTTTGCACAGACATTGCCTCTCCCCACCCCCAATAATGCATGACCCACAATCCTCATGGTTTGACCTGCATGCCCAATAAGGAAGGCGTCTTCAGAAAAAGGGCAGGGAGGGGGGAAAGGATGGAACCAACATGTGTTGTTTACATACTAAATATGTCCACATCTAATAAAAAGATATAAAATCAAGTAACACGTGCAGGAACAATACATCCAACTTTGGGCAGTAAACGAAACTGAGTCAGGAAGGAGCTTCCACAGCACTGACAATGTTGACTCGCTTTAAAATCTATTATGGCAGGTTCAGTGGAGTTGTCACGTCTCGATGCTGGGTCCATGGTGGCTTTATATTGCCCCAGGAGCTTGGAGAATGTCTGGAACATTTCTCAATGCACACAAAAAACAAACTCCATCACAATGCAAGGCACATTTCCTTCCTGCCTCTCTCCCTCATTCTTCTCAGTGATGCCTCAGCCAACCCCTCGCTGCTTCTCTGCTTGTACATCTTTGTCAGAGCATTTCACAGCACTGGTTTAAGTTTAATTAATTATTTAGGGAGCAGTCAGTGCTGTTAAGCTGAGCATCCCTCAAGAGAAGGGAGGCACCATAGTCCACGCAGTGTAACATGCGCGCCACCTACAGGCTTGACGGGAAAGTGCACTGCAGCTTGGCTGGCATGGTGCAAACCTAGCCCTGCACTCCAAGGGTGGTCCTGGGGCCAGTAGCACTGGCGCCACCTAGAGGCTTCATAGGAAAATGCAGCCTCAGCTCTCCACTTTTTTTTTTTTTTTTTTACAAAGGGAGACAGAGAGAGAAAGAGAGAGAGAGAGAGAGAGAGAATATGAGTGCACTAGGGCCTCCAGCCACTGAAAATGAACTCCAGACACATGCGCCATCATGTGCATCTGGCTTACGTGGGTACTGGGGAATTGAACCTGGATTCTTAGGGTTTGCAGGCAAGTGCCTTAACCACTGGAGCCATCTCTCCAGCCCTGAGCGCTCCACCTTTATCCTCCGCTCTACTGAGCCCAGAGATGTACATTTCATCGGTATTCTCAGAAGCATCAGAGACTGTTGAGTACTGGCTATGGAAAATTTCCTGGATTTTTTTCTGAGATGGCATGGTTATTTTTGGTTTCATTGATTTATTTTTGGTGTGTGCTCTGTGCACGCATGTGTGGAGGTCAGAGGAGGAAGCCAGGTGTCCTCTACCACTCTTCACCGTTATTGTCTTGAGACAGTCGTCACAGAACCTGCAGCTCACCATCTGTCGCTAGGCTGGCTGACCAGTGAGACCCAGAGATCGTCCTGCCTCCAACCCCGTCAGTGCTGGGGTTACAGGAATGCACATGGGCATGCCCAGAAGGGCACAGGCCCTCATGCTTGCCCAGAAAGTGCTCTTAACCAATGAGCCATCTCCAAAGCTCCTATCTCAATATTTTTTGAGGCAAGCCCAGCAAACTGGCCTTTTTTTATGAAAGAAAGTGAGAGTGGAGAGAGAGAGAGAGAGAGAATTGATGCACCAGGGCCTCTAGTCACTGGGGACCAGTTTGCGCTGCTGAGAAGCACCCCGTGCCCACCCCCACCCCTGCCAGAGCACAGGCTGGCTGTGGGACTGCATTGTGCCCCTCACCCCCTGTGTGACCAACAGCTAGTTACTGACGTGTCTAGGTGTCATCTTCCTTACCTAAAAATGGAGAAGCCAATATGTATTTGGCAGTTTTGTGGTGTGTGTGTGTGTGTGTGGTATATGCAGCATAGTGTATGATATGTGTGTGTGCAGGTGAGCACACACATATGTGGAGGCCACATACTTCCTTGAGACTAGTCTCTCCCTTAACTGAAGCTGTTATTTTATTTTCATTCTTTGCTCAGCAAGCCCCAGCGATCCTCCAGTCTCTGTCTGTTGTAGCCCAGGCTTACATATATGCATGGCCACGGCAGCTCTTTGGTTTTTTTTTTGTTGTTGTTTGTTTGTTTGTTGTAAATAATAATTTTTATTGGAAACTTTAACATACCAGCACACTGTGAATTCATCATATTCGCATCAGATGATCCTCTTTCGTCCCTTCTCCCCACCCCCATTACGCTGAGGCCCTCCTCAGTGGTTAGCCAGTGCGGGATCATGGACTCACCAGTTGGTTCCTGTGGGTGGGCAGTGCCCCACAGTATGTCTCCCACTCTGTGGATCTTACATTCTCTCCACCCTCTTTTCTAAGCCTTGGAGGGAGTGTTAGAAATCTCCTTTAGTGTAGAGTTCTTTTTTTTTTTTTTTTTTTTTTTTTGAGGTAGGGTCTCACTGTAACTCAAGCTGAACTGGAACTCACTCCGTACTCCCAGGCTGGCCTCGAACTCATGGCGATCCTCAGCGCTCATGACAACCTGGGCCAAAGCAGTGTGAGCATCTGTCACCACTATGGGCCTCCCACGGGGGGGGCGGAGCCATGAGAGCCCTGAAGCCAGCAAGCAGCGGTGGCCAGAGAGACCCTGCCTCAAGAAGGTGGAAGGAGGGCTGGAGGGATGGCTTAGCAGTTAGGGCGCTTGCCTGCAAAGCCAAAGGACCCAGATTCCATTCCCCAGGACCCACGTTAGCCAGATGCACAAGGTGGCGCACGCATCTGGAGTTCGTTTCCAGTGGCTGGAGGCCCTGGCGCGCCCATTCTCTCTCCCCGCCCCTTTCTGTCAAATAAATAAATAAATGAGAAGGTGGAAGGAGAGCCACGTGCATGCACTACCACGCATGTGCACACACACGCATGTGAAAATAAATAATTTAAAAATTAGTGAGAACGGTGGCTGGTGTTCCTGAGGATGAGGATGCCACCCCAGGTCCTCCTCCAGACGCCACACGCCTGCATGTGCACGGGCACCAGGACACGCGTGCACCCACACATGAAAATGCACACGCATGCGTAAAGAAGAAAGATTAAAGCAAAGACTTGCTCTTCCCTACACACACACTGAGCAGGGCCGGTCACAAGGCCTGTGCTTTCCCCATTAGGGCTGATCACGGGGGACGTCGGCTCACGCTCGCTCCACGTCATGTGCGCGGGCTGCACCTGTGTCCCCCGCCAGCAGAGGCCTGTGGTGCACAGAACTCCCCAGCTGGAGCACCATCTGCCGGTGGCGGTTCCCGTAAGTGCCTGTGTGCTGAGCATCGCGGAGTGGCCACAGCGAGGGCCTCGCTGCCGGTCACCCAATCCTGTCCTCGTGAGGGACGCTGAGCTCCGCACTGGGCTTATTTGTCTCGGCAGCTCCCTGGACACGGTGTCCTTGAGAGAAACTCCAGCTATGGCCACACACTTTTCAAGGAACAACAACAACATCTGTTCTCCTCACATTTGAATCCTGACAATTTATGGACCTGTCAGAGGTTTTGTTTCCTCAAATGCAAACAATGAATATTTCATCAGGTTGTTGGAAGGTGAAATGACAAAATACTGTGTGTCAGTCAGTGCAGTGTCTCACCCAAGGTGACTTCTCAGGCCCTGTCATTTCTCATTATCACCAACACAATTATTATATTCAAAGTCCTCTTTCATTCTTTTTTTTGGGGGGGAAGGATATGGATGTAACTAGATGGCAAAAACAGACTTGGCAAGAAAACAGTATTGAAGCCTTACATTTTCTTTTTGTATTTCTGTGTGTGCGTGTGGTTGGTTTTTGTCTTCTGAGAGAGGGCCTCACGATGTAGCCCAGACTGGCTCTCAATTACCCTACCTATGCCTCCCAAGTGCTGGACTCACAGGCGTACCTCACCATGCCTGGCTTCTTGTATTTCACCTTAACCAAAAAGCCAGATTTCTGAGTTAGTATGTTTCCTAACTTTTAGTAGTTCTTTTAAATGAATTAATTAGTTAATTATTTGTTGCATGTGTACTCATGTGTGAGTGCAGGTGTGTGTATGGTATGGTGTGTGTGTGAGGGGGTCAGAGGACAACTTCCTTGGGTATTGGGCGTCATTTTTTGCTCTTCTACCTCTTTTGAGGAAAGTTCTCCCTCTTTCAATGTCATTAATGTTATTTTTAAAATATACTTATTATCTATTTGAAAGCAGAGAGAGGAAAGAGAGAGAGATAGAAAGGAGGAGGCAGAGAGGGAGAGAATGGGCATGCCAGGGCTTCTTACCACTGTAAATGAACTCCAGATACATGCACCACTTTGTGCATCTCTCTTTACGTGGATACTGGAGAACTGGAACTGGACGCAGGCCATCAACCTTTGCAAGCAAGTGCTTTAACCACTGATGCACCTCCTTATCCCTCACTGTTGTTCTTGTCCTGAGCTCTGAACGTGGGGCCTGGGGTCAAATTCGGGAACTCAGGCTTCAGTGACAAGTGCCTTTAACCACAGATCCACCTCCCTAGCCCCCCACCTTTCATAGTTCTTAAACGTGACTTCATGGAGACTTCCTGCAGGGCTGGCGGGTCCCTCCCCAGAGGCCCCATAAAGCAGGTCTGAATGGAGCCTAAGAATGGCTTTCTGACCACTTCCCAGGTGAGGTGAGGCAGCTGGGCAAAAGGCTACCGAGCCCGAGGATAGATCTGGCATGTTCTGAAGTGCTCGTAAGAAGGCGTCTCTAATTCAGTGCTGTGGGGACACCTGGAGCCTGTCTGTTGTTCAGGGGTCTGGATAGCAAAACCTCACAGCCTGATAGCGGGAAGGCCCTTGGGCATCAAATCAGAGCGATCCGTTTTGAAAAGTCAGGAGACACTGAGAGCTGAGACGGAAGGGAACAGGCCGCACGCATGGACTCCGCGGTGTGTCACCAGGCATTTGTGGGCCCACACGGCTGGGAGGCAGAAAGTGTCACATTTAAATGACAGATGACAGTTGCCATTAAGGTAAAGCAGCTTGCTGAGGGCAAGAAGTCGGAGCTGACAGACAGCAAGAGGGAAGGAAAGCTGGAACAGAACCTAACAGAAGCAAGGTGATGGCCCTGGGACTCACCTTCCGGTCTAAGATACTGTGGGCAACTGGGGGAGACGGTGGAGAAACTGAGTCTGAAGGCGGCGCAGGACAGCAGAATCCTACAGCCAGTCAGCAGAAAGTCTGGACTGGCAGCTCTGTGCCCAGCTTCCAAGCCCCCAGACCTCCCCAGGAGCACATGTGCTCTGGGTACAACACCCACTGAACCCCTCTGTGTCACACCAGCCAGCCTGTACGCCTAAGCTACCAGTCCTCACAACAACGGTGGGGGCAACCATGGGATGCTTTATTTATTTACTTATTATTTGATTTTTCCCCCCAGGTAGGGTCTCTCTCTAGCCCACACTAACCTGGCAATTACTCTGTGTAGCCCTAGGCTGGCCTTGAACTCACAGCGATCCTCTCACTTCTGCCTCCTGAGCACTGGCACTGAAGGCGTGCGCCACCACGCCCTGTTACTCCTCATTTCCCAGAGGAGGACCTGCCTGAGGAGACACAGCAAGTGCGGCGCAGAACGAGGCAGGGATCTTAGCTCTGCCGTGGGGCTCCGGAGCCTGCGCCACGGCCACGGCACTGTCTCTTTTTCTAGTATGTGGGACCGAAAAGAGAAGGGCACTTAGCTAAGCACATGTGTGTGGCTTGTCTGTAGCAGCTGGTAAAGAATGCTAGCAGCGACGCTCGGGGGGCTCAGGGGCACTGGGGGTGGTGTGTGCAGGTCCTGTCTGGCCTTCTCCTCAGCTGCATGCTGCAGAATGAATACGGTCACTTTCTCTGAACCCAATCAGTCTCCTTTCACCCCACAACTTCCTTGGTACATCCCTGTCAGGCAGATACCACATCCCAGACATCCTCCATGAGGAGCCAGCCTTTCTCTTCAGGGGTGAACCTTCCCGAGAGAAGCCTCAAATGAACCACAGGGAGATGGGTGTGGGCCACACAGGAGCAGGGGGACGCAGGGCTCCAGGCATGCTGCTGAGCTGCTCCTGTCCCTGTCTGCCATCATCAGCTCCAGTCTGGCCACATGGTGACCAGTCTTGATCTTTCTCCCAATGAACTGACCAAGTATGGAACCTTCTTTTCATCAGACAGGGCTATTCAGGGCTGCACAAGCCAAAGGAGACCGAGGGCCAGAAAGCACTTGGAAACAGTGATTAAGAGTGAGTTTATGACGCAGCTGTGTTCATGGTTGAACCTCAGCTTGGGGACATTGTGCAGTGGAGACTGAAGGACTCACCTAGCTGTTTTGATCTAGTTTGGCAACAACAGCTGGGTGTCCTGTGTGTGGCTGCTCTGGCCTAGCAGGACACGGCCAGATGTCCTTCTCTGGCTCTCACGGGGCTTGTTGTGGTCACTTTGTCATTGCTGGAACAAACACCCAGCCAGGGGCCAGGGGGGATGGCTCAGTGGTTAAAGGTGCATGGTTGCAAAACCTACCAGCCTGGGTTTGATTCCCTAGTACCCATGTAAAGCCAGATGCACAAAGTGGCACATATGTCTGGAGTTTTTTTGTTTATTTGTTTGTTTTTTTGCAGTGCAGGAGGCCCTGGCATGCCCATTCTCTGTCTCAAAGAAATAAATAAAAATATTTAAAAAAAAAACAAAAACAACTAGAAGCTGCTTATGGGAGTAAGTGGTTTATTTCGGCTTACAATTTTTGAGCAGAACTTTCATCTTGGCAGGAAAAACATGACAGGCCTGAGCAGGAAGCCAGGGTCCCATCTCCACATCAGTCAGGAGGAAGCAGTGTCAGAACTAGTTCTGAGCACCCAGTGTGCTGGACTGAGAAACAAACCTCACGGCCCACCTCCAACAACTCACACCTCTCCCAGCAAGGCTGCACCTCCCAAAAGCTCCACAGCTTTCCCAAATTGCCGCCAGCTGGGGACCAAGTATTCAAAACACATGGGCTCTGGGGGTCGTTGCGTTCACACCATCACAGGCCCTGGGTGGACAAGGCCAGTGGCATGTCCTTGCCCTGATCCTTTTCACCTCTGAGGTAGCCTGAGAGGCTCTTGCTGAGTCACTCCTCTCAGCATGGCTCGGTGAGTTTGACTGGCATTGAACCAGGCAGCTGCCAAGCCAGAGGACTGGGATGAAATGATTTCTTTAAGCCTCTCTTGTTCAGAGACGAGTAAAGATGGTTTGAATGTGGCTTTTCTCTTGCTTTCTCGCTGATAAAACTGGTGGGGAACCTCCTCCTTTTATTCGAGGAGCAGCTAGAGGTTAGGGGGTTCAGCTGGGCTCACGTGGAGAATGGCCGTTCCTGGCTTAGCAACCTCAGTGCGTCCTCTGAGCCAAGCTGCCCACTGCGGAGAGCCTGCAGACCCTCCCAGGAGTGTGCATGATCTGCGGTCCAAGGTGGCAAAGGACTGCCAAGCCACAGGCTTTCCCGGCTGCAACGTGCCACGCAGTGTGGCCTGGAAGACAGCTCTGTATCTCTCTGCATCTCACATCCTTTCTCCCCAGCATACAAATGACAGCAGTCCTTCCATTCAAATGTCTATGACCCCAGAGCACTGGCGTGAGAGACAGCTTCGCTTGTGGTCCTGAGTCAGTGATGTATATCTGGTATGGTCTGATTGCATCTTCACATTTTATGAAAAATGTGAGAAATGCCTTTTTTTTTTTTTTTTGCTTGATTCACCAAATCTACACTCATGGTAACATTAAACTATCGTGCGAGGATTTTCTCTTTTAAATTAAGCTCTGCTGGTTGTTGGAAGAATGAGATGGCTTGCTCCCTGCTCACAGCAGTCAACTCAGCGTCCTAACTATACTGTATAGACAGTGTGTCACTGTGAAAATTAAAAGGCAGGGACTGCCACATTAAGCAAGTTGTTAAAGCTATGAAAACCACAGCGTTCACGCATAATAAAATGCCGAGGTTGGAGGTGCCGGGGCAGCAGTGGACATAATTAATAATATCCATCACTTACTGATTGATTGCCTGTGACCCGCCAGCTACTAAGTAAGGTCTTTTCAGTTCTCACAAGCCCAAGCAGGAGACAGGAACTGTTTTGTAAAAGCAAAGGCTACATACAATCCCTGGTTACTGGTAAAACCAATTTCCTCTTTTTTTTTTTTTTTTGTCTATTAGTTTTAAGAAATAAACAATACAGAGAAGAGAGGGTATGAAATTTAAGACTTTTCATACAAGTTCACCAGCTCTGAGGCGAGTGATGTTATCAGTTTCCTGTGCACATATGCATGCACTAGACAATTCTGGAAAATACTTTCCTACACACTAGTTCTGCAGACGTGGCCATGGGCACTGCACTGCATTTGCTGGTCTCATGGGAACACGCCCCGCCTATCATCTCAAGTCCTCGTTTCCTTTCAGGGGTTCATACATGGACCACTTTATGGACATTCCATAATTTATCTAGCCTTTGCATTACTGATTGAATTCTAGATTGTTCTAGTTCACTACTTTAATCAGTCATGTCAGAATGACCTTTCCATCTGTCCCACTGGACATAAGTGAATGTGTCCACAAGGTAAACTTCTAGGAATGGACACACACAGCTGACGGGTCTATTTGGGTCTAATTGCAGATAATGTAAAATTCATGTCGTACATGCTGTCCTGACTTAGAGGCTGTTAGTAACCCATGAACATTTGGGGACACTACCATCAGTTCTTTCCATCTTGGTCAGTCTGGGAACATTGGTAATTTGCATTCATCATATCATTAGTGGGGCTAGTATCATTTCATTTGTTTAATTTTCTTTTAAAGTATTTTTATTTATTTTATTTATTTATTTGCAAGGAGAGAGAGAGAGAAGAGACAATGGGCATGGGCACACCAGGGCCTCCAGCCACTGCAATGAACTCCAGATGAATGTGCCACCTGGTGCATCTGGCTTACATCAGTACTGGGGAATTGAACCTGGGTCCCTAGGCTTCATAGGCAAGCAACTTAACCAGTAAGCCATCTCTCCAGCCCTCTGTTCAACTTTTACATGACATGCGGGTTCATGTGTGTGAGTGCAGGTTTGCATGTGCCATAGTACCCATGTGGTGAACCCAGGACAACCTTGGTGTCAGTCTTCTCCTTCTGCATTGTTTGAGGCAGGGCCTCTTGTCTGCTGCTGCCTATGCCAGGCTAGCTGGCCTGAGAGCTTCTGGGTTGGAGTTCCACCTTCCATCTCATTGCAGGAGGGCTGGGATCATAGCAGGTAACACTCTGCCCAGCTCTCTGCAGGTTCTGGGGATCTGGACACAAGCTATCGTACTTACACAAGTGCTTTTACCCTGAGCCACCTCCCCAGTCCCCTTTTGTCTTTTTATTATTGTTTGTTTGAAAGCAGAGGCAAGAGAGAGAGAGAGAGAGAGAGAGAGAGAGAGAGAGAGATTGATTATGGATGTGCCAGGGCCTCCTGCCACTGAAAATGAACTCTCAATGCACGCACCACTTTGTGCATCTGGGTTTATGTGGGCACTGGGGAATCAAACCTGGGCCGGCAGGCTTCGCAAGCAAGTGCCTTTAACCACTGCACCACCTCCCCAGCCCCCTTTGTCTTTTTATCTATCAGGATATTGGGCCTTTTCTTGTGGATTTGAAGGAATATTTTTATGTTAGGAAAATTAGTATTTAACGTAAATTACAAGCCATCAACCTAATTTATCATTTGCTTACGACTTGATGCTTTTTTTTTTTTTATGTCCAGAGACTTGTTTTCACTTCTGTGGAGCATCTGGTTTGGGGCTACACTTAGTAAGTGTGGGGGTTTCATTCCGGTGTCCCCCATAAACTTGGGTGTTCTGAATGCTGGGTTCCCAGCTGATGGAGATTTGGGAATTGATGCCACCTGGAGGGAGTATATTGTTGGGGGCGGGCTTATGGGTGTTATAGCCAGTTTCCCCTTGCCAACGTTTGGCACACTCCCCTGTTGATGTTGTCCACCTGATGTGGGCCAGGGGGTGATGTCCACCCTCTGCTCATGCCATCATTTTCTCTGCCATCGTGGAGCTTTCTCTCAAGTTTGAAAGCCAGAATAAATCTTTTTTTTTCCCCCACAAGCTGCTCTTAGTTGGGTGATTTCTACCAGCAATGCAAACCTGACTGCAACAGTAAGGATTCTCACAATTTCATCTTTTGTCAGCCTAGCAGGCATTCAGGTGCCTCAGTAACATCTGAGCCTCCAGAGTAGAGACTCGTCCGTGCCAGTCTCTACTCGTGCCCCATCCGACCTTGGCATACTGCAGAGTTGGTTGTTACTCGCACTGCTATGGGACTGCGAAGAGGCAGGGTGAGGGGCGTGGACTTCAGAGCCACCCAGTTTTGAGGTACTACACTTAAGAGTCCTCACAGTCTGAGGGAACTTGAAGAAACACAGATAACCAAGTTCTCTGTTTCTGCTGTCTCCTAGCACCATGGGCAAGCTGTTGAATGTCTGTGAGAGCTCACTGCCCCATTGGGTTGATTGGTATAACAACATGGACTTCAGCGATTTCAGAAGCATTTAGTATAATAAAAGCACTTAAGGCACACAGTAGGTGCTTAATAATCTCATCTTTTATCTTTCATGTTTACTGCTTGATAAAGAGAGGCAAGGCAGTAAAAAGCTTAATGCTGTGCCCACAAGCCATAAGTTGTTACAGGAAAATTCCAGTACCAGGGATGGGATATCCCCTTATGAGATTCTGCTCAGGCAGACGGCCTCCAAACAAGACAGGTCATTGCCAAGGCTCTCGGTTTCCCACCAGAACTAGATGCTAAGACCCTAGTGCTGAAGACTCCATATGCTGTGGCCACAGGGCACTGAGGAATCAAGGAATGGACACAAACTGAAAAGATGCAGTACTGACTCATTTTGATGAAGGCACAGTGGATGCTCCTTACAAAAACAGAAAAATAATTATATTCTGCCAATAAAGCACAAAATCAGTATATTCCTGTTTGAACATAAATCTCAAAAAAATAAAATAAAAAATAGAGGTCACTGCTCGCGTTTGACTTGAAAAGCAAGTGGAAAGCATGCAGGTCATTCAACCTGAGAGCCAATCTGACTTTCCTCCTTGGGAGGGCCATCCTATGTCCTCAGTACATGGAACGGCACATTTCCTGGATGCACACGTGAGCTGCATTCCGGCTCATTCTCTCTGAGTCGCTGAGACTGCCTTCCACTGTCATCCAGGCCTCGGCGAAGGATCACAAACACCCCTTCTGGCGACCTGGGCTTCCTCTTCAGACGCCACCTACAGGCTGTCTGGGGGCTGGGGCTCTGCGTGCCACCCCGTGGGAGGGACACTTCCTTCACGATGGAAGTCGTGCATGGCTGCTTCCAAACCCCAGCTCCGGAGTGGGAACCTGGCCAACGATCTCATGTGTGTAGGGGTGCAGGGCACGGGGGGCTTATTTTATTTTAGCCTTACCTACCATGTGGGGCTTCGAGACATCTATTCCACCTGTACATAGCCAAAAATCTCTCTCAAGGAAAGCTCTGAATAAACTGGAGAGATGACGCTGTGTGTGCGTGTGTGTGTGTGCATGCGTGTGTGTGTGTCTGTTTTCTCACCAAAAATCGAAAGCATTGACAAGAACTGAATCAGAACCGATCCTTTCCAAACACTGCAGGCATATTTATTTATGTATATATTATATCTTATTTATATATGTATTTTATGTATATATTTTACGTGTATATGTAACACGTGGTGTGTGCACATGTAGTGCAAAGGCACACACACACAGAGGCCAGAGAACTTTGGGTGCCCACCCCTATTGTTCATCCTCATGTTTCCCTGAGACAGTCTCTTGCTGAACCCAGAGCTGCTCTTTTCAACCAAACTGGCTGACCAGAGAGCCCCAGTGATTCATTTCTGCTCCCCACATAATTGGGGCTATAGGCCCCCGTGGCCATGCCCAGCTGTGGATATGGGTACTAGGGATTAAAGTCAGGGTGAGTCAGGCCCTCATGCCTGCATAGCAAGAAGTCTTACCCAATGAGCCATCTCCCCAGCCCTAAGACTGCAGAACTAAAAAAAAAATGTTCATTTATGAGGGAGAGAGTAGAAGGGTCATGAGCATGCCAGGGCCTCTTCCTGCTCAAAATGAGCTCCAGATGCATGCACCACTTTGTGCATCTGGCTTTACATGTGTGCTGGGGAGCCGAACCTAGGCCAGCAGGCATTTCAAGCACATGTTTGAAACCACTGAGCCATCTCTCCAGCCCAGATCACAGACTGTTGAGCTCTTCTGAGAACACAGACTCAAAAGAGAACCATGCTTGAGTGTGCAGCCAGAATGTCTGGGCAGAATCCTAATTCTTCTACTTCCGGGTTGTAAGGTCATGAGCCTGCACTTGACGTGTCTCCTCTCATCATCTACATGTGTAAAATGGGTGAACCTCCCCTGCCACGGGGCTGGGTCCATGCTTTGAATAGCACTCAGCTCAGAAAAAGCTCGCAATGATGTTTGTTATAATATTAAAAGCCATTCTCGATTCCCAGGGACACTTCTTTCTGCTTTTGACGGTGGTGTGCAGTTTCATTTGCTAAGGCAGCGGTCCAAGGCTAAGGCTCTAGAAGCCGGAAGTTTCCATGGCAACAGATGAGCCTTTTTTTTTTCCTGGGTTGTTGGCAGGGCCGTGGGTACCGAGGCGAGCCCGCGCAGAAGGTAACGAGGAGTGGGATGGTGGGTGGAGGGGTTCGTTTCACCCAAACAGTAAACCAGGGTTCCTGCCAAACAGCTCAAGCTTGGCTGCCAAGCTGCACCTCAGGGTGCCCACGTTTTCCTTGTAGCTGTCATTTTAAGTGGCAGAGAAAAGTTCACCCTTTCACGATGTGGACGCCTCAATGCCACGTTCTTGCCCAGCTCTTAGCTTGCAGGTCGGATGGGATGGGGGGTGGGAAACTAGGGGAAGCTGCAAGGTGGAACCCCATATCTGAGGCTTACCCTCAGAGCAGCTCAAGGGGGGGGGGCGTCAGGTCCCCCTGCACGAGGACCTCTGTAGCAGACCCTGCAGGAATTCTGGCCTGGGACGGCCATTCCCATGCTCAGAGCAGTCAGTGAGCTGTTTTCCTTTGAGCATTTAGCTAAAGCTTTTCCTCTTTTCTTTCTTTTATGCGTGTGTGTGTGTGTGTGCACATGGGTGTGTATACATGTGTACGTGTGTCCACATGCACGTGAAGGTCACAGGTTGATGTTAGGAGTCCTTCTCAAGTGCACTCCACCTCACCTTTTAAAGACAGGGTCTCACAGAACCTGGAAATCACCAGTCTGGCTACAATAGCTGCCTGCGAGTCCCACGGGTCGGCCTGTCTCAGCTTCCCCAGCTCTGGATTTACAAGCACGTCACCCCAGCCAGCTTTTACATGGGTGCTGGTGTCTGAACTCAAGCAGCCACTTTACTGATTTAACCATCTCCCACGCCCTCTTTTCTTTTTTTCTTTCCTCCTTCCTCCCTCCCTCTTTTCCTTCCTTCTTTCCTTTCTTCTCTCCCTCCTTCCCTCCCTTCCTTCCTTTCTTCCCTCTCTTCTTCCCTCCCCCCTCCCTCCTTCCTTCCATCCTTCTTATTCCTTCCTCCCTCCCTCCCTCCCTTCCTTCCAGACAGTGTCATTCTCAACTTTACCAGGATGGGTTTAAACTCCCTATGTAGCTGAAGATGTCCTTGAACCGATTCTACCCCCCCCCACCTTCCACATACTAGGGTTAAGGTGTTCATCACCACATCCAGTGTTTCTGGTCCTGGGGATCAAACCCAGGGCTTTGTACATGCCAGGCAAGACTCTGCCAACTGAGCCACATCCTCAGCCCTCGATGAGGACTTTCAAACTCATGAACTTAAACTATCTGCCCACAGAACTTTCTGTATTGAGGGATGGAGAGATGGCGCAGCAGTTAATTAAGGCACTTGCCTGCAGAGCCCAACAATCCGGGTTCCCTTCCCCAGTACCCAGGTAAAGCCAGATGCACAAGGTGGCGCATGCCTTGGTGTTGTTTTCAGTGGCTAGAGGCCTTGGTGTGCTCATTCTCTCTCTGCTTGCAAATAAGTAAACTTTAACTTGTCTTTGTTTTTAAAAGAGAGAGAGAATAAGCACGCCACTGCCTTCAGCCACGGCAAACGAACTCTAGACACGTACTCCCCCTTGTGTGCATGTGCAACATTGTGTGCTTGCATCACTGTGTGTCTGGCTACATGGGAAATGGGGATTTGAACACGAGTTCTTAGGCTTCACAAGCAGGTGTCTTAACTGCTAAGCCATCTCTCCACCCCACAATTAAATACATTTTTATTTTTTATTATTTTTATTTTATTTATTTATTTATTTATTTTTTTATTTATTTATTTTTTTTATTAGTCAGTTCTGTATTCAGCAAATACAGTCAGTTTGGTACCATTATTAGGCTCATCCGTGACCTACCCCCTCCCCTTGGCCCCTCCTTGTTGAGGTATATGGGTCATGCATTGTGGAGTTAGCCCACAGTTATGGGTAAGCTAAATGTCTCTGCATATCATGACCCAACATGTGACTCTGACATTCTTTCCGCCCCCTCTTCCGCAAAATATTATTTTTATTTTAGAGAGACGCACAGAGAGAATTGGCACGCCAGGGCCTCAGCCACTGAAATCTAACTCCAGACACTTGCGCCACCTAGTGGGCACATGCGACCTTGCACCTGCCCCACCTTTGTGTGTTTGGCTTATGTGGGATCTGGAGAGTCCAACATGGATCCTTAGGCTTTGCAGGCAAGTGCCTTAACTGCTAAGCCATCTCTCCAGCCCATAAATAAAATTTTTAAAAAGAAGTCTCTGGGTCAATTTGTCATGACACCTAAAACTGCTCAACTTGACTTCATCCTAAGTGTCCCTTCTTACCTAGGGAGAATTAAGAATGGGGAAGAGGCATTCACAGCAACCAAGAGACATGGCTCAGAAGAGGCCCAGAGAACTGGGCTCCATCCTTACCAATCACCATGTGCTGTGTCATCACGTGCCAGTCTGCCACTCTGGGTACAGCTCTCTTATCCAGACACTCCATGAAACCTGGAGACTAGACTCTGTGGCTGCAACACCAGTTTAAATTCACACTGGTGTCCGAGGGACATGTGCAAATGAAATGGCCTGAGAAAATCTATGAGCCGAACATTTGGAGACACAGTGGACCACAAACACAGTGTGAGCATCTGGAGTTTCTTTGAAGGGTTCTGGGGGTCCTGCAGGGGGTGGGAAGTGGAGCATTATCTTGTACAGAGTACAGGGTGGAGGACAGAGCAGAATTCAGAGTAAAAGAATAAGTGAGAGGGAAGAGAGATGGCAGGGGGCAGATGTAAAGAGAGGAGAAAGAGAAGAAGAGGAGGGAGACAGAGATACAGAGAGGAAGAGAGACGGGGAAGGGAGAAACAAACAAACAAAAAAAAGAGTAATAAAAGAGACAAAAAGTGAGGCTGAATAGCACTTCCCTGTGAGGAG
Source organism: Dipus sagitta (assembly GCA_036346955.1). Taxonomy (NCBI): domain Eukaryota; kingdom Metazoa; phylum Chordata; class Mammalia; order Rodentia; family Dipodidae; genus Dipus; species Dipus sagitta. Next base: position 4,831,037 of record CM070786.1, read on the forward strand.
AGGAAGAGGGTAAGTTTGATACGTTTGTAAGAAAGGATGGGGAGAGGAAAGAAAGGATGAAACGTAGACAAAGGGAGGAAGAGAAGCAGGAAAGCAGAGGGAAAGAGGACGCAAGTAGGAAGGTTGGTAAGTGAGGGTCTGGAGAGTGAGAGACAGACATGTCAGGCTAAGAGTGCAGGCTAAGAGAGGCAGAGGAAAGGAGGGGGAGGGGCAGGCAGGAAGAAACGAGAGAACCAAGAAAGGACAGAAGGAAGAGTCAGGGCAGTAGTACGAGTGTGTGTGGAGCTGCGTGGGCACATACCTGTGTGCGTGGCACTTGTGAAACAGTTGAGTATTTCTCTATTTCTCAAAACCCTTGTGCTCCCGGAGAAGCAAGAAGCCCGGGGCACTGAGGAATTCTTCCCTGTAAGCATCCCTAAGGCAAGGCTAGATTCTAGCCTGAAGTAGAGGCTGGGAGACCCCCAGGGTCTCGTGTGCCTCTTGGCAGAACGACCTCCCAGCTCCGGGCACCTGCAGGTCTGACTGGACGCTGTACCTGCCCCTGCCCCCAGTCACTGCGTTCCTCAGAGCAGCACAGCCCCTGTGGGCAGCGGCTGGGAGCTGAGTCTCCTTCTCTGCTCGGGGAGGAGGTTGAGGATCGCTCCAAAGCCCCAGGCCTGGCAAAGTCCTTCAGGAAGGGACGGGGGGCTCTGTCCCTACAGTGGGTGCTGACGGTGCTGGGTTAGTGCAGGGCTCCGAGCGCTGAGCATCTCACCAGCTTGGACAGCACCAAGACAAGGGCGAGTTGTAGTTACGAATCCCGGTGCTGGTGCACCCACAGGCAGCTTCCAGAAGCTTCAGGTGGTAGCATTAAGCCCCCGGTAACAAGCATGGGGCAGTGGAAAAATTAATATTCACCAGGAAATGGACTAAATTCCAAGTTCAAGCGCAATGCCTTATTACTGGTATGACTTTGGCCAAGGTACCAATCTCTCTAAGCCCATCTCCTCCATTTAAATTGCGACTTTACCACTTCTTGGGGCTTTGTTGTGTTGACATACACAATGTGGGCCCTGGATAATGGCTTCCAGACTCCCATGGGGTTCTGGATGGCTGACCTGGGCCACACATGGAAAGACGAACTAGATAGTGCCCAGGCTCTATTAAAAGCATTCCAGAGTAAGCCCAGGATTGTTCCAGAAAACTCCTCCATGAGTTCAAGGATTAGCCTGGTGAAAATAAAATTTCCCCAGGATGGAAGATTTGTGACTAATTTAGTTACTTTTCTCATCATTGGGATAAAATCTCTGCCACACAAGAGAGGAAGGACTTATTTTGGCTTATAGTTTCAGGGGTCTGCAGTCCATCATGGTGGGGAAGAAGGGGTGAGGGGAGTGGCTGCATACTTAGCTCACACCTGGGAAAGAGAGAGATTGATAAGGTCAGAGAGGGGCCAGGCTCTAACCCCTAAGACCCACCCTCTAGCAACATACTTCCTTCAAGAAGCCCCATCTCCTACAGTCTAACCACTTCCCCAGACAGCAGCCCCAGATGGGGACCAAGTATTCAAATACAAGAGCCTGGGGACATTTCATAGCAATGATGCGTATCCCTCACTCGTGCCTTTCTCAGCCTCTCCTGTCTGCCTGGTTGGGATCAAGGAGAAGGAGCCATGCACACAGCCAGAGGAGACATCTTTGGGGGATACTGGGTGTTCATCATAGCAGATAATAGAGTCCCCAGGCAGGAGCGGTGAGGTAGTGGCAGTCACAACCTTGAGGGACGGAGACCTGGATCCCCAGGTGCACTGTCCTCCGCAGTCACAGTGCCACAGTGTGAGGGGCTCTGGGTCCTCATACGAGCACAGATGCGCAGGCACGGGAAGGAAGGAAACTTGCACAGTACAAATCCAATTTAGGACACAGTCTATCTCAGGGCTTTGGGAACCCCCGGTGAGTGGTTTACAGAGTCCCTCTGCAGTCACATCTCTTCCCATGCAACTTCGGTCCTTGGCACTGTTATTGGGGTGGGACTGCAAGGGGAACACTTTCTTGGGGATGATTTTAATATGAAGCTTCTTCTGGGATGTTCTAGGGAGACAACTGGGAAGAAGGGGAGACAACTGGGACCAGGCTTGGTGACATGTGCCTGTAATCCCAAAATTCCCACACTCAGGAGGTAGAGGCAGGAGGATAAGTTCAAGGTCACCCTTTCTTAGCAGCATAATTAATCTGAGGTTAGCCTGGCTCTAAGGACAAAAATCCAGGGCTGGGAATATGACTAGCAGGTAAAGTGCTCGCTGTGAGGGCCAGGGTTCAGAACCCCCAAGCCCATGAAAAATACCAGGTGTGGTCATGTGTGCCTGTGATCCCAGTGCTGGGGGGGGGGGCAGAGACAAGAAATCCCTGCAGTTCACTGGCCAGCTTAGTTAGCAGAGTCAGTGAGCTCTCGATTTAACCAGAGACACTGCCTCAAAGAATAAGGTGGAGAGAAACTGAGGCAAACATCCAACCCCATCTCCGGTCTCTGTACACATGCGCACCTGGGTGTGCACCTGCTCCTGAGCCCATGCCTACACACACAAGCAAGCATACATCCAAATGCACACACCACACACACACACACACACACACACACACACACGAGTCCAAAACAAAGTAGAAGGAAAAAAGGAGCCGACTGAGGTAGAGCTTTCATCCAGTTTCAATCTCCACTCTCCCACGTAGCCTTTGATGTGACAAAAAACCAAGTCCTGTGGTCTAATTTGTACATCGGACACATTATGAAATGTGGGAGTCAGAAGTGACGAGCACAATGCCCCATGCCATGATGCTGGTACTCATTAAACTATTCCCATCCGTTCTGTCACAGAGACACCAGCTGACAAAGGACGTACTGCCCCAATGTGTGTGTGATGATTTAAATTACGCAGCGGAGGAGATCTGGGCATCCCTAAGGACATGGGTATTCTAACACACAAGTTTTTTTGCACGTGTATGTGTGCATGGTGTGCATGTGTGTATGAATGTTCATGTGTGTGGCAGCATGTGTATGTGCAGATGTGTGTACACACGTTCATATGTGTAGTAGCATGTGTATGTGTGTGGTGGGCATGTGTGTATGAATGCCCACGTGTGTGGTAGCGTGTGTATGTGTGTGGTGGGCATGTGTGTATGAATGTCCACGTGTGTGGTAGCATGTGTGTGTGGTGGGCATGTGTGTATGAATGCCCACGTGTGTGGTAGCGTGTGTATGTGTGTGGTGGGCATGTGTGTATGAATGCCCACGTGTGTGGTAGCATGTGTGTGTGGTGGGCATGTGTGTATGAATGCCCACGTGTGTGGTAGCATGTGTGTGTGGTGGGCATGTGTGTATGAATGCCCATGTGTGTGGTAGCGTGTGTATGTGTGTGGTGGGCATGTGTGTATGAATGCCCACGTGTGTGGTAGCATGTGTGTGTGGTGGGCATGTGTGTATGAATGCCCATGTGTGTGGTAGCGTGTGTATGTGTGTGGTGGGCATGTGTGTATGAATGCCCACGTGTGTGGTAGCATGTGTGTGTGGTGGGCATGTGTGTATGAATGCCCACGTGTGTGGTAGCGTGTGTATGTGTGTGGTGGGCATGTGTGTATGAATGCCCACGTGTGTGGTAGCATGTGTGTGTGTGGTGGGCACGTGCATAGAAATAGTCATGTATGTGGCAGCATGAGAGAGACTTTCCCAAGGTCAAGAATGAAAGCATTAGAGAAGCTCTTGGACAGCCCCTGTGGAGAGACACAGTGTGGATTTTCTTCTATCTTTTCCCCGAAGTACAGTCACAGGCTCTTGCATTATCTACAAGCACCTTGACCTAAAGATCCCACACGTCGTCGCTTTAGAGAAGAAAACAGAAATCTATAGAAAATGATTCTGAGGAAAACAAAGACATTTTTCATACAAAATCTGTCGCCAAGGCCATCAGGCACCAGCAACACTGACACAGAGACTCTCCTCTCGAAACTAATGTGTAAAAACATTTGATGATGAGTGCATGCCTGGAAGGCTCAGAACAGGCCTCTGAAATTCTCATGTCCCTGCAAAAGGGAGGGGACCTTGTTGGGGAGAAAGAGCAAGAGTGGAGGAGGGGTAAGAGAGGATAATGGGGGTGCATATGATCAAAATACAATACATACATGAAGTTGTATGAAACTGACAAAGAACATTTTTGTTCACAAAAAGTATAGAGAGCCAAGTGTGGTAGTGCACACCTTCAACCCTAGCACTCAGGAGGCAGAGGCAGGAGGACGACCATGAGTTTGAGGCCACCCTGAGACTACATAGTGAATTCCAGGTCAGCCTGGGCTAGAAAAAGACCCTACCTTGAAAAAACAAACAAACAAAAAAAGTATAGATACTACCAATTTTTTTTTCCATGTCTCCTTTTTGTTTAGTTTTGGGTGTTGAGTTGACTTTTTCGAGCCACAGTCTGGGAATCACAATCTAGCTTATTTGAGACCAACACATTTCTACTGCGATGTGAACACGGCTCCCTCTCCCCGCCCCCTCCCATCTCATGGGAACAAAGTGGCATCCTTGTCACAGGACGCAAGGACCTGTGTCACGCCTGTTGAGTCTCAACATGGCTCTCTAGCTGTGCCATTAAAGCTGGGGACAACCGACGGGGACTCTGGATGGACTCTGGAACCTTACAGTGACAGACATGGAAATTCCAGTCACTGGGAGCCTTCCATCGGGTGACAGAAATAGAAAGATATTTGAGTAAGTTCTTAAAGCGCTCTCCAAGCAGACTTAAATCCCTTCTTGGAGAATTCTTGAAGCAAAGGGACGAAGGGATCATGACATCTCTTCAGTAAACACACACACAGGACACAGCTCACAGTTCCTCACGCCTGTCGTCACTCCGGTCTTGCTCACACATTCTTAAATTCCCGACATCATCCCCCCACCCCACTTCCCTCAGCAATGCACCTGTCCCCCACCCCAGCTACACTAGTTCTGCCGCCCCGAGAAAGAGAGACACCCTCTGTGACAATCCTGCATCCATTTTACTTGTCTCTAGTAGGCTCCATCCATCTTCAAAAGCTTGCCTTTAAGTAGAGTCTGTGTTTTTTTAAATTTTATTTATTTTACTTATTTTTGGTTTTTTTTTTTTGAGGTAGGGTCTCATTCTGGACCAGGCTGATCTGGAATTCACTATGTAGTCTCAGGGTGGTCTGAAACTCACAGCAATCCTCCTACCTCTGCCTCCCGAGTGCTGTTTTTTATTTTTTATTAATTTTTTTAAAAGTGTTTTTAAAAATTTATTTATATATTTGACAGAGAGAGAGAGAAAGAGGGAGAGAGATTGGGCACACTAGGGCCTTCAGCCTCTGCAAACGCATTCCAGACACATGCACCACCTTGTGCATCTGGCTCACGTGGGTCTTGGGGAATCAAACCTGGGTCCTTTGGCTTTGCAGGCAAGCATCTTAATTGCGGACTGGGTAGGTTGCTCAGTGGGTAAAGTGCCCGCTGTGCCAGCATGAGTTCATATTCTCAGCATCCACGTAAACGCTGCATGTGGTGCCACGTACACGCGTATGCTATAAAAACCTAATATACACACGACACACATGTACACGCCTAAAGCTCTATTTGTGTTGGAATATATAACAGTTTTGGCTCTCTGTAGAGAGCTGGGAGGCAGAGACAGGAGGATCGGGGCCCAGTGGCTAGCTAGTCCAGCCAGATCCGTGAGCTCTAGGTTCAGCGAGAGACCCTGTCTCAAAAAATAAGGTGGAGAGTGACTGAGGAAGACACTGGACACAATATCTAGAAAAGATACACTTTCAGGAAAATTCAAGTAGTATACTCACAACACTGTAAGTCAAGTTCCCATAGTTGGTTCACTTATAACAAAATGTGTACCCAATGACATCTCCTCACTGCCCCAGGCCCTGACCACCCCATCAGGATCTCCCTGTCTCCGGAGAGACAGGTTATAGAGCTGGGTCCTGTGACTGCAGATGGAAAGGTCTGGATGCTCAGCTGACTTGGGTGAACAGGCCATGCATAAGCAAAGCCGTGTTAGAACAGCGAGGTGGGCACTCAGAATGGGAAAGCACAGAGAGAGGCAAGGCTGCCAAGGACCCAGGTGGCAAATAACCAGGGTCAGAAGCAAAAAGAGGTGAGGCCAGAGGTGATGTTAATACAACTCACCTCCTTTGAACTGAGCCTATTCAAACAATCTCATATGACTCTAGACTTTTTTTTTACCTTTTGGTTTTTCAGGGTAGGATTTCACTCTAGCCCAGGCTGACCTGGACTTCACTATGTAGTCTCAGGGTGGCCTTGAACTCATGGTGATCCTCCTACCTCTACCTCCTGAGTGCTGGGATTAAAGGCGTGCGCCACCACACCCGGCTAGACTCTAGACTATTTAATAAGGACTCTTAGACTTTTGTCTTACATGTGCAATTACGTAAGGAGTTAGGGGAGGAATTCCTTAAACTTATCTGCAAGAGAAATAAAGTAAGGAGGGAGCCAGCTTCATAAGTCAGATTAATGCTGCTCTCACCTGTGGTCATGGAAGCATCATTTTTTTTTTTTTGATAGGGTCTCACTTGAGCCCAGGATGATGACCTGGAACTCACTATATAGTCCCAGGTTGGCCTCAAACTCATAGAGATCCTCCTACTTCTGCCTCTTGAGTGCTGGGATTAAATGCATGAGCCACCACGCCCAGTAAGAAACTTCCTGTTGAAGTGGGCAGTGACTACTGGGGAGACTCAGAACCCATCAAAGTGCTGAGAAGTGACTGCTGAGTGCTCAGAACTAAACAAATGAGACACGTCTGTCACACCCTCCAAAGGCTCAGAACACTGGAAGAGAGGGAGGAGAGAACTGCACGAGCCAGTGCATGGGAAGGAGTATTTCGGAATGCTAGCTTCAGGACAGGAAGCGGCCATCGCCTCTGTGAGCATGCAGTGGACGTTGTAACCTGTACAAGACCTGCCTAACACGGAGGACATCAACATGCTGTCATGGATGATGAAGGAGGGCACCCCCCCAAAAAAAAGACATCAAGCTAGAAGAAGAGTCGTGCATGGTGGCACACGCCTTTAATCCCAGCACGCAGGAGAACCAGGTAAGAGGACTGCTGTGAGCTCGAGGCCAACCTGAGACTACAAGTGAGATCCAAGCCAGCCTACGCTAGACAGAGACCTACCTCAAGACAACAACAACAACAACAACAAAACCAGGAGAAGCAGTAGTTGGAAAGAAGAATGGGTTCAGGATGAGGAGCAGGTACAGAAGAAGGTAATAGGGGATGATCAAAATATATATATACATGTATGATAATTGTCACGAGAAAGCTTAAAAAGAAAAAAATCAATAGAAAGCATCACTAATACAGTGCACTAAGAAAACAAATAAAAGTCTTCATAAAAAGAAATGCAATTAATTTCTTGATAGTCAAGATGAAAAGTGGCATTTTCCTTTATGAGGGTGTGGGTCATTTAAGGAGCAAGGAGGGTGAAAACTGGCCATTTCTGTTTTTCTCTGACCACTGTACTTGGCAGTAAGACTTACACCTCTAAACAAGCTGTTAACTAGATTTGTCAAATTATGGAGTTCCCAAGCCTATGCCTAATGATCATAGGGGAGAATCACATAGAATTAAATACTAGACAGATGAATGGTTGATTTCTGGCCCAGAAAAATAATATCATTTCAGACAAGTAACTATAAATTAAGTTAAACCTATACACCCCAGAGATAAATGTGTGAAAGTCTGAGTGTGTTCAAGGTTGTTAGGATAAGTTACATTCAGACTTCTCAGACTGACAGCAAGCTACTGAATTTAGCCGCCCCGTTCTTTGATGCCCTGTGGTGAGGTGCAGAGGCGCCAGGCTGGCTCCACGGCGACGCTGCCGTGAGCAGCGCTACCACGAACCTGGGAGTTCACGTGTGTCCCGGATGTACTGACTGCTGAGCCTTGACTTTGCATCCATAGGCGAACTTGCTCGTCATATGCTAGCTTCATCGGCATATTTTAAATTTTTTTGTTCATTTTTATTTATTTATTTGAGAATGACAGACAGAGAGAGAAAGAGGCAGAGAGAGAGAGAGAGAGAGAGAGAATGGGTGCGTCAGGGCCTCCAGCCACTGCAAACGAACTCCAGATACATGCGCCACCTTGTGCATCTGTCTTATGTGGGTCCTGGAGAATCGAACCTCGAACCCGGGTCCTTAGGCTTCACAGGCAAGGGCTTAATCGCTAAGCCATCTCTCCAGCCCCCATCGACATATTTTAGAGACACAACCATAGTCTTCCACAACGAATGTACTAGTATACCATTCCACCAACAGTGTGCAAGGTTCCCTTTTCTCCATAGCCTTGCCTGCATTTCCTCTTTCTTCTTTTCTGCACAGGCAGCAGGTGTGTGTGAGTGCTAGCGCATATGCACATGTGCATTTGTAGAGAGGCCAGATAAAAATATTTTATCTATTTATTTAATTGAGAGAGAGAGAATGGGCACATCAGGGCCTGAGCCACTGGAAACAAACTCCAGATGCATGTGCCACCTTGTGCATCTGGCTTAAGTGGGTACTGGAGAATCGCACCTGGGTCCTTAGGCTTTGCAAGCAAAGCGCTTTAACTACTAAGCCATCTCTCCAGCCCAAGGCCAGATTTTGACACGGGGTACCTTCCCTAATGGCTCTCTGCCTTATTAATTGAGATGGGGTGGGGGAGTCTCTCATTTGAATCCAGTGCTCATCGATTTGGCTAGTCCACCTATCCCGCTGGCCCTGGAGATCCTCTCTCTCCTCCTCCTGAGTGCTTGACTACAGGAGGGCCACCATGCTCCAGTCAGCGTCCACACAGGGGCTGTGGGGATCTTTTGGTAAAGTACTTGCCTCACGAGCATGAGAACCTGAGTTCAACCTCTAGAACTCACGAGCAAGTGGGCATGGAAGAGCACAGTTGTCCTCCTAGAGCTGGGGGTGGGGGGGTGTGGAGACAGGAGGATCCCTGGAGCTCGCTGGCCAGCCAGTCTAGCCTAATTGGTAAGCTCCAAGTCAATGGAAGAAGTTGCCTCAAATAAAGATAGACAGATTTTTTTTGTTTGTTTTCTTTGTTTTGTTTTTGTTTTTGAGGTAGGGTCTCACTCTGGCCAAGGCTGACCTGGAATTCACTATGTAGTCTGAGGTGGCCTTGAACTCTCAATGATCCTGCTACCTCTGCCTCCCAAGTGCTGGGATTAAAGGCATGCACCACCGTGCTGGGCTAAGATGGACAGATTTTTGAGGATGACACCCAAGGTTGTCCTCTGGTCTCCATATGCACATGCCCACATGTGGGCACACACACTAACAGTCACTCACACATACACCAACATGCACACCCATACACGAAAAGAGAGGCTGTCTATGAAACAGCATGTTATGTCATACTAGAAGCAGCCTCACGCACTTCCTCTCGCACACTTCCTTACACACTTCCTGTCGATGGTGCATCATGGGGCCATGCTGAGTGACTGCCACACACCTTCAAGGTTTGTGTCAATACATTCAGTGACATTCACACAATGACAAAACTGCTTGATGGTGCATATGTCCATCATTAAGTCCCCATCAATAAGGCCCTGAGTACCTGGTTTTTATATACAAGCAGAGTAAGCCCTGGTTGCCTCGCTCTCCTATGTAATTTAAAGCTAAACACACCTCCCTTAAGGTTACGGTCTGGGCTTTCTTTGACAGATGTGAGTTATGAACAGACTTGGCCAGTGGGTTTGGTGGCACCTGTGCCCCAATCGACCTGAACTTCCTTGACTCAATACCTAGGTAGGCCTCCCCCAATCTATGGCCACAGGGCACTGGGTATTGAGAAGTTAGAAATGTAGACTGAGGATGGTTTGTGAATGAATGGGCCCATTCAGTCCTATGGCCCCAGAGAGTCCCATACTAAGTCTACTGCTCCTAATGTGTAGTCAAAGGCATTCATTTTACTCTCTCTTAAGAGTGTCCCAGAAAGCTTATGTGATAATTGTGTGATCTCATTTCTCATCAAATGCTAGCTGTGACACTGTAAATCTGCTCACAGGTGCCAGTGGAGATATTGTCAGCCTCTATGTCTGGTCACAGCTAACTTCAAAGAGAAGTCTATAGCTCTTTCCCCTTCTAAAACTGACTCACATGACTGGACCTCCACTCTGGGATTAGAGACCTACATGATGTGGAAATGAAATAAAGTGTGAACTGAGCGATGCTGGGGGGATGGGTTCTGAGGTCTCTGAACATGCCCTACTTTCTAAAGAAACTCCAAATTCCACTGAGACAGGTGGAAGTCCCGGTACCCTCTCCACCCCCACATCTCCTCCAGCAACACGGACAGCCTGTGGCATCTTTTAAAATAGGGTTCTTCTCTGCAGATCACAAGCTGGTTCTTGGCAGAACAGCCCGTCTGTGGCAGCCAAAGGAGCTATTTTACAAGTACTAATCTGGGAGGTGTTGGGGTGAGAGGAGGAGAGAAGGGGACACTGGTGTTCTTCTCACAAGCACCTAAGGGCCTGCAGGAGGCCTGTCCATGTGAAAATCTGGGGGTAGGAGAGGGTTTTGAATCCAGCAGTATTTGTGATGGGAGCCACTGACACTTCTGAACTACCTTTAATTAATTAATTATTATTAATTAATTTGAGAGCAACAGAGAGGAGAGGCAGAGAGAGAGAGGGAGAATGGGTGCGCCAGAGCTTCCAGCCTCTGTAAATGAACTCCAGATGCGTGCACCCCCTTGTGCATCTGGCAAACGTGGGTCCTGGGGAATTGAGCCTCGAACTGGGGTCCTTACGCTTCACAGGCAAGCACTTAACCACTAAGCCATCTCTCCAGCCCAAATTTTTTGTTTTATTTTAGTGAGAAAGAGAGAGAGAATTAGGGTGTCAGGGCCTTGGTCACTGCAATCAAACTCCAGATGCTTGCGCCACCTAGTGGGCATGTGTGACCTTACGTTTGCCTCACCTTTATGTGTCTGGCTTATGTGGGTTCTTGAGAGTCAAACATGGGTCCTTAGGCTTCGCAGGCAAGTGCCTTAACCGCTAAGACATATCTCCAGTCCTAAACTACCTTTTAAAGTGTTGTACACAGGAGCTGGGGAGATGGATTACAGGGTCAAGTGCCTGCCTTGTGTGCTGGCTTGAATGAAATGTCAAAATATCATGTATTTTTGATTTTATTTGTACTTAATTTTTTTATTTGTTTGCAAGCAGAGAGATATAGAAGAAAGACAGAGAGAGAATGGGCATGCCAGGGCCTGTAGCCACTGCAAACGAACTCCAGATGCATGTGCCCCTTATGCATTTGGCTTATGTGGGTTCTGGGGAATTGAACCTAGGTCCTTTGGCTTTGCAGGCAAACACCTTAACTGCTGAGCCATCTCTCCATCCCAGATTATGTGTTTTTAATACTTGGTCCTGGGCTGGAGAGATGGCTCAGCAGTTAAGGTGCTTGCCTGCAAAGCCTAACAACCCAGGCTTGATTCCCCAGGACCCATGCAAAGCCAGATGTACGAAGTGGCACATGCACCTAGAATTCATTAGCAGTGGCTAGAGGCCCTGGTGTGCCTATTCTCTCTTTCTTTTTCTTTCTCCCTCTCCCTTTCTCCCCCCTCTCTCTCTTCTTGCAAAATAAAAACAAATAAAATAAATGAATACTTGGTCCCCAGCTAGTGGTGATTTGGGATGGTCATGGGGACTTTGGGAGGTGGAGCCTTGCTGGAGGAGGTGTGTCACTGGGGACGGGCCTTGAGAATTACTAGTCCAGCCCCACTGGGTGTAGTGATCTCACTCTGCCATTTCCTCTCACTGGATGTGACAAGACATAATGTCCCCCTGTCTAATTTGTCATGCTTTTCCCCTGTCACCATGAGACTTCTTGAAACTCAGCTGGAATCAACTCTTTCCTTTCATGTGCTGCTTCTGGGCCATCTTTTGTCCAAGCAATGAAAACAAAAAATAACTGTAGGGGGCTGGAGAGATGGCTCAGTGGTTCACAGCACTTGCTTGCAAAGCCTGATGACCTGGGTTCACTTTCCCAGGACCCACGTCAAGCCAGATGCACAAAGCGGCATATGCGTCTGGAGTTCGTTCGCAGTGGCAAGAGGCCCTGACGTGCCTATTCTCTCTTTCTTTCTCTCTGATTGCAAATAATAATAATAATAATAGTAATAGTAATAATAAATTCTCAAGAAGTAACTGTAATGCCATGTAAGCATGAGAACCTGAGTTTGGATCTCTGCCACCCATGGCAACTGCTGGGCAAGGTGGCACATGCCTGTAAATCCAGCACAGGAGGGTGGAGGCAGGGAGTCCCTGGAACTCATGGGGGAGCTGGTCTAGCCAAAGTGGAGAGCTCAAGGTTCAGTGAGAGACCATCTTACAGAGGTACAAGGTAGAGAGCAACTGAGGAGGACTCCTCTGGCTTCCATACACATGCACGCACATACTTGCTCTCACACACATATGCCCGTGCACCCACACTCCTATTAACGTGCATAGTACACGTACACACATACGCAAGACATGTACCCAAGTCACTAAATCACTCAGTGGAATCAGGAGGCTGTGTGTGTGAGCGCCACGCACTGGCACAGGCAAGAAAAGGGAGCATCAGGGCCTGCGTGGTTACCTCAGCACGTCTGCTGGATCGCATCACTGCGTTAGCTCAGGAGCGGCCGCCTCCGTGTAAGTCACCGTGCCTGTTGTGCATGTCACTGTGGACAGCTTCCCTGAAGTACATTACATCACAGTGATGAAACAAAATAACCTGAGAACTGCGTTGTAACACAGAACTCTACAAAACCATGTATTTCCTTATGTCCAGCTTAAAGTCACCGGGACACAGGGAAGATGGCTCAGGGGGTAATGTGCTTGCCATGAAAACTTGAGTTCGAGTCCCTAGCACCCATGTAAAAGTACCAGAGCACACCTGTCATCCCAGGGCTGGGGGTAGGCAGGAGGGCTCTAGGGCTTTCTGGCTACTTAGTGTAGTGGGCTTGGTGAGCTCTAGGTTCAGTGAGAAGACCCTGTTTCCAAACCTAGGGCACACTGCACACAAATGTATGCACACTCTCAAATAAATAAAATAAAAATAAAAAAGATTATACTTAAATCCTTTAGAAAATACTTCTGTTGCTGTTACTGGGGTTGGAGACATGGCTCAGCAGTTAAAGTGCTTGCCTGCAAAGCCTAAGGACCTGGGTTCAATTCCTCAGTACTTACATAAACCCAGATGCAGAAGGTAGATCATGCATCTGGGTTTGGTTTGCAGTGGCTAGAGGCCCTGGCACGCCCATTCTCTCTATTTGCCTCCCTCTGTCTCTCTCTCAAGTAAATAAATTAATAATAAATAAATAATTATTACTGCTGCTCTTATTTTTGGAGGAGACAATACCTTTACATGGCTTAGTCATTGAGTCTGCCAGTTAACTACACAAATCCTCTCCCTGACCTCACTTAGGCCTTTTCACCCCCATTAATCTGTTCTCTGTTACATATATACAATACCATCCTATTACATCCCCCTCCCTTTATATCCCCTTTTTAGTTTACTGGCCTCTGCTACTGAGTTTTATTCCTACTCACATAGAAGTCCAATCATTTGTTGCTAGGATCCACATATGAGAGAGAACATGTGACATTTGGCTTTCTGGGCCTGGTTTACCTCACTGAGCATAATCCTCTTCAGTCTCTTCCTAGGCAGCGGGCATCCCTGCTCTGCTCCCCTTTGCAGAAGCTGAGAATACACACAAGCGTCAGTAACCAGACACGAAGACCCAGGGCGCTGGCTGCACAAGCGGCCCCTGGAGCCAATTCTGATACCTGCTCCGACCTCGCTGGCTCTCACGTAGTTGCTGTGCAGTGTGATTGGGCAATGAGTTCCTCAAGGCACAGAACCTCAGATCATTCCGAGTGGCACACAGCAGTGCTGCTGTTTCTCAGGGGTTGATTTGGTATCCTGCTACTGTACTGAATTTATTAGTCCTGGTCATTTTTTGATGGAGTCTTTGAGGTCCCCTATTAGTAAGACCATATCAGCTGCAAAGATGTCCTTGCTATTCATTTTTGGTTTTATTTTCTGCCTTTTAGGTCAGAAATAATACTCAATATGATTTATATTTTTTTAAATTTTTATTTATTTGTTTAAGAGGGAGACAGAGAAAGAGAATGGGTGTGCCAGGGCCTCCAGCTACTGCAAATGAACTCCAGATGCATACACCACTTTGTACGTCTGGCTTACGTGGGTCCTGGGGAATTGAACCTGGGTCCTTTTGGCTTTGCAGGCAAGTGCCTTAAGAGCTAAACCATCTCTCCAGCCCTGATTTCTATTTTTTAAGTGTATGTGTGTGCGTTCATGTATGCACATATGCATGTGTGTGTGCACACGTGTACACATGTGGAGGCCAGAGGATGTCCTTGGTGTCATTTCTCAGTGGCTGTCTGTCACCTTTCTGAGACAGGGTCTCTCACTGCCCTGAGTAGGTTAGGTTGGCTGACCAGCAAGCCCCAGGGATCCTCCTATCTTGGCCTCTGCAGCACTAGAATGAGAGGAACATGCCACCCTGCTAGACATTTTTAAGTGGGCTCTGGAGATCAAACTCTGGTCTTCATGCATGACAGACAGGCACTTTATCCACTTAGCTATCATCCTGGCTGCCAATAGGAGTGGTTTTGTTTGTTTGTTTGTTTGTTTGTTTTTCGAGGTAGGTCTCACTCTAGCCCAGGCTGACCTGGAATTCACTATGTAGTCTCAGGGTGGCCTTGAACTCATGGTGATCCTCCTGCCTCTGCCTCCCGAGTGCACCACCATGCCCGGCTTAATAGCAGTGTTTTTTTTTTTTTTTTAATTTTATTTTTTTCTCCATTTTTATTAATATTTTCCATGTTAACAAAAAAAATCCCATGGTATTACCCTCCCCCCTTTCCCCTTTGAAATTCCATTCTCCATCATATCCCCTCCCCATCTCAATCTTTCTACTTACATATATACAATACCAACCTAATAAAAGCCCTCCTCCCTTTCTTTCTCTTCCCTTTCTATCTCCTTTTTTAACTTACTGGCCTCTGCTACTGAGTTTTTTCCTTCTCACACAGAAGCCCAATCATCTCTAATTAGCAGTGTTTTTTAACAAGAGCTCCCACAAGGCTCAATGCGTTCGCATCCTTCCTGACAGCGTGCGGTAGTTTGAATCATGCGTCCCCCATAAAATCATGCGTTCTGAATGTTTGATCCCCAGATGATAGCAACTTGGGAGGCGGAGCCTCGCTGGAGGAGGCGTGGTGCTGGGGGTGGACCTTGATGTTATTAAGCCCCAGCTTGCCAGTACCAGCAGGGCGCACTCTCACTGCTGCTTCCGCCTGCTGTGGCAGAGGTGATGTCCGGCCACTGGTCACGCCCTGTTTTCTCCTGCCACCACCGCAATCCGCAATAAACAACCTTCCTCCCACCAGCTGCTTTTGGTCGGGTGCTCTGTCCCAGCAATGCAAAGGGACTTCCGCACAGCACACGGTGGAAATGAGCGCCTTGTCCACACAAGCCTGCCGGTGCTCCCCACGGGAACAGGAACGGACCCCACGTCAATCATTAGTGAAGAACCAGCGAAGGGTCCAGGACGGAAGCTAAAGACTGTATACTCTTTCCCTCTTGCTCACCTCCTCGCCTCAGTGAAGCACCGTCCCTCAAGGGGACCGACGCGAGAGAGAGACAGAGACAGAGAGAGGGGGGGGGAGGGAGGGGAGGGGATCTTTCTTCTTCTCTTGTATTTTACTTTAATGCCATAGACTCGATCAATGTGTATTTGATTCCATTTCGTGGCTGCCTGAGGTGGTGGAAGGATTAATGGACACGGTATTTTGTTGCGAGCGGCTAGCTGGCTTGCAGGGCTGACTAATCTTTGCTGGCAGGACATTGTACACAACATGTTCTCAGTAATAAGGCTGGTTTTGGCCTCACAGACCTGGCACTATATTCCCAGCTATCTCAAGAAGTTAATAGGATCTATAAAGGAAAACATCCAAAGCCCTTGAAATATTTCACTCTCCTATCACAAAACATCCTTTTACTCCTAAAACTGTGGTGCGAAGTTTTCAAATGAGAGAACTCAACATGGGTCGCCTGGAAAGTGATATTTCCCCCTGGCGGGAGAGTAAGTGCCTTTCGTCCTGTGAGAAAACAACACAGTATTACCTAAGAGTCAAAAATATCTGTGGCCAGGTTGGAGAGATGGATAGCTTAGCAGTTAAGGCACTTGCCGGCAAAGCCAAAAGACCCAGGTTCAATTCCCCAGTATACATGTAAAGCCAGATGCACAAGGTGGTGCATGCATCTGGAGTTCGTTTACAGTGACTAGGAGGCCCTGGCACACCCATTCTGTCTCTCTATCTGCCTCGTTCTCTTCCTCTCTCAAATAAATAAACAAAAATATTTTAAAAAGTATATGTGATCCTTGAATTTGTAGTTTTTCTTAAGAAAACAGCCGGAGGGCTGGGGAGATGACTGAACATTAAAAAGGCGCTTGTTTGCAAAGCCTCCAGGCCAAGTTTCAATTACCCAGTACCCACATAAAGCCAGATGCACAAAGTAATGCATGCATCTGGCATCTGGAGTTCATTTGCAGGGGCGAGAGGCCCTGATTTCCCCACATTCTCATTCTCACATCCTCCCTCTCTCTGCTCAAAAATACATCAATAAAAATATAAATAAACATATTTTTTGAAGAGAAAACAGCCAGGTACCAAAGCACATCTGTACAAAGACATGCATGGGAACACTGACTGCAGCTGCAACAGAAAAACACGAAGCGAGGGCTGAGGAGTCAGGCAGCACAAGCCGAGGACTCGAGTGCGGATCCCAGGCACTGACACAAACCCCAGCTGAGGCAGCCCGATGTCCCAGCACTGGGGAGGCAACGGCAAGGCTTATCCAGGGCTCCCCGGCTAGCTGGTCTAACCGAGCTGGTAAGCTCCAGGTTTCATAAGACATTTTGCCTCGCTAAATAAGGAGGGCTGGAGAGATGGCTCATTGGTTAAAGGCGCTTGCTTGCAAAGCTGGACAGACTGGGCTGGATTCCCCACTAGCCATGTAAAGCCAGATGCACAAAGTGGTGTGTGTGTCTAGTATTCATTTGCAGTGGTCGGAGCCCCTGGAGCACTCAGCCCCCCAACTTCTGTTGCAAATAAATAAATAAATAAATATTTTTTTGAGGTAAGGTCTCACTCTAGGCCAGACTGACCTGGAATTAACTATGTAGTCTCAGGGAGACCTCAAACTCACAGAGACCTTCCTACCTCTGCCTCCTGAGTGCTGGGATTAAGGGCATGCGCCACCACACCCAGCTAATATTTAATTTTTTTTTTTTTTGCAAGCAGAGAGGAAGATAGAGAGAAAAGAGACAGAGAGAATGGATGTGCCAGGACCTCCAGATGCATGCACTACTTTGTGCACCTGGCTTTACGCGGGTACCAGGCAGTCAAATGCAGGTTGTGAGGCTCTGCAGGCAGGCACTTAAACTTAAACCCTTTAATCAGGACGAGCCTTAATGCACCTCAGACAGCGCTCCGGGGCAGACTCTTCCATGTTCCCCTGAGAACAGGGCAGGTTGAGGGAAGGGATGCATTGCACAGGACTTCCGGAGGCCATGTGGAAAGTTTCCATGTCCTCCCCACCCCCCACCTCTTGAAGCAAGGGGGGCGTCTCATGACACGTGACTGAAAACTCTCACCATCCTATTCCCCATACCAGAGGTTGTCATGTAATGTGGTTCTCCAAGAAAAAAAAAAAAAAAAAAAAACTTACCATTTATAGAAGCAGATGTGATCACTGATGGAGACTTAAGAATGGGCCTGTCGATGTGCCCCATAGAAGGTTGGGGGCAGGAAGGTTATCAGACCCTCACCTGAGAGTTCAGGCAGCCCTTGTGGCAGCTGTGTGCAAATGACCCAGGAGATCTTGTGTTATCAGAGGGAGATAAAGTATACAGAGGGAGGAAGATCGAGGGACGAGGCTCTGCGTATGCTGCTCTGGTAGTGTCATCCATGATGGCATTAGACTGCTGTAAGTGACCCCTCACCTACGTCCTGTAAGGAAGCCAAATAAGGTCACTGGTTCACCAGGGTGACGTCTGGCGGAATGGTACTTTAGTCTGTCAGGGGTCCTCTGCCTGTGAAGAGTAAGTGCTTCCCAACTTCTCCCCAGAAAGGAGTTCACCCAGAAGACTTCTGGTTAAGATGGCGGCATAGGAACCACACCAAGCCCAGGGGAGAAAAAGCCGGAAAAAAAAAAAAAAAAAAACAGCAAAATGCACTCTTCTAAAAAGTGAGGTGTATAAGAAATTACTGTTGGCAGCATAGAGACCCAGAGCATCCAGAGCCCACACAGGCAGGCAGAAGTGGCTCCAGCAGTGGTGGCACCAGGTCCGCGGGGCCACAGCAGCCAGGCTCGGCTTGAGCTGCAGGAGAAGCCAGGTGAGGGGATTTTCCACTCACACTGGAGCTCTTTGCAAACTCAAGAAATGAGGAGGGAGAACGGCAGCAAACAACGGAGGAGCAGATTATGACACAGAGGATCATGTGGACCAGCGGGAGAACTAGAGCCACCATCCACAGCCTCCCCTCCCCCACTGCCAGAGCAAGCACCAGAGACCAGGAGAAGGGAGATCATAGCACCCAGCACCGGCGACCAGAGCAGCGATCCAATGACCCAGCCAGCCTACTTGAACCCACAGGGCACCAAAGAGGGACCCAAGCAGGAGCACAGCATAACTGAGACCAAAATCATCCCAAAAGGTAACTGGGATTACACCAAGTCAGTTGGTTCTTTGAAAGGATAAACAAGATTGATAAGCCCTTAGCAAATCTGACCAAAAGAAAGAGAGAAGAGACACAAATTAATAAAATTAGAGATGAAAAAGGCAGCATCACAACAGATACCAGAGAAATTCAAAAATTCATAGGGACATACTATAAAAACATATACTCCACTAAGCATGAAAATCTGAAAGAAATGGATGATTTCCTTGATTTATATGACCTACCTAAATCAAGTTAAAACAGGGGTAGTCATGAGCCCTAGGGGTGTAACGTCTGCTGCTGTCTGGCTAAATGTATATACTATGCTTATCAAACTGCCCAGTAAGCACTTCTCTTAATGTTCATACCCATATATTAATGCTACTCTCACTTTTGGTAGAGAATCTTCTCTTTTCAGATGGCAGTGACCTTGGGATGACTCAGAAGGCATCACAGTGCTGGAAAGAAGTGACCGGAGTGCTCAGTACTGCAATATTTCTATCACACCTTCCAAGGCTCAGGGTCTATTGCAGAAGAGGTGGCAGAAAGAATGTAAGAGCCAAAGGAAGGGTAGGACTCCTTAGAACGTGCTCCTGCAGACACAAAATGGCCTGGATATCCATGACCTCACAGTGCCTGACACTACCTACACAAGACCATCATAATAGGAGGAAAAGATCATGACATCAAAATAATAGAGAGACTGATTGAGATGGGGAGGAGATATGATGGAGAATGGAGTTTCAAAGGAGAAAGTGGGGGGAGGGAGGGTATTACCATGGGATTTTTCATAATCATGGAAGTTGTTGATAAAAAAATTTTGAGAAAAAAAAGAGTTCACCCAACAGTTGTATCTAAGCTGTGGGTTCCTCCTCTGTCACTGTGAAGACCACTCCCCTCCCAGTGAAGAAAGAGCCCATCTAAGCCACTAATACAGTTGAAGCATTACAGATCCATTCCCCATGCTTCTTCACTTGTCCATGACACAGTCTGCTCCTTAGATGTCAGTTCCCCTTTCCTCAGCATTCTCTGTATATCAGGCACAGTGCTCAAGCTGTTCAATACATAGATGAATAGAGCATATCCCTCCCTTCACGGCATGGTGAAGTCAGGTTCAACTGTGCACCAAGACAAAGGGAAGGCTGATGAAGTCCTTTCTGGGGCTAGTGGCATCTCCTTTTCGTTTTGTGACCATCACTCTCTTATCCCTTCCCACACGTGACTTCTTCCTGTTGTCGGCTACTATTGACCTGTATCCTTTCTGAAGCTTAGTCATACTGAAGGCAGTCACAGACTGACTCCCTGAAGTTCCTGCATTGAGAGGTGAAGGTTCTAAGGCCAATATCAGCTTCCATATGTACCACTGGTGACACAAAGCTTGCCAACAAGTCATGTGTGGTGGTTTGACATCTGAAATGCCCCCCATAGCCTCATGTGTTTGTGGTGAAGCCTCATGCTGGTGGAACCTTTGGGAGGTAGAGCCTTGCTGGAGGAGGTGTGTGACTGGTGGAGCCCTTGGGAGGTGGAGCCTTGCTGGAGGAGGTGTGTGACTGGTGGAGCCCTTGGGAGGTGGAGCCTTGCTGGAGGGCGTGTGTCACTGGGAAAGGACCTTTAGGTTGATTACTCCAGCCCTACTGGGTGTTCACCAGACAGCTCACTCTCACTGGTACCTTCCATGGCAAGATGTGAAGCCCAGCCTCTTGCTCTGCCATGCTTTCTCCAATGTTTTCTCCACCATGATGAAACTTCCCCTTGAAGGAAGGGGACATGATGGAGAGTGGAGTTGTGAAGGGGAATGTGGGGAGGAGGGAATTACCACGGCTCATTGTCTATAATTATGGAAGTTGTCAATAAAATATTAAAATTAAAAAGAAAGAAGCTTCCCCTTGAAACTATAAGCCTGAGATTAACCCTTTCCTCCCATAAGCAGCTTCTGCTCAGGTGTTTTGTCCCAATGACAAGAAGGCAACTGCAATAACAGCCTTGAATAACATGGGACTGTTTGAAAACACAGTAACTTTCTTCAACTTGCTGTCTCATGATGGCCAAAGACATCTAAGGGATAATCACCTCAGGTTAGCCACATAAAAAGGGCACAGGGTCCCACCAGCCACAGCACTCAATTGAGAGCAGACCTTTCACTCAAGGGCCATCTACAAGTGAACAAGTAATTATAATTACAATTTATTCTTTCCCTGGAGCCTGGCAAGAACATTTTAATACTCTTTTTAAGATACATCTTGATTGCAAGACATTAAGATGTAAAAACATGGACATCTTATTATAATCAAGTTGATGGGATTGGACTATAAATCAAGATTATGTCTCAGTATTCTGTGTAGGCTTGTGTAGATATGACACACTCTGGAGTCTACATTTATTTTAAAACAAAATGTATTTGATATAATTATTACACTATATGTGAGGCTTTAAAATATTCCAATATTTCACACCAAAAGGGTCTTTAAAAATCTATGATATAGGGCTGGAGAGATGGCTTAGTGGTTAAAGCACTTGCCTGCGAAGCCTAAGGACTCATGCTCAACTCTCCAGATCCCATGTAAGCCAGACACACAAGGATAAGGCAAGCACAAGGTCGCACATGCCCACTAGGTGGCGCAAGCATCTGGAGTTCGATTTCAGTGGCTGAGACCCTGGGCCAATTTCTCTCTCTCTCTCTCTCTAAAATAAAGATTTAAAAATTTTAAATCTATGATATAAAGAAACCTTTAATCAAAGTTATCAACACTTTCATCCATGTCTCATGAATGACTTTGAAACTATATCCAACTCAATTTATGTAACTCTATGTGTCTTTGTTTTGTTTGAGTCATATAAAAGTCTGATACCCAGATCCTTCATGTTGATAAAGATGTAACTGTGGACCTTTAAAATCCTTAAGCATGCCTTATACATGTTTACATTACTTGAAAAATAGCAGTGACTAGGACGTATTCCTTTTAAAAAAGGAAACATTACTGCCAATTTTATTTATTTATTTAAGAGAGAGAGAGGGAGAGAAAGAGGCAGATAAAGAGAGAGAATGGGAGTGCCAGGGCCTCTAGCCACTACAAATGAACTCTAGGCATATGCACTACCTTGTGTACCTGTATTGCCAATTTTATATATGTATATAATGTATTTTAAACTTAATTCTCTCTTATCACCTTCTCATGACCTCCCTCCCCATTCCTCTTCCTCTGAATTCCTTCTTCCCAACTAATCTCTCTTCTACTTGGGTGTCTTTTTTTTCCCCTTGTGTATGAATGGGATCAACTGAGTTTAATTAGGGTTGCTTGCAAGATCACGGGTTGAGGATTATTTACTGAGCACATGCAATTTCCCAGTGGCTATACCACTGCAAGAAATGCCTCCCTCCTCCCAGCAACTATTAACTGACAGTAACTCCTCAGGGAGGGACGGAGGCTCATGCTCTCCTCCATCACCCCCAATGGAACATGAACGGGACCCGGTATTTCCTGGGTCTTTAGCAGGTTACAACTGTCTTTGTGAGGTCATGAATGAAAGAGCCTAAGACACAAACATTTTGTCAGTGTTTTAAATCCCTTATAATAAAAAAAGAAAGATTCCGAGTCCATAAGAACACAGTTTACAAACTAAAAGTGGCAGAGCTATCTTATGTCACCATTATCATTTATAAAGAGACATATGGACAGAAGCTTTCTGGTTTAAAATAGAATAAAGGCATTTCTGCTTTTCTGGTCTCTCCAAAGCCAAGCTAGAACTCACGGTTCTCAGACACGATGGCCAAAGCAGGGGTTAGCTCCGAGGGATAAAATTAATGTTGCCTTATGAAACACAGAAAAATGCCCCTTTTTTTTGATGTTTGACGAGAAGCTGTGAGGACCCATACATTGTTCGCCCTTCTCCTCTTTTTGTCCTATGTCCTGGGTGAAAGAATAAGAAAACTCAGGCACTCCACTCATGAAAGTCTCACACTACAGGCCCGAGCCTCTCCCTGTCCCACTCCCTGGACAGCATTAGGCTCCAGTCTACTCTCGCCGCTTGGCTTGGCACGAAGCATCCACGTCTCTCCGGAAAGCCCCATCACGTGAGTAGAAAACCCTGGGTGGACGCAGAGACATCAGTCTCAACGTCCAGCTCACGCTGGATGTGTGGGGGTCTCACCCTTCTCAGGGCAGCCACATAACGCTGGCCTAGACCAATGAGAAAATGGCTCGTGTGGGCTGTGAGAACCCCCGGAACCTTCTTGCAGAACATGGGTTGGTTAGATAAAGGAGGATGAATAAGGCAACACACAGGGAGTCATGCTTGGAAGAAGCAGGCAGCCATGCACATTTACCAAGAAATGAAAGAATTGGCCATAGCCTAGGATAAGATACTTGCAGAACAAAGGTAATGGATTGATCAAAAAGAATGGCTTGTCATTAAGAAAAAGAAATCTTGAGCAAAGTTTATAAATAGATGATTTTCAAGAAAAATATAAACGGCTCTCTCTCTCTCTCTCTCTCTCTGTCTCTCTCTCTCTCTCTCTATATATATATATGTAAACATATGTTTATATAGTGATGTATAGTAAATCCATTTGTAAGGCAAAATGCAAATAAAACTTTAGTTTGTACTTTGCAAGTAAAACTTCACTTCAACTGTAAGGATCATTTGTATTTATTTTCTACATATCAGATTTGTAAGAATTTAAAATATATCATAAAGGTTGAGGGAGACGGCTCAGTGGATAAAGGGCTTGCCATTTAAACCTGAATGCCTGGGTTTGATCCCCAGACCCCAAGTCATAAGCTGGAAGTCTTGGTGGACTTCAAATCCCAGACAGCTGAAGGAGATATGAGAGAGAGACAGGAGAATTTCCCAGAAGCTTGAGGCAAGCACGGAAAACGACTGTGGGGTGAAACCCAGAGAGACAGACCCTGCCTCACCTGAGGTGCAAAGGTGAGGACCAACCCAAAAGCCGTCCTCTGAGCTCCACACACGCACTGCGGCACGCGTGCACCCCCACACTACACACGTGAGTATATGTACAGACAGACACAAAGAGACTACATAGCAGATACGGATACAGATAGATATATCGACTGTTAGTAAGGATATAGCAAAGTGACTCTTCTACCGACTATGAGACCTTAAACCATGACCATCTTGCTGAAGAACACTTGAGTAACATCTAGTGAAATGGCTATCCTACACCTTAGGAGCCAGTGTCAGCTGTGTGCCCTCGAAAAATTCCTGCGTAAGCATATACGGGAAATAGCCAAAAAAGTTTTATGAGCGCTGTTTTAAGACAGCTAAAACTGATGAACAACTTAGCCCCCCCTCATGGGGAACAAGACAGCAAGGCAGGTGACTGCAATAATCAGGGAAGGTTAGGCTTTATTATGTTATATTTGCCTCCACCAACAGTTGGCTTAAAAACCACAAGGATTTTTTTTTTTTTTGGTTCATACTGCATAATTAATGTCAGTTGGTAGGATGTTCTGCTCCACAAAATCACCCAGGATTATGATGACTTCACAAAATTCTGGCTGCACAGTCTAAAATAAAAGGTCTTTAATGATACCACTAAAAAGAAAAAAAAAAAAAAAAGAACAGAGACAAACCACTCTGATTACCTGCCTTAGCTTAACACGACCCACTGTGTCAGTTACTGTCTCGCGGCTGGAACAAGATACCAGACCAGAAGTGGTTTGTGGAAGGAGAGGATTTCAGGGGACATTTCATCGTGGTGGGGAAAACAGAGCAAAAGCATGGAACTGGCTCACATCAACAGATATAAAGCACTGTGTATTGTGGTACAGAAAAAGAACTTTCCCTGGCTGTTTGTACTGGAGCGATGCTCCTCTCCACGCATTGTTCAGTTCCTGAGGGATGCTAAAACTTAAAGTAATACACATTTAAAGTTATTAAATGATGGTTTTAATATCCTCAAACACTCGCTGAGAGATCCTGCTACATTTTCCTGAAGGTACCAAGTCTCTTCATTTATAATTCCCAAGTGGGGATATCTTTAACTGTCCTGGGTCAACATGGGGAAAGAGATGGTGGAAACTAATTATATAAAAATTAAATCATTTTAGAGTGCTAAGAAGAAAGTGCTACAAATTGAGAAAATGACTTTATGTGCAGAGGTAATAATATGCTTTTTAATATTTTATAAAGTGAAGAAAGTATCTACTTAGTGACCTCAAAATGAAAAGAACATAGTAAGAGCTCCCAGTTACTGCAGCTAGGACCTTACTAAGCGACTCATACACCGTGTCTCCCCTCCTTTTTTCCCCTTACAATAAGCTTTTAGGGAAGTGTTGGTTTTCCCCAACTCTAAAAGGTTCTATGACTTGCCGTGCCCAGGCTCATGAGCAAGTAAGTGATTGCCCCGGAATTCAAACCCAGCACTGTGGCATGCAGCACGCACGGATTTAATGGGTAGATCCCGGAAGAAAAACAACCTCAGAAAGTCACCAAGCCCACACGCTTCCTCCAAGGGGAAGGACTCCTGACAGAGGAAAATGCTTGGCTTCCCATGAACAGGAGTCTCCATCATAGACGCCATCCTCCGTGAGGAGCACCAACCCCAGCGTGGAGCTGAATCATGAGGTATGAGGAAGAGCATGGCAAAGGGTGCTTCCAGAGACTACAGAAACCCCTGCTGGATTATACCTGCCAACAGAAGGTGTGCCTAGACATAGATCTCAAAGGACCACTGGTAATCTCCAGGTAAACACAGATGCCTTCTGCAATCCTGGCCACACCTCCTGACTTTCTCAGCAAGGAAGGATCGGGTATTCTCATGACAACCCACTGCAGGGCTGGAGAGATGGCTTAGTGGTTAAGGTGCTTGCCTACAAAATCTAATGAGCCATGATTGACTCCCCAGATCCCACATAAGCCAGACACACAAGGTGATGCACGTGTGGAGTTCAAATGTAGTGGCTGGAGGCCCTGGCACACCAATTCTTTCTCTCTCTCTTTCTCACTTGCTCTTACTCATAAAAAAAAAAAAAATCCACTGTAGAGCTGGAAAGATTGTTTAGTGGTTAAGGTGCTTGCCTGTAAAACCTAAGGACCCACATGCAACTCTCCAGATCCCACATAAGCTGGACACACAACGCAATGCAAATGCACAAGGTCACACATGTGCACAATGTGGAGCACACATCTGGAGCTCGATTTCAGTGGCTGGAGGACTTGGCATGCCAATTGTCTCTCTGTGTTGCAGTCAGGTTTGCATTGCTGGCAGAAATCACCCAACCAAGAGCAGCTTGTGGGGGGAAAAAAAGGCTATTTTGGTTTACAGACTTGAGGGGAAGCTCTATGATGGCAGGGGAAAATGATGACATGGGCAGAGGGTGAACATCAACCTGGCCAACAACAGATGGACCACAGCAACAGGAGAGTGTGTCAAACACTGCCAAGGGGACACTAACTAGAACACCCACAAGCCCACCCCCAAAAATACACCCCCTCCAAGAGGTGTTAATTTCCAAATCTCCATCAGCTGGGAACCTACCATTCAGAACCTAAGTTTATGGGGGGACACCTGAATCAAACACCACATGTTCTTTCTCTCCCCTCTCATAAAGATATGTGCCACCATACCCACCCACCCCCCAAAAATAAAAAGACAAAAAAAAAACCACTGTAGGGGCTAAGGGTATAAAGTGCCCCCTGGGGCAGGTTGGCTATCTTGACAAGTGAGCTGTAAGTTCAAGTGAGTCTCTTCCTGGCTAAATAAGGTGGCGAACACCTGTGGAAGACATGTGAAGTCAACCTCTGGTATCCACATGTACACATGAACACACACACACGCGCGCACACACCTTGTACTGTACAATACTATTGAGTCACAAAGCTCAGTCCTTCCGAGTCAGTGCTCTCATCTCCATTATCTAGTTGAACAGAAGCTCTAGGTAATATTAAAACTGGAACCTATTCTGGGGCTGCCAGGTGACATCGCTGCCTAGACCCTGGTCCATGCCTGGCCCAGAACAGAGGGGCAGTTTCTGTCATTAAAAGATGCACTGGGGACTGGAGAGATGGCGTAGTGGGTAAGGTCTTGCCTGCAAAACCTAACAACCTGAGTTCAAGTCCCCAGTACCCACGTAAAGCCAGATGTGCAAAGTGGCACGTGCATTGGGAGTTTGTTTGCAGTGGCTAGAGGCCCTGGCACACCCATATTCATTCATTCATTCTCTCTCACCTTTCAAATGAAAATATTGAAGGGCTGGAGAGATGGCATAGTGATTAAGGAGCTTGCCTGTAATGCCTAAGGACCCAGATTCAATTCCCCAGGACTCACATAAGCCAGATGCATACGGTAGTGCATGCATTTGGAGTTCATTTGCAGTGGCTAGAGAGCCTGGCATGCCCATTCGCTCTCTGTGTCCGCCTCTCTCTCTGTCCTCCTCTCTTAAATAAATAAATGAATAAATAAATATTATTAATTTTTTTCAAAGATGTGTTAAGAGCTGGAGAAATGGCTTGGTGGGTAACAGCACGTGCTATACAAGCCAGGGGGCACTGATTCATCCTGAGTTTGATACCCAGCACCCACGTGAGGAGCTGAGCATGACCATCAGTGCCTGTAGCTCAGAGACAGATGCATCACTGGGGCCTGCTGGTCAGCCTGCCTCGCCAGACAGCTGGCAGCTCTGGGCCCATTCAGTGAAAGCCCGTCTCAAGGAAACAAGCAGGTGGTGACGGAGGAGGACGCCCAGTGCTCTCCTCTTGCGTCGGCATGTGTTCCCATGCGGTGTATACATCTGCACACGCGCGTGCACACATGCACACATTGTATATGCAAAAAGGGCATACTGGACCTGGATGGAACCCCTCAAAAGTGGCATCTGAAACCAGTGAGGTCCTGCTGCATCATTTTATGGGGTTAACTTTCTGTAACCTCTCTGTGTGTCCTTGCTACAGAACAGCTGAGTAATGGGAGACAAATCGGATGGACTGTCAGCAAACATCTGAGTCACAGGTGACTGTCACATCTTTGGCATTTTTCCCTCGCAAATGAGGACAAGCTGTTCAATGGTTGGATTAATTTAAAGACGAACCTCTGATGTTCTTTTCTCTTGAAGATGTCATCAGACGGGGCTAAATGAGGAGCATTCTCTATGTCCCAGAGATTGTTTTCTACCTGCTAGCTCCTTGTAGTTCAGTACTTGAAACAAGACAGAATTTCTCATTTAATTTTTCCCCCTAAGGTTTTGAGGAGCACTGGAGATATACTCAGGTATAGCAACATTGTATAGTTTCAGAGGTTGTCTTCAACATGTCACCAAGACGTCAGCTGGCTGTGGTGGTGCGTACCAGTTGTGATGGTTAAATCAGCTTCTAGCTTCTTCTGAAGCCCCCTTTCCCAAGGCCAGACAGAGGGCCATATATCATAAGGTCTCCCCACTCCCTTCTCTCCTGCCTCCTCTCATCTCCTCTTATCCTTGGCTCCTGAGATTGTGGCTCCTGGCATGCCAAAAATTCAAAGGGTAGGTTGGTAGACCACCTTGTAAAAAACAACAAAAGACTAATCCTAATAGTAATGACAATGTATTTCCTTTCAATCTTTTTTTTTTCTGTGCTTTCTTTATTGCACAGTGGTTATATGTACATAGCTCACATCAGTTTTATGGCTAACATTCAATATTGGGGTTTGCCCATGCTAATACTATCCATAAGTTATATTAAATGACCCATCATATTCTGCCAAGCTGAATGCACCTCACATTAATATTTTAAGATTAACATTTAATATAATATTAATATTAATTAATATTAATATAAGTAACTCAATAAAACTCATTTTATTTATTCATGAGAGAGAGGGGGGTGCATCAGGGCCTGCAGCCACTGCAAATGAACTCCAGATGTATGTGTACCTTGTGCCACCAACTCTAGGGAGTTGAACCAGGGGTCCTTAGGCTTCACAGGCAAGTGCCTTAAGTGCTAAGCCATCTCTCCATCCCACAACTCATTTTAGATAACATTTAAGAATATGTTACAATGCCATTGGCTGTAAGTTTTCAAAAATGGAATTATTAGGCTGGAGGAATGGCTTCGCGGTTACGGCGCCAGCCTACAAAGCCAAAGGACCCGGGTTCCATTCCCCAGGACCCACATAAGCCAGATGCTCACGGAGGTGCAGGCATCTGGAGTTTGTTTGCAGCAGCTGAAGTTCCTGGCATGCCCATTCTCTTTCTGTGTCTGCTTCTCTCTCTCAAATATAAAAAATAAATTAAATTAAATTTTAAAAATACAATGATTAGATGAAAGTGGCTGGATCTATCACTGGGTCTTGCTACGTGTTAATCCATGAAGGTTCTGTCCCTCAGATTTCACTAGCCATGGCAGAGACTGCCACTTTTGATTGGTCATCTCAATCTGCACCTGCCAACAATGACAAGAATGATTTTGCTTTAACTATAATTTTTATTTATTTATTTGCAAGAAGTGAAAAAGAGAATGAGTGTACCTGAGCTTCTTGCCCCTGCAAACAAACTCCAGAGGCATGTGCAACGTTGTGCATGTGGCTTTACGTGGATACTAGGGAACTGAACCCAGCCTGTCAGACTTTGCAAGCAAGTGACCTTAAACACTGAGCCATCTTTCCAGCCTGAGTGTTTTTTTTGTTGTTGTTCTTCTTGTTGTTGTTTGTTTGTTTGTTTGTTTGGTTGGTTGGTTTTTTCGAGGTAGAGTCTCACTCTAGCTCAGGCTGACATTGAATTCACTCTGTAGTCTCAGGGTGCCCTCGAACTCATGGTGACCCTCCTACCTCTGCCTCCCAAGTGCTGGGATTAAAGGTGTGCGCCACCATGCCCGGCTCTGACTGATTTTTTTTTTTAAATCAGTAATTTAGTGAGAAAAACAGTCATCTTGAAATATAGTCTTTCTACTCCGTTGAATTTCTAGTGAGGTCCAGAATTTCTCCCACTTGTTGGGTTCTGTGAATGCTCCTACCGCATAGTGGTTCTTATTTAATATTGTATGTTCTTAAGGGTGCTACAAACATGTCTCTCTCAAACACACTATGGTGTTTTATTGATGCCAAAATAAAGGCATGGAAATTTATGAACCATGTGTGTTCTGCAAATATCAATAAATTATCACATGTAAGCAAAGGATGCTCAAGTCCAAGGGAAAATAAACGCAACTAAGAAATCTCCAAGAAAATAAAGCAGATAGCACAAGCACAGTGGAATGTATTCTGCTTTTAGTTCTAAGAACACACTTTTTTTTCCCTCTCCTTCCCTGAACAAAAATCTCCCAGATGGGTCTGTGCTAGAGGTAACAGCGCAAGCTGACACATAAAAAAAATCAGAAAGAACAATTGTTGTAATGAGGCAAAGCTCTGGAAAAGTCCATTTGTCCCAAGGAAAGTAGGAGCATCACTCAGGAACGATTCAACCCTGAACGATAATGGGCTCAGTAGACCCTCAGGAAATGCAGCTTCTGTGTGTCCTTCTTCCCCAGGCCTAAAGGAGTCTGCTCAGTAGACCCTCAGGAAATACAGCTTCTGTGTGTCTTCTTGCCCAGGTCTGGAGGAGTCTGCTCAGTAGACCCTCAGGAAATGCAGCTTCTGTGTGTCTTCTTCCCCAGGTCTGGAGAGTCTGCTCAGTAGACACTCAGGAAATGCAGCTCCTGTGTGTCTTCTTCCCCAGGTCTGGAGGAGTCTGCTCAGTAGACCCTCAGGAAGATGAATCTGCACGTAATAAAAACTGACAGGGGCCGTGGTTCTGTGATTTTCTACTTGCGGTATCACTTGCAAAATAAGGAATCCATCATTCATTATAGAATAAATTCATCTAATGTCTGTTAATCTCCCAAAGCTAAAAAATACCGCTGGTACCAACAACCGAGGTACATTTTAATGCAAAACACATGAAACAAAAGGCCGAGGATGAGCTACCCATGTGATTTGTAATTACAGCTGTGATGATTAAGCAAAACATTTCTCAACAAGCTTAAAACACTGTAACTGAACTTAACCACCTCGACTCTTTGACTGAGCTGAGAACAAAAACAAGGTGGAGTTACAGATGGTGGCTGGTTCATCTCCGCCGAACCCTATAACCCAGTTTTCTTTAAAAAGAAAAGAAGTCAAACCGGGGAACACCTGCACTGGATGTTTTCTCAGTTATCCTCTGTGAGAGGGCCTTCATTTCCCCCCATTCTACTTCCACTCCTCGGGAGTTGTCTGGACGTGCTGACATGGAAATAGAACAAGATTATGGTAATAGGATTACCCATCTCCTCACAAGACTACAGTAACCAGATTACCTGTCTCCTCACAAGATTACAGCAAATGGGATTACCTGTCTCCTCATTAAATTGACAGACTTGTGAGATGGAAATTTGAAAGGCAGCACTAGCAGCCATTTACTGCCATTTTTTACAGCTTATTTTTCAGTATCTAGCAATTTCTTGAGAAACTATAAAATAAAATATACATATAATGAAATATATCTGTCTATCTATCTATCTATCTATCATCTATCTCTATCTATCTCTATACATAATGATAGAGCCCAGCACTGGATTGGGCAGAGTTGCCTTTGAAGAGCGGTCCTTCCACTTGTAATCAGTGTGCCTCTGAGGGTCTACAGGAACCACCTAATGTGATGACTGCAACATCAATGTTCCATCATGAATCACAGAGGGCAAAAAAGTATTTAAAAAAAAAAAGATATCAAAGGGGCTGAGGATGGCTTAGCGGTTAAGGCGCTTGCCTGAAAAGCCAGAGGACCCAGGTTTGATTCCCCAGGATCCATGTTAGCCAGATGCACAAGGAGGCACATGCGTCTGGAGTTCGTTTGAAGTGGCTGGAGGCCCTGGCATGCCCATTCTCTCTCTCCATCAAATAAATAAATAAATAAATAAATAAATAAGAAAGACATCAAAGGGGTTGAAGGGATTGCTTAGTGGTTAAGCACTTGCCTGTGAAGCCTAAGGACCCCAGTTCGAGGCTCAATTTCCCAGTACCCACGTAAGCCAGATGCACAAGATGGCGCATGCATCTGGAGTTCATTTTCAGTGGCTGGAGGCCCTGGTGCACCCATTCTCTCTCCCTCTCTCTCTCTCTCTCTCTGCACCTTTCTCTTTCTGTTTGTCTGTCTCTCTAAAATAAGTAGATAGAAATAAACCAAAAAAATTAAAAAGACATCAAAGTAGAAGAGGGACTGCTTGGAAAGAAGAAGGGGTTTGGTGGAAGAGAGAGAGAGGAGGTAACAGGAGGGGGTTATGATTAAATACATTAAGTACACGCGTAAAATTATCAATCGAAATAAAAAAATAAACCAGACTAGAACGTCAGGAGGTGACAGGAATACAGTGTGGACAAGCACGGTGTGGCAGAACATAAAGAGAAAATCTTGAGTGCTGCTCCTCCGGCACTGTCCACCGTGTTTTTGAGGGAGGGTCTCTCACTCACCTGCAACTCACCAAGTCAGCTAGACTGGCTGGACAGTGAGCCCCAGCCCTGTCTCTGTCTCCCCAATGTCCCAAAGCGTGTGGGATTTTTCACATGGATTCTGGGGATCAAACTCAGTTTCCCATTCTGGCAAGGCAAAAAGCACATTACCTACTGCCTGAGCCATCTCCCAGAACCCAGTGGCTCTATTCATGAACACTTTGCTGGCTGGCTTGTTCTTTATTGTCTGTATATGCCTCATCTCCCATTCCACATGGGGGCCCCACAGAGAATTTTCTTGACTTCTGGCCAGATCTGGTAAGTATGCCCACTGTAAAGCCCTCTAGCTTTACCAGGGACTCCTGCCAAGTGACCCCCTCTTACTCCAGTGCATCCAGAGCCCCATTCTGTCTTGACTTCCCTCACTCTACCAATTCTGTCTTTAGTCCTTTTCTAACTAATACCTGAAACTCCACTCCCTCTGACCTGCTCCAAACCCCTGAAGAATGTTCAGCTGGGAAACAAACACCCACCTTCTACATTTCCGTACAGACACAGCCGAGCGTGACTGGAACAAAACGCACCCCAGGAACACAGGGAGCAAGCAGATGCACGACTAGAGGCCAGAACTTTGCTCAAAAGTCTACTTCTCCATGGGCCGGAGAGACGGCCTAGAGGTTAAGGTGCTGGCCGGCAAAGCCGAAGAACCCAGGTTCAGCTCCCCAGAACCCACGTAAGCCAGATGCACAAGGTGACACATGCTGTACAAGGTCACGCATGCATACAATGTGGCACATGCATCTGGAGTTTGGTTGCAGAGGCTAGAGGCCCTGGCATGTCAATTCTCTCTTTATCTCTCTCTCTCTCTCATAAATATAAATAAATAAAATCATCATCTCCAGTTCCAGTGATACCTGTCTCGAGCCTCTGCTGATTTCTTCCAACATTCCACTTCCTTATCTCGGTACCTGCTCTTGCCCTTACTTCAGTAAGAAATGGAAGCCAAGGGCCATGTGTTCTATCACTCCCACACAGTCAAGTCGGCCATGTCTCCTTGGTCTCAGGACTCTTCCCCTCCTGCTCAGTAGCCGTGTGGACTCTAGACCTGCTCCAGTTCAACAGGTCAGGCACAGGACCTAGGAGGCACCCGGCTGCAGACACAGGCCGATAAATCACTTTTTTTCTTTTTTTCCTGCCTTAGCCAGATGTCTCTGAGCTGCTTGATTCTTTACAGCCCAGAAGCTAACTCCTTGGAGACCCAAGGGGGGTTACTTAACAGCGATCCTCAAGAAACAGCTCTGTGGGGAATTCAAGGACTCCACATATTAAATAATATGAGCACGAAGCAGCAAGGAGAGGCGAGATGAGGGAAGATGGGAAAGACGGGGGCCTGCAGAGACGGCCCGGTGAGTCAACGTGTCTGCTGTACAGGCACGAGGACCTGACTTCCATCCCCAACATCCACATGGAAGCCAGGCGCAGGGCTGTAGAGATGGCTCAGTGGTTAAGGCACCGGCCTGCGAAGCCTGAGGACCTAGGTTCAATTCCCCAGTACCCACGTAAGCCAGATGCACAAGGTGGCACATGCATCTGGAGTTTGTTTACAGTGGCTGGAGGTCCTGGTGTGCCCATTCTATCTCTCTCTCTCTCAAACAAATAAATAAAAATAAAATATTTTTACAAAAGCCAGGCATGATAGTATGTGCTTGTCATTACAGCGCTGGGGAGGCATACACAGAGAATCCCTGAGGCTCACAAATTGGTGTGTTCTAGGTTTAGCAAGAGATCCTGTCTCGAAAGAGTAAGGTGAAGAGAGACTGAGGAAGACTCCTGACGTTGACCTCTGGCATCCACACACACACACACAAAGTCAGGAAAGCCTGCGGTCCTGCCAGCCAGCCTGTCTTGCTCACCATCGCACGGCTGCAGAAGAAAGAAGCAAACGGGAAGGAGAGCGCACTGTGTAGATGCAGATTCAGGATGAACAGTGGCTTTGCAATGTTGAAAACTAAACCCAGACACTGGCTACCAAACTTGTTGGTCTCCAAGCAGTCAGCATGTCAAAGAAACACTCTGTCGGTTCCAAGGAACACGTGAAGTTGTACGCTTCACAATTCTGTTTCCCTTGTTTTGCATGTGTTTGTGTTATGGCTGCACGTGTATATGCATGTTCAGATATGCGTGGGTACATGTGTGTGAAGGTGCAGGTGCGTGTTTGTGTGTATATGTGTGTGTGACGTCATAGGTTGATGTCAAGCATCTTCCTCCATCACTCTGAACTGTATTTACTGAGGCAAGGCCTCTCATTTGAACCGAGAGCTCACTGATTCGGCTAGTCGATCTGGCTAGCTTACCCCACGATTCCACGTCTGCCTGCTGAGCCCTGGGACTATGGTGCATGCCACCACACTCACTCAGCATTTACATGGGCTCTAGGGACTGGAATTCAGACTCTCGTGCTTACATGACAAGTATTTGATCCACTGAGCCATCTCTTTTGCCCCACAATCCTGCATTTTATTCCTTGGCCTCTTACAACTGGTCACCTCTCACCTCTATCATTGGACAAGTTAATCAGGGCATGTGTCGACTTCTACTGAGGCCAACACGGAGGTTTAGATCCACCACCGTATCAGCACTTGCCAAATTCACCATCATGTTCCCTGCCTGCAGCGTAATTCCTGAGAATCCACTAGGCGCTTACACGAAGAAAGGGTGAGAGCTCGCGAGAGGAGTTTCTACGCGATGCATGGGGCACGCGGGGAGAGGAGCTGCGCCTGCGCCTCCAGCAGCCCCTCGCTACCCCGTGCAGACCCGCCCGTCACTTCCGGTCCTACCTGGCCGCAGGAAGTGGCGCTGCCCCCCGCTGGGCCCCGGGTGCGCGCGGCCACTCACCTGGCTTGCTGGCACACGCAGCAGACCCAGGCCTTCTCGGGCTTCTGGTAGGAGCAGCAGCTCTTGCAGACGTTGAACCTGCAGTCCCCGCAGCGGCGCTTGGTGTTGACGAGGAAGGTGAAGGGGGCACAGCAGCGCATGCAGCAGTGCTGCACGAACTTCTGGTGCTTGGAAAGGATGCTGCACTTGCTGCCTTCCTCGTCCAGCTTCTGCTTCATCTCGCTGGAGAACCGGAAAGCGAGGGGACGGGGAGGAGGAGAGAAACAACACGTCAGGTCAGGGGCCTACCTCCCCAAAGCACCCCCGCCATCCTGGTCCACAAGAGCCCTTCCTTGTAGGAGCTTCCCACTGATCAGCAGACTGATGCTTTCTTAAAAAATGTATTTATTTTATGAGAGAGAGGGCGAGCGGGAGCGAGGCCTCAGCCGCTGCAACTGAACTCCAGCAGACACTTACGCCACCTAGTGGGCATGTGTGATCCTGCGCTTGCCTCACCTGTGTGCGTCTGGCTTACGTGGGGTCTGGAGGCTGGAACGTAGGTCCTCAGGCTTTGCAGGCAGGCGCCTTAACCGCAAAGCCCACCTCTCCAGCTCTGATGCTTTTTTTTATATGACTAGTTTGCTTGTGCATGTATGTGTGGTAGGCATGTATGTGTCTGCATGTGAATAGGTGTTTGTACATGCGTGTGAATGTATGTATACAGGTGAATATGCATGTATGTGTGCATGTGGAGGCCAGAGGTCAATGTCAGATGTCTTCCTCAATCACTCTCCACCGTGATCTTCTGAGACAGGGTCTCTTTAGAACCCACTGATTGCACTAGAAAAGTTATCCTGCAAACCCCAGTGATCCTCCTGCCTCCGTCTCCCCAGAGCTGGGTTAACAGGTGTGCGCCACGTTGCCTGGCTTCTACATGGGCGCTGGGGATCTGAACTCCAGTCCTCGTGCTTGCATGGCAAGTACTCTACTCACTGAGCCACATCCCCAGAGAGACCAATTCAACTCTTTCTTTGGTTTTGAAGTACGGTCTCGCGCTAGCCCAGGCTGACCTGGAATTCACTTTGTCGTCTCAGGCTGGCCTCAAACTCACAGCAATCCTCCTACCTCTGCCTCCTGAGTGCTGGAATTAAAGGTGTGCAGTGCCATACCCAGCCCTCAACTCTTGACCTAGGAAGCCTAATGGTGGGTTAATTCTGTGTGCTCCTGTATGCATGTTTTCTTAGTACTTCCATTTCAGAGGCCCACAAGGAGATAGGAATGATTACTAAAAATGGGCGCATCCCTGCAAAACAAACCCTTCCAAGTCATAAACGTCTTTTTCGAGGAGCAAGAGATTACTTACGACGCAACATTAATCCTCACAACAGCCCTGCTGGGAATCCCACAGTCCTGGCCTAGCTACCGCCCCGGGACAAGTGCAGCCAGGGGTTTCAAAAGCTTGCAAATCTACGTGAGCCAACAGGGACCCTCTGGGTGATGGGCAGATCTGAGCACTGGTGATTTGAACCTGGATAAAGAGCAATCCTCTCCTTCCCAAGAGAGCGTGGTCACATGACCACACGGCCAGCCATGTCAGCAGAAAACCTGACAGTGTGCGCACTCCTCTGAGCTGGGGGAGAAAGGAAAGATGAACCCCAAAAGAAGGGTAAATCCCAACCAGGGTGAGCCACTTGGGGAAACAAGACACGATGAACATGTGACCCTAACAAGCTGGATTGTTTTTCCTGTTATGGAGATGAGGGCTGAAGAGCTGCAGCGGAAGAGAAATTTTTCCCATTACGGTTACGATCTTCGCTGATATTTGACTAACGTGTTGTGTGTGGCGTCGCTGTGTGATGGCAGCTGTAGCGCGGCGAGGTCATGGGAATGTCTCAGGTCCTTACGATCGTGTGAGGTCACCACATGCTCCATCCCTGACCGAAGCAATAATGGACTCATTACGTTCCGTTGTGGTTTTTTTTATGATTCCAACCTGTTTTTTTAAATTTATTTTCATTTAAAAATTTTTTTTATTGACAACCTCCATAATTATAAACAATATCCCATGGTAATTCCCTCCCTCCCCCGACCTTCCCCTGTGGAACTCCACTCTCTATGCTTTTCTCGAATGAACTCCTTGGTTTGTGGGTGCGTGTTCAGGTATGTGCATGGGGGCACGCTGTACACGTGCATGTGGAGGCCAGAGTTCAACCCTGGGTGTCATTTTTCAGGTGCCACCTACCTTTTTTTAAAAAAAATTTATTTCTTTCTTTGCAACCAGAGAGAGAGAAAATGGGCACACAAGGGCCTCCAGCCACTGCAAAGGAACTCCAGATGCATGTGCCCCTTGTGCATCTGGATTACGTGGGTCCTGGAGAATTGAACCTGGGCCCTTTGGCTTCACAGGCAAGTGCCTTAACCGCTAAGCCATATCTCCAGCCCCTCACCTACCTTTTTTGAGGCAGGGTCTGTCATTGACCTGTAGCTCCCCAACTATGCTAGACTGGTGGCTAGGGAGCCCCCAGGATCCGACTGTCTCCACCTCTCCAGAGCTAGGATTACAAGTGAAAGCCACTGTGCCCATTTTTCTTTTGTTAGTATGGGTCCTGGGGCCCAAACTTATGTCTTCATGCTTATAAGGCAAGCACTTTACCCAGTGAGCTATATTCCCAGCATCTCCTTTAATTTTAAAATATTCCTTTGGGGGCTAGGGAGATGGCTTAGCAGTTACAGGCACTTGCTTGCAGAGCCTGACAGCCTGGGTTCGATTCCCCAGTACCCATGTAAAGCTAAATGTACAAAGTGGCGCATACTTCTGGCAATCATTTTCAGTGGCAGAAGGCTCTGGTGTGCCCATACTCTCCCTCCCTCCCTCTTTCCCCTCACTCTCTTTCTCTCTCAAATAAATAAATAAATTTTTTAAGTGTCAAAATATTCTTTCTTATCTGGTATAGAAAACCATGCATGGTGTGCCTCTAAACTTCCTCCCCAGGTAGAGCTCTTGTTTTGATGACATGTCATTTCCGGACAAGCAGAGGGGATGATTTAGTCACTTGAGACACTGCTTGGGTGGACCAGTGAACTCACCCTTCTCCACAAAGCACCTTGCATCCTGTTAGGAACCTGGGACCCCCAAATCACTTGGACTAGGCTGCATGTACACCTCGCTCCACACAATAAACCACTTTCCTCCTCCTCTTGGTGATCATCCTTCGTGGTCAGTATCTGTTTAAATACAGTCCTAGATAAACATCAGGGCGCCATCCAGCCTGGACTGTTTGGGGGTGCTGCATAGTAAGACAAACGCTGTCCTCAAAGTGAGCTTTTAGGGGAGAAGCCCCACCGTCCTTTGCTGCACATAACCGGGCATGTGCATGGAGAAAATCAGATGCATCATGGGAAGGGGCAAGCACAGTAGAAAAAAAAAGTGCTATACAACCCAAACCTGTCAATCAAACTAGAGCACCACCCAAACTGGACCCCTAGCAACTGATTCATTGTCCCCGCAAAACCCTATGAAGGGAAGCCCTGGACCACAGCCAGGGGCCTTTGAGTCCTCGCAGCAGCGCATGCAAACCTTTGCTCTCAATAGTTTCTTGCTGCTTAGGGACTGGTGCATGTCTCTTTTTAATTCTTTGGGTAAGATGCCACAAATTGGAAACACACACACGCTCACTCAGAGACAGAGAGAGAGAGAGAGAATGAATATGATCCCGAGACCACTGGTGACAGTTTTCATTAATGACATCTCCAGCCAACACTGCTTGGCTTCTGAGCACATGTGGTCTGCACATCTGCCCACAGCAGCGGTGTATCTACTTCCCAGGTCATCACAGTGCAGTCCTTCCTGCGGGACCAGTATCAGCTTTGCTCCGAGCTG
Organism: Dipus sagitta; assembly: GCA_036346955.1. Classification (NCBI taxonomy): domain Eukaryota; kingdom Metazoa; phylum Chordata; class Mammalia; order Rodentia; family Dipodidae; genus Dipus; species Dipus sagitta. The sequence goes on from CM070786.1 coordinate 4,869,990, forward strand.
CTGAGATCCTGTATCACATGAGTATGAGGATTTTTTAAAAATACTTTTTAATTTATGTATGAGAGAAAGAGACAGAGAGACAATGTGCATGCCAGGGCCTCCAGCCACTGCAAACAACCTCCAGATGCATATGCCACCTTATGCATCTGGATTTACATGGGTACTGGGGCATCAAACTCAGATCCTTAGGCTTTGCAGGCAAGTGCCTTAACCAATGAGCCATCTCTCCAGCCCATGAGTACAAGGAGTTTTGACTCTTAATTCACTTTGTGATAGAGGCTTGAGGTTTTAATTTTCTTACTGGAGACTTCTGTTTATCCACCCGGTGGTCTAGACAAAGATAGCCTTCTCTATTACTCCCCTAATCCAGTAAAGGAGGTTTCCAGTGGACATTTTCAGTAAGAGCATCACCACAGAACGTGGAACTATAGGCGGACATCTCATCTTTAGCTTCCTGACCTCCAAAACGAAGGCACATCTCCCAGCCCTGAAGAAATAGTGTTTCAGTCAGCCACTAGATGCCAGAGCTTCAAGCTTCTAGTTTCCCCTTTGGTTAGTCTGACCCTCTGGTTTTAAATCTATTCATATCTACCCTGCTATGGGCTGAATATTTGTGTCCCTCCAAGATACATATTCAGAACCCTAACCCTCAATGCCGTGATTTTAGGACAAGGGACTTTGGAATGTGATCAGGTCAACAAGGGTGGAGCATCATGAATAGGAATAACGCCCTTGTAAAAGAGGCTCTAGGGCTGGAGGGATGGCTTAGCAGTTAAGGCATTTGCCTGCGAAGCCTAAGGACCCATGTTTGATTCTCCAGGTCCCACATCAGCCAGATGCACAAGGGGGCGCATGCGTCTGGAGATCGTTTGCAGTGGCTGGAGGCCCTGACGTGCCCATTCTCTCTTTCTTTCTCTCTCCCTCTCTCTAAAAAATAAATAAATAAAAATAAAATCATTAAAAATAAAAATAAAGGCTCCAGGCAACTGCTTGGCCCTTCCATTATACAGAGAAGCAGAGAGAAGCCGCTGCTTATGAACCAGGAAATGAGCCCTTGCCAGACGCCATCTTGTGCAGCCCAGCCTCCACGGAGGTGAGGGCCACATTTCTGGTATTTATTATCTATCTGGTTTTGGACATTTGTAACAGAAGCCTAAGTGGACTGAGCTACACCCTCTGGAAATTTCCTTATGTTAATTTTTCTCCTTTGACTTTGAAAAAAAAAAGGGCTAGAGAGATGGCTTAGCGGTTAAGGCACTTGGCTGAAAAGTTTAACCACCTAGGTTTGATTCCCCATTACCCATGTAAAGCCAGATGGACAAAGAGGTGCATGCATCTGGAATTTATTTGCAGTGGCTAGAGGCCCTGGTGCACCCATTCTCTGTCTGTCTCTCTTCTATCTCTCTCTGCTTGCAAATAAATAAATAGAGTAATTTTAAAAATATATAGGGGCTGGAGAGACAGCTTAGCAGTTAAAGCATATGCCTACGAAGCCTAAGGACCCAGGTTCGTGTCTCCAGGTCCCACGTAAGCCAGATACACAAGGTGGCGCCTGCGTCTGGAGTTCGTTTGCAGTGGCTAGAAGCCCTGGCGTGCCCATTCTCACTTTATCTCGCTCTCTCTGTCTCTGATAAATAAAAAATTAATAAATCTTCTAAAAAGACTTAGTATATAATCTACACCCTTTAAAGTGTAATTCACAGAGTTGTACTATCGCTATTTAATCCTAAGAACTTCTTTCCCATCAAGATGAAATTGTGGACCAACCACACAATCACTTCTCACCACCTGCTTATCTTACAGTAAACACCACTCAACTTTCTGTGTGAGTTTACCGAGTTTGAACATCTAAAATACATGGGATCATATCATGCAAGGCCTTCTGTGCCTGACTCCTTTAACCATGTGTTCAGGAAGCGCCCATACTGTGCTGTGCACCAACCCTTCCTTTTTGCCACCAAATAACATCCTGTGGATACACATACCACACTTTCCTCCATTCTTCATCTGTGCGGCATGACATTTCTACTCTGCGGCTGTTATGATTAATCCTGACATGAACATCTGTATACAAGTTCCACGTGTATATAGGTCTCTGTTCTACGAGTGGAATGGCTGGGTCATGGGGTTGGGAAGACTAGTTGGAAAAGTTCCAGACAGGTTTTCCAAATGTTATCATTAACATCAGTAATTTCTGATTTCTCAACACTTTTGCCAATTCTTGCTATTGCCCATCTTTTGTATGGCGTCACCCTAGGGAATGCAAGGGGGCATCTCACTATGCTTTATTGTTTATTTATTTATCTATTTATTTTATTATTATTATTATTTTTGAGGTAGGGTCTCACTCTAGCCCAGGCTGACCTGGAATTCACTGTGTAGTCTCAGGATGGCCTCGAACTCATGGTGATCCCCATACCTCTGCCTCCTGAGCACTGGGACTGAAGGCGTGCGCCACCACACCCGGCTGCCTTATTGTTTAGCTTTGAGATGGGGTCTCATAAAGCCCAAGATGGCCTCAGATGCACTCTGTGGCCAAGGATGACCTTGAACTTCTGATTCTGCTGGCTCTTCCTCTCAAGTGCTAAGATTATAGATGTGGGTGTTTGCCACCATGGCTAGCTGATGCAGTGCCAGGCACGGATCCCTGTGCCACTGTGGCTAGCTGATGCAGTGCCAGGCACGGAGCCCTGTGCCTGCTCAGTGAGCACTCTCCCAGCGGAGCTCCACCCTTGGCTCTTCACTGCACTTCTGATCTGTGTTTCTCTAATGACTGACCATGAGGACTGATCTCTCTAATCAACCAGTAATGCTGAACATTTTTATGGACTTATTAACCACCTGCAATTTCCTTAGAGAAAAATCTGTTCAAATCCTTGGTCCAAAGCCCAGCATTGTGGCACACACCTTTAATCCCAGCACTTGGGAGGCAGAGGTAGGTGGATCACCGTGAGTTCAAGGCCACCCTGAGACTACATAGTGAATTCCAGGTCAGCCTGGGCTAGAGTAAGACCCTAAAACAAAAACAAAACAAAACAAAAAAATCCTTGGTCCGTTTCTAAATTACATTATTTGTCTTTCATTGTTTGTTGTATTGTAAGAAGTCTTTATACATTCCGGACACAAGCCAATGCATTATAAGATATAATTTATAAGTATTTTTTCTTCCTTCCTCATATTAAACCTTACATCTTAGCAGCATTTGTGGATCATTAAGGGAGACTCAATCCAGTTCCAGAAGAGGAGACTACCTCCGGCCATGTGATAATTGCATCAAGTAGCACATGTGCACACTTGGCTGCATAGGATATTTACAGGAGACAGTTTGGAGATGCTTTTGCAAGGAAGAAAGATGATATTAAGTCCCTTAGGCTTAGAGCAGACAGTAGCTAAGTCACCGACAACTATGAGATTAGTAAACAATATGAGAGCAGCCTCAAGTGGACTGGTTTATATCGAATTTCAGAAACAGGAAATTAAACAGAAAGAAGCATCTGGAAAGGAAAGCCTTTGGGGATCAGAGAAGCTCAGGGAGCTCAATCCCAGGATCACTTGCGCTTTCTAAGTTTCGTGTCCTGGAACACAGGACTGCCAATTCCAGTGGCATTTGAAATTCACTGGGTGTCTCACAAACCATGCCAAACCCCTCAGAGTTTATTACAAGCAAACATGACCTTCCAAGCCACGGCTCCAGGGGCAGAACGGAATGCCAGTCTCTGACGTATTCCATCCCATCGGCCTGTATTGTCCCTGGAAAGAAATTGCTGGGTGGAAGCATGCAGCATGGGCTGGGGAGATGGCTCAGTGCCCAAAGCCCTTGCCACGCGTGAAGACCTGAGGTTGACTCCGCAGAGCCCAAATAAAGACAGATGCAGTGGCAAGAGTCTGTAATCCCAGCATGTCTACGCTGAGAAGGGAGGTGCAACTGCAGAATGCCAGGGAGTCTGGCAGGCGGGCTAGCCTGGCAAACAGCAGTGAGCAATTAGGAAACCCCTGCCCGCCCGCCTTTTGTAGGGTCCGGTGTCCTGGGCACAGTGAGCGCCGTATGCCCTCCTTCCTCTACTCCCCGGAGGAACGGCCCAATCTGTGCATTTACTCTGATACCATGCTAATCTCAGAGAAAGAAAGGATGTCCCCTGAGTCTTCATTAGTCATGAAAATAAACATGTGGAATGTTTCATGACTCACGATAAACTCAGGACACCATTACGCACTGTGACAATCAGCCTGGTGATCCGACAGAGGCAGGAGTCTGTGACTGACACATCCTCAGAGAGCCCAAGTCACATCCGGTCATATCCAAAGGCTTTTGAGTCCTCAGTCCCCGTGGCTTTGTATCTGCGTGTGCCACCACTCTGTGTCCCCAGGGCCAGTGACCCTTCTGACTTTCGTTAGTCTGTGTTCCTGCTTAGAGGGACATGACCTATACGTGTGCCATAAGTGACTGTCTATTCACCAGGAGTCCTCACAGCTCCAGCCTCACACTTTCTAAGAAGATGTGTAACTACCTAAGGGTTTTTCCTACATATTTTTCCGAGTGTGTATAACTTCCACCATTTCTTCCCCAGGTCACTATATTCTGATGGAACTGAACTCAAAATGTCTAAAACTCGATTTTCCTACCCTAATACTGTTCCCCAAAGAACATAATTTCTATCCAGAGGCTCCTTTAGGATCCTAAGACCTGTTCTCAACTTCCTCCCCCTCTGCGTTTTGAGATGGATGTTTGCTGCACAGGTGTGGTGGTTTGAATGCGAAATGTTCCTCATAGCCTCATACGCTTGTGACCAAGACTCATACACAAGCCCCAACTGTTAGAGGCTTCGGGAGATGGTGCCTTGCAGGAAAGAGTGTGTCACTGGGGGAAGACCTTGATGTTTATTAGTCCAGACCTACCAGGTGTTCGCTAGCTAGCTCATTCTTGCTGCTGTCTCCCAGCTGACATGATAAGATGCGGTGCCCAGCCTCGGCTCTGCCATGGTAAGGTTCCCCCTCAAGACTGTAAGCCAAAATAAAACCTCTGCTTCCACACGCTGCTTTTGGTCAGGTGTTCTGTCCCAGCAATATCCCAACAGCTACAGTACGCATGTGTGTTTGCATGCTCACGTGTGGGGGGGTACATGTGATGTGTGCCACCCACTCCTTTTTGTTTCTTTGTCTTTTGCGACCGGGTCCCTCACTGGCCTGAAGCTGGCCGGGTAGGCTAGATGAGTGGCCAGCAAGCCCCAGGGACGTTCTTCCCTCTACCTCCCCAGTGGTGGCATTACAGGTAGGTGCCACTCTGCCCGGCCGTTTTGTGTGGGTTCCGGCGAGCAAGCACTTTACCAACAAAGCCATCTCCCCAGCTACCGGCCCTTCTTTTTGCTTCTTTCAGCCTTGCACCAAATCCTACCCATTTTGCACCAAATCCTACCCAGTTTTGTCACCAACACCCCTGCCACACGTCTCCCTGCTACACCCTGATGCATCACCACCACACGAGACCCTTCCAAGCCACCTCCCACGACGTGAGCGGTGACTGCCCCCGTCACGACGCTGGGTGATGAGTGCTGAGCTGTGTGGGACCCCCCCCCCCAAGCTCTAAAGCAACTTCTGAGCATGTGCGTGCCTGGCAGCGTCCCCCCACATGCTGTGTGTACCCTTCATCCTCCTCCCTGCTGCCAAATTTCTTCCCTTATTCCCACCACGACACACTTGAAATGTCACCTTCTCTTGCAAATTTCTAGTTCCGCCTTGCAAAGCTAGAACTTTATACCTCACTTGACTAAGACCGCACTGAATTATAACCTGAATTTGAATTGCTCACGGGAGGAGGACAGTGATGGCAGCCCCTGTCCCAAGTAGAGGACTGCCCTGAATCACCTGACGAGGTGTGCGTTCCATTTCTCCCCAAAGGCAAGGTCAGCCAGGGGGCCAAGGCCTTCAGAGAAGCATCAGCACTGGACACGAAACCTTCCCAACAGCTAAACACACGGGCTCCTAACGCCATAGAACGCGTACAGGCGAGATGACCGAGTCTCCGCCAGCTCTCGCTGCATTGCCGGTTCTGATCGTGCACAGAGCAAGACTTTCTTTTCCATATCTGCTTCTGATTTACTGGAAATAAAACACTCCAGCCAGGCTACAGAGATGGCTTAGTGGTTAAGGCGCTTGCCTGTGAAGCCTAAGGACCAATGTTCGACTCTCCAGGTCCCACGTAAGCCAGATGCACAAGGTGACACACCTGTCTGGAGTTTGATGACAGTGGCTGAGGCCCTGGCATGCCAATTCCCTCTCTCTCTTTCTCTCGCTCACTTGCTTTAGCTCTATCATATTAAAAAAAAAAAAAAGTCCAGTCGGTTGGGCTTGCCTCACAAAAACAAAACACGACAGCCAAGCAAAAATACGCTATTCAGACACATAATGACCAAGCACTTCTTGTATCTTAGGTCAGGTCGATGGACAGGCTGCTCTGTTTTTAAATTTTCATTTGGGGGAAATTCATCATATTTTTATTATTTTTAAAAATTATTTATTTATTTGCATGTGGCTGTGTGCGTGTGCCAGGTCCTCTTGCCACTGCACATGAATGCCAGGTGCTTGTGCCAGCTTGTTTTTGCATCCCTGGATTTGGTACTTGGACCTGCACTGGCAGGCTTTGCGAGCCACGGCCTTTAACCGCCGAGCCATCTCCATCTCCAGCACCCTCAAATGTTTGAGCATACACAGTAATGGGTTTCGTGGCATTTCCCTTTTGCGTATTCACGTGCGTGTTCGTGTGTGCGCAGGTGTACACGTGTGGAGGCCGGAGGACAAAGGCGGGTGTTGTTCCTCGGAAATGCTTTCTGTCGTTTTGTTTGGTTTGGAGACAGGTTCTCTCGCTAGCCTCGAACTCACCAACTAGGATAGACTGGCTGGGCAGAGCCCATAGATCCACGTGTCTCCACCTCCCGAGAGCCGCGGTTACAGCAGTGCCCAGGACTTTAACTTGCATTCCGGAGCTCGAACTCAGGCCCTGGCACTTGGAGCTAAGCACATTACTATCTGAACTCTCCCCAGCCCTAACAGGTAAGTTAGTTCTTATTTTCCCCTCCCCCACCCGTCCTCTGGCCCCCTGCCCCCTCTGGCTGGTTCCCTTATCCTCCTCCATAGCCCTCTTCCGTTTCCATGTCACTTGCATCTCATTACCCTCTCTTCCACAAGCACATGTCAGAATTTTCAGATGCTTTCGTTCCTCATTTGCACACTAACATATCCAAACCACAGTTTCTGCAGCGGAGCCTTGGGCTGAGCCCAGTGACCCTCTCCAGAGTTGGTCAAACCTGGGTCATGTGGCATCTACAGAAAGAAATGATTTTTGTCCTGGAGAATTCCTCCCCGTCCGCCCCCCCCCCCCCGCGTTGCTGGCTTTATTGATGTGGGTCTGACCATGGAGCGGGGGCGGGGAAGAATAAACCTGTCTCCCAGCAGAAACGAGCGGCTCATCACTCTCCCGACTGCAGCAAGCAAAACTGAAATGTCCCTTCGCCCTCTCGCTCACCTGGGAGGAACACGGGCGGGTGCAGAGGCTCCCATCATCCCACCCCCCTGAAATCTGCAGCGGGGTGCACTGTAGGAGAACGCCCCCTTAATCTCATCAATGCTTGACTCACCCTCTAGAGGGGAGGGTTTGTGGAGGTGAATGTCAGCAGAGGAGAGATGCCAGGCCGCACTGGCGATGGCTGCCGGGCTGTGGCTCCCCCCATCCACACCAGCCCTCCCCAAGAACCCTGCTCAGAGCAACAGCCTCCCCCAAATCTGAGTTCACAAAGGAAACCATAGAAAAAAAATAACTATAGAATATTTATGTTTATATTTTATTTTTTGGTTTGACAAAGGGCCTCACACTGTCTTATAGAATAGTTTCTAGTATTTTTTAAAAAATATTTCATGCATTTATGTGCAAGCAGAGAAAGAGATACAGAGAAGAGAGACAGACAGAGAGAATGGGTGCACCAGGGCCTCAGGCTGCCGTAAATGAACTCCAGATGCATGGGCCTCTTTGTGCATCTGGCTTTACATGGGTACTGGGGAATCAAACCTACGTGGTTATTCTTTGCAGGCAGAGTGACTTAACTGCTAAGCCATCTCTCCATCCCAGTTTTTAATATTTTGTTTATTTATGAGAGAGAGAGAGAGACAGAGAAAGAGAGAGAGAAAGAATATGAGCACAGCAGAGAGAGAAAGAGAGAATAAGACATACTGGGGGCTCCACTTTTATGTGGCCCATTAATACTGAAACAATTGGGCTGGAGAGATGGCTTAGTGGTTAAGGCGCTTGCCTGCAAAGCCAAAGGACCCAGGTTCGACTCCCCAGGACCCATGTTAGCCAGATGCACAAGGGCACACTCATCTGGAGTTCATTTGCAGTGGCTGGAGGCCCTGGCATGTCCATTCTCCCTCTCTCTCTCTCTCTCTCTACCTGCCTATTTCTGTATCTCTCTCTCAAACAAATAAATGAAAACAAAATATTTTTTTAAAAAAGACTGAATCATCACCATGACATACATGACTGTGTACACAATGAGGCACAGGTTTTGTTTTGGGAAGTAAACTCCAGTGAGCAATCTAAGTGACAGTGACCATTTGCTGACTCCTTGGCGCATGTAAATGCTGAGTAATAGGACACTAGCATAATCAGCGTCAAACATTCCGATTCAATTCACAGAGACGCCAGCTCAAAGCACGCGTCCCTTGCTCCTCTGAGAGATATTCGGCGTGGTGTTCTTGAACTCTACTTCAAGAACATGTCTTTGAATGTACGTGTCTAGCGTGTTTGGTGTGTGTGGTATATTCAGGTGTGTGCAGGTACACCTGCCTGCAGAGAAGCCAGAGGACAATGTCAGGTGTACCCCCTCCATCACTCAGCCATGTTGTTTCCTCAAGTTGGAGCCCCCCACTGAGTCTTGCCCTCTTCGTGAGCGCCAGTGATCTCCCGGTCTCTGCTCCCCACAGGACAGGAGCTGCAGGTGGGCGTAGCCAGGCGCAGTGGCCTATGGGGATGCCCGGCGCCCAGCCACGGAAGTCCCCATGCCCCGCAGGCCCTCGTGCTCCTTCCGGAAGTGCTCGGCCCGGCTGAATCAGCACTGCAGCCCTCAAAAAAGGTTCTCCTACCAAAACAGTATGTGTCATTATTCTGAACCACTTAGTAATGTTCTGGTAAATCAGGCTGTATTTTTCCTGTGTGTGTGTGTGTTTGTGTGTGTGTGTGTGTGTGGTGTATGCACATGTGTGTGAAGATGCATGAGATCTGTGAACAGCCTGCGAAGGCAGAGAACGTTGGGCATCCTCCTCTATCACTCCTTCTGCTTTGTTCCCCCCAGGACAGGGTCTCTCACTGAACCTGAGCTGCTATTTTTGGGCAGACTGGCTGACCAATGAACCCCAGCTATTCTCTTGTCCTTGCTCCCCATGGGACTGTGGTTACAGGCATGCATGGCCACACCCAACATATTACATGGGAGCTAGGGATCAAACTCCAGCCCTCTGAGGCCCTCACGTATGGATGGATGGCAAATGCTCTCATCTGCTGAGCCATCTTCCCAGGCCTCTGGAGACTCGCACTTTAAGGCATATTTTACACTTTCTAACAAAAGAGAAAAGATCGAACTGGTCACTGCGTAGCACTCACTCACTGCTCACTGAGCTCCTGTATGGTTCTCTGCCAGGTGTTGGGGCCGTAAAGAAAACCAGAGCCCACAGCTACAGAGCAAATGGCTGGGATGCTGCAGAGAGGCAGGAGTGGATCAGGAATGGAATGCAGCTTACAGGGGTAGGGCTGTTTGCACCAGCTTGGGAAGGAAGCACGGGTGTCTACCAACAGGTGGGCGGTGGGAAGACAGTGCACGTGGAGAGGCCATCTCATGCAAGAGCCCCACATAGTGCGGACAAGCCAGGCACGCTGGCTTAACAGCTGGAGTCAGAAACAGAGGGGATTACATTGGGTGCTTGGAAGATCCTAAAGGGCCTTGAGTTTGGAAGGTAGACGCAGGAGGATTGTGAGCTTAAGGCAAGGTTGGGCTACGCAGTGAGTTCCTGTCCCACAGAATGGAAGACAACAGAATTTTTCATGGAGGCGATGACTGGCTTTTCCCAATGCTAGCAAGAAATCAGTCCATGTAAGGATCAAAAGTCCAGTGGCATGAATAAAGTGCCCCCTATAGTCTCATGTGTTTTGGAATACTTGGTCTCTAGCTGATGACAATTTGGGAAGGTTGTGGGGCCTTTCAGAGGTGGTGTGCCATTGGGGGAAGAACTGAGATTTATCGGTCCAGGCCACTGGGTGATCAAATCTCACTTGGGCTACTTTATCAAACGGTTACTGTGATGTGACACTCGGCTGCCTGCTCGGCCGTGCTTTCCCTGCCATGATGAAGCTTCCTCTGGAGACTGTGAGCCACAATAAATCCTTTCCTCCCACAAGCTGCTTCTGGCCGGGTGTCTCCCCTCAGCAAAGGAGACAGTAACTGCTACAAAAAGGGTCCACTGGAGTTGTTGACACCAGTGACCACAGAAGTGTCAGAAAAGCACCCCACTACCCACCCCACCTCTGCTTCCTCGTCTGTCAGGTATAAGCAAGCAGCTTCCCACTCCTGCTGCCCCAGCCAAGGGCTGCTCCCACTGTTGGGCCTCTCCCCCCATGATGGCCGTGCCCTCAACTGTTAGTCAGCGTAAACCTCTTGTTCCTTAAGTTGCTTCTTATCAGGTACTGGGTTATACCTATGAGAAAAATAAAACAGTGGGGCTCAAAGAAATTTAAAAGTATTATTTTGGTTAACTGTATAAACTGCTTCATAATTAAATGTCAAAAGTGGAGCTGGGCGTGGTGGTGTACCCCTCTAATCCTAGCCCTCGGGAGGTAGAGGTAGGAGGATCACCGTGAGTTCGAGGCCACCCTGAGACTACATAGTGAATTCCAGGTCAGCCTGGGCTACAGAGTGAGACCCTACCTCAAAAAACCAAAAAAAAAAAAAAAGTCAAAAGGGGGGGAGGGGTAGGAAGAAAGAAATGCCCTGGCTACCTGTGTTGGGGACAATAAAATGAGGTCATAAGAAGCCAAGAGAAAGTGTGAGAGAGAGAAGAGATAGAATGGGTGCTCCAGGGCGTCCAGCCACTGGAAATGAACTCCAGACACATGCGCCCCCATGTGCATTTGGCTACCATGGGTCCTGAGGAATCAAACCTGGGTCCTTTGGCTTTGCAGGCAAACGCTTTAACCACTAATCCATCTCTCCAGCCTATATCTACAAATTTTTATTGAAATTCTTCTCACTAAAATTCTTTTGGGGGCTGGAGGGATGGCTTAATGGTTAAGTGCTTGCCTGTGAAGCCTAAGGACCCCCGTTTGAGGTTCAATTCCCCAGGACCCACATTAGCCAGATGTACAAGGGGGTGCACGTGTCTGGAGTTTGTTTGCAGTGGCTGGAGGCCCTGGGGCGCCCATTCTCTCTCTCTCTCTCTCTCTCCGTCTGTTGCTCTCAAATAAATAAAAATAAACAAAAATTTGTAGATATAAGTAAATATCCTCTTTGTTCTAAAAGTTAAAAAAAAACAAGTTTTTTTTTTTTTGAGCTTTCATTGCCACAGGATAAAATTCTGGTAAGTTATATCAGAGGAGCCTGGGGTATGATTTTGATCTTGGGGATTCTGGAAATGTGTACAAATTACTCACAATTCTTTTGATATGGGTAAAAATGACAAATCATATTTAATTTTCAAAAACATCTTGGGGCTAAGGAGATGGATCAGTAGTTAAAGCGTTTGCTGTGAAGTGTGAATATGTGAGTTTAGATCCCCAGAACCCACAGAAAGCCAGATGCTGAGGCGCATGTAATCCCAGCGCATCTGCAGCGCGAAGGGAGGCGGAAGAGGAAGATCGCCCCGGAGCGCAGGGAATGTGCTGGAGGACACTGGAGGTGAGGGCCGACACGTGAGCTGTCCTCTGACCTCCACGCCTGCACCATGGCACATGCGCACTCACACCACACACACACGCACACACGCACACACGCACACACACACACCCCTCTTAAACTATCACACAATTTCACAGCAAAGAAAACAAAAAGCCCACCTCTAAATATCCTTCCAAGCAGTGGCATGTGCAGGATGTCCTGGGAGAGAGCTGTGTTCTTGTCTGTATGAAAGCGAGGCCACAGTGATGGACAAATCGAATGCTCACGCTGCATCAATAGATTTTAGTGTTTCTGGCATTAGGCCAAATATAATAGGAGCTGGGTTTGTAGCATTCGTCAGACAAGGGTGAGGAAAGAGACAAGAGTTTCAGAACTTTTCCTGCTTTAAACCAATAAGCTTCTCACTGCCTCTCAAAGGTTTCAACCTGACTAAAATTGTGAGCTGTGGCTTCATAGGTACAAAGAAGTACTCATAGATTGGGACTATAATTGGTTACACAGCAGTGGCATAGGGTCAAGGTATATAGCTATTGTTTCTCCATTCTAAAGGGCAGGGACTGGGCCTGGAAGACAGCTCAGTTCTTAAAGGGCTTGCCTGGTAAACAGGCGAACCTGAGTTCTAGCCCCAGAACCCATGTAAGAAAACTAGTAGAGTAGTGAGCACTTGGAATCCCAATGCTGGGGAAGTGCAGACAGGTGGATCCCTGGAGCTCACTGGCCAGCCAATCCATCCTTCTTGGTAAGTTCCAGGCCAATGAGAACCCTACCTCAGAGAAAGATGGACAGTGCCCGAGAAACAAAAGTCCAGATTGTCCACTGACCTCCACACATATGCACACTCACAACACAGATACTTCTATACACATATGCACCCTCAAACACATGAATACACACACAACCAAGGGGGGAGGAGAGAGAGAAAAAAACAGAGAGAGTGACAGAAGGGAGACAGGGGGAAAGAGAGAGAAGAATAACAAGGCAGAGGGAAATTCACTGAATGTGGGGTGGAACTTTGCACCCCAAGCCCCACCTCAAAACCTAGGTTCTCTTTCCCACAGTAGATCACCGTCCACTGACTCTGTGGAAAATAATAAAAAGGTTCTTTCTTTGAATTTCATCCCTTTTAGGTGAGGATCCATGTTCTAATCCCAGGGGGGAGACATCAAATAAGAATGCGAATCCTCCAGCCTTGACCTTGCCTACCGCATGCGCAATACAAAAAATTAAAAAAACAATACCTTTGGGCTGGAGAGATGGCTTAGCAGTTAAGGCCCATATCTGTGAAGCCTAAGGACCTAGGTTTGATTCTCTAGGTCCCACGTAAGCCAGATGCACAAGGTGCATGTATCTGGAGTTCATTTACAGTGGCTAGAGGCCTTGGTGTGCCTATTCTCACATACACAGTCTCTCTTTCTCTCTCCTCTCTGTGTGTCTCTAATAAATAAATAAAAATAAATCTTAAAAAAACAAACATTACCCTTTCCAGCAGCATCCAGACTTGTCTGATCAAATATTTGTGTACCATTGGCTAGCCAAATAAATTTCTGAAAATGCCTTTGCGGATGTATCTGGCTCTCCCTGTCTAAGACATCAGTCCTCAGGTGGAATCTCTGTGCTCCCCTAGGGCTTGACTCCTATGTCTTTTCTGTCTCTGAACCTCTCCACACTCAGAATATCATACTGTTTGAAGCAGCACTTCCGTATATGTTTATTTAATAAACAGCCACATAAATTATGTAGTATCCACTTATACAATCAAAAGATATAAATTTTAACAAGCTGTGGATTTATTTACCTGGTATGAATTTTAAAGCAATGAATAAATTTAGGTTTAGGCTTCAGGACACACTTTTGAACATGTTAAAAAAAAAATAAAACCATGTAAGTATAACCTATCCAATTAATGTTATTCTTCATCCCCATGTGGTGCTCTCTGTATTACATTTTAGACTGTGTTTTCTGTCAGAGCTTTGAGTCCCCACTGTGGTCCCAGTTGCTCCCCAGGGAAGCTGGAGATGTGGCATGAGAAGGCGGACCTTCTGGTCACTGTGTGACTGCAGGGTCAAGGTTCAACTAGGACGCACACGCAGTCATTGGAAGACAGAGCCAGGGGAGAGGATTTTTTCACTGATGGATATAGGCCACCACGGCAGGACCCTGAGATCACAGCACGTGATCATTCCATGTGGACATTCAACCTACTTTCCCCTTGCTGGGACAAAACACATGACCAAATTCAATTTAAAGGAGGAAGGGCTTAAATCAACTTGCTGTTTGAGGTTACAGTCCATCACAGAGGGGCGGGCTGCAGGCAGCCGGTCACATTCAGCACAGAGTGAGGAAGCAGGGAGTAAGAAACGCTGCTGCTCAGCCAGCTCTCTCCTTTGCATGCAGTCCAGGACCCCAGCCCATGGAAGGGTGCCCCCCAGCCATCTGCAGTTTAAGGTGGGTCTTCCCACCTCAATTAATTTCATCAAGGAAAACTACAGGCAAGCACAGAGGCTAACATGATCTACATAATCCCTCACAGGCCTGCCCACTGGTAATCCCAGTGCTGTGCATGTAGAGACAGGAGGATCCCTGGGGCTTGCTGACTGGCTAATGTGGCCTAATCGGTGAGCTCCACACCCATGATAGGCCTTGTCTCAGAGACGGCGTGCCTGAGGCAAATCTCCGAGGTTGTCCACTGGCCTCCAGGTGGATTTGTACCATATACACCGACGCACACACAACACATGCAAGAAAAAGGAGAGGTACTCTCCTGTTCGGACTTGAACAGTGACTTTCCTCTGTTTTCCAGCCCGCCAACCACCATGCAGACTTCCACCCTGCCAGTCTTCGCCATCACACCAACCAGTTCCTTACAATGTCCCTTCCACACATGTGCTGACCCTCCAGGCTCTGCCACTCTGAAGAACCCACTGAAACCCACCTGGGCCAGGAGCCACGCTGGTCATTGTGTGCATGGCCGGCCAGTGCTACAGTTCATAGAGGTTAGGTGGCAGGGTCTATGATGGGCACGGGGGCCTCAGAACCCAGGCTGTGGTCACTGCCAGGAGAGGACCCCCGAGGTAAGGCTGTGGCATTCACAGGGGACAATTTTTTCCATTTTTCCTTCCACACAACCTCA
The DNA here is from genome assembly GCA_036346955.1 of Dipus sagitta. Classification (NCBI taxonomy): domain Eukaryota; kingdom Metazoa; phylum Chordata; class Mammalia; order Rodentia; family Dipodidae; genus Dipus; species Dipus sagitta. Next base: position 4,885,053 of record CM070786.1, read on the forward strand.
CTAGATGAACAGCGGAAGACTTCATGTAATGTGCCAAGCCGACTTCAATAAAGGCAAACTCAGAGCTTCAGGGGACGCCCAGCTCTGTGGTTCGGACAGTGGTGACTGTCCTTGTGCTTTTATCTCAATGCAAGCACTCCCCTGGCAGCGGGCATTGTTTTTCTTTTGGTGTGTGTGCTGTGCGTGGGTGTGTGCGTGCGTGCGTGTGCATGTGGGCACAGATGTGTGCATGTGGCTGTGGAGGTCAGAAGCCGATGTCAGGCATCTTCCTCGACTGTTACTAGATTGTTTCACCCTGAACCCAGAGCTCACTAATCACGAGGCTGCTCTAGCTCGCCAGTTTGCCCTAGAAATCTGCCTGTCTCCTCCTCCTGGGTGTTGGGGTTACAGGCGCATGCCATCGCACCCAGCGTTGACATGGGTGTTTACATGTGTGCTGGGGATCCAAAGTCAGGCACTCATGCTTACGTGACAAGCACTTTACCAACAGAGGTATCACCTCAGCCCTTGTTTTTTTGTTTGTTTGTGTTCAAATAAATTAATTCATTTGTATGTGCGTGTGCATGTGTACTTATACACGTGCTACAGTGTGCGTGTGGAGGTCTGAGGCTCTTGTTCCGCTGCTGCTCGCATCTGTCTAGCTGGCCCCACGGGCTTCTCCATTCTCCTGGCTGTGCCCCCCATCACCATCGGTACACTGGGGTAATAAATGCATGTGCTACTTTGCATCTGGCTTTACATGGGTGCCGAGGACTAAGCCTGGGCCAGCAGGCTTGCTAGCAATTGCTTTGACCACTGAGCAGCCTCCCCAACCGTCTGAACCTCGGTTTTGAGACTGCCTCTCAGTGGCCAGACACAGCAGCCTACACAGAATGCCAACAACAGCGGTCTGCCTTCAGCACCAAGGACACTGGAGACGACCTCAGCCTCAGCTTATTCTGCAAAGCAAAGCCACTTCCTCAAGGCCGGTGCCATCAAACACTCAAAGAAATGCGTCCTCCCAACAACACGCCCCAGTCAGTTTGAATGCAGGAAGAAACACAGAGCTCCGCAGCTTTTCATTCAAGCCAGCAGCTCCCCGGGGCCTCACATGTGCCCAAAGGCAGAGCAAATGCCGCCCCACATACACTGCAAAGGCAGAATGCTCTGGGGTAGCCATCGTTTTCCTAATTACAGGCGGCACGCTCTGCGTGCATGTGAAAACCTCCGGGGAGACTGGGTGCTCAGCCTCAGATCCCTGAAGGGAGGGTACGGATGCCACATCAGAATCGCCTCCAATTCAACCCGTTCTCAGTTTTCATTTGTTTATTTGACATTTTTTTTTTATTTTTAATTTGGGATGCAGAGATTTAGACATCATTCATTCTGGCATTTTCAAAACCATTTTGTTTTAGTTGATTCCTGTCACACACACCCCCCCCATTCTTCTTCCCAATGCCTTCCCCGCGCCCCCCCCCACTCTCTGTTTCCAGTTTTGATCAGTGTCTCCACCAGGCACAGGCTCTCCATATGTGCCTCGCCACACCCACCTATCTGCTCAATCCAGAAACATGATGTTTTCTTAGTCATGTCCCTTCATATCAGCCATAGCCAGCCCAATTCCTATACATTCTAGCTCTGATATAGAACAATCTGGAATGCATCTCCTCGTTGCTTGTATCAGTTACTCCCAATGGGAATGGATGTGGCTCTAACCCGGCAGGTGAATCATCATTGCTCGTATGCCAGGTGCTAAAAGACTAAAGGGGAAACACTCATTATACAATGAGCTAGCTACAAAAATATAGAATCCAGGGCCAGGGAGACGGCTCAGCAGGTAAGAGCACATGCTACAAAGGACCTGACTTACCCTGAGTTCAATTCCCCAGCAACATGCGGGCATGGCTATGCACACCTGGAACTCCAGTCCGGAGGGGAATGGGGTGCAGAGAGTTGCCGGGGTTCTCTGGTTGGACACCGTAGCTGACAAACAGCAGCTCTGGACTCAGTGAGACACTATCTCAAGGAAGCATGTGCACAAGTGGCAGCAGAGGGACAGCCAGCATTCCCCTTTGGCCTCTGCCCAACATGCATGTGCAGCTGCAAACACTCACACAGCACACACATATCATTCCACATGTACACACCACACTATACATTACACACACACATGCACACACTAAACAAATAAATCTCCAAAACTGGTTAAAATACAGAAAGAGCAAATTAGCAGATGACAGCAGCCTGTCTCACCCCGCCATGCTAAACCGGAGCCATCAGCATCGGCTCTTGTTCCTCATTGCCTGGAGCCCACTGGCTGGCTAGACCCCTGGTCCCAAAGCCACTGTGGACGAGTGAAACTCTGCTGTCAAGAGCCTCCAACTCATGGACAAGCAGGTCACCAGGGACATTTCTGGGGAAAATGAAAGATGCTGGTGCAGGTGGGTACTGGGTTTGCACCTAGGGACTGTCACAAACCATCACCTCAGCCACCGTTTCCTTCTCACCTCTTCTGTCTCCTTCCCACTTACGCATTTCCTCAGTCTATGCTTCCTACACATTTTCAACTTCAAGTGCCGCTTGCCTGCCCGAACTTGACAAATCACTTAAGAATCACTTTGATTCATGCAAGCAACACACTCAGGTGACGTCAGTGGAATAATAGGAAAATCGAACCTAGATTTTGTCAGTAACTGCTAGTATTTAGGTTCATGAGTCATTAAATATATGCAACATATACACACATATAGGTACTGGGCTCTATAGATAGAAAGTAGACACCTTTACAGCTATAGATGCGTGTGACCACAGATCTACGGCTTTGGGTATAGCCACCTCTAGATATCTGCTGTATTAGTTACTTCTCTCATTGCTGCCAGCTGACAAAAGAAATGCTAGGAAGGAACAGGAAGGGGTTTGAATGCGATCTCCTCCGCAGCCCCTTGTATTTTGAACACTTGGTCCTCAGCTGCTGGCAACTTGGGAGGTAAAATCATGTGTAACTTGGGGATGGCCTTGGGCTGTTATAGCACAAGCCCCTTCTTGCCCAAGCCAACTCATTCTTGCTGCTACCGTCCAGCCACTATGGCAAGATGTAATGCCCAGTCTCTGCTCTGTCATACTTTCCCTGTTATGAAGAAACTCCCCCCTTAATACTGAAAGGTGCAATGAACCTGGCCTCACACCAGCTGCTTTTGGTCATGTATTTTGTCCCAGCAACAGGAAGGGTAACTGCAACCATAGGATGTATTTCAGCTCACAACGTGAGGGTACAGTTCATCGTGGCAGGGAAGGCATGACAGCAGGGACATGAGGCAGCTGGTCACAAGGCATTCACAGTCAGCAAGTGGACAGCGATGGATGTCTGTGCCGAGCTCACCTTCTTTTTATTCAGCCCAGGACCCCAGCCCATGGAATGCTGACACACTTCTCACCTCAGTTAACCTCATCGAGAAAATCCCGCCCCCCTCAAGGACATGTCCAGGGATTTGTTTCCAAGGTGATTCTAAATCAATCTCCCTCTCTCCATATATATATATATATATATTCCACAATTATATAAACACACACACACACACACACATATATATATATATATTATCATACACACACACACACACACACACATATTATTAGATTGGCCAGTGAGAACTACTCCTAGAGGCAGGATCCATATTCCTTGGACGGCCACATAGCATACCACAAAGCAGTCCTGAGCTGGTCACTCGGGGCCAAGGTAGGCTCCACACTCACTGAGGGACAGAAGCCAAACTTCTACACCTAAATAACCATCTGATTCTAGAACCCAAGCTGCAGAGGACCAGACACGCATGTTTGAAGGACCAATGGTGGCATGATTTGTTCCTGAGGGACACCAGGGGTTTACTGAGACCGAGGCTTAGTCAGTGGGCCATCTGGCTCCAAGGATTTCCCGTAATTTCAGCTGACATTTTACTCAGAGTCCACTAGAGAGCAGTCTGGTGCCTAGAAACTGGGAGGTGTCTATCTGGCAAAGGGAAAATGTTATCCTCTATTGAGCCACGATGACCAGAACAGAATAAATAACAAGACACTCAGGAAAGTTCTCAACAACACTTCAGTTTTCTCGTGGCCATTGTCTTGCGTCATAATAATCACTTCCAGCCTCTTAATGCTGGCTTGTCAAGCCTTTCTAGACACTACACGGGTATAATTATACCCACAGGGTCAGCCATCTTCATTTTGCAGGTAAGAAGGCAGAGCCCGAGGCAAGAGGATGCTAGTCTGCATGGTTTATTCTGATCAGTCTCAAAGGAAGAGGAGGAGAGTGTGATGGCTTGAAATACAAAATGTCCCCCACAGACTTCGGTGTTTTGAAGACAGGGCCCCCAGCTGGTGGCCATTTGGGAGGACTGTAGAGCCTTTGGGAGGTGCAGCCTCTCGGGGGGGGGGGGTTGTCACTGGGGGATGACCCTGAGGTTTATTAGTCCAGCTCTACTTGGGTGCTGATAGCTCATCTGATTGGGACTACCTCCCTCCCGCTGACCTGGAGGTGTGACCCAGGCTCCCTGCTACCTTGCCCTCCTCATGCTTTCTCGGCCATGGCAAAGCTTCCCTCAAAACTGTCAGGCGAGGTAAACCCTTTCTCCCTATCAGCTGAACACTGTATCTCAGCAACAAGAAGACAGCTGCTACAGGAAGGGGGATGCGAAAGGGGGAGGAACCGCGTGGAAATGTGCTTTCAGGAGGAGTCAGGCCTCTTGAGAAGCTCAGAGCAGCCTGGGGCACACAGCTGGACCCATCTTAAGAAAACAGGACCTCCAAGCCAGGCATGGTGGCGCACGCCTTTAATCCCAGCACTTGGGAGGCAGAGGTAGGAGGACCGCTGTGAGTTCGAGGCCAGCCTGAGACTCCATAGTGAATTCCAGGTCAGCCTGGGCTAGAGTGAGACCCTACCTAGAAAACAAAAAAGAAGGAAACAGGAGCTCCTTTCGGACTCCTGCATTGGCCAGTCGTACCTGTGAAAAGCCACTCCCCTCCCCACCCACCCGGAGGGTCGTAATCTCTATCGTGCACAGGTTAGCCAAGCTAGGAGCACTGTGCTCCATCACTGGGCAGCACTGAAAGTCACTGGGTCGTGGGTCCAGTGGATGGCAGGGGGAACTGGGCGTGGCACACCGTGTCCACTAAGATCCAGCAGGGAGGACTTTGTATAGGGAAGACACTACCATGCATCAGACAAGCCTCAAAACCTGGGTCTGTCTGACTCTTTTTGGTTTGTGTGTGTGTGTGGTATGAGTGTGTATTATGTATTCATGTGTGCAGATGTATGTTGTCTGTGCACACAAGCGTGAAGTCCAGGGAAGAACGTCAGGTGTCCTCCTCTATTGCTCTCCTGACTTGTTTCCTTGAGACAGTCTCCTCCTGATCCTGGAGCACTGTTCTCAGTTAGACCGGCTGGCCAGTGAGGCCAGGGAGACTCCTGTCTCCACCTCCTCCCTCAGTATTGGAGTTACAGGCACATGTAACCATGCCCAGCTTTTTACATGGGTGCTGGGGATTGGACTCAGGTCCTCAGACTTGCATAGCCAACACTGTTAATGAACAGTCTCCCCAGTCCCGGGTTCACTATTTATGTCCTTGGAGAAGAGGAAGGAAGGGAGTGAGGGAAGGAGGAAGACAAGAACACTGTGGTTCTTTCCAGTGTTCTCATGTATAAATGAAAAAGCAGCAATGAGGAAAAGATACATGAAGGAGGGTCTGGGCTGGAGAGGTGGCTCAGCAGTTAAAGGGGCTTGACTGCAAAGCCTGACGGCCTGGGTTCGATTCCACAGTACCCACGTAAAGCCAAACAAATCAGCACATGTGTCTGGTTTGTTTGCAGTGGCAAGAAGCCCTGGCTTGCCCATATTCTCATTCTCATAGTCCCTCTCTCTCTCCCTCTCTCTCTCTCTCTCTTTCTCTCTCTCTCTCCCTCACTCACTCTCCCCTTCTCTGCTTGCAAATAAATAAATAAATAAAGTGTTTTAAAAGGAGGGTCCAGTGTGAGCAGAAGGAAGCTGGTCCCTTTGGGACATCTTCTCTGGCCCCACGGCCAGTTTCAGCCTACCTCAACGCTTGGAAGCATCGTGGAAATTCAAACCAATTCCCACCTCATATTAGCAAACACTGTTGATTTAACGGAGGCTCGTGCAGAGATGGAGACGTGGACTACGCCACACACAACATGGAATAGGCCACACTCCACATTGCACCAGAAAGTTCCCTTTTAAAAACTCCCCCTTCAAACATCTCCGTTCTGCCCTCTCCCACAGGAGTTCCCACTTCCTGGGCCCTAATCCTAAATTAAATTTCTCAGGTAGGTACTTATACTGGGGAAGCAAGAGACACAAAGGTCAATGTCTTCAAGGGTTTACAGAGAGCATGATTCCCCCACGTGTCTATCGAGAGCTCTGTTTATTTCCTCCTGAGCCCTCATCACAATTTGTAGCTAATGACGTTCCGCACCTGCTCATCTGTTCTGCTGTTCATCCCTCCTCCCCTGGGAAGTCAAGTCCATGAGGGCTGAGGGCAAAGGCCGCTCCATCCCCGTCCTCCCACAAGTCGAAAGGGAAGCTCTCGGATGGACAGGCCACTAGGATAGACCAAGCACCGCTGTCGTGTGTTGAAATATGAGAGGCTTTGGGGACCAAAGCCAGCACTGTCAAAATAATGTAACATAACAATGGAGACCTGATAATTGACGATATAAAACACTTGTTATCAGTAACCTGAATTATCTAAACTTTACATTACTACAGCAAAGAGCTCTCAATATATAGACATCCACATGCTGCCCAAAGACCGTTTTGACCAAGGAAGGCAATATTTGTGTTTTGTGTGGTGGTTTGAATGAAATGCCCACCCCTTATAGCCTCATGGTTTTGAACACTTGGTCCCCAGCTGGTGGCAATTTGGGAAAGCTGTGGAGCCTCTGGGAGAAGGCTCCTCGCCATGGGAGGTGTGTCACTGGGGGCTGAGGTTGAGGTTTATTAGCCCAGCCCACTTGGTGTTCAGAGATGACTCACTCAGACATCCATGCTGTAAGAAGATGTGACCCACGCTTCCTGCTCAGGCTTGCCATGCCTCCCCTGTCATGATGACACGTTCTCCCAAATTTTAAGCTGAAAGAAACCCTTTCCTCCCATGAGCTGCTTCTAGTCAGGTGTTTTGTTCTAGCAATGAGAAGATCACTGCTACATTTCATTTTAGAATTTTTTTCTACCACCATTCCTTCCCCCACCTTCCTGATAAGATGTTTAAGTTACTGCCTCGGATGCCTTACAGGTGCTGGCAGAGATGAAGGGAATGAATCACATAAAAGTTAAATGCAATCCAGGCCCAGTCTTTCAAATATCAGAAACCTGTCTTTCAGGTTTATGTTTGACTGTGGTATTTGGTTATGAATTAAGCCTCCTCAAAAGTAAAATCTCAGAAAGATTTCTGAAGAAGTGAATTTCTATGATTTTTCTAGACTTTAAATCTTTCTGATAGTTGGTTCAACATTTCATACCCATTCACCATCACAATAAATGCTTTTCTTGCTGCGATATGTCAAGAGTCATATTCATCTCGGTGACGGAAGCTTCTGGAAAATGCAGCTGACGGATCTGTGACTTTGGCATTACTGGATAAATACCCGTGGAGGAGCTTCTGCCCATGCACTTCAGCATATCCTTTCCCCAGCAACCAGAAAATATTTGCAGGACTCCACGTTCAGGCAAAATGAGGCTTATTCCACGACTGAGGTAATGACGGCCAACGCCAACTGTCAAGCAAACATTTAGGCACACACCTCTTCCTTCCTCTTCCAAATGTTTCTCAAGATCAACAATATTTACTGGTTAGATTTTCCTCCTAGATATTTTGTGATGTTGAAGTGACTAAATTTGTCATGAAAATATGTTGTTAAGTTCCCAAGAGTCTTAGCAGACCTGCTAAGACTACTGAAACACAATGATTAGCAATTATTATTTCATACAGAGTCGAGGCCATAGGGTATCTTATTTACAAGGTCCAACAGGAGCTCCTACATGGTTCATTTAGTAATGTGCTAGGGCAAGAAAACTAGAAATGCGATCATAAAAATGTTAGGCAATTATTAGGAGTTGAACATAATAAATATGGGAGGCCAAGTTCTCATCCTATGTGAATGAACACAATGCAGCCAACATGAACGGGTGCTGTTGCTGACACAGGCTAGGAAAATACGAGAAGACCCGCAAAACCTATGGTGTTTTCAGTCACTAACTCTGACGAAATATCTGGGATCCACTTACCCAACCACCCACTATTCTCTACAGAGCCAATGACTTCCTGTTCTGGATCTGTCTTTACCAGTAGCACTGGACTACTGTCCCGTCTGCTGTTCTGTTGAGGACCTAACACCTACCCATGTACCCAATACTCTTGGAAACCAGAAAGGCACAGGTGCCCCCCGCTTACAGCTGAGGAAATGTGCGTATACGGCAGTTTATATCCCATTGTGTTTGAGCTTCGCTTTTCCATTGTATCAGTTACCCTGCATGTTGCTGTGTCCAAATGCCCTTCAAAAAGCAGTTTAAGATAGGAAAGGGGTTTATTTGTTACAGTTCCAGGGGACATTGTCCATCACAGTAGGGAAGGTATGGTGGCAGGAGCAGGAGGTGGCTGGTCACATTGTGTACACAGCCAGAAACCAGAGAGAGAAAACAGGAAGTGAGGCTGCATCATAAATCTCAAGGCCTACTTGCAGGACCCACTTCCTCCAGCAGGGCTCCACCTAACCATCCCACAGCCTGCCCAGACAGCGCCACCAGCTGGCGACTCAGTGCTTAAACACATGTACCCATGGGGACATTTCACATTTAAGCCACAAAACCTGTGTAGTGTTTTGAGTTATTCAAGACTGTGTGTGTGTGTGTGTGCGTGTGCGTGTGTGTGTGTGTGTGTGTGTGTGTGTGCCAGTTTCCTTCCCCAGTGGAGCCCCCACGCTTCAACACTGGTGCTATGTCCTGACTCTGAATGTTAAATAAGCCCCTAACGACACGTGTTGCAAGCAGCGAACATCTGCACAACAGGGAGAAATTTGTGAGATGAAATCAGCTCTTCAGGAGCCCAGCGGTGTCTCAGGTCCAGCAGGCAGGCCTGACCCAGAAAGTGCTTCACATGACCTCCAAAGAAAGTTCACAATGCCATCAATGCAGGCTCCAGGACCCCCCGCTGCATAATTAATGAGTGACAGCCTCCCCCCGTGCCATATCCGAGGGGCAGCATGCTGTTTCGACAAAGAGCCGGACTCCAGGACCTTCCTTGACTGGCCGTGGAGAACGGAAGTAGAACTCCAGCCTGGGAAGAATGAAGGGAAGGTGAGCTGGGGAGATAGCTCAGTAAGAGAGGCGCTCGCCTTGCACGCATGAAGACCCGAGCTTGAGCCCGAGAAGCCACGGACAAAACGTCGGGCATGATAGTGTGCTCACAGCCCCAGTTCTGGGTAGGGGGATCTAAACAAACTCCGGGGGTTCTCTGGCCAGCCAGCTTAGCCTACTTGACAAGTTCCAAGTTAACGAGAGACCTTGTCTCCAAAAAGCGTGGAGAATGCCTAAGGTTGTCTTCTGGACTCCACACATACACACACACACACACACACACACACACGCATGCTCACACATGCAGGCACACACACACACAGGCACATGAAAACACACACATCCACATACACACAAAGAAGGAAAGGGAGAATAGAGCTTAATAGATGTCAAATGGTAAAACAGGTATTCATATTGAAAACAGACTTGACAAAAAGCTCAGGCAGCAGATATCTAAGAAACAAGCAACTGTGAAAAGGCAGATGTAACACAGAAAGAGAGAGAGAGAGGGAGAAAGAGAGAAGAAACCCCACAGAGTCTACCAATACTTTTGTATAACACGTAAAGCAGGGCTGAGGAGATAGTTGAGTGGATGGGGCGCTTGCGGCTCAAACCTGAGTACACCAGTTCAATCCCCAGACCCCACACAGAAACCTGGGAGCTGTGGCGAGTGTCTGTAATGCCAGCACGCTGATGCTCATGGTAAGTTGGGAGATGGGGGCATTACAATTTCCCAAGGCTCCGAGCAAGCACAGCGCAGAACAGCAGAGTTCTGGGCAGGGAGCGGCAGGAATCCACTCGTCCCTGCGTCCTCACTGCTGGGACGGCAGGAGCTCACCAGCACGTGGCACTTCACACGGGCTCTGGGGACTGAAGTCAGGGCGCATTGCTTGCGAGGCGAGCCCTTTCCCCACTGAGCTATCTTCCCAGCCATCCTTGATTCTCCAACGGATGTCCGTCTCCCTGTTCTCTTAAGTCCCCAGCACCTGGCATTCACTGAGTGCTTGAAACAGGTCTCTGGCAAAAATAAAAACACCTTTTCACTGCTGTCTTTATTTTTTATTGCTGAAGCATGGTGTGGATGTTAATTAAAGGTGACAAAGTATTTATGTGGTGGCTGTGTTCATTTGAAAATATAATCAATTGCCAATTTACTTGCTATTTAAAAATTACCTATTAAATGTCATGCAATTAAATGTTGCCTGCATTCCGCTGCTGAGTGTGTAAGAAAAGGTTGTCCATCCAACCATGTATGGCAAACCAGGTGCTGGGTTTTAATTAACAAGCGCTGCAAAGCCTAGAGGAATAACGGTCATTAAAAATCTATGCTGAGAGCTTCACCAAGCTCCGCTGTATAAAGAACTTGAGGGCTTTTGCCTTCCACAGCTCTTTTTAAAAAAAATTACTTTATGGGCTGGAGAGATGGCATAGCGGTTAAGGCACTTGCCTACGAAGCCTAAGGACCCAGGTTCAACTCCCCAGATCCCTCGTAAGCTAGACGCACAAGGCAACACATGTGCAAGACAGCACATGCATACAAGGTGGTGCACACGTCTGGAGTTCGATTGCAGTGGCTGGAGGCCCTGGCATGCCAATTCTCTCTCCCTCTGTCTCTCATAAAAAAATTTATTTTATTTATTTATTTGAGAGAGAGAGACGGACAGAGGAGAGAGAAAGACAAAGTGAATATGGGTAAGCCAGGGCCTTCTGCCACTGCAAACCAACTCCAGACTCAAGTACCACTTTGTGCATCAGGGTCCTGGGGAATCAAACCCAGGCTGTCGGGCTTTTCAGTCGAACCCACTGAGCCATCTCCACAGCTCCGGAGTTGACTGTCTTCACTTGTAAGTCACTCATGAACGATGTTTTCCCCTCTCGTCCCGTGTCATCGTCATCTGTTGAGTACCGTTTCTGTCAGGTAGGGTGGTAAGCAACGCCCGCCTTAAATATCACACTGCAGGTGGACGCGCGATGCAGCACAGGGCTGTGGTGGCTGGAGTGAGGTGTCCCCCACAAACTCGTGCGCTGGTATTCTTGGTCCCCAGCTGATGGCAATTTGAGAGGTGGAGCCTTGCTGGAGGAGCTACCACTGGGGGTTAACCTTGATGGTTTATTAGCCCCTGGCCTGGCAGTACTAGCTCGGCTCAGCCTTTTGCTGCCGTTTCTCCCTGCTGTGGCAGAGGTGATGTCCAGCCTCTGCTCATGTCATCTTTTCCCCCTGCCACCATGGAGCTTCCCCTCAAGACTACACTAAAATAAAAATCTTTCCCCCCATCCGCTGCTTCTGGTTGGGTGCTTTGTGCCAGCAGTGAGAGGGTCACTGCAACAAGGGCATGGAGGAAGATAACAATCTGATAACATTTTTTGATAACATTTTTTAACCACAGAGCTCTGTAAAACACAGAGCAGTTGTGAAGTCCTGTCGTTAACAGGACGATGAAGGTAACCACTTAAAAATTAGGGCACCCCATTCAAGTCCATGGTGTGATCCAGGCTGGAATCTGAATTAATTAACTCTCCTCTCTCCCTCCCTCCCCTTTTTTCCTCTCTCTGTTCTTCCCTCTCTCCCTCCTTCCCCAGTACTGGAGTTCAAACCTTAGGCCTCACACATGCTAAGCAAGCACTCTATCACTCAACTATATTCCAGTCCTCTGTTTACTTGTTTTATTTTGAGACAGGGTCTCACTAAGTTGCCCAAGCTGGCCTTGAACTCACTCTGTAGCTCAGAATGGCTTTGAACTTGTGATCCTCCTCCCTCAGCCTCCCCAACACCAGGGATGACAGGCCTGCAACACCACACCCTGACTGAATTAATGTCTCCATGATCAGTTGTGCTGCCAATCTGCATGCAGCCAGGCTTGGGCCCGATTTCTGAGAAGACTATTTATGCCTACACAAACAAACATATGGCACTGAGGAGTTATCCTATGTGGGACATATTTTCCACAGTTATTTCTACGGTATGAGAGACACAGGATGCATTTAACCAGGGAGGGTGTGACGGCTAATCTCGGTTGCCAACCTGATGGTGTTTGAAATCTGGGGACTGGATAGATGGCTCAGTGGTTAAAGGTGCTTACTTGCAAAGCCTGATGACCCAGGTTCAATTACCCAGCACCTATGTAAAGCCAGATCCTGCAAAGAGTAGCACATGTGTTTGGAGTTGGTTTACGGTGGCAGGAAGCCCTGGTGCGTGCCTACTCACTCTCTTGGTCTGTATCTTTCTCTCTTTCAAGTAAATTAAAAATAAATAAATGAATAAATAAATTCATTATGGACATACAGTTCTGGGCATGTGTGAGAGGAAGTTTATAGATGAGGGCGAGGTGGGAAGACCCACCCTAGATATGGGCAGCTCCACTCCACGGGCCGGGGTCCTGGACTAAGAAAAGACAGACTGAACTGAGCCCCAGCACTCATGTCTCTCTGCTCCCCGACTGTGGGCTGAGTATGCCCAGCCACCTCCCGCTCTGGCTGCCACGCCTCCGCTGTCATGGCGGGCTGTTTCCCCTCCAACCACGGGCGGAAATAAACCGCAGTGAAAACAAAGTAATGACTACAAAGGGGCCGTAACTCACTTCGCATGACCTCTGCATCGTTACCCAGTGATGCCAGATAAATCAGACGGTGGTGACAGACACAAAAATGTCAAAATATCATATATCTGATTGGGGTTTGATACTTTGAAAAGTGTATTTCTTCTGGGGGGCTGGGGAGATGGCCCGGACAGTAAAGTGCTTGCTACAGAAGCATGAAGACCTGAGTTTGGATCCCCAGAACCTACGTCAAAAGTCGGGCATGGGGGGCAGATACAGGAGGATCCTTGGGGCTCGCTGGCTAGCTGGTCCAGCCACAGTGGTCAGCTCCAGGTTCAACGAGAGCCCCTGCTTCAAAAAGCAAGGCGGAAAGTGATTGAAGAAGACACTTGACGTTGACTTCTGGCCTCCACGCGCAAGCCCACACATGTGCACCTACACACGTTCATGCAGGTGTACATGTCACACACATACACAAATAGGGAAAAGCATATTCACATCCACATTTTGTTTGGCATAATCAGGATGTCATAAAGGGCAGTATTATGATTCCTTTTCTAAAATTTTTATTTTTATCATATATATATACATATATTATTATTACATATATATATATATTGAACGTGTGTATATGCATGCCAGGGTACCCATGTGGAGATCAGAGGACAACCTCCAGGCAGGATCTTCCATGGAGCTGTTTGCCGCTGGGAAGGCCAGACTCGCTGGCCCATGGGCTTCCAGGGTCTTCTGACTACCTCCCACTGCCACGGGCACATTGGGACAGACGCACATACCACTGCCTGTCTGGCTTTGCATGAGTGCTGGGGCTCTGCATTCAAGTCAGCAAGCTTGTGGGGTGTGGTCATTTCAATGGATGTCCCTCCCCCCCCGCAATAGATTCAGTTTTATTAAAGCCTCTTGGATTTGCAGCTGCCCGTCTGGAAGAGGTGTCACTGTGGGTATATCCCAGGGTCCAGCCCTAAGGTGTGTTTCTGGGGAGAGGGGGCAGTTCTGAATTCCACTGAAAGATATGCCGAGTGCCTGAGCTCTGCCTGGGGTTCCTGGAGTGGGCTTGCTTATGGTGATGGCGGTGGGATTTCTCTCTGTGTACCTGTGAAAGCGGACCAGCTTCTTCTGCATTTCGTAACTTCCCCTAGATCTGTAAGCTTCAACTGAACGCCCTCCTCCAGAATGGTGCCTGGTTTGGAAGTTCACCCCAGCAACACGAAGCCAACTACGACATGGGGCAAGCACCTGTAACCACTGAGCCATCTCCCTAGCCCCCAGCATTATGATTTCTAAGAGTGACTCAGAAGTATGAGTTAAACTCCACATTAAAACCATTGTGTTTCAGGGCTGGAGAGATGGCTCAGTGGGTAAGGCGCTTGCCTGAAAAGTCTAAGGACCCAAGCTCAATTCCCCAGTATCCACATAAAGCCAGATGCACAAAGTGGCTCATGTATTTGGAGTTCATGTGCAGTGGCTCTAACAAGCACATTCTTTCTCTCCCCCTCTCTTTCTCTCTGCTTCTCTCTCTCTCTCTCTCCCTCTCAAATATATATATATATATATATATATATATTTATATTTTAGTTTTTCAAGTAGGGTCTCACTCTGGCCAAGGCTGACCTGGATTCACTATGGAGTCTCAGGGTGGCCTCGAACTCACAGCGATCCTCCCACCTCTGCCTCCCGAGTGCTGGGATTGAAGGCGTGCGCCACCACGCCCGGCTTCAAATAAAATTTTTAAAAAGTGTGCTTCATTCATATGGGTGATATATTCAACCAACAAAAATGCTAAATTAATATAATTTCATGCTGGGAGGTATGGAGAGACTAATAAAAACCACATCTTCAGTATACTCTGAATAGGAACCAAACTGCCAAAAAAAGTTACCACCTCACAGAAGAAGCCAGTGTAGTTTATAATTATTGCTATTGAAAGAGAAAATTCCAGGGTGAATATCTGTATTTATTCCAAACTGACTTTGTGAGTCATTAATTCTCGCTTGCATGAATATGGGATATTATAAAAAGTAATTGAAGTCTAGCATGTCGCCAACATTTTTCATGGAACAATCTCAGAAATTCAGATACAATACTGTGCTTTGAACGTGATAAAGGCTCTGGGATAGCTGTCAGTTGTATTTTCACAGGCATTTTCTTTCTCAGGAGGGCTGTGAAAATATCCATGCTGGAAACAGAGATCATGCATTTATTACAATTCCTTAATTGGTGTTATGCCAGCGGAATCTGCATGAACCAGTCATAGGTATTATGGGTAAGCTGTAGCTAAACGTCTGACCTGGTTTGAGTCACAACTGGCAGTCCCATTCGTGCGGCCAGTGCCTACCTTATAACAAAGAATGAGTGAAAATTTCATTCATGCTATTGCTGGTATCCTTGGGACCCTGAGGGAACAAATGTCTGTTGTGCCAAGAAAACAAACACTTTTTGAATCTCTCCAAAGTAAGTACGAAGATCTTTCCATTTGGCTTTCTATTTGACTTGTGTTCTAAACCTTACATACATGTGGGGTACATTAATTTATACTCTCCAGTGTACACTCCTACACATGGACTGCAGAGGCCCCCACAACGCGGCATATAGTTATCCTAAAACTCTTCTAGAAATCTCTTGCCTCTTACCTCTCTTTCTACGGACTGCTATAAGTTAGATGAGAAAATAAAGGAAGCGACAGCTATGATAATAATAGCAGTTATTCCGCTGAATACCGCCTACCATTACGGTATTTTACTCATATCTCCTGCCCTCCAAGAGCCCAGCCAGAAAGCTAAGATTACAGAGCTTGTTCAAGTGCACGTCCTGGAGCGGTTGTGTACGTTACCCAAGGATTACTGGCTGGTTTCTAGCTCTTGGTCCATGGGCTCTCCAGTCGGGCGGCATGGAATTATAACAGTAGTAGACTCTTGGTCCTTGATTCTGGGTGGGCTTGGCTAGTGGGATTACCTAGCAGGCAGGCAGAGGGAGAGAGTGGCTGTATTCTTAGGGTTGGGATATCTCTCTTCTCATAGCCACATCTCCTGAGGAGTGAGTTCATCCTTTAACCAAAGGTCACACACCTGTGAGGAGAGCCCTTCTGCTCCAGACACTCTTCAGGCTTACAGTAAGCTTACCTCCTGCTAACTTTCCAGTCGGGAAGAGAGAATGGCTGTGAGGTAATATCTTACTGTTGGAGGTTTTCCTGAAAGCTGCCTACGTCTTCATCAACAGGCCATCTTGGTAACTTCTCTTCAAATGCCCCTTACTTACATGTCTATTTCTGCTAGAGCCTAACTGAGACCTTCACTGTTAACTGCTACATGCTCTGAGGATGTGTGGCCCACGCCTTAAAGAATCTCGGATTCCTGGAGGTGGGACAGAAGCAAGCCAAGGTCATGGTCTTCTGATGTTTCCAAACGCACAGTCAATCCCTTCTCTGACTTCAACACCGTAGGTAACCTTGGTAAACCTAGGGTGCTATCCCCTGACTCCCGGAGCATCTGCCTGTTGTAGATGACAACCCAGCCACAGGCACACCCTAAGCATCCAAGGAGAGCTCTGTTGATTGACAAGTCAGAGCCCTGTAGAAAGGGTAGCTTTGAGAAACGACAGACAATAAAACATGCTGAGGGGGACTTATTCCTAGAATCTTGGAACTGGCCGACTACCTACTTGCCCTGGCTGCAGGGTAGGGGTGACAATCCCTATCTGACATTGGTAATGCTCTTCCACTCAGCGGAGATGAGAGGGCTTGAAACATCTAGCAAATATAAATGAAAATAAAATCCTCTCAAAACTAAAGCATATCTCTATCAAAACGATCCAAAAATGCTTATTCTTGGGCTGGAGAGATGGCTTAGTGGTTAAGTGCTTGCCTGTGAAGCCTAAGGACACTGGTTCAAGGCTGGATTCCCCAGGACCCACGTAAGCCAGATGTATAAGAGGGTGCGTGCATTTGGAGTTCGTTTGCAGTGGCTGGAGGCCCTGCTGTGCCCATCCTCTGTCTCTCTCTTCCTCTCTCTCTCTCTCTGCCTCTTTCTCTCTGTATCTGTCACTCTCAAATAAATAAATAAAAATAAACAAAAAAATTAAAATAATGTTTATTCTTGCCATGATTCTTTGCCCTATTACAATGATCAGATGAATACATACATATATATTCTGCAATATATACATATACATATACACATGCCAAGTGAAGATTATAAGAAAAGTTTTAAGTCTCAAAAATTAATTATGGAAGTTGTCATAAAAAGTTATTTAAAAACTTTCTCGGGCATGATGGCGCACACCTTTAATCCCAGCACTTGGGAGACAGAGTGAGGAGGATCGCCGAGAGTTCAAGGCCACCCTGAGACTACATAGTGAATTCCAAGTCAGCCTGAGCTACAGTGAAACCCTACCTCGAAAACCGGCCCCCCCGTAAAAAAAATTGTTTCCAGGGCTGGAGAGATGGCTTAGTGGTTAAGGAAGGCACTCACCTATGAAGTCTAAGGACTCACGTTAGACCCTCCAGGTCCCATGCAAGCCAGACACACAATTTGATGCAGGCACACAAGGTCGCACATGCGCACAAGAGTTCTGGAGTTCGACTATAGTGGCTGGAGGCCCTGGTGCACCAATTCTCTCTCTCTGATATTTTTTTTTAAGTTTAAAAAAATATTATTTCCAGCCTGTCATGGTGGTATACACCTGTAATCCCAGCACAAGGCTGAAGCTGGTGGATCCCAACTTTCAGGCCCGCTTAGGCTATGTAGCCGTACCTTATCTCAAACAGCAACAAAGCCTGGGGATGTGGCTCAGTGGCAGAGCACTTGGCTAACATGCGCAAGGCTCTGGGATCCATCCACAGCCCTAAAAAAAAAAAAGTCATTTCCCATAAAAACAGTGGCAATTTTCTATTGCAGCGTATGGCATATGCCAAAGCCATATCCAATTTCAAGTTCTTTCTTAAATTTTCATAATTTCTTGAAAGGCCAGAGGTCTTTGGCAAGACATTTTATCTGCAGGCTGACCCACCCTGCAACAATGATTTCATAAAAACCTGGGCCTCAGAGTGAGTTGGCCATGAGAAACACCTAAACAAGACTTGCCATGGACCACAGTTGACCTGCATCCAGTTCAAAGAGGGCAACAGAGATGATACGTATCTATCTAGAGCAATAAGAAAACCCATAAAAGGTTCTCTGAGGAACATAACTGCTTTTCCTTCTCACTTTCAGATCCTAGTGACAATGATGAGGAGTTTGGTGCTGTGAACCCTACGCTGAGTGGACATGGTATGCCACATTCCTGTCTCCTGGTTCACAATTCATGCCCGCAAGTTTCTACTTGCTTTATTATCATGTCATGCCCACCTGCAGCCCAAAGAACACATGCATCCTGGGATAGCTATGAATGTGGCCCAGAACATTTGTAGATGTTGCAATGTCAAAATTGGCCTCTGGCTGGGCGTGGTGGTGCACTCCTTTAATCCCAGCACTTGGGAGGTAGAGGTAGGAGGATCGCTATGAGTTCAAGGCCACCCTGAGACTACACACTGAATCCTAGGTCGGCTGGAGCTAGAGTGAGACCCTACTTGGAAAAACAAAACAAAACAAAAAGTTGGCCTCAGCAACATTCCTGACTTAGCCTTCTTGTTACATTAACAATTTTCATACATGAAGATAATGTAAATGGATCATAAACCCCCAATACCTCCTTTTGAACCCCACCAGGCCCAATCACCTTCACTGAACTCCTTCCCAACAATCCAGGCTGACTTTGAGCCTGTGGCAATGCCCCTGCCTCTGTGACCTGCAAGCTGAGATTATAGGTGTAACCATTCTTGGCTAGAAATATATATACTCGCTGAATGTTAAAGAACAAGCTTGCAAGAAAGAAAAAACTGGATACCATTGAACCACTTAAAACCCTTCATATTGCTCAGAATACTTAGCAAAGAGTGAAAAAAGAAAAGTGGGTTGTTAGCTTTTTTCCCCTGAAGTGAAATACACAGACGGAGATCCAAGTTACTCATGAAAGCAATTAGGAGCTGAGGATTAATCAAGAGAAAGAAAGGTAATGAGGATGAAAATAAATATTTTGCCATTTCAAATGCACCAGCTGGGCCTCTTGAGTGGAAAGTCGGGCATTGAAACAAGAAAGGAATTTAAATGCACAGCTAAGAAAAAGACAGAAATAAAACATTGAGAGATAGTCCACATCTACCCCAGATACAGGGCATGGAAGGTAGCTCTGTATTTTAATTTTTTGTTTATTTTTATTTATTTATTTATTTATTTGAGAGCGACAGACAGAGAGAAAGAGGCAGACAGAGAGAGAGACAGAATGGGTGTGCCAGGGCCTCCAGCCACTGCAAACGAACTCCAGATGCATGCACCTCCTTGTACATCTGGTTAACGTGGGTCCTGGAGAATCGAGCCTCGAACAGGGGTCCTTAGGCTTCACAGGCAAGTGCTTAACCACTAAGCCATTTCTCCAGCCTGGCTCCATATTTTAATACACAATCTTAACACTAAAGATCCTAACTGTCTAATATAATCTTCCCACACTTCTTTTGACCTCAAACATAAACCCCAAATAAGTGGTCTTTGAGGACTTGGATTTCCAATATATGATATGAATAATCAGATCTGTTAGTAAAATAAACAGTAATAAAATGAGCCAGATCACATAGGAAAATGTTGATTTTACTTTTAATACAAATAAGTGTAAGTGGATATATATATATATATATATATATATATATATATATATATACACATATACATATATATATACACATATTCACATACGCATAAATATTCTATTCTGAACAAATGTAGAAACCCAAACTTCTACCATTGTTGATTCAAAGGCCAAATTTTTGAGGCAGGCGTGGTGGCGCACACCTTTAATCCCAGCACTTGGGAGGCAGAGATAGGAGGATCGCCGTGAGTTCAAGGCCACCCTGAGACTACATAGTGAATTCCAGGTCAGCCTGGACTAGAGTAAGACCATACCTCAAAAAAAAAAAAAAAAAAAAAAAAAAAAAAAAAAAAGGTTAAATTTTTGGCTATGTTTTAATTTATTTTGCTGTTTTTTTTTTTTTTTTTTTTTTTTTTTTAGAGAGAGACAGGGTTTCTTTTTGCCTAGGATGACCTCAAACTCACTGTGTAGCCAAGAATGACCTGGAACTGCTAATCTTCCTGTCTCTGCCTTCCTAGTACTGGGATTACATGTGTGCTCTGCTGTGCATGTTTGAGTGGAGAGTGGGTGGATGGAGGGACCAGGAGGGGGAGAGGGATTCATGGATAATGGATATGTGGAGGGATAGATGGGGGCAGATGGGCTTACCTGCAAATGAATAAAAGCTCTCTCTGCTTCATTCCTCTGACATTGCAGTACTAGTCCAAGATGTCACAGAGATCTGGCTGTGGTATCTGTCACCCTACTGATCACCAGGGTTGATTTGGCTGATCTGGCCGGCCAGGCGGGTGTCCCCTTCCTCCTATGCCACTCCATGTGAGTTCCTTCCAAAGCTGCACACCTGATCAAAGAGGACCACCTTTCCCGAATAACGGTCTTCAGTCAAGGGTTTATGACTGGCTGCACTCCCCTGCTGCTCCAAACAAGCTCTCAATTCTGGTCCAAACCACTCTTGGCTCATTCCTCCTTTCATCCCACAGCCTCTGACTCAGAGGAGGGCAGAAACTGACTCAGCCAGGAAAGTCACAAACATCATCTCGCTTCATCTGAACAATAACCAAACCCGGTAGACACGGCCCACTTGACAGATAAAAGAGACTGTAGACAGAAGGCCACAATTAAGACACCAGAGTGTCCAAGTCCCCAGAGACATTTCACAAGGGTTTAGGAAGCATCTTTAGTAATAATATAAGACAACAATGGCTCCTTTGTGGCAAAACCAGGGATGGGGGAAGGAGAGGACTGAGCCCAACCCATCAAATGAACCACCTGGCACCAAAGAGCTGCAGCCCCAACTCCACCAGAATCAAACTTCAGAAATACAGGATGAGAATGTATGGTAGGAGCCCAGAGTAAAAGGAGGTGAGAGCTTCCAAATAAAAACCACCCCAGCCCACCATCTCGCGGTAGATTTTTCTCTCGTCTCTGCCTCTCCTGCCGCTCCCCTCGCTGCACTACATACACTCGTCTCTTTTCTACTTGATCTGTCTTTCGAGGATTCCTTCACTGCCTGCCAATCCTGACGTCTCCCCCCACCCCCACACACACCATATTTGGTGGTCTATAATTCTAGGAATTCCCATAATCCAACTCTCTGCTTGTAGTGATTACCTTCTTGTTGCTGGGACAAAACACCTAACCAGAAGCAGCTTATGCGAGGAAGGGCTTATTTTGGCTTGCCGTTCTGAAGGGAAGTTTCAATGTGGCAGGGATAACATGGCACGACAGGCGACTGGTTCATATCGTCACATGTCAGTGGGGAGGAGTAAGCAAGAGTGAGCTGAGCTCTGACCACCCACTGGGCCGGACTAATAAACCCCAAGGTCTGCCACCCTCAAGGACACACCTCCTCCAGCGAGCCTCCATCAAAGAAAGGTTCCACAACTCTTTCAACTGCCACCAGCTGGGGACCAAGTACTTAAGCCACAGAGCCTATAAGGGACATTTAAGTCAAACCACCACATCTCTTGGGTTTACTCTTGACTCAAGACCCTCAATGAACACTGCACTTCAGTGACTCCTGACTGGGGCAACTCCCTGATGGGACCAGAAGGTTTCTGTGTTCTGTGTGTACTGCCACCCACAGAGGTGAGGGTCTGAAGTTCCTTGATGAACTTTTTCTCTCTAACTCAGGACCCCTGAGAACCCCACTGGGGCTCGGGGTTACTTTCCAATGGGAATCCAAACGTCTCCCTGTTCTTGGGGATGATTCCGACTGCCCTCAGCAATGAGGGACACGACCTCTTTAACAAACCTTTCTGGAGAAAGGTCCTCCTCCCCTGGCCACTGAGATTCCCTGGCTAAGGTAAGTCTTTAGCAGGACCTGAACAAGGTGGCCTAAGCACTTAGGCATAAGGAAGAAACTTCCTTCTTTCTCTCAGCTCCATCCCTGTTCCTAACACACACACGTAAATGCACACATACACATATTCACACATACACACACGTACACACACACACACATACATGGCAGGCAGGGGCAGCTGCTGGGCAAATCTATACACATTATGGTGGTAGGTTTTCTGTACACAATATGGTGGTATGTTTTCTGTACTCTGTAGATTCTCTTTCCATTCTCTCCTCATCAGCCTGCCTGAGGTTGATTTTGGTCCTCTGAGCACTTCCCTGTGACATTAGGTCAGTGAATCTTCCTCTTTCCAAACCTGGATTGAATGCCTCAGTGTTACGGTTGTGCATTCATTCCTAGTGTAACCAACTGTCCTATTCACTGCTAAGAAGTGACATCTCATCAAAATTAAGCTCTGGGCTGGAGGGATGGCTTAGCGGTTAAGGTGTTTGCCTGAAAAACCAAAGGACCCAGGTTCAATTCCCCAGGACCCACATTAGCCATATGCACAAGGGGGCGCACATGTCTGGAGTTCGTTTGCAGTGGCTGGAGGCCCTGGAGCGCCCATTCATTCTCTCTCTCTCTGTGTCAACTAAATAAATAAATAAAAATAAAATAGTAAAACCAAAAAAACTAAGCTCTGACATCACTGTCAGAACTCCAGGCCCAAGGCTGGGAGATGGCTCGGTAAGAGCATGTGTGCTGGGTCTGCAGGGATGCTCCACCACTCCCATTTTTTTATTTTAGTTTTTCAAGGTCTCACTCTAGCCCAGGCTGACTTTGAATTCACAATGTACAGTCTCACAGTGGCCTCAAACTCACAGAGATCCTCCTACCTCTACATCCTGAGTGCTGGGATTGAAGGTGTGTGCCAGCACGCTGGCCCCTCACTCCCATTTTGTGTGGTGCAAGGCATCCAACTCAGGACTTTGTGCACACTAGGTGAGCTCTCTACCGAATGAGCAACATCCCCGGATTCCCCAGTAGAAGCTTCTAAACAGCCTCCATCAGTATATTGACCTAAGGGAATAACATCCTCCTGGACTCAAACAGGACTTTATGGGCAAGGGAATTTCCCTGAGCAAGAGGTTAATTTCTTCATCCTACATAATGCACATAATCCAGAAGGAACACACCAGACCCTCCACCCGCTCTGGGCCATGCAAAGATGAGAAGACGGGAGGATGCCTGGGGAGAACCAGTTAGCCAGACTAGCCTCACTGGTGAGCTCCCAGCCAATGAAAGATCCTGTCTCAAATACTGGTGCATGGCATTTCTGAGGAAGACATCCAAGGCTGTCCTCTGGCCTCCACAGGCGCGCACACACACACACACACACTCACGCACACACACAATGTGTGTGTGACCCACCTTGCTGTCCCTTCCTTTCTAAAATCAGACGATTCCACTTTAATCTGGCAAATACCCCAAAGGATTGGCAGAGCCTTCAAATGAACTACTGCAAACTTGTCACATGGCACCAATTATCAGGAAGACAGGGCGGAGGGGGGGGGGCAGGCAGATATTTAAAAGACTTCTTACTAACTAATATAGGAAAGAACAACAGTCCTGTCTAATTCTCCACCCAGTGGCACATTTAAGGCCTCATATTATCCCCCAAAATGATGAGAGACATCTCAGTCCACTTGAAATTCTATAAGGGTCATTGCTTCCAGACAGATCTTTCTTTTAGATATTTTATGTGTATATGTACTGTATGTATTTATGAGACAGGGAGAGAAAGAGGCAGATAGAGAGAGAGAGAGAGAGGCAGGGAGAGAAAGAGAATGGGCACACCAGGGCCTCTACCCACTGCAAATGAACTCCAGACACATGTGCCACCTTGTGCATCTGGCTTTACAAGGGTACTGGGGAATCAAACCTAGGTCCTTAGGCTTTGCAGGCAAATGCCCTAACTGCTGAGCCATCTCTCCAGGCCCTCAAACAGATCTTTAACTGGGCTCCCAAACACATTTTCTTGTCCCAAGATGTTATACCTCTATAACTGGCCATCAGGACCTTTAATGATTATCAAGGTAATAAGAGCCCTAAATCAGACCCCTTCCTCACCAAAACAAACAAAAACAAAATACTTCCCTAACACCTGGGCTGGGTATACAGTTCAAGGTTTTCCCACAGGATAAGAAACCCCTGGAGCTTCTTATCAGCCCCACCAAGTCCTCCTGAACGACTCCCACCTCTCCCGTTCTAAATCCCCTCCCCACCAGTGCAAAATTCATCAGCAAGCTTTCGCGGCAGGCTCACTGGAGACCCGCGCTGGTCCAGGGGCTCCATCCCCCAAACTCATAAGCTCATGAGCCTCACATGTCTCAAGCTCTCCCCTGCAAACTTTTACCAATTTTGTATATACTGTCTTCCAAACCCTTCCCTCAGACACTCAAAAGATTTCATCCTTGGTCAATTTCTCCAGGGTGACCTCGTAGGTTTCACTTGGGATGAGATCTTACAGTTTGTGGAGCCTCCTTCAAATGTCATCAAGTCTCTCCCCACAATACAAGCGAGTCGCCTGCATCCTAGGTCTCTGCTTGAGCATTTTCCTTCTGGTACTAACGGGCTTACTTCCTGTCACTGCGTGAGGCCATCGTCAATGAACCCCTGGCTTCTGCCCTCACTCCAGTCCTCACAAAAGGCCTCTTAGTGACCCGTCACTTCCATCTTTTCTGGGAACACAAAAGCCAC
The DNA here is from genome assembly GCA_036346955.1 of Dipus sagitta. Classification (NCBI taxonomy): domain Eukaryota; kingdom Metazoa; phylum Chordata; class Mammalia; order Rodentia; family Dipodidae; genus Dipus; species Dipus sagitta. The sequence goes on from CM070786.1 coordinate 4,909,673, forward strand.
CCGTTAGCCAGCCCGCAGGTACAGCCTATGCAGGTTCTTTGCAGGGCTGCAATGGCTACTCATCACTTCTTTCACAGACCTTTGAGACCCCACAGAAACCCACAGTCCTGTGTTCAACCTTCTGACTTAGATCTCACCATCTGTCTCAACTCTGAAGGGGCTTTCTTTTATTTTGTTAATTTTAAAAGGGTATTCTGTTCAAATGGTTTTATGAACATTGACCAAGTTTTGTATGTGTGTGTGGGGAGGGGCAGAGTGTTATATACACACATATATATATACATATATATATATATATATATATATATATATAATTGTGCAGACCCATGTATGCACTGTGCACGTGTGTGCATGTCTGTGTGCAGGTCCATATGTGAACATGTGTGTGTGTGTGTGAAGGCCCAAGTGTGACTTCAAATGGTTTTCTTGATTGCTCTCCCTGTTATTTTTTTGAGACAGAGTCTCACACTGAACCTACCACTCTCCCATTCAGCGAGACAGCTAGCCAGTGAGCTCCAGGGACTGTCTCCACCTCCCCAGCCCTGTGATTACAGGCAAGCACCACCACTCCTGGGGTTTCACATGGGTTCTGGGGATTCAAGGTCAGGCCATCGTGCTTGGGAGGCAAGTACTTTACTTACTGAGCCATCTCCCCAGCCCTGGGCCTTTCTTTCTGTATGACACAAATGCTTTTTCTTGTTTTCCCACCAATTGGACAGGCATCTGTGCTCTGTCATATACCAGTTATCCAAATTATTCCTGCCAATTATCTGATCCCAGTGTTTCTTGGGCTCAGCTCAACTCAAATGGACAACTCAATTAATCCCATCTAGTCTTAGGACTGGTTATAATTGGGGCTGGACACAGGGACAGCTGGTCTTAGCCTGGCATCTTTGGCCAACTGCACCCTCTCCACTGAACCAGCAGTAGGTTGGGCCCTCCACAGCAAGTGCTCTTGAGGCCCTACAGGACAACTGTGATGCATTGGCATCCAGTACCATCATGGTCTTGATTTACTAACTGCCACCCAAGAAGGCATCTGTCTGGGTCTAGAAGTAAATGTCGTATCTACACCTATCAGTCCCGGATGATCTGGAGCACAGGTAAAAGGACTCAGAGATCAGGTTGGCCATGTTTGAGAGAGAGCTTCTCAGAGATGGCTGGCTTGGAAACAAACTTGGGGATATGGCCTTCCTCTTTGCTTCCCTTTCTGGAGCGCCGCCCTGCCATCTGTCTGTTCCTTGTTTTTGGTACCCGTATGTCTAGCCTACCTGTCAAGCTTGCTTTCTCTAGGGTTCAACAGTCCCATCTCCAGATAAGGCTTCAACCAAACTTTCAACCTTTACCATCTAAAGCCCCTGGGCCAGCCATCACGATCTTCTATGAAAACAGACCCCAAGCATGGTTTACCTCCCATGGTGCTTGACAGAGGCCCCGGCAAGAGCATCAAATGATAGACAGGAAGGGTCCCTGGGTCACCCCTGCCCAATGTGAAGACCTCCAACCAATGTCCCAAGATTGGGTCTGCTAGTCTGTGAGGAGGGAATGTGAAGAGGGGCGCACAGCTGAGAATCCAGAAAAGTAGAGATTGTTCACAATACAAAGCTGGTCCGGAAGGCACCCCTAATGACACCGTGAAAGAAAATGGCTCTTTTCCAGCGAAACCGCAGTGGAGGAGGAGTGATGTGACTGGGAGTGGACAAACAACCCAGACCCGGTGTCACAGACCTGCTGATCTGTCAACCCATCCCCTGCTGCCCAGATCCCACAGCAACCAACCAGGACAGCCCTCATGTGCACTCATGGTCGTATGTTTCTTGGGTTACAGATGGATCTTGTCAACACCCCCCTCAATGCCCACGCGAGCAACCCTAATTAAATTCTGTGAGCCCAAAAGGAAGAGGCTCAGAAGGAATCTGTAGGGAAAAAGGGAAGGGAAGGATGTAGCGAATGTGATCAAAATATATTACGCACACGCATAAAATTGCCCAAAGATGGCTTAGCGGTTAATCGCTTGCCTGTGAAGCCTAAGGACCCCGGTTCGAGGCTCGACTCCCCAGGACCCACGTTAGCCAGATGCACAAGGGGGCGCACGCGTCTGGAGTTCATTTGCAGTGGCTGGAGGCCCTGGCACGCCCATTCTCTCTCTCTATCTGCCTCTTTCTCTCTCTGTCTCTCGCTCTCAAATAAATAAAAATAACAAAAAAATTTTTTTTTAAAATGCCCAAAGAACAAAACTGATTGCCAAGCCTGCTGGCCCGGGGTTCGATTCTCCGGTACCCATGTAAAGGCAGATGTACAAAGTGGTACACGCACCAGGAGCTCATCTGCAGTGGCAAAAGGTCCTCTCTCCCTCCTCCACTCTCTGCTTCTCCCCCCCCCAACACATACACATATCACAAATATATAAATAAAAATATGAAAAAGCAAAAACAAAGAGATGTCCAACTCCCAACCTTCTACGTCCTGTATGTCCTATCACTGCCCAATGCCATGGGCAGCTGGGCCAGGCGGGACAGAGCCCGGACTGTCAGGTGAGGGTCTTAATAGCTTTCCCATAACCACCACCTAACCATTAGCACACAACTGGACATGGCTGTTCTGTTCCACTTCTTTTATAACCCTGACTGCCAACGAAGATATTCTGGGCCATGGTCACCATATTTGGCTCCAGAATAAACTATCTCTTATTCTCTTTTGAGTTGACAGCTGGGTTTTGTGTTGACAGGGGTTAGAGTCTGAAATTACATGATCTATTACTTCATGGACAAGTCATACCTGGAAGAAATAGCAATGACACATGGGGAATTGGACTAAAATACACATCCCTGCTACTGGATATCTCAACTAGAAATGGAAAGCTAAGTCCACAGTCCAAGCCTGTGTCTGTCAAGAGTGAGGCCAGTGTAGCTGATCTTGTCCTTCTAACTCAGTCCCATGTCCATCCAGACTCACCTTCCTTTCCTGGTTGACACCTCAAAACACCAGGGGATTCCTTCCTCCTCCCCAAATGGCAGGAATCCCCAGCGACTCACTTGAGGGGAATATCCATGATGTCTTGTTGTTTTTTCTCCACCCCCCTCTTTCCCTCTGCCTTATCTCATCCAGATAAACTGGGCTGCACAGCAAGCCTCTTCAAATCCCCTCTGAAATAAAACTAAGGTATTAATGAATACAGAAATTATGGCAAGGAAAATGTGTGGGAGCACTGTGAACTGAAATTCCTAGGGAAAAAAAAAAAACGCCCTGCCTGTGTTAAACACTGTCCGTGGCTGAATGTTCAGTGACTGAGGACAGCTGCAATATTGCAGGTTCAGAGACAAATGATCCCCGGTTATCTTTCGTTCACTCAATAGCACTTCATTGCCTGTGCGTGTGCTAATAATCTTGCGCCAGTCAAAAACCTTCATGGAAAGAACAAACAGACCTCATAGCTTCCACCACGTTGGAACATGGAATTTGGGGTCACCTGAATCTCTGTCTCCAGGCTATGGCCAACCAGGTGGGGCTACAGAATAAACTATCTCTTATTCTCTTTGAAGTGAGAATTCTCCCTCCCTCCCTCTCTCTCTCTCTCTCTCTCTCTCTCTCCATATATATGTGTGTGTGTGTGTGTGTATATACACACATATACATATACATATACATATACATATAATTTTTTAGGCAAGGTTTTACTCTAGCCCAAGCTGACCTGGAACTCATTCTGTAGCCCCAAACTGACCTTGAAATCACAGAGATCTTTCTCCCTCAGCCTTCCAAGTGCTGGGATTAAAGGCATGCACCACCATGCCTGGTGAGAGCTACATTTTGTGCCAAGAGACTCTTCATTCCCAGGCTCTTGCCACCCTCATGACAGCACCAATATAGCTTCTTTATATTTATTTATTTATTAGAGAGAAAGAGAGGCAGACAGGGAGAGTATGGGTACACCAGGGCCTCCTACCACTGCAAATGGACTCCCAATGCATGTGCCTCTTTATGCATCTGGCTTTATGTGGATCTCCCCAGCCCCAGCCCAGCTTCTTGAAGAAAGAAAAAACAAAACTCAAAAGCTGCCTGTAAAACACGGGTAGGAAATGTGGCCCTTGGTCCCAACCTGGACACAATGTTCAGAGATGTTAAAAAAAAAAAAATCAGATTTCCTTCCAGAACTCAACCAAACAAGGTTCTACCAGATAAACATGAGGGAGTCCAAGAGTTGTTACAGGAAGTGTCCGCATGTTCCTGCTGAGTGAGAAGAGGAAACTGCTGTGGCTGTGAGGTGGCAGGGTGCCACCCTGCTCAGGGAGACACTAAAGCCACAGCGACAACCCAAGCCCAGACCGACCTTCTCACTGCCGAGGGTCCTGTGGTTATATCACACCCCTGGAGAGAAGGAAGACTTCAGTTCTCAGAAGGACAATACAGAGTCATTAAGAAGCACACCCTCAGAAAAGTCTCCTAGATGTCTGTTCATCCCCTCTGACCCATTCTGCTCTCGCTCTTGTTTACAAAATCTGCTTCTTACAGGTGGCAGCGAAGACCAGGGACCACCAAGATCCCATCAGTGAGACAAGAAAAGAAAGCCGACTGCCTAGCACGAGAAGAGGATTTCTATCACATCCGTCAGGGCCCAGGAACACTGCAGAGGAAGTGGAGGATTAAATATGACTTCTGCTCTCACTGTCAGCCTGACAACCAGCTCCAGGGCGACGGCGGTAGACACTGAGGAGACTCAAAACTCATCAAAGCAGGAAATCAGAGGCTGCTGAGAGCTCAGCACTAAAGGAGACTTAAAACGCTCCCTCCAAGGCTCAGAGAACACTGTGGAAGAGGGGATGGAAAGAATGGAAGAGTCACAGGATGGGAAGGCATTTCCTGTGTCATTGTCCCTTCCACAGAGACCGGTGCATTCATGACCCCAGAGTGAATGCCGGTAAGCCCACTGAGGAGGGCCCTCAGTGGAATGTGTGCAGGGGAGAGAGAACATAAGAGTGTAACCCAGTGGAAATTCGACCAATATGCAGTTCGCTAAAACAAATAAGTAGCAAGACGGTGCAGGGTGCAGCCGCCCTGACGAACGTGACTTATGTAAGCCCACATCTTAGGCAACGTCTGTCTCTGCCTAGAGCTCCTTGGTAGCAACCAGTTAACTTCTCAACCACCACGTGACACTTGATTTTTGTTTTTTAATTGTGACTTTGCCTAAAGTTTGTGCCAACGGTCCCGCCAGTTTAGCCGCTGGTCCTGCTGTAGCTGGACTGTGGGATGAGCATGCCTCTGTTAGTACTGTCCATCTGCAAAGCTGTGTGGGCATTTCAAAGCTCTTTTTGATAGAGGAGGAAGTGAGAGCAGGTCAGCCTAGCCCCGAGGGACAAAGGCTACCACTAGGGACAAAATGAAAAAGAATGTTTGTGGGTAGCTACAGCGGACATGCATGTTTGTGGGTGCGTGTGCGTGAGTGTGCACATGTGTGTTCAGATGCCTATGTGTCTATGCTTCCCTCCACCCCTCTCCATCTTAGTTTTTGAGACAGGGTCTCTTGTACAGGATCTCTCACTGAACCTGGGATCCACCAATCGGGCCAGCCTGGCTAGCCAGCTTGAGGGGCGGTCCTCCTGTCTTTGCCTCCTTAGGGCTAGAATTACAGACACAGGCCACCACATGTGGCTTTTTTATGTACATGCTGGGGATCTCAACCCGGAGCCTCGTGCTTATGCAGCAAGAACATTACGTAGCCATCTTTCCAGACCCTGAGAAAGAATCATCTTGGGGTTGGGAATTTAGCTCAGTGGAAGAGTGAACCACAAGGCTCTGGGTTTGGTCCTCAGTGCATCTGCCCCCTTCCTGCCCACCACTCACCAAAACAATCTTATAATCACCCAAAAAAATCTTATAATAACCAAAACAATCTTATAATCACCCAAAAAAAATCTTATGGTAACCAAAACAATCATAATCACCAGCAACAACAGTTCACTAAACTTCACCTCCCCAAGCGAAATTAAATGAGTGCTTTGTGAACTGGGCTCATTGTTTAATAAATGGTCTCTGAAATAGTAAGGCGCTTAATGAGAAGGTGTCCCACTTTGGATGCCATGACCCTGGGGAAGATGTGGGAAGGAATGCAGACAGAAAGGCTTGTTGCCAGATACAGCAGTATGGCTAGTGGACTCTGCTTCTTTTCAAAAATATTTTATTTATTTACTTGAGAGAGAAAGAAGCAGACAGAGAGAGAATGGGTGTGCCAGGGCCCCCAGCCACTCCAAACGAACTCCATGTGCCACCTTGTGCATCTGGCTTTACGTGGGTTCTGGGGAATGGAGCCTCGGTCCTTAGGCTTCCCAGGTAAGAGCCTTGACCGCTAAGCCATCTCTCCAGCCCGGCTTTGCTTCTCACTTATTTCTCAGCCCCCAATCCAGTGACTCTCGTGATGTCCCCTGTGACAGTGATGGAGCCCAAAGCCCCTGTGAGGTCGCTGCTGTTTCAGGCAGGCAACAGCCTTGAGAATGGGAATGAGGGGCTGGGGAGACGGCCTGCTGGGCAAAGCGCTTGGCCCGTGCCGGCCTGACATCCTGAGTTGAGGTTCTCAGGCCCACACAACGCCGGATGCAACAACGCATGTCTGTAGGGCCAGCACAACTGCAGCAAGATGGGAGCTGCCGACGGGGCTATCCCCGGACGCTTACGGGCCAGCCAGCCTGGACGGGCTGCCTCACGTGAGGCGGAAGCTGAGAATCAACACCCAAGTTGTCCTCTGACCTCCACACTAGTGCCACAGCATGTGCATGTGTGCACTCACACACACGAGAATGGAAAGGAAAGGTTCTTCCTTGTGCCCTGCGCACAGTAGTCTTTTCTGCTGTTCTGTACGGGGTAGCATGAGCATTCGGTTCACAGAGGCAACTGTTTTCAACTGCTCTTGATCAACAGGGAAATAGCAACTGCGACTGCGTATGGTGCCCGACAGAATCACTGCTGTTCAGAAGGGAAACTACATTCCACAGGGAGGCATTGAATTCTGCTGTCAGTCATCAATCCGTAATATTTATGTGCTACTTAATGGCACTTAATTGCTTACTACTTGAGCTTTCACTCTTCCACGCAAACCTCCTGGCCATTGGAGGAGCACTTCTGAGTGTCGTAAATGAGGATCCATTAAGGTCTCTTAAGCCAACGGCCCTGCAGCTGCGCTTTCTGACGGCAAGGGAAAAATGGTGGTGGTGGTTGTTTTCTGCTGAGAATGGAGGCCTTAATTAATTCAAAGGGCCATAGGGTGGAGCATCTGGGATGGAAGAGATGAGAACAATTGCCCCCAAAACACTCCGACTCTTTCAGGTCTCTGGGAATACAGCGAAGGCACGTGACAAACCAAGAGGCACTTATTCAGTCAAGTAAAGGAATCGAAACTCAGGGGACGTCTGTGGCAGGTCAGCGTGGGCCTTGGGCCACTCCTACAACCAAGCCCATTCCACTTCCACCATGAGTGAGTGGTTCTGCCAGGGAAGGAGATCCGTAAGACCCTACAGACTTGCTGCCAAGGGTCATCAATCTGATTTGGAGCAGGTCATGGGCCTGCAGGTCCCAACAAGGACCAGCAATCTTCCTGTCCCCACCTCTCCAGCGCTGGGATTACAAGCGCATACTACAACGCCCTGCTTTTAAATGGGTGCCGGGGATCTGAACTCGAGTTACTAACTGAGCCATCTCTACTGGCCCATAAGCTTCAAGTTCTAATGTCTACGAACAGTTTATTAAAACAGACACTGTCATGTTTCTGTGTGACCTACTGTTCCTTTTGTAGTATAGGTAGAGCATATCTTTGTACTACAGAGGTCCAAGAGAGTTTATGGCTCATAAAACCAGTATTTACTACCTATGCCTCTAAAAATAAAAATTTTCCAATCCCTGTTCTGCAGAGGTGTTTGTTTCTTCTGAATGAACACTGGATTCACTTGAAAACTTGGGGGGAAATACTTCTGCTGGGGATGGTGGTACACATCTATAATCCCAGCACTTGGGAGCCAGAGGCAGGAAAACTGACCTAAGTCTGGAGCCAGCGTGGAGACAGGGGTCTCCAAGCAACAAAACACTCCCAAGGGAAACCCAGCAACCGTGCTCCCCTTTCTAGACCAGTAACGTAACAATCTTGGAGATGTCCGGCTCTCAAGCCCGTCTAGATCACTCCAGCTGCAGGCCAGGATTAAGGCGTCTTAGACCTTCCACGGAGCTCAATTCAGGGGACTTGAGTTTTATTTTAATATACTGACAAAATAAGTTTTGATCAGTGACCTACATCACCAGCAGATGAAACATGTCTGTAGGGATCAAAGAAAGCTATTTCGTTACCCTGTCTCTGAAAGAAGGGGGCTCACGTGACCTCTGGCACGTGTTGGTCACCGTTTCCATAATAAATAAACAGGGTTTTAGCTAGTTTTCTTATCAACAATGACAAATTCCTGACAAAGATCAACTTAAGGGAGGAAGGGTTTATGCTGGCCCACGGGTGAGCAAACAGTCTGTGGTGGGCAGTGAAGACATGGTGGTGGGGCAGAGAAGATACAGTGCTGGGGCAGACTGGTCTGTGGCATTAACCAGGAAAGGAGCAAAGGGAATTCTGGTGCTCATCTGGCTTTCTCCTGTCCCCCTTTTTACTTCGTGTGGGGATCACCATGGAATGATGGTCTGCCCACATTCAGGATGGGCCTTCCTCCTTGAAAGAATAGAAGAAAGAGAGAGAGAGAGAGATAGCAGGCTGGTTCCATGCTGGGGGAAAAAAGCGATTTTAGAGTTAAAAAGTTTTTTAAAATATATTTTTTACATTTTATTTATTTATTATTTTTTGTTTTTCTTTCTTTTTTGTTCATTTTTATTTATTTATTTGAGAGTGACAGAGAGAGAGAGAGAGGCAGATAAAGAGAGAGAATGGGTGCGCCAGGGCCTCCAGTCACTGCAAACGAACCCCAGACGCGTGTGCTTCCTTGTGCATCTGGCTAACGTGGGTCCTGGGGAATCGAGCCTCGAACCGGGGTCCTTAGGCTTCACAGGCAAGTGCTTAACTGCTAAGCCATCTCTCCAGCCCTTTTTTTTTTTGTTTTTTCGAGGTAGGGTCTCGCTCTAGCCCAGGCTGACCTGGAATTCACTATGTAGTCTCAGGCTGGCCTCGAACTCGCGGTGATCCTCCCACCTCTGCCTCCCTGAGGGCTGCGATGAAAGGTGTGCGCCACCACGCCCGGCTAGAGTTAAAAGTTTTATTAGGATAGTTGGAGCACCATACTAAAAAAAAATTTAAAAACACTGTGTCTGACACCAAAAGGGAAGGGGGAGTAAAAGCAGGAGGAAGCTCCAGAAAGCTAAGGACAAAGGAGAGGTGTCCCCCTTTCCTGAGATTCTGGGGGAAGGGGGTGAGATGTCCCTGAGGCAATAGGCAGGCGAGCAGGAGAAGAAGAGAGCCTCTGGTCCTTCAAGGTCTCGGGGGGCCTGGGCTATTCTACTGCTGCTCTGTTCACAGATAGGACCCAAGGTCATACCCCAGGTGGCCCTGGGTTTCCCCTGGCAACAGGGGGCTCATCTTGTTTTCCCACCTGGTTCTGGCCCCAGGCAGCAGGGGGACTTTTAAAGTGACCATCATCTGTGCTCTAACACTCCTCACTGGGAGCCTCCTCAGAGAAACACAGAGGGGTGCCAGGAAGTGCCCTTAGTGTTGGTTAGCCCAGGCAGGTGCGCAGTGGAAATGACCCCTCACACTGAGCTTACCCCCAACAGCCAGCAGATGTCAGGCTGCCTGGAAGAGGATCACCACTGAAAACATCACACACGAAAACCCAAAATATAACTGCAAATAGAGAAGCGCCCACATCCACATGAGGATGGCTCTACTGCCCTAATTAATGTTAGATGTATTTATCATTTGACCCAACCAAAGAAGCAACTATGGGGGGAATAAGAGAAGGCAGAAAGCTTGTTTTGATGAGCATGTGTGTGTGTGTGTGCGTGTGTGTGCATGCAGAGACCAGAGGAGAATGTTGGTGCCCTTCTCTTATCGCTCATGCGTGTAGTTCCTTGAGACAAAGTCTCTTCCTCGACCCACGGCTGCTGTCTGTCAGAGATTCTGTGGTCTCTGCTCTGTGTGGACTGGGGCTACAGACATGTGAAGCCACAGCCAGCTCTTTACGTGGTTCTGGGGAGCCTCACTTAGTGGTCTCCAGCCTGATAGACCCTCCTCCTTAAGCTGCAGGTGCCCAACAGCTGAGCCATCTCCCCAGCTCACCGAGAGCACTTTTGTAGATTAAATATGACCCTTCTCATCCCGAGGTGGGGTCTACACTCTGACCTGACCCCAGTCCTCACAAGCCCCTGCAGTTTCTGCTCAGCCTGGAATCCTGAGGCCACTAACTATGAGACTCGTATTTAAAAAAAATGAAAAACCAGGGCTGGATGGCTTAGCCATTAAGGCACAAGCCTGTGAAGCCTAAAGACCCAGGTTCAATTCCCCAGGACCCACATAAGCCAGATGTACAAGGTGCCACATGTATCTGGAGTTCATTTGCAGTGGCTAGAGACCCTGGCACAGCCCATTCTCTCTCTGTATCTGCCTCTTCTCTTCACTCAAATAAAATATGTTTTAAAGCAAGGGGGGGGGGAGAAGCTATCCCAGATGAGATCAGATACCAGAAATTAAAAAAAAAAAAAATCCCTGAGAGGACGTGATTGTCTATCTCATGTTGAAATCTGTAACACTGAAGAAATGAAAAAACTGGGCATAATCAGAACAGAAAATGATCCTACAAAAGTGTATTTCTCTAAAACGCATGAAAAATGGATGTGTGGGGCTGGAGAGAGGGCTTAGTGGTTAAGGCATTTGCCTGTGAAGCCAAAGGACCCAGGTTCGATTCCCCAGGACCCACGTAAGCCAGCTGCACAAGGGGCGCATGCATCTGGAGTTCATTTGTAGTGGCTGGAGGCTCTGGTGTGCCTATTCTCTCTCTGTCTGTCTCTCTCTCTCTCTCTCTCTGCTTGCAAATAAATAAATAAAAATTTTGGGCTGGAGAAATGGCTTAGCGGTTAAGCGCTTGCCTGTGAAGCCTAAGGACCCCGGTTCGAGGCTCGATTCCCCAGGACCCACGTTAGCCAGATGCACAAGGGGGCGCACGCATCTGGAGTTCCGTTTGCAGTGGCTGGAAGCCCTGGCACGCCCATTCCCCCTCTCTCTCTCTGTATCTGCCTCTTTCTCTGTGTCTGTCACTCTCAAATAAATAAATAAATAATGAAAAAAAAAATAAAAAAAAAATTTTTAACTTAAGGAAAGGATGCATGCTCCACAGGTCAGGGCCGTAGCAGTACAATCGAAGCAGGGGCAGACTAAACAAAAAGCAGCTGACGGCGCGGCTGTGCAGGGCCTTGGTGTGGGGTGTGGAGGAGGAGGAGGGCGTGTGGGGCCACCGCCGTGGTGCCCTGGAAAACTACCACTCATCCCCCCACTCATTCATGCAAACAAACAAACAAACACAGGCTACTGTTACATGCAGTATCTTGAGGCAACAAATTTATTTTTGCATGTGTAGGTGTGTATCACGTGGGAGCGCGTGGGGGTGCGCATGTGCGTGGAAGCCAGAGGTCGACATCCGGTGACTTCCTCCATTGCTGCACCTCAGAAATTCAGCTGGTCTGGTTAACCCGAAGTTCCAGGGATCCTCTGTTTCTCCCTAGTACTGTGATTACAGTTCGTGCACCACCACCCCAGGCATTGGGGATCAAGAGTCAGGGCCTCATGCTGGCAAAGAATGCATTCTACTGACTGAGCCATCAGATATTCAACAACAACAAAAATAAACACCTAAAGATGGAAGAATTAATACTTTTGAAATCTACCTACCACAGAGAAAAGAATATAAAAATTAAGTGGCAGAGACCTGTAAGCACATTTAAAGAAAATCTCAGAATGTGTTCAGACATCCAAAGAAAATATATCTGTCAGAGCAAATGAGATCAGACATGAAAAGCAACATTTGCGAGGGGCAGATGGCAGAGCATTAGATAAGAGATGCTAAGAACATCAGATCGAGTCAGCGTCTTTATTCCTATCCATCTTCTCCAGGGAAGAAATTACACTCCAGCTAACGTAAGAAACTATAACCCAAGACAAGGGATAAAATGAAGTCAAACAGAGAAGCGCACAGGTCCACGGCCATGACCCCCTGGCGGGAGCTAAGCAGGGTCGGGTCTGGCAAGAGACAAGCCCACTGAGGCTTTGTACTGGCTTCTGCTTGCCAGCGGAACGACGCCACAGCCCAGGGACCAGAAAGAGCCTACGAACGTGACGACGTACTCCCGTCTTTGAGGATCGGGGCGAAGAGCTCAAGTCAGACCAACACCACTGCGCTTTCCAGGAGAGGAAAAAGTGAATTCTGTCTAAACATAAAACAGCTGAGAGCAAAGCCCGACAACATTCTAGACGGAATGTTACCGAAGCTGGTGGCTAATGAGCCTCTGGGGAGAAAAATACTATATTCTGAGAAGTTAGGGAATCAGAAGCAGAAAGGATCTGTGTGGTGTACTGTATATCAAGAATTCCTCTGAGAGGGATGGAGAGATGGCTCAGTGGCTAAAGCACTTGCTTGCAAAGCCTGATGACCCAGGTTCAATTCCTCAGTACCCACAAAGTGGCACATGCATCTGGAGTTTATTTTCAGTGGCAGAAGGTCCTGGCACACCCGTTCTTTCTGTTTGTCTGTCTCTCATTGTTTGCAAATAAGTAATTTTTTGCAGGGAGGGGTTCAAGGTAGGGTCTCACTCTAGCCCAGGCTGACCTGGAATTCACTATGTAGTCTCAGGGTGGCCTCGAACTCACGGGGATCCTCCTACCTCTGCCTCCTGAGTGCTGGGATTAAAGGTGTGCGCCACCACGCCCAGCCAGTAAAAATATTTTTAAAAAGAATTCCTCAGCTATAACATTGCCTTTCTCCTCACCACACCTCAGTGAGTTATGCGAGGTTACCATGGCGTACATAAAGAAGTTCTTCAACTCTGAGTATACTATGTCCAAGTCACAGAGAAAACGGCCAAACTACAGCTCACAGTCAACTCACCCAGACGTCTTTTCTGAAAGGACAGAGGTAGGAGGATCGCCCTACCTTGAAAAGCGAAAAAGGAAAGTTTCCTTTACAGAATTTTTCTTGAGTCCCAGGAGAAGGTAGCTTCTTCTGGAAAGGATGTGTTGTTAGTTCCTGTTCAGACGTGGGGAATGCCACCACGCGGGGACTACCTTAAATATTAGGCTCTGAGGCTTGGTGCCACAAATATCAAGGTGGCCACTTTATGGTTGAGAGTTGCCAGGGACTCACGTTCCCCTTATATCCAAGGTTGGATCCAAGGAGGCAGGGAGGAGAGGGTTAACATGCTCGTTTACAAAGGCTACACTGCCCAGAAGGCGCCTTGGCTCTTTCCTTTGTCTCCTGTGCCCCAAGACATCAAGCGGAATATATCTCAAGTTCTAAAGCACCTTCTGGAGGTCTTCTCTTCTCTGCTGGTCAGCTGGCTTCAGCCCTAGCCCTGTACTTGCCGTGGGCAGTCTTGACATTACACCAACTCCTGGACGCATCCTAGGGATTTGCTTCTCTATTCCATTTTTTGTAACTATTGTTTTCCTTTTCATTTTCAAAAATATCTTAAATATTTGAGACAGAGAGAGAATAGCACACCAGGGCCTCCAGGCACCACAAACAAACTCCAGATGCATGTACCACCATGTGGGTGCTGGAGAATTGAACCTGGGTCCTTAGGCTTCAAAGGCAAGCATCTTAATCACCTTAACTGCTAAGCCATCTCTCTAGCCCTGACTTTTTTAATACAATATTTAGTTAATCCATGACTTATTTGTGTGTAAGAAAACTTCCTACATTTTGTTGTAAAATTGTATGTATGTATCATTGTATTTCCATATCTTCTGACTTTTTTGTTTACATCAATGGGGTAAATTATATTTTATTTTCAAAATATCTCTGACTTCATTAGTATATTTATTTTCTAGATGAGCAATTAACTCACCAGTCAAGTTGGAAAAGAAGATAAATAAAAATGGAAGGAAGTCAACAAGAAGAACTTATTTGAGGAATTTGGGGATTTAAAATATGGCTCTATTTATAGTTACAAATACATCTGAGAGAAATTTTTGCTTTTCATTTTGAGATTAGATTTGTCTCCCATAAAACTGTCTTTTAGTTCAAATGATTCAAGTCTTTTTACATGTCCAGAGATATTTATAAATTCATAATATGCATATATATTTCAAGTTATATAATATGTAAATGATTTTATATATACAGAAAGAGGCACACACGTGTATGTATGTATATATATATACATATATATATATAAATAAATATATATATGTCTCCTATATATTTTTAAAAATTCTCAGGCAGACCAGACTTTCACATTACTCCAACCCACACAAAGCTTTGCCTAGGAGAGCTCTAATTCTATATCCACATGGGGTCTAGTTTGTATTATTAGGCCAGGGGGAGGTGGTAGGGCTACTCAGGCCAGAGAACTGATAAGAAATTGACTACAGAACTCTGTCACCTCAACAACCCACTCACAGCTTAATCTAGCAGACCTGACACTACAATTATAAAATATAATCCAAGGGAAGGATAAAAGGACATTTGCCCAGAACCTCGTTTATATATGCCTGTGATTTTGGTTGTCTTTTTTCATTTTGACTATTTTTTGTCTTATTTTGTTTTTGTTGTTTGTTGTTGATGATGATGATGGACTTGATGTTCTTTCTTTTTATTCTCTTGTTTCTTCTTCCTCCTCTTCTTTTCTCACATTCTGTCTAGGTTTGCTGTTTTTGCTGCTGCGTTCCTTTGCTCTGGTTGGCAGACAATGCTCCAGCAGTCTAGCCACACCTACTACATATCAATACCAATAAGCTTTTTACTTGACTAAATAATTCTAAGCAATTTTGAGTTCCTGTACATCTGAGCCCATCTTGGGGCTGAGTACCGGAAGGTAACTAATTCTGACTTGTGATAAAATTCCTACTATTTTATTTATTTATTTATTTCTGTTTTTTTGAGGATGGATCTCACTCTAGTCCAGATTGACCTGGAATTCACTGTGTATTGTCAGGGTGGCCTCCAAATCACAGCAACCCACCTACCTCTGCCTCCCAACTGCTGGGATTAAAGGCATGTGGCACCATTCCCTACCAATTTCTAGTATTTTAGAAGCATCTGGAATAAGGTTCAAGGTATGAGTAGAACTGACCTTGCTTTGGCCAAAGAGATGTCCTTAAGATGGCCTCTAGCCACTGCAAAGGAACCCCAGATGCATGTGCCACCTTGTGTATATGGCTTATGTGGGTACTAGGGAATTGAACCTGTGACTTAGGCTTCACAGACAAGTGCCTTAACCACTAAGCCATCTCTTCAGCCCTCATGTGCTGTTTTTTAATTTTATTTTTATTTTAAAGAGAGAGTATGTGTGAGTTTGGGCACACCAGGGCCTCTAGCTGCTGCAAATGAATTCCAGATGCATGTGCCACTTTATGCATCTGGCATTAGGTTGTACTGGGCAATCAAATATATTTTTTTAAGTTGATTGGAGTTTGGAGAGATGGCTTAGCAGTTAAGACGCTTGCCTGCAAAGCCAAAGAACCTAGGTTCAATTCCCCAGAACCCACGTAAGCCAGGTGCACAAGGTGGCGCATGCATCTGGAGTTCGTTTGCAGTGGCTGAAGGCTCTGGCATGCCCATTCTCTCTCTATCTGCCTCTCTCTCTACTTCTTTCTCTCCTTCTCAACTTAATAAATAAAAAAATATTTTTAAAAAGTTGACTGGGTAAGTAGAAGAATAGATTAATGGGGGTTTTGAAAAGGCCTAAGTGAGGTCAGGGGAAGAGATTGAGTAAAGGAAAGGCGGAGGGAGAGCTAATCAAAATCTGAGAGGACATACATAAGTCATGTGGAAACCTAATTTTTTGGACAACGGAATGCTCAGAAACCAGAGATTGTTACTAGAAAATTTTCAGTGCCAGGGATGGGATACCTTCCAGTGAGTTGTTGGCCACAGAGGTTACTGATACCCCCCAAAACATTACAGGCCATTGCCGAGGCCCTTGGTTTCCCACCAGGAATAGATGGTAAGACCCTATTGCTGAAAATTCCACATGCTTGGGCTGCAAGGCCACTGAGAATCCTGCTGGAACTGAGCTGATAACCTCCTCCATGTAGACCAGTTGACAGAAAGCCAGAAAAAGCTATACTGCATGCAGTTCAATGGGAGAGAGAGAAATCACCAGTGAAGATACTCAACAGTGGACACTGCCTGCCTTAAATTTGGCTAGCCAGGCTAAATGAGCCAACAGGTGCAACAGTGGTACATCTGTTATGGGGGAAACCAACTGCCCTCTAATTGGACTGGAGGCCCACTCCATGGGTAGTCATGTGCCCTAGGTGTGTAACGTCTGCTGGTATCTGGCTAAATGCATATACTATGATCACCAAACTTCCTGGTGAGCACTTTTCTTAATGTTCATACCCATATATGAATGCTACTCTCATTTTTGGTTAGAGAAGCTTCTCTTTTCAGATGGCAGTGATCTTGGGATGACTCAGAAGGCATCATGGTACTGAGAAGAAGTGACAGAGGAGTGTTCAGCACTGAAATATCTCTATCACATCTTCCAAGGCTCAGGGTCCATTGTGGAAGAGGTGGCAGAAAGAATGTAAGAGCCAAAGAAAGGTAGGACTCCTTACAACGTGCTCCTCCAGACACAAAATGGCCTGGATATCCATGACCTCGCAGTGCCTGACACTACCTACTCAAGACCATCATAATAGGAGGAAAAGATGATGACATCAAAATAAAAGAGAGACTGATTAAGAGGGGAAAAGGGTATGATGGAGAGTGGAGTTTCAAAGGGGAAAGTGGGGGGAGGGAGGGAATTACCATGGATCATCATTGTCTACAATTATGGAGATTTTCAATAAAAAAAAAGATAACCAGATAAAACATAAAGCCAGCTAGGTCTCCCAATCAACTGTGAACCTACAGCATGAGGTTAATGACTTATGTCTGTCCTTCCTAGGGATCAACCAAACCAACCTGTAAGACTCCACAAAGGCCAGTCATGATCTTATAAAGCTAATAAAATGTTTACTACCTGGGTGGTTGATTTTGTAACTTACAGCAGAAAATCAGAGGCTGCTGAGAGCTCAATACCAAAAGAGTCATAAATCTCCCTCCAACACTCAGGGGACGTTGAGGAAGGGGCAGAAAAAATATATGAGCCACGAGGTTAGAAGGACTCTGAGCCATCGTCCCCACCAGCCCCGCAGAGACTGACTGGTGCATCCAAGACGCCACTGATAACCCAACAGAGGAGGCCCCTCAGAGGAATGGAGGTCAGCAAGAGGGGACCTAAGAGCATAACCTGATGGGAATATGACCCATACGCAGTATATTCATACAATAAAGTTCTCAGTTAATAAAAACAAATGTTTACTACCCTACAAAAGCAGAAGAAGTGCTGAGGGAACATCAACGGAGTCTTTGTGCGTGTGTGCAGAGTTTCAAGGTCATGTACTGGCAGACAAAGGATAATGAAGACGAGAGCACTGCTCAGGGCCCCGCCTAAGGGGACATGTGGCGTCTCATTCACAATCCATCAGAAAGCCTGGGAAAGGAAGCAAACTTTTCGTGAACACTTAGCAACAAAATCACACAAGCCATTATGGGACTTATGTTTTTGAGGTTCCATTTCTAAATGTTTTGACTAGATTTTAAAGTGACATGTTTCAAAATTTACAAAGTATAAAAAAGCTTCCCAGTAAAAACTCTTTCCCTGAATTCTGTTCTTTAGCTGCCAAACAAAGCTATGTGTTTCAAACGCGTCCTGCTGGGATATGTATATATGTGTATACACACACACACACACACACACACACACACACACACACATACAGAATCCAGCTCTCTCTGTTTTTTGCCCCCTGGTGGTCCATCAGTCCATCTCCCTCCTTTTTCTACCTTTTTCTATATTTTTTAAAGTATTTTTATTTGAGAGAGAGAATGTGTGCACCAGGGCCTCTAGTCTCTGCAAACGAACTCCAGACACATGTACCACCGTGTGCATCTGTCTTACTTGGTTTCTGGGAAATCAAACCTGGGTCCTTAAGCTTCACAGGAAAGTGTCTTAACCACTAAGCCATCTCTCCAGTCCCTCTTTCTGTACTTTTGTTACTTTTAAATTAAATTGTATTACTCCACTGTCCTGAACCTTGGTTTTTTAGTTATGATGGGTGGGGGAATTTTGTATATCACAGCATAGAATAATTCCTCATTCTTTTACAATAACAGAGCATTCCATCATCTGATTTACTACAGCTTATTTTCAAAAGACTCTATTGCTATATATGTTAAACAATACTACAATTATAATTTCAAACATACCCTGTTTCAAAAATTCAAAGTATATGTGTAAGATAATTCTTGGAGAAAAACAAAACAAACACCAGGCTAAAGCCTAGGGAGGTGGCTCAGCAGTTAAAGGCGCCTCCTTGCATGTCTGCCGACTGGAGTTTAACCCACACCAACTCATGCAAAGTGATGCCTGTTCTGTAATCCCAACACACCCACGGCAATGGGAGGTGGAGCCAAAAGAACCTAGAAGCTTACAAGGAGCCACAGCAAGAGAGACCCTGGCTCAAGAGATGGTAGAAAGAGAAGAGAAATACCCCAAGGCTGTCCTAGGGATACACATGTTCCCCCCCCACCACACAAATAAATAATAAAAACAGAAAAATTCAAAATGCTAGGTTATAAGGTACATACTTCTGATAGTTACAAGATCTCACTTCCCAGAGGGAGAGAGAAATGGTTTATATTCCTACTCAGTAAGTCAGAAACCTATGGCAGCATGCTCATTTGTAACACTAATGAAGCATACTTCATGACACTTTCAATTCTTCTCTTAATTTTCTTTTCATTAGGTCTAACTGGGCTGTGTGGGATGGAAGTGGATGGTCAGATGGGCCCTGATCTATGCCCCAAACTCTTCCGGCCCCCTTCTCTTTACCCTGACCCACAGGAACACTGAAGAGCACTCTCCTGACACATCGCTCCACACGTCTAGGGCATACTGAAGACGTGAAGGTCTTGAATCAGTTACTTTCTCATTACTGGGACAAAACACATGACCAAAAGCGGCTTATGGGAGGAAAGGGTTTATTTCAGCACGCAGTCTCGAGGGACAGTCTCGAGAGACAGAAAAGAGCTGGTAGAGCAGAAGCTGGCCACCACATCTTGCCACAAAAGGTGGAAAACAGTAGCAAGAGAGCGAGCTGAACTCTGGCAAGCCCCAGAAACACACCTCGTCCAGCAAGGATCCACATCCCAAATTACCACCAGCTGGGAGTCAAACATCCAAAGCACATGAGTTTATGGGGGACGCCTGATTCAAACCACTGCATAGATCCAGACGTTTGAGTCTCCAGTGGCAGGGAAAGCATGCCAGGTCAGAGTTGGCACCGTATATCATCACATCCGCAGAGTGGAACTAGAGCGAGAACAGCGGGTGGGGCCAGGCAGGAAAATCACAAGGCTCGTCCCCCAGTGACACACCTCCTGCAGAAAGGTTCTGCGCCCTACCTTCTTAAACAGAGCCACCAACTAGGGATTAAGTATGCAAACACATGAGTCCCTGGGGGATACTTTCATTCACATCTGGATTGCAGTAAGTTTTGCAGTTTCTACAAAAGCCATGGGTGCGCAAGCTGCAACGGCGGCAGGACGCCATGGAACACTTGAGCACCGACTTAACAGGGCTCCAGGGAACTTTCTTTTATTGCCAATAAAAGAAAAACCCCATTCAGCACTTTCCTACACGGTCTAGATATCAAAAGGCCTGTTGATGATGAAGCATCAGAAATATTAATTTGGAGGTAATCCTGGGGGATTGTACTGGTCTCAGTGGTCTACCAGTAATGCAAGGAGCACAGGTAGAAAGACAGCTATTGGAATTTTCACACCACGCAGAGGTGCTCCTACATAGAGTCATGATGCCCATGCCCGGCCTGGGTCTGCTGTCTCCCAAAGCAAGAGTGATTACTCTAAAAACAGGGCCACTGTCTGAATAGTAAGGGTGGGAAGCAACAATGAGGTGTCTCTTGTTTTGATTTTTTTCCCCCACTGAAGGGGGCCATTACAGAGCTTTATTAATATTAATCAGAAGGGGGACTTATAAAAACTGTAGGACCAGTGGCTAGGGGGATGGTTTAGTAGGTAAAGTGCCTGGCCATGTAAGCATGAGGCCCTGAGTTCAGACCCCTAGCATCTATTTAAAAGCTAGGTATGGTCATGTATGACTGTAATCCCAGCACTGGGGAGGCAGAGACAGGACGATCCCTGGGGCTTGCTGGCTGGCTGTCTAGTCTTGTTAAATTGGTGAGTTTCAGGTTCATTGAAAGGCTGTCTCAGAAAACAAGGTGGGTGGAGGGCTGAAGGGATGGCTTAGCAGGTTAAGGTGTTTGCCTCAAAGCCAAAAGAACCCAGGTTCGATTCCCCAACACCCACATTAGCCAGATGCACAAGGGGCACACACATCTGGAGTTCATCTAGAGTGGCTGGAGGCCCTGGCGCACCCATCCTCTCTCTGTCTCTGTCTCTCTCTCTCTCCCTCCCTCCCTTTCTCCCTCCCTCCCTCCCTATTTCTCTGCCAAATAAATAAGTAAAATATTTTTTAAAAAACTAAGGTGTAAGCTGGGCGTGGTGGTGCACACCTTTAATCCCAGAACTCAGGAGGCAGATGTGGGAGTATCGTCATGAGTTCGAGGCTACCCTGAGACTACATAGTGAATTCCAGGTCAGCCTGAGCTAGAGTGAACCCCTACCTCGAAAAACCAAAAAATAAAATAAAAATTAAAATAAAAAAATAAGGTGGAGAGTGATTGAGGAAGTCACCCAGCATTAACCTCTGGCTGCCACATGGATGCACACATGCACCCACAGACGTAAAAATACACGCACATATGCGCACACACATGCACACACACACAAGCAAGTGTTGTCATAAGTTATGGTTAGTCATCAAAGCAAGTATTGCAAAAGTGTAATGAGCTACAGATGTCCCGAATCAGAAAATTGCTAGAGCATTCTGCCAGCCTCCCATCCCTGACCCTGGCCTCTCTGCAGAGCACCATGATCAAAGTCGTCAGAAGTGAAACTGTGCTCCTCAGGGTCCTCCAGTGCCATCCTGGCCATAGCCGGAGTGTTGCTCTGGGGCAAACAGACCTCTGATTCCCATTCCGTGTGGAGAGTCACTCCGACTGGCGCTCACTGGAAGAGCTCTCGCCCAGCAGGAGCAAGGCCCTGGGTTTGATCCCTGCACCGCAACAAAAGAAATATATTTGTTTTTAAATGACTCTAGTTAACAAGCACCTTTAATTGAAACAAGTCTCTGTTGATTAATTAACAATGCATCCAAAATACAGGGACCACTGGCTAACTCCTCTTTCTACAAAAATCAGAAACTGAATGCGTCAGACATAACTAGATAGTATTAATAAAACTCAGGGTCTCAACAAGGTTCATCCAACATTCCTACCCCAGCACAGAGTCTCAAGAGCTTGTTGTTTCTTAGAAGGTTAGCAGTGGTCCTTCCTGCCTTGCGTGTCTCATACACAATCAGAAGAAAGGAACTTCTGGTGACAAGGCCCTCTTTTGTTACTGTGACCTGCACTTAACACTCATTTCCCATTCTGGATGCATGGAGGGGTTCTAAGTCCACAGGCGGCTAACGCTGTTAGGAATTACTTGGAACTTAGCTCTATCTATTTGCTTAATCAATGATAAACAGAGAACCCTTGCCAAATAGCAATGCCATAGAGAACTCCACACAGGGTGTGTTCACTCAGGCGCTGTCTGCAAGGCACGGGGAACGCAAGTTTCAGACAGATCAAACATGAAATGTTTCACAGACAGCAAGCCCAGGCACGACCCTCTGGGAAACAACTCAGTAGGGTCACAGTAACCTGGAAAATTTTTGCTTGACTTCACACATTTCAGTCAATTCTATTTTTCAAAAAAAAAAATTTTTTTTACTTTTTTATTTGTTTTGTTGTTTTATTTATTTATTATTTATTTGTGAGAGGAGAGAGAGTGTGTGTGTGTTACAGGGGCATGCCAGGGCCTCCTGCCACTGCAAATGAACTCCAGATGTATGCATTATTTTGTGCATGTGAAATCAAACCCAGGCCATCAGGCTTTGCAAGCAAGTGCCTTTAACTGCTAAGCCATCTCTAGATCCTATCAATTTGACAATCAATATTAACTATCACATGTAAATACATGTATATCCACCTATGCACACATACTAAACACACCCAGAGATTAAATGTGGCTTAATTGTACTTCTGGAATAGGTCCTAATTTTATGAACACAGACGTACTTCCTCGTTGGAATGCTGACTGACTGTTTTTAATTTCATGCTATTTTCCTGTCATTAATCATATCAGCATGGTTCTGTGATTTTTTAAATATAATAATCACGGAGCTTCGAAATGATTACAATCCAAAGATATTTTCCAAGATACAAGAAACAAAAACATGAAAGAAAGCTACTGTTTCAAAAGTCATAAATTTTATTTTATTTTTCTTTAAAACATCAATGTAGGCCCTTGGCCAATATCCTGTAATACAGAAGAGGCTGTAAGCTACCCACCAGCTCATGGGCGTAAGACAAACACCATGTGCCCTTCCCTCTCTCTAGCACACACGTGTGCAGGCCCATGTGTGCTTTACTGCATGCAATTCCAGTGGTCAGAACTTTCTCACGCTCTCTTTCTTTCTCCACCCCGCCCCCCACATGTGTGTGTTAATCCGGGTCTCTTGCCACTGCAAACAACCTCCAATGGTCAGAACTGATTTATTTCCCTCCCTCCCTTCCTCCCTACATTCTTCCTTCCCTTCCTCCATTCCTCCCTCTTCCTTTCCTCCCTTCCTGGGCATGTGTGTTCACCAGGGTCTTTTGCCACTGCAAACAAACTCCAGAGATCAGAACTAATTTCCTTCCTTCCTCCCTTCCTTCCTCTCCCCCTTCCTCCTCTTTCCTCCTCCCTTTCCATGTGTGTGTGTGTGTGTGTGTGTGTGTGTGTGTGTACCAGGGTCTCTTGCCACTGTAAACCAACACCAGACGCCTGCACCACTTTTTTCATCCGGTTTACGTGGACAGCTTCAGAATTGAACTTGGGCTGGCAGGCTTTGCAAGCCAGGGTCTAACTGCTGAGCCTTCCCCCTAGCCCTGCTTTATATCTTCAACTGCTCTGAATGTTTCTCCCTTCAGCTGTGACATGTCTGTGAGCACCCTTCCCAAGGGCCACAGAGAAGAACAGACCACACCAGGACGTTGCCCACTTTGGCTGCTTGCCCACTGTGAGCTGGCAGCCCGTGCTCCTTCTGGTAGGTAGAACTGGCCTCTTCCCTCAGAGGCTGGCCAGAAAAGGCAAAGAGATGGGCTGGAGGGATGGCTTAGCAGTTAAGGTGCTTGCATGCGAAACCTAAGGACCCAGGTACAATTCTCCAGTACCCACGTGAGCTAGATGCACGAGGTGGCACGCACATCACAAGTTCATTTGCTGGAGGTCCTGGTGCGCCCATTCTCTCTATCTGCTCTTTCTCTCTAATAAATACATAAGTAGACAAATATTTTAAAATAACAATTAAAGGCTGATATTTGAGGCATTGTTAAAACATCTGACAAGAGGGCCCACGGAGATGGACTGGGCCATCAGTGGTAGGACTGGCCAGGGTCGGCCAGTGTGGCTAACACTCAGGAAACAAAACATCCCCTGTGCACAGGCTCAGAGGAGCAGGTCCTGCAGCCGGCAGGGAGGGCGCCCCTGTCTGCTCGTCTCTGGTAAGAGGGGGGGGTGTACCGCATCGCCCCAAGCTATGGCATCCTTGTCGGCTAGTTTGGCACCTGCTGTCGGCCATAGCTGCTAAAATTCAAACATGAAGAACGGCATTGAGGCGAGGGTGCGCATGTTGACACTCTACTCGCTGGGGCCACAGTGTGAGTGAGTAGCAAGTTAGGACTGCTGCTTATAAATGATCTGGGGCTAGGGAGGTGCCCCGCAGGTAAATGGACTCGCTTGCAAGCCTGCTGGCCCGGTTTTGATTTCTCAGCCGCTGCATAAATCTGGATGCAAAGTGGAGCCTGCCTCTGTGATCTCAGTGCCCACGGCAACAGGAGGCCGAGCCAGGAGCGTCCTGCAGCTCAGGGACCAGCCGGGCTGCCAAACATGAAACTGCAAAAAAAAAAAAAAAAAAACAAAACCAACAAACAAAGGATCAAGGAAGACCCCGTTTCCAAAAGCAAGGGAGAAGGAGAGGACCAGCACCCCAAGGTTGTCCTCATACTTCCACACATGCACCATGGTGTGCACGCCCATACACAGACATCAGAAACATACACACATACAAAATAATAATTTTTAGAAGTTTATCTTTTCAAAATTTAAATGATTTTGCTCTAACTAATACCCACACAGCCCAGGACCGAGCATTCCCATATTCCACTCAGCTCTGTACACAGCACAACTATGTCATCAGGTTGTTGGAAGGTGGCAGAAGTAACTGGGCCCAGATTCTCCCAGACAGCAAAATGGACCCGTACATTGAATACTAGGGTGCTGGAGGATGGACAAGTGGACAAGATGTAGCAGGTACAGGAACCTCGGCACCAACACCAAGTAAACGCGAGGAACCAGACTCCAAGGGGACGCACTGCGTAATTCCTTTGTGGTTCAAAACCCCACAGAATCAACTCGTGCCCCTAGAAGTAAAGGGCAGTGCTGTCCTTAGAAGGAAGGGCCTAATGGGGAGCGGAGAGCAGCTTCGGGGTTTGGTCAGTTCCCTTTGTTTCTTTTGTGGTGTGTGTGTGACTCTGTGGGTGTGTGAGAGAGACTGTGTGTGTGACTGGGTGTGTGTGTGTGTGTGTGTGTGAAAGAGACAGACTGCATGTGTATGACTGTGTGTAAGACTGTGTGTGACTCTATGTGTGTGACTATATGTGTGATTCTGTGTGTATGAAGGAGACAGAGACTGTGTGTGTGTGTGACTGTGTGTGTGACTGTATGTAGGTGTGTGTGGCTGTTTGTACATGAGACTGTAGGGGTGTGTGATTCTGTGTGTGTGAGAGAGAGACTGTGTGAGAGAGACTGTGTATGACTGTGTGTGTGTGTGAGAGAGAGAGAGAGAGAGAGAGATTCTGTGTGTATGAAAGAGAGACAGAGAGACTGTGTGTGTGTGGGGGGGTGTGCATGTGGAGGCTAGAGATGTCTTCCTCTATGGCTCTCCACCTTGTTATGACTGATCTCTCACTGGAACCCAGAGCCCACCGATTCAGCTCATCTAAAGCCAGCCTGCCCGGGGGAAGCCCTTCTCCCTGCCTCCCGAGCACTGGGATTGCAGGCACACCAACCAAGCCCACCGAGCACACGCATGGGCGCTGGGATCCGGGCTCGGGTCTTCACACTTGCACAGTAAACATTTTAGGCACTGAGCCATCTTCCCAGCCCCCCACCCCCAGCTCCCATTTCTTGGTCTGGCTGCTGGTCACACACGGATGTGTTTGGATTCAGGCTTGTGGGTGGTACAAGCTTCCTGCTTCCTCCTGGCAAGGAGATGTTGGGGAGCTGAAGCTGTTCAGAAGCTGCAGTCCTAATCCTCCCCCATCATTTTTATCTGAACGCCCCTTGATTTAACTCTCTTCAGTTGTAGAGTCTCCTTCCCCTCCATAAGACATGTCCATCTTACCACATAAAAGGAGATGAATTCTCCCTTGGCAGAAATCAGAGAAAGAAAAACACCCTTTTAAGTGCCACTAAACAAAATTCACTATCATTATGGGTAAGTTAAAGTTAGCGGCGGCCATAATTTGGCAGTTACCCCATCACTGTTATTTCCCATTCCTACCTAGGCCCTTGTGTGTGCTAAGCAAGCGTTCTATCACTGAGCTGTATCCCGAGCCCTTTTGTTCACTTACTTTTTTTTTTTTTTTCACAGTCCTGCTGTTACCCGGGCTGGCCTTGAATTCACTCCGTAGCGCAGGCAGGCTTTAAACTTTCCATCCTCCTGCCTCAGCTTCCACAGCAACCGGGATTCTAGGCCTGTGCCACCAAGCCTGGCTTCCATTTTCTTACTCGTTCACGGCTGTCAGAGCCTCGGGTCATCTTGGAGCCCTTTCCTGAGTTTCTTTCACAAGCTTCCTTCTTATTTTGGCTCATACATGAAGGCTAGAGCCAAAGAAAGGCCACATTGTCTGTCACTGGCGAAGCTCCAGCTCCTCAGATGACAGGCCTCAAATACACAAGCAGCCTGACGGCCTCATCATGGATCAAGTCTCGCCCCTGACCAGAGCCTCGCCACAGCCTTGAGGCTCCAGGGAGTTCCAGGATGGCACACACTGGTGGTTTCTCCAAGTGGGGAGACAGCGGACATGAGGACAGGTGACGAGTCTCTGCCTGGTGAAGTGCCAAAGATTCCGACTTGCAAGAAAACGGCGTTACTTTTCAATATGAATGGCAACACGCCAGGGCTGAGCCCCACCCTGTGCGCAGCCCCCTCACAAGGATGGAGGCCCCTCACCACCACGATGAACTGAAGTCCCTCACAAACCACACGTCAAATTAAATCCTTTCTCCCTCACACAAGTCAGATGTTTTGTCAGCCGGGGGAGGGGAAGGAGCTGGGGGCCAGAGGCAGGGGCACCTGTGCTCTCCCCACAGTTACCTCCAGTCGAGGCAGGGAACCCGCACACGACCCGCATGGCAAAGGAGAGTCACCAGCGCACAGGAGGATGGGCGGGAAGGGGGAAGGGGCACACATGTTGGGACTGGGAGTTGGCAGTTTCCTCCTTTTCTGCCCACTTCGTTGGCAGATCTGCCTTCAAATTCCATCTGTTCATGAGCAGAGAGAGAGGGGGAGAGAGAGCCTTCAAACCACCTGAACAATGGGCTATTCTTCCCTTCCTGTCACCCTGGGCTCCGCGCAGGCCACCTCACTGCCCACTGCTAGCATTTCTCCTCTACGGGAAGAGCTCTGCTTTTTAGAAAGAATGAATTTCTAGGTTTTAGCTTTTGCACCTCCACGTCTCAGATAAGTGAGGAAACAAAACTCGCGGCTCACTGCCTTCCCTCAGCCCAGGTGTGGAGCCAGTCGCCTTCTCTCGCCCAGCTTTCCGAGCTGCTGTCTGGCTCAGATACAGCGTCTTTTGTGGGAGGACCAGAGAGAAGTCTGTCTGCTCCCTCCTCCAACAAGCAGAAGTCAGACAGCCACCTGTCCACGTCTAGGATTACACTGAACTTCCCACCTGAAAACTTGTGAACTTTATAATAAAGGATGCAAATTCAGTTCTTGGTTTTCAAGATTCAGCCCCCCCCCACCAAAAAAAACCCACAAATATGCTTTAAGTCATAATTCTTTTGTTCTAAAATGTATTTATGTGCACTGTGCTTGTGCACACATGCATGCCAGGACCTCTTGCCTCTATAAGCGAATGCCAGACACTTGCACCACATTTTGCGTCTAGCTTTACATGGGTGGCTGGGGAACTGAACCCTGGCCGGAAAGATTTGCAAATTATTACCTTTAATCCCCAAACAACCTTCCCAGCCCCTAAATCAGGATTCTTTGTATCTAGGCAGCACTGTGAATTTAAATATTCAGTTGAGGGCTGGAGAGATGGCTCAGTGGTTAAGCGCTTGCCTGTGAAGCCTAAGGACCCTGGTTCGAGGCTTGATTCCCCAGGACCCACGTTAGGTAGCCAGATGCACAAGGGGGCGCATGCGTCTGGAGTTCGTTTGCAGTGGCTGGAGGCCCTGGCGCGCCCATTCTCTCTCTCTGTCTCTATCTGCCTCTTCCTCTCTCTGTCTGTCACTCTCAAATAAATAAATAAAAACAAAAAATTAAAAAATATATATTCACTTGAAAAACAGTTGAGGGAGGGAAGTAGATATCCTGCCACTTGTGACAAACCTAAGTGTGCTGGAGACATGGTCCCCCAAGGAGGAAGAAGATGGGTTTACTAATACTTCCTGTGTTGTTGATTCAATACAGTTAAATCCTGGAGAATTTAGCTTTCTTATAGCAGGTTAAACTTGAATTCAGACCTCACTGCTAAGCTCCAGTTTGATAGTTTTTAAAATTTTTAAATATTTTATTTATTTATTAGAGAGAAAGAAAGAGGGGGGAGAGAGAGAGCAATAGAAAGAGAGCTGGTACACCAGGGCCTCCAGCCATTGCAAGCAAACTCCAGACGCATGTGCCACCTTGTGCATCTGGCTTATGTGAGTACTGGGTAATTGAACCTGGGTCCTCAGGCTTGACAGGCAAATACCTTAACCGCTGAGCCATGTTTCCAGCCCCTGGTAAATTCTGTTATGTGTGAATGTGTATACGGATGTATATGGGTGCCCATGTACCAGGAAACACATGTAGCTGGCTAAGGACAACCTTGGAGTGTTTGCCCCCTCCTCCCACTTTGCTTGAGACAAGGTCTCCCTTCTTGTTCTGCTCTTGCTGTCTCATCCACCAATCATCCACCGACCCAGCTGGCCCACAGACTTCCAGATTCTTCTGGCTCCACCCCCAACTACTAGGGATGCATTGAGACCACAGTTGCACGCTCCACTTTGTGACTGGTTTTTAACTCGGGCTGGCCAGCTTGCAAGCAAGAGCCTTTAAGCACTTAGCAATCTCCTTAGACCCTGCTTCAACAACTTCAGCATTCACTCTGGACTATCTCTACTTAAGACGTGGAGCCAGTGTATGACGACATCAGTTTGAATAAGAGGATTCCCTGGGGAGGCAGGAGATCCAAGCATGGTTTTACTGACAGAGGCACAGGCTGGGCTCCCAACAAGGGCAACAGCTGACCAAAATCACTCGATGCACGATGACGTTTCAAGAATATCAATGATGCTGAGGCCTTTGGTGACATCCACAGCAGGACATCTTCAAAGGGAAGAGACTAGAGAAAAGAAGACTGGCCTCCGGGGTTCAGGAAGAACCAGCACTAGAAAGCGGTTCCTCCTGTCACGGTTCTGCTGTGATCTGCCGAGTTCGGGAAACCACGTGCAAGGCGGAAGCATGTGTGCAGACAGGACACGCAGCCTCGGTGTCCACCACCTCCCCTAGCCAGTCCTGCCGGCGCCCGCCTGGGCTCCCAGCCGCTACCCCACACTTGGATGCTTCCCCTTTGTATTCAGGCTCAGGGAGCAGAAAGCATTTTCTCCTTTGTCTAGACACGTGCTGTGTGTAGAAGCAGAGAGAAACAGAGGCCACCACACAGTTCCTTGTCGGGGGAAGTGTGGAAAAACCGAATGTGACATCCTACTGAATAAAAAGAATTGGTTTCTCTCATTCTATGGGGGAAAATATGCCTTGGCATCCACTAGTCTCCATTGACCACATCAAGTTGACACACTAGGGAATATGGAAAAGAAAGAGAAATATCGAAGGTCTAAATAAGTAAAAGCTCTCAGACGAATGCTAATATTCCTTTCTGTTTGTAGAGAATTATCTAAGAAAGAGACAAAGAGGGCTGAAGAAATGGCTCAGTGGTTAAAGGTGCTACTAAAGCCTTCTGTTCATGGTTCAATTCCCCAGTGCCTACACAAAGCCAGATACCCAAAGTGGCACGTGTACCTGGAGTTTGCTTATCGTGGCAAGAGTCTCATGTACATTCTCACCCCCCCCCCCCGCTCTCTCTCCAAATAAATAAAGAAAATGTTTTAAGAGAGGAAGAAAACTATACCTTCCTTGATTAAAACCAATCACTGGGGCTGGAGAGATGGCTCAGTGGTTAAAGCATTAGCCACTTGAGCATGAAGGTCTGATGGCCAGAGATCGCCAAGTTTGGCTCTACAGAACGCACAAAAAAGAAAAGCTGGGCATGGCCATGCAGGTCTGTGACCCCTGACCACAGTCTATGAGGGGTACAGATAAGAGGATTGCTAGGGCTTGCTAACCAACAGCAGCTCAGAGAGGAACAGACCCTTTCTCAAGGGAGGACACAGATGAGTGATAAGAGAACACTTGGTGCTGTCCGCTGGCCCCTTATGCACTGCACACACATAGGCGTTCAACACACATCACACACCAAACAACAGACAAGTTCTACGCATGTGGTGGTTTGATTCAGGTATCACCCATAAACGTGTGTTCTGAATGCTAGGTCCTCAGTTGATGGCAATTTGGAAATTAAAGCCACATGGAAGCAGTGTATTGTTGACGGCAGGCTTATAGGTGTTAAAACCAGCCTCCTGCTACAACTGTTTGGCACACTCTCCTGTTGCTGTTCTCCAGCTGATGTTGGTGAGGAGGTGATGTCCACCCTCTTACTCATCATCATCATCAGGACTGGTGGAGAGATAGCTCAGTGAGTATCACGATCATTAGGAAGGATGGGAGATATCTCAGTATCACGATCATTAGGAAGAATGGGGAGATATCTCAGTTAGTATCACGATCACTAGGAAGGATGGAGAGAGATAACTCAGTGAGCATCACAATCATTAGGAAGGATGGGAAGAGAGCTCAGTTAGTGTCACAATCATTAGGAAGAATGGGGAGATATCTCAGTTAGTATCACGATCATTAGGAAGGATGGAGAGAGATAACTCAGTGAGTATCACAATCATTTGGAAGGATGGGAAGAGGGCTCTGTTGGTATCATAATCATCATGAAAGGGAAGCGAGATGGCTCCTTCAGTAAAGTGCTTGCCTTGAGGTCCTGTTCAATGCCAGAACCAAATTAAAAAAAAAAAAAAAAGCCAAAGCCGGGCGTGGTGGCGCACGCCTTTAATCCCAGCATTTGGGAGGCAGAGGTAGGAGGATCCTCCTGAGTTCGAGGCCACCCTGAGACTACACAGTGAATTCCAGGTCAGCCTGAGCTAGAGTGAGACCCTACCTCGAAAAACCAAAAAATAAAGTAAAATAGAATAAAGCCAGACATGGTTGCATGCGTTTATAATCTCAGCACTGGGGACATAGAGATAGGTGGATTCCTGGGGCTCATTGGCCAGCAAGTCTCGTCTACTTGGTGAGTTCCTGGCCAGTGAGAGATTCTGTCTCCAAAAAGGAGGCTAACAACCTCAGCAATGTCACCCACAGTGGTGCTCTGACCTCCACATACATGCATATGTAGGCACACACATACCCACACACGTGGGTGTGTACTTGGTCATGCAAAAAAAAAAGACTGTCCAGGAAAAAATGTGAGTTCCAGGCTCACTGTCATCAAGGGGAGAAGCTGACGTAGTGAGCAGGGCTAGGCAAACCTTGGAGGGCCAGGACCCTAGGGAGGCTCTTGTGTGGACGTAAGGCCTCAGTGCAACTTCCAGCAAAGGTATCTCTGGGGCTTGGGCAGGAATCTTACCTGGGCAAAGTAGCTGCTATGCATTAAAAAGAGGTTCATCATGAATTTCCTTCTTCAAATACCAGCTTATGAAATGAACCAGAGACAGGTCTGTTGGCGTCAGATCAGAGACGCAAGGAAGACAGCTGCTGGCCCTGCACCAGGGGGTCTGTGTCCAGGGAGCCCACGGGGACAAGGAAACCCTCACTGGGACGGCACCACACAAGGACCAGGATGAAAATAACATTCTGCTTCCCACTCTCTCCATCTGCACACAGCCGGGTCTGCAGGCCATTTCCGGCTTGAGGGATGGTGTTCAAGCCTGAACGACAATGGCTGAAGAAAGCTCTTTCACAAACGGCTGCGGAAACGTCTCTCCTCAAACCCCCGTGAGGTCTGAACGCTCTGCACACGCAGTGCCAAAGGAACACTGGCCGGAGGTCGAAGCCATAAAGGTCAGACCAAGAATTAGAGCCACAGAAGCTCCACGGGGCCCAGCAGCTGAGCCTCTGACATTTGCAAAGTAAACCAAGACCAGTGGCTTCGATCCACCAGGAAGCCAGGAGAACAGGGCTGTGCGTGGGGGTGAGGAGAGACCCAGGCTCCCACTGTGTGACCAAACAGGAACTGGAAAGCGTTTTCTGGGGTTGTTGGGAGTAAGAACAGACGGGGCTCTTGGAGTACAATACTCTACTCAATGCCACTTTGAGTTTTTTTGTTGTTTGCTCTGTGTGTGTGTGTGTGTGTGTGTGTGTGTGTGTGTGTTACATACGGTGTATGCATCTGTGTGGAGACACACATTGTGTGTGTGCATGTGTGTGTAGTATGTGCATGATACATGCACGTGTGAGGAGACACACCCATTTTGTGCATAGGTCAGAGGAGAACTTCAAGTGTCTTCTTTCTCACTGGTCTGTGTATTTCCTTGAGACCATGTCTGCCCCCTCGACCCGGAGCTGGCGATTTTCGGTCAGCAAGCCCCAACGTTTCTCTGCTCTCTGCTCCCCACAGACTGGGGTCACAGACCTGCATGGCCACCCCCCCCCCACCGGCTCTTCACCTGGGTTCAGCAGTCTCAGGTCCTTATGCTTAAGCAGCAAGAACTCATAACCACTGAGCCATCTCCCCAGCCCCATGGGTGTGCACGCGTGCGCATGTGCATGTGTTTTAAGGAAGAGTGTCGCTCCAGCCCGGGCTGCCCTGGACCTCACTCTGGCTTTAAACTCTGTGCAAGGAGAATTAACAGCTTTCCCTCCATCCCACCTCTTGTCCTGATTTGGGGCTGTAGAAACACACCCCCTCCTCTACCCTCATCACTTTACCCAGGATGCACATGACTGCCTGACCTGTGTCTTTAGCTACTAAGAAATCCTGTCCATCTTTAGGGACCACATGACACTCCCCCCTCCTTCAGGACCTGTCTTGCCCTGTCCTTAGTTCCTCTCCAAGATGGACGCATGAAGCCTTCCTCTGGGTCCAACCATATGCCTTATTTCTCATCCTTATAACATCCCAGGCATTCATGTGGGACTTGGCTCACCTTCTGGAATCTTCCTGAGGGACTGAGGACCTTACTAAATTCCCTTCCCTTTTCACATTTCCCCAGGTGGCTCCTGACATTCAAAGCAGGATTCACAGCAAATGAATGAATCCCCAAAAGCTTTGGTTTAATGCGTTCGGCCTTTTCATTATTAATGAAATTCCAATAACAAGTAAAGAGGAGATCTTAAGAGAAAGCTCAGGGGTTGAGAGATGGTTCAGCAGTTAAAGGCACTTGCTTACAAAGTCTGCTGGCCTGGGGTTCAATTCCCCATTACCCACATAAAGCCAGATGCACAAAGTGTATCTGAAATTCACATTCTCTCTCTCTCTCTCTCTCTCTCTCTCTCTCTCTCCTCACAAATAAAATGTTTTCTCCCCCAGTCCCCTCCAGCTGAGACTGAGTCTCTCTACTTCATCCCCTCTACCCCCTAAGGCTCCCCTCACGCACAAGTCCCAGCTGTCTCCCAGCCTCTCCCAGCTCTGTCTCCTGTTGGGCCTTCCCCCACCATAATGGGACTCTCAGAGCTGTGCCAGATCTTTCATTCTCCCACAGAATGCAGTAGCTCTGGATCTGCTCTGTTTCCCTTTTTGAGCGTGTTTGTGTGCAGTGTGCATGTGGCGGCCAGAGAACAACCTCGGGGATCACTCCTCAGGGGTCATTCCTTGGGGGTCACTCCTCGGGTGCTTGTCCCCATGGAACCCAGGTCCCCGGGCAAACTAGGCGAGTGCTCTACCCAAGTTAGTACCCCAGTTTATCCCTCCATCATTTTTTAACGTTTTATTTTAAATATTTTATTTATTTGAGAGAGAGAAAGAATGGGCACACCAGGGACTCCATCCACTGCAAATGAACCCCAGACACATGCACCACATAATGCATGTGGCTTACATGGGTCCTGGGGAATCAAATCTGAGTCCTTAGGCATTGCGGGCAAGCGCCTTAACCACTGAGCCACCCCTGTAGCCCTCCCTCCACCATTTCTGAGACAGGGTCATCTTTGGCCTGGAGCTTGCCAATTAGGCTAGACTCCACTGACCAGTAAAGCCCAGGGATCTCTCTCTACCTCCCCAGTGCTGGGTTTATAAGCATATACCACCATACCCTGCATTATCACACGGGTGCTGGGGATCTAACTCAGGTCCCCATGCTCGGGAGGCAAACACTTCACCCACTGGGATATCTCCTCAGCCCTGTGGGCTCTGACTTTCCATGGTGGGCAACTGGCTGGCTAACCAGCGAGGCGGGAGAAATCGTGGCCTTGCAGCACCCGCTGTGAGGCAGCAGAGTACTGAGCAGAGAGGAGAATGCCATCTCAAGAGCTCCCCAAGGCCCCAGGGAGAAGCAGCTGCGTCGTCACCCACGGGGCACTTGCATTCCAACGAGCAAAGCCGTGATCACCCACCTGGCTTCCGGCTCCCCACGCAGACATAACCGAGGGGGCTGTTAATTCCTTACATCAACTGTAACCTCCCAAACATAGGAACAAAGGCCGCTTTCTCTTTGAAATAGAAACTGTTTGGAAAATTCAATTCGTATCATAAAATTTTCATTAGTTTAAAATGAAAATGGATCCTTGACAAAGAAACATCGCTAACCCATGTTACTAAAGCTCCTCATTCTTTCTGCGAATCGCTCCTCAAAGGAGTGTCTGTGTAACAAGTTAGAAACTGCAAATATTTCTGGCTGTGAGAGAGGCTTTCCTTCTCTACAGAGGGTCTTCCACCCAGCGCAAGTACATACTTACTTCTCCACAGCACTGACGCCTGCCCGGTGGAGGATGGAAGATGGTTCCAGAAAGGACAAAGTGTGGCCAAGGCAGCCAGTGACGAAGTGACACCGTCATGGACAACAGGACCAAGTCCCCATGTTCATGTATGCCCCCTCGGTGTGAGTTACTTTTCTCACTGTGGCTACGACCAAACACCAAGCAAGAAGCAATTCCTGGTTGGGAGGGACACGACGGTGGGGAGGGCAGGCGGGCGGGCGGCTTCGTGGCAGTCGGAGTGTGTGGTGGCTGCTTGCTCACATCTCAACAGACCAGGAAGTAGAGGCAGGCTAAGCCTCAAGAGCCGGCCCTGCTAACTGTTAGGTCAAGATGGTGACTCCCAAAATGGAGTCACCGAGGACAGCAGCATGGCGACAGACACAAGGAAGTGGGTCATCCCCATTCCTCAAGAAACCACCCAGCCATTATCCCCTCCTCGCCTAACAATGCCCCAGGTCTAGGTTTCCTGCCCCCTTATCTCCCACCTGCTCACTGTTCTGGTCTCACACCCTGGCTATGTGAAATGGCTAATGTAAGGAACAAAGGAGTTCTTTCCCCTTCCCCACCTTCCCCTAACTGAAGAACCCTATAAAGCACACTGTCTGGAATTCAAGTTGACTATACTCTGCTCTTGAGAGTCAGTCCTGGCAGCTCGTGTTTTCCCCCAAATAAAAGCGTCCATCTTTGCCTCAGAGTGGTCTCCGTGCTCTTGGTCACTCCCGAACCTTACACTAACATACATCCTGGAGCTAGGCCCCACCGCCTAAAGCTAGGGACCAAGTGCTCCAACACACGGATCCACAGGGAACAATTTCCATCCTAAAGGCTGGAGGGGAGCTGACACACCGTGGCTGTTGGTATGAGGTAGCTGGGCTTTCAGCTCCTGAACTGGAAGTTCAGGAAGTTATTATCTGTTTGTACGTCTGTCTCTGTTCTCCTCTGCCTCTTCCTCCTCTTCCTTCCTCTTTTCTACCTCTCTTCTTCTTCCTTCCTCCCCGTAGTAGTCACCTTCTTGTGGCTGGAACAAAACACCTATCCAAAATGGTTTACTTTGGGCTTATGATTTCTTTTTAATTTTTTGTTTGTTTATTTATTTATTTGAGAGTGACAGAGAGAGAGAGAGAATGGGCGCACCAGAGCTTCCAGCCTCTGTAAACGAACTCCAGATGCATGCGCCCCCTTGTGCATCTGGCTAACGTGGGTCCTGGGGAATTGAGCCTCGAACTGGGGTCCTTAGGCTTCACAGGCAAGCGCTTAACCACTAAGCCATCTCTCCAGCCCCTGGGCTTATGATTTTGAGAGGAAGTTTCATCCCGATGACGAAAGCATGGCAAGGACAAACAGCAGGGAGTCAGAGCTTGTCACATCAGCTGAGAGGAAGCAGCAAGAGTGAGCTAGCTAGCACTGGCAAGGGGGACTGTAAACTCCCAAGGCCCACCCCCGCCTGTGGCACACCTCCTCCAGCAAGGCTCCACTGCCCAAAGGCTTCACCAGCTGAGGGTTAAGGATGAGACCTAATCACCAACACAACAGGCCATGGGAGACATTCAAACCATCACGTCCTCCCTCTCTTCCTCTTCTCACCCCACCCCTGCCCAGCCCCCCCCCCTCTCTCCCTCCCTCCCTTCCCGTCCTTGTTCAGTCTGGGCTCAGCAGTTCTTCAGCCTGCAAGCACAGTGTCAGCTCAGCAAACACTGACAACGAATGGCCAGTAGCAGTTACAGGAAACACTTTCATCAAGTCTAACCTCTGCCCCTGCTCACAGTGAGTCCATTAGAGTCCTGGCAACCTTTGGAAGTTGTCCAGATGCTAACTGGCTTCCGGCTGGCGCATATTAAGTAAGAAATATTAAAGGCTATTGGCAAGCTCATCGATGCCTCTGAGACTCAATTTTAACACCACAGTGCTGTGCAATTAACAGGCATTTTTTAAACCATTCTCTAAATGTGGCTGGCACTCAAACCAGAGGTCACAAACCACAGTTCCGGCTCAAGTCTGGAGACCTTTCACAGGTGTCTGTTACTGCAGAAGACAGAAAACAGGGAGTCCTGACAGCAGGAACCTCAAGACCAGGCCTCACCTGTGCCTCCTCTGAACCAGCAGAGGAACCTTCCACACCTGCAAAGTCGTGGGCTGAAAGACTAGACTCCACCTTGGCTCCCTTAAGCCACAGAATCAGAGGAATATGAGTGTGGTGGTTTGGATCATATGTCCCCCATCAATGCATGTGTTCTGAATGCCTGGTCCCCAGCTCACAGCAATTTGGGAAATGGAGCCTTGCTGGAGAAGGTGTGTCGCTGGGGGCAAACTTAGGGGTGTCATAGCCAGCTCGCTGCTGCCAGAGTTTGGCTCTCTCTTCTGCCGCTGTTTTCCACCTGCTGTGGCAGAGGTGATATGCAGCCTCTGCTCTGCCATGCTTTCTCCTGCCATCATGGAGCTTCCCCTAGAGAGTGTAGGCCACAACAACCCTTTCCCCCCATCTGCTGCTTGCGGTCAGGTATTTTATTCCCAGCAACGTGGAGGTAACTACCTTGCTGGAACAAATAAACCAAGACTTCAGGGGCATGGCCCAGTGAACTCACACCAAGTCCCCTGGGGGTCACCAGAGATTCTCCTTCATCTAGTGCCCTAGGGATCAGGCTGTGCCCACCTAGCGAGGTCACATCTCAACAAACACCACAGCAGGCAAAGGGAGAGGTAGAAGAGACATGTCACGCTTCAGTCCTTGTCCTAGAAGGACACCACCTCTCACTCAGTTAGCCAGACCTGGTCACGTGGTCTCAACTACCTGCAGAAGCAGCTGGGGAATATTTGGTGAGCCCTTGTGGTGGTTTGATTCAGGGGTCCCCCATAAACTTAGGTGTTCTGAATGCTAGATTCCCAGCTTATGGAAATTTGGGAATTAACATCTCCTGGAGGGAGTGTATTGTTGGGGGGGGGGGCTTATGGGTATTACAGCCAGTTTCCCCTTGCCAGTGTCTGGCGCACTCTCCTGTTCCTGTTGTCCACCTTATGTGGGCCAGGGGGTGATGTCCACCCTCTGTTCATGCCATCATTTCCCCCTGCCATCATGGAGCTTCCCCCTTGAGCCTTAATAAGCTGAAATAAACCTCTATTTTTCCCCACAAGCTGCTCTTGGTTGGGTGATTTCTACCAGCAATGTGAACCTGACTGCAACAATAAAGTAGTACCAAGGAGTGGGATTGCTGCTAGACACCTGACTCTGTGGCTTTGGCCTTTTGGAGCTGATTTTCAAGAGGAATGTGGAAGGATTTGAAAATTTGGCCTAAGAGATGCCTTGCAGTGCTGTAAATACAGCTTGGTGGACCATTCTGATCAGAGTTAAAAGACCTGAATGCAGTAAGCACTATGGACTGTGAGGTTTGGCTTATGAGGGTGAGAAGGAGCTTTGCCTGGACTGGGCTAGCAGTTTGTGCGAGCCTTGCTGTTATGCCCGTGTCCTGAGAAGTTGTGCACGGGTTGCTCTGTGTAGAAATGAAATGGTGTGAGCAGAGGGATATGACACAGAAAGAAAAATCTTTGGGTGAACTGCTGCCTGTTCAGCTGCAACTAAGAGATTACAACCTTTGAGAGTGGAGTAGCTGACCTGCATTGGAGCAACAGGAAGAATGTAGACTTTTTTGAAGGGGCCTGAGTGCTCAAGGAGTGTCCTGTTCTTCAAAGTCTGCTTTATTCCCCCCTGGATTAACAAATTGGCACCCTATCTGGTATTTTGGAGTATAAGAAATGCAGGAAACAGAGGGTCATTGAGTTTGCAGCACGGTCATGTGTTTTGGAAATGGTCATGGGCAGCGTGAAGCAGGTTTGCTGGATGCCTGCATGGAGACTCGATTGAGCCATAAGGATGAACCGTGGATTGCAGTGGAGACCCAGTGGAGATGCCTGGGACCACGAGATGGCTGCTAAAGAAAGCTGCCGGTCCTGATGAAGTTTTCCAGGACTGTGAGTAGCCTAGCTGGAGGGGCGGAATTGGAACTCCAGAGACTTGTTGCTGGTTAGAATTATCGGACTTGGAGATTGTCATTGGCTAGAGTTCTTGGACTTGAAGCTACAGAGTTTGATGTTTGCCCTGGTTGTTTTAAATCTTGTATTGGCTGAATGTTTCTTTGCTATGCCCAATGCCATCTTTTGCAGTGTGAATGTTTACTCTGTGCCATTACGGGTTTTTTTTTTAGGGATTTTTTGGTATTGTGGCTCAGTAAAAAAATCTTGGACTATGGGGATGTATGAACATCATTGGAATTGATAAAAAAAAAAAAAACTATGGGCACTTTTAAAGTTAGACTGAATGCATTGTATTTTACATCATGTATGGATATCAGTTTATGGGGACCAGAGGGTACCAGGAATGTGGTGGTTTGATTCAGGTGTCCCCCATAAACTTAGGTGTTCTGAATGCTATGTTCCCAGCTGATGGAGATTTGGGAATTAATGCCTTCTACAGGCAATGTTTCGTTGGGGGCAGGCTTATGGTTGTTAGAGCCAGTTTCCCCTTGCCAGTGTTTGGCACACTCTCCTGTTCCTGTTGTCCACCTTATGTGGGCCAGCGAGTAATGTCCACCCTCTACTCATGTCGTCATTTTTCCCTGCCATCATGAAGCTTCCCCTCGAGCCTATAAGCCAAAATAAACCTCTTTTTGTCCTTTGGTTGGTGATTTCTACCAGCAATGTGAACCTGACTGCAGCATCCCTATTAGTGTGGGCCACACAGGCAACATTCATTCACTTATGTGACTTAATCTGCTGGTGTGAACACACAGTGACAGAGCACCCTGAAACTCTCTGTCCTGTAGAAGGGAAGACACAGCAAGCCTTAAAGTGAAGGATGTCAGATACAGGCAGAGCCAGGTGGAGAAGAAAGAACATGGTCTTGAAGCTGAAGCCCAGACCACATACCCAAGTCCCAAGCAAGCCTAGTCCAAGAGGTCCTTAGGATTAAGCACAATGTGCAAATCAAGCCATGGCTACTGAGCCTCCATCTCTGAGTCACACAAGAAATACCCAGGGTCTGGAGAGATGGCTTAATGGTTAAGGTGCTTGCCTGCTAAGCCTAAGGACCCATGTTCAACTCTCCAGATCCCACATAAGCCAGACACACAAGGTGACACAAACATGCAATGTCACACATGCACACAAGATTGGCACATGTGCCTGGAGTTTGATTGCAGTGGCTGGAGGCCCTGGCATGCCAATTCTCTCTCTCTCATACATGCGCACATGCACATACACACACACACACACACACACACACACACACACACATAAAAATACAAAAAGAAAAAGAAAAATATAAAAAGGGGGGAAGAAAGGTACTGTGAATTCAGAAGAAAGGCCTTTATCATGCCTTTATCAAAATCATCACTTAAAATTTTTATTTTTTTTTAATTTTTTTTATTAGTTTTGTATTCAGCAAATACAGTCAGTTTGGTACCATTTTATTTGTGTGTGTGTGTGTGTGTGTGTACATGCCTATAGATGTGCCAGGCCCTCTTGCTGCTGCAGATGCCAGATGCTTGCAGCACTAAGGCTAGGAGGGTTTGCAAGCAAACTCCTTTAACTGCTGAGCCATCTTCCCAGCTCCCAAATCATGCTTTGTGTGTGTGTGCGTGTGTGTGTGTGGAGGACGTGGGTCAAAGTCGGCCTCCATCTTACTTTCTGAAGCAGGTTCTCTCACTTACCTTCGAGCTCAGAGTTAGATGGACCAGCTAGCGAGCAAGCCCTGGGGATCCTCCCATCTCCACTTGCCCAGTGCTGAGTGCCAGCACCCGCCACCACGCCTAGCAGTTTATGTGGGTGCCAGAGATGTGAACTCGGGTACCCATGCTTGTGTGGCAAGCACTTGGCCCACTAAGCTATCTCCCCAGCCCCCATCATCAACACTTGTTGCGCACCCAGCACTGTTCTCGGGGCTTAGCGGAGAGGAAAACAGGGCTCAACTACTCCCAACCCCTGCTCTCCGCACCGTGAGGGTCGAACGTCGATGCTGTTTCCCTCCTACGAGCCTGAGGACCTGTCTTTCTGCACTGCTCCTCCCCCAAGACTGGACTTCTCCAGTGAGCCCCTTCATCAAAACCCCACCCGGGCAAAATCGGCGTGTGCCTCACATAGGTACCACTCTGACCCAAGATGGAATAAAGACTCCCACTGTCCCCCCAGAAGTAACGTTCTAGAAGAAATAAAGCAGGTAGGTATGAATTCTGAATATCGTGGACTTAAACATGCTCTGCGCGCCAGGTTATTTTTACACAATTGAAAATTTTTCACCAGTCCTATAATTGAGCGAAGGCAAAAGAAATTTCCCATAAGGTAGGTAACGAACCTCGTTGCTGGGAAGCACAGACACTGCACAGAGATGAAGACGCAGGGTTTTGATGCTAATTAATTTATTATTCTCACTGCATCCTATGAGGCACTCAGTATCTGTAGCCCATCCTGGGCCCAGCAGTCCTTCGAGGCGTAGGCACACTGTTCGGTGCCGACTGTCTTAAAGGGACCGACATTAGGCCAATCCGCGAAAGAGACGGAAACCTGGGGCTGGGAGATGGCTCAGTGAATCAGAGCGCGTGTTGCACATGCACGGGGATGTGAGCTTGCTCTCCGACAACCATACGAAAACAGCATGCACCCCAGCACAGTGCGAGGCAGAGATGACAGAGTCACTAGGACCTGCTGGCCGGCTGTTCTAAGAGAAAAATGGCCAGCTCCGGGTTCAGTGAGAGACCGTCTCAGGGAACTAAGGCAGAGGAGTGATAAAGAGAGCCTCGCAGAGCCTCTGCAGTGTGTGCAGGGGGTACACGCATCTGCACACACACATGGGCAGACACTATGCACATATGAACACATACCAGATAAAATGTGGAAACCAGGACATTCCTGAATAGATGTGTTCTCAGGGGGACATCACAGACACCTGGAATTCCGGCAGCTCGATCCATCACAGAGGAGGGAACCCACGGTAGGGCACGCCTCAGCCTGGGGGTTCAGTTAAGAGAGGCGATGTGGCAATCAAGAGAGTCTCTGGAAAGGCTGTCTTGCTAGCAGAACACTGTTGAAGAGCAGCCACTACCCAGCCTTTCCAGGAACCCTCTTGACCTTGACGTTCAGAAGGTCAGTCGTCAATGGAGGAAGGATTCCAAGGCAGGCGTGTCTGTCCCCAGGGCATCTGCTGGACTCTGCATTCAGGCTGCACACTGGGCATGCCTCCCGCCTCTGCGTGCTCCACACGGCCCTGGCAGGCAGACAAGGGACTGCGGTGCCTGGTTTCCAGATGACAGGTTAAGCAAACACCCAGTGCTCTCCCCTCCCTCCCACCCCCAGCCCAAGAAGACTTCTTCAAAATAACAAGCACAAAGAAATAAAAGTAAACTAATCTATAACAGCAGTGAGTTTTTCTTTAAAAAAAAAAATATTTGATTTATCTATTTGAGAGAGAGAAAGAGGCCGACAGAAAGAGAACGGGCACTCCAGGGCCTCTAGCCACTGCGAAAAGCAGGGCAGCGATCAGACACCTGGGGGCTTCAATAAAGCTCTGAAGACGAGGGAAAAAGAAGGCAAACGGGGTCTTCCGTCCTGACTGCGTAAGAGCTGCCTGCCCGCGTCCAACATGTAGAACCAAGCTATGCTGGCAGGACACATGGGGCGCCCTCCGCACTGGATGTGAAAGGGAGGTTCTGAAGAGAGACGTGAGACAAAGCGGGAGGGCCAGGGGAGGAAGGGCGGCTCACCGCATGGCCACGGCCCCACCAGACTTGAGAGAGGATGGAGACACTGGACAGAACGAGCCTCCTCCACGTCTCTCTACTGTTTACGTTGGGAACCTGGTCGCTAGAAAACCAGGTCAGAACCGAGCAGACAAGCATCCAGAAAGTAAAGGTGAGTGCAGGGGACAGAAGTGACTCAGCCTCCACCGGTCAGAGCAGAGAGCTGACAGGCGGGACGTGGAAACACAGAGAGCAACCAAGACGTGTTTTCAGACTGACGAGGCAGTCTCTAGAGAGACAAAGATGACTCTCCACGCGAAGCAGGATTCTTAAATATATTTTTATTTATCTGCAAGCACAGAGCGAGAGAAAGGAGAGAGGGAGAGAATGGGTATGTAGGGCCTCTTGCCACGGCAAAAGAACTCCAGATGCATGCACCACGTTTTGCATCTGGCTCTACAAGGATACTGGGGAATCAAACTCTGACCAGCAGACACTGTAAGAAAGTGCCTTTTTTTTTTCCTTTGGTTTTTCGAGGTAGGGTCTCACTCTAGCCCAGGCTGACCTGGAATTCACTATGGAGTCTCAGGGTGGCCTCGAACTCACGGCGATCCTCCTACCTCTGCCTCCCGAGTGCTGGGATTAAAGGCATGCGCCACCACGCCCGGCTTTTTTTTTTTTTTTTTTTTTTTTTTTAGAAAGTGCCTTTAAATAGCTGAACCATCTCCCCAGCCCCTAGAGCAGGAGTTTTTTTTTTTTTTTTTTGAGGAAGCCCAATAGACTGGCCTTTGTTAAAAAAAATATTATTATGAGAGTGAGTGAAAAAGAGAGACAATTGGCACACCAGAGCTTCCAACCACTGCAGTCGGACTCCAGACACATGTGCCCCCTTGTGTGCATGTGCGACCTTGCACGCTTGCATCACCTTGTGTCTGACTTACGTGGGACCTGGAGAGTTGAACATGGGTCCTTAGGCTTTGCAGACAAACACCTTAACTGCCAAGCCGTCTCTCTAGCCTCTGGGGCAGGATGTGAGCTTTTCAATATAAAGTCTTCTTTGCCATTTTCTTTTGTCACTGTTTGCATCTGTGATGGTGAAGCTTGTCGACTGGTTTGGATGGGTGACAGGATCACCCAGCCCTCTGGGTGTTAGGGGCCTAACATAGGGGGGAAGGCACACCCTGGACAGGTGGGGAACAAGCAGGAAACACTAAACAGCACCAGCGTTCTGCCCCGCCTGCTGCCTGTATTTTGGTCACAGTTACAAGAAAGTTAGCTGAGATCCAAAGTCCCTAGAGGGAGGATCAGAGACCAGCACGTCTTCTGTCCTCCAGTGTCTTCCATCCACAGCATTCATAATTGTGTAATTTACATAAGTACAATCAACACTCACTCTACTTGTGTATACACAGTGTGGCTCTCCACTGTCTGGTACCATTTTCCCCATGCTCAGGACCATGCAGCCCCACCACACATACAGATTTAACAGCACTAAAAAGTCCAAGGTGGGCTGGAGGGATGGCTTGGCGGTTAAGGCATTTGCCTGCAAGGACAAAGGACCCAGGTTTGATTCCCCAGGACCCACGTTAGCCAGATGCACAAGGGGGCGCACACGTCCGGAGTTCATTTGCTGTGGCCCAAGGCCCTGGCGCACCCATTCTGTCTCTCTCTCTCTCTCCCCCTCTCTCCATCTTTCTCTGTCAAATAAATAAATAAATAAATAAATAAATAAATAAAAATAAAAGTCCAAAGTCTCCCATCTCCCATGCTGGGCAAGTACACATTCTTACTGGCAAGATGAACCAAATCCCTTTACACAGTAAGGCCCTGGCTATGAATTCATTAGCAGCTGACACGCACGCACGTGTGCGCACACACACACACACACACACACACACACACACCAGCTGTGACATGACTGTCACTGTCATGGGCTATGGCTGGAAGTCGGGCACAGGAGGATGCTTAGGAAAATGGAGACCACGATGGCCCTCGCTGTGCCTTCTCCACGGAGCACAAAATCCGCTGGTGGCGCCGCTCTCAAGGCTGAGGAGACGGCTTGGTAGATAAAGCGCTCGCTGCATGAGCGTGAGGATCTTGGATTCCCTGGACCGCGTCAATGCCAGGTGGCGGCGGCAGTTCCCTGAACTCCTAA
Source organism: Dipus sagitta (assembly GCA_036346955.1). Classification (NCBI taxonomy): domain Eukaryota; kingdom Metazoa; phylum Chordata; class Mammalia; order Rodentia; family Dipodidae; genus Dipus; species Dipus sagitta. The sequence goes on from CM070786.1 coordinate 4,954,262, forward strand.
GGCCGACACACGGGATCCCTGCAGCAAGCTGGCCAGCTAGGCCAGCCCGACTGGAGAGCACTGGGATCCAGGAAAATACCTTGTTTCAATAAATAAGGTGGAGAGCACTTGAAAAAGACACCCAAAGCCTGCCTCTGGCTTACACACACACACATACACACACACATACATGCACACACATACACACATGTGCACAAACACACATATATGCACACACATCACACACATATATGCATGCAAAAAAATCACACTCATTCTAGATGCATACATCTGGGAAATACAGCACTTAGGTATGGATGAAAACAATTCTGAAACAGCAGATAGTGGGGTACACAAAACAGAGAAAATTGTGGAGGCAGAAAGGACCTTCAAATGGAAGAAAAAAATGCAGTAAATCCGAGCTCCACATCTAAATGAGCCTACCTCAATAGCAACAACTTAATTACAAACTATTCCCAGGGACCCTAAGACCACTCTTGCCCTCCAATTTCAGTCAACAATAATGGACTGAGAGGAGAAGGGGATATAATGGGCAATGGAGTTTCAAGGGGAAAGTGGGGGGAGGGAGGGCATTACCAGGAGATATTGTTTATAATCATGGAAGTTGTTAATAAAAAAATTAAAAAAAAATAATAATGAGAATATTAGAGATATGAGCTGGGTATGGTGACATGTGCTTGAAATCCTACAACTTGGGAGGCTAAGGCAAGAGAGAACGACTTCCAGGCCAGCCTGGTTCCCCAGTGAAGCCCTGTCTAGAAAAAAAAAAAAAAAAAAAAAAAAAACTAAAATAAATAAACATTTTAAGAGACTTCAGATTCCAAACCACCAAGTAAATGAGTCAACGAGAATTGTTTCAATTCTGATTTGAATACATATGCTCTACAAAGACTTTCTAAAAAGACAGTTGACTATATTTACTGGGTATTAGATGGGATCAGGGAGTGATTGTAAGGTAAGACAGAGGGGAAAACGTAGTTTGGAAAAGGTATAACCCATTCTGTCAACCTGAAAATTGACAAGCTACAATTCGGGCTTCACCCATTCTCCCCCGCCCACCCACCACACCTAACTGAGGAGCTAAGCAAGCTCTGGGATCCATCTTTCTGCGTTTGCATGCCTCCACAAAAGCCGGAGAGCAACGGAAACGCTGCAAGGGCTGCTGAGGAGATCTGGGCATATCTGGAGCAGCCATGGCTCATAGCAACAACTTTCTACCCCTGAATTTCCTTCCTAGGAGTTCATTAGTCCCACTACCTCCATTTATTTATATATCTATATTATGTCCCAACGGCATTTAATTCACATTTCCAATACTTATTCATTTTCTTCATGTAATCCGGCATTGAAGATCAGAGCACTGTAAATAATGGATGCTCTGCATACCCAACCTGCCTCCCACTCTATCCCCAAGTCCCACCTCACACTCTGCCCCCACGTCCTGCCTCACAAAGCCACAGAAAAGAGAACTAATTCAGCGTACGACCATAAAAGAAAACTCTTTCACTGTGGGTTGTACATCCATTAAAGTAACTCAAAGAATTCACCACGTCTCCTTTAACATCTCTTCTTACTTTCCTCCATGGACTCTATGCCCAGGCAATCTAGAAACAAGGGAAACACTTGAATTCTGAGGTTTTTGGGGTGGCAGGGTTAATCTCTTTTGAACCTGATAGAGTCCAGCTGAGACTGTTCATATGTCACACCTGGGAGCAAAGCACCTCCTGAGGCACAACACTGCTTGTCGGGGGGGGGGGGAGCTCGCTTGTCCTCAGACACACGTGTATGTGTTTACGTGACATGAACACATGTGATCTCTCTTGTCCTCAGACACACGTGTGTGTGTGTTTACATGACATGAAGACATGTGACCTCTCTTATCCTCAGACACATGTATGTGTGTTTACATGACATGAAGATATCTGTGCTATCTTGTCCTCAGGTACACATGTGTGTTTAGAAGACATGTGAGCTCTCTTGTCCATGTACAGTTAGGCAAAGCAACGTCTCACCTCAGCCGTTCTTCCTCCTTCTTGCGAAGGTTGAAGTCTCTCTGAACCACCTGGAGAACATGCTCGGTTTCATCATCAGTGAGCCCAGACAGGTCCAGCTTCCTCCCCATGATTTACATCAAACACGGCAAAACAAGACCTGGGGGTGAAAGGAGAGACCACAGATTGAGGGCACGGAAAGCTCTGCCGCAGTCCCCACGGACGACACCCACCGGTGACTTGCTAACTCTGAACCTACACGCACTTCATACGGAAGACACATGAAGAGAGTCTCTATGCGCGCACACTCTGCCACTACCGACAGAGGACTTCAGCAAGGCTGCAGGAAAGAAAGATTTGCTCTTCTGCCCAATTTATCCTCCCAAGTCTTAAATGGAAAGAAAATCTATTCTCAGACATGCATGCCGGTGCACACCTGTAATCCCAGCACTCAGGAGGGGGAGGAAAGAGGACTGAAAGTTTAAAGTCACCTTCGGGGCTGGAGACATGGCTCAGCAGTTAAAACACTTTACTGCAAAGTATAATGCCCTAGGTTCCATTCCCCGGTACCCATATAAAGTCAGATGCATGGAGTGGCACATGTGTCTGGAATTTGCCTTGGTAGGAGGCCCTGGTGTGCCTCTGTGTGTGTGTGTGTGTATTTTTGTGTATTTACTCCTCCTCTTCTCTCTCTCTCTCTCTCTCTCCTTAAATAAATAATAAATAACTAAAGATAAATAAAGTCATCCTCTGATACATAGCAACTTCAGGCCAGCCTGGACTACATGAGACCTTGTCTCAAAACGAACAAACAAAAATCCGACTCTGTGTGGACTTCCACCAAAGCACCAAAAAGCAGCATCTAGAATTGTTCATTTCTGAGGTTTGATTTATAAGTATTATATTTAATTACAACATACATTATAATCTTTTCTTTAAAAAACATTAATGTACATGTATGCTAATAGCCCTTCAGCTTTTAATGATAACAATGAAATAAAAACTAGAAACCAGAGCTGGAGAGATGGCTCAGCCATTAAGGGCACTGCTTGCAAAGTCAGCCCAGTTCAAACCCCCAGGACCCATGCAAACCAGATGCAGAGTGCTGCATGTGTCTGGAGTTCATTTGTAGTGACAAGAGGCCCTGGTGTGCCCCATTCATATTCTCTCTCTCTCCTCTTCTTCTTCTATCCCCTCCCTCCCTGTCTCCTTCTCCCCTTCTCTCTCTTTCAAATAAATAAGTGTAAACTAGAAACCAAAAAAGACTCATCAGGAAAAGGAAGGAGAAGGACATCATCTTGTAGCCATTTCCTCAGGGACTAGGAAAGATAGTCTTTCAGGGAGATACCTTCCAGTAGTACATTCCTAAAACTTGTGGGAAACCATGTGTGTGTGCACGCATGCACGCGCACGCACACACACAGACATGCATGTGCTTATGCTAGAAACTGAACGCAGGACTTTATGCATACTAAATACAAGCTATCCCACTGCATGATATCCCTAGGTTTGGAAACATTTTTTTTTTATGAGGCAAGCCCAATAGACTGGTCTTTTTTACGTGAGAGGACTGACACACCAGGGCCTCCAGCCACTGCAACTGAACTCCAGACACGTGTACCCCCTTGGGCACATGTGCAACCTTGCATGCTTGTATCACTGTGTGTCTGGCTTACATGGGACCTGGAGAGTTGAACATGAGTCTTTAGGTTTCACAGGCAAGTACTTTAGCTGCTAAGCTATCTATCCAGACCTGGAAACTACTGTCTAAAAATATTTTATTTATTTGTTTGAGAGAGACAGAGAAAGAGGCAGGCAGAGAGATAAGAGAAAGAGAGTGAGTATGAGCCACCTGGGCCTCCTGCCACTACAAACAAACTCCAGAGACACACATGCACCTTTGTGCATCTGGCTTCACATGGACACTGGGGAATCAAACCCAGGTCATCAGGCTTTGCAAGCAAGTGCCTCAACCACTTAGCCATCTTTCCAGCCCAGAAACTACTTTTTTTAAAAAAAAGAAAATCTATTTTAGATGGCTTAGTGGCTAAGTGCTTGCCTCTGAAGCCTAAGGACCCTGGTTTGAGGCTCGATTCCCCAGGACCCACGTTAGCCAGATGCACAAGGGGGCACACATGTCTGGAGTTCATTTGCAGTGGCTGGAAGCCCTGGCGTGCCCATTCTCTCTCTCTCTCTCTCTCTCTCTCTCTCTCTCTCTCTCCCTCCCTCCTTCCCTCTGTCGCTGTCAAATAAATAAATCTATTTTAATGAGTGGCTGTACCTAGGGATGAAGTCAAATAAATAATTCTAGAAAATTCCTCATAACTGAAGGCTACCATAAGTATGGATACAATAACCTTAACAAAATATAAGCAAAACCAACCCAACAAGATAGAAAAGGGACTATATGCACCCAAAAAATTCCCTCTTCAAATGCAGTGACATTCTGAGATGCAGAGTCAAGACATCGGCGTGTGACCTGTGGGAAGACACACTCGGCACGTGTCAGAAGGCCGATGGAATGTGGCATCCTGAGCGGCGTGTGCCACAATGGCACTAGGCACTACAAAGGTACCAGGTAAGCCAACTAGGGAAGAGAGCCTTTTTACTAACACATGCTGCTTACACACTTGAACATTTATCTAGAACAAATGATGCCCAACCTGCCCACCGAATCATACTCAAAAAAGTAGTTTAGAATTTATCATAAGTAGGGCTAGGGAGATGGGTCAGTGGTTAAAGGCACTTGCTTACAAAGCCTGCTGGTCTGGGGTTCAACTCCCCAATACTCACATAAAGCAGATGAACAGAGTGGTACATTCATCTGGAGTTCATTTGCCATGGCAAGAGGCCCTAGCATGTCCATATTCTCTTCCTCTCTCTCTCTTTCTCTGTATCTCTCCTTGCAAATATATTCTATTTAGAAAAATGTCCATTTGTCCACACTGACAATACCATCTCAGCCCCACATACTGAAACTTCACAAGCGGATCCTAATGTTTACAAGGAAAAGCAAAAACCAAGCGAAGCTGAGCTTCTATAAAGAAAATAATTGTGGGCTGGAGAGATGGCTTAGTGGTTAAGCGCTTGCCTATGAAGCCTAAGGACCACGTGGCTCGTTCCCCAGGCACTTACGATGCACAGGGCGCACTCTGGAGTTTCAGTGCGGAACCGTGCCATCGTCCCTCACCTCCTCTCCTCTCTGCCTCCCTCCTTGTGCAATAAATAAAACAACAATTTTAAAAAAAAGAAGAAAAATGTGTCTGAGAGTTAGACAGTGGCAGGTCTAGGAGTGTATGTCAAGCATTTCCAAACTCTAAGACCTGATTTGGATCTCCAAATCCCATTTTTTTTTTTTTAAGCCTAAAAAGCTGGAAGCAGTGCACCTTTTCATTTCCAAATCATAGCTAGTGCTGGGGCCCACAGTCCTCTGAGAAAAGCAGCTGGGGCCACCTCTATCAGAAGCAGCTGGAATACTTCCGGACTCTCAAGACTGGGCCTGTTGACGATTCCACCCAGAAGGGGGGGGGGGTCCGGAAGGGTCATCAGCCCCTCACCCTGAGACTCAGGGGTTCCCTGAGCCATGCATCGATGTACGAGGCGCTGTGGTCTAGGGAGGGAAACAGAATATATAAAGGGTGGAAGACCAAGGGAGGGGCAGCGCCATCTACGCAGCCGTGAGGCCGGCACCCACGCTGGGCGGGACACCAATGCCACGGCTGCTCCGGGGTCTCTGCACCCCGGTAAGTAACCCTCCCCCGCGCTCTGAAAGGAGGTCAGGTAAGCTCACTAGCCGACCAGGGTGAACTCTGGTGGAAGTTCCGTTTGTCGGGAGTACCCGACTTGCCTGGGGGGTGAGTGCTCATGGGCTCCTCCTCAGAAAAGAGTTTTCACAACAATAAACAGAAACCGATTAGCTTCAGTCCTTAAGTCTTTTGCTAAAGGATTTAGTACCTCATGACGGTATAATACAAATTAATCTCAACGTTTCGCCAGCAAATCGTGAGAGGAATTCTAAGAATGTTTGCAGTACATTTTTTTCCTCCACTAAGGTAATGCTCTTTGCAGAAAATAAACCTTCTGCCCACTTTGCCCAAGTGATGATGGAGTCGGAGTGGGAGGCAGGCCCGGTGCCCCTGCTGGTCTTCAAGTCTCCTGGTGTGTGAGAAGAAGGCGACCGGCAGGCGCAGCAGAAATGGGAACTGGCTTCTTCCTTCCAACACCCTGCTACAGTGATGATGGCCAATCTGGGGAGATGGCTCAGTGGGTAAAGAACTTGCCACACATGTGTGAGGACCTGAGTTCGTATCCGCAGCCACCACATAAAAGCCATGTGCAGCCGGGCATGGTGGTGCACACCTTTAATCCCAGGCATTCGGGAGGCAGAGGTAGGAGGATCACCATGAGTTCAAGGCCACCCTGAGACTCCATAGTGAATCCCAGGTCAGCCTGGGCTAGAGTGAGACCCTACCTCGAAAAACAAACAAACAACAAAAAAGCCATGTGCCTTTAATCCCAGGGCTAGGGAGGTAGAGAGACAGGGGGGTCCCCAGGTCTAGCTGAATGGTGAGCTCTAGGTTCAATGAGAGGCTCTGTCTCAAAACCTAAGGTGGTGCAAGGCATGGTGCTATATACCATTAATACCAGCACTGTGAGTTCGAGACCAGCCTAGACCTACAGAGGGAGTTTCAGGTCAGCCAGGGTTAGAGTGAGACCCCCCCACACACACACACCTTGAAAATACAAAATAAATAAATAAATGAAAAAGGTGGAAAGGAAAATGCCTAACGTTGACTTCTGACCTCCACATGTGTACACGTGTGTGCCAATGTACACGCAAACCACACACACAAAGAAACTGATGATGGCACTGTGGCATTTCGCACAAGTGGCTTGCCCCTCCCTGTAACTTCACCACGCTGGCTCCTGCCTGCCTGACAGTTCTAGAAACCCCACGATGCCAGGGCCTGAGGAAGCGCGGCTCGAAACGTACCATATCTACAAAGGGGTGATGGGGACTCAAGAGGGATAAATGGTTCCTGAACAGAAACAGACAAAGTAGCTCTAAATGGACAAGACAGAGCACACAGAGAAAGCCTTCTGGGAAACGCTAAAAGCTTCTTCTCTTTTCCACAGTAAACACAATTAGATTTCCCAAGCAGCAAAACAAACAGCACTTTCCAGCAGCAGAGAGCGGCCTGATGGGGGCCCGTGGGTCAGAGGTCACTCCGGCAAGCCCCTGTGACTGTGAAGGTGAACCCCGGGGGGGGGAGGGACACAGATGGCCAGACACCCAGCACGTGCAGGCACTCCTGACCCCACCAGCACCGACATCGCCCGCTCTCTCTGGCTGACACCCAACCAAGACGCAAGAGAGAGAACACATCCTAAAATTTAGTAATGAGAAAATTAACGTGACTTCGGCATTTAATTATAGCGCCGTTCCCCAAAAGTGTGTTTCCCAGGTTATCGTTCCCGTGAGCAGCCCGGGAAGCAGCGTTCTGTGCGTAATGAATTTGAGAGATGCGTCAAGCCCTGTTGCCCTCTTGGGGCTGCACAAGGCATATGAGCAAAGCACAGCTGTTAGGAAGTCTGTCGGTAAATCACCTGCTTGATTGTCTGACCCTGAACTTCCCAAGTGCATTCGTCTGCAGAGAGGCTTCACTGACAGCTCTCCGTATCTAAGGCAGGGACTGCCTGGTGGGGGCTGGCGAGATGGCTCAGTGGGTAAAGTGCTTGCTGAGCAAGCATGAGGACCCGAGTTCAGATCCCCAGCACCCACGTGAGGACCCAAGTTCAGATCCCCGGCACACACGTGAGGACCCGAGTTCAGATCCCCAGCACACACGTGAGGACCCAAGTTCAGATCCCCGGCATCCCACGTGAGGACCAGAGTTCAGATCCCTGGCACCCCACGTGAGGACCCGAGTTCAGATCCCCGGCATCCCACGTGAGGACCCGAGTTCAGATCCCCGGCACACACGTGAGGACCCGAGTTCAGATCCCCAGCACACACGTGAGGACCCGAGTTCAGATCCCCGGCACCCCACGTGAGGACCCGAGTTCAGATCCCTGGCACCCCACGTGAGGACCCGAGTTCAGATCCCCGGCATCCCACGTGAGGACCCGAGTTCAGATCCCTGGCACCCCACGTGAGGACCCGAGTTCAGATCCCCGGCACCCACATGAACACCGGACTTGGCAGCCTTTGCCTATAATCCCAGAACGGGGGAGGTGAGACAAGAGAATTCCTGGGGCTCGCTGCATAACTAGTCTAGGTGAACAGGGGGACCTCCAGATTCTGTGAGAGACTGTGGTGGTTCAAATCAGGTGTCCCCCATAAACTCGTGTGTTCTGAACGCTTGCTCCTCAGCTGGTGGCAACTTGAAAGCTGGGGCCTTGCTGAAGGAGGTGTCGCTGGGGGTGGACCCTGAGGTTCATTGGCCCTGCCTTGCCAGTATTAGCTCAGCTCACTCTCCTGCTGCTGTTTCCCAGCTGCTGTGGCAGAGGTGGTGCCCAGCCTCTGCTCATGCCATGCTTTCCCCTGCCCTCACGGAGCTTCCCCTCTAGACTGTAAGCCACAATAAAAACTTGCCTCCCATCAGCTGCTAGTGGCCACGTGTTTTGGCCCAAACTACCTTTGCTCCAATGGCGGTTCTAAGAAGCCATCACATCATTTTCCCTTCATGCAAATACAATTTTCGGAAGACAGTCCTGAAGTTTATGCCCATTTTTCATCATGAATGCAAATCCGGAGCCATCTTTTTTTTAACTTTTTTTATCGTTCGAGAGAGAGATTGGGTATTGGTGCACCAGGGCCTCAGCCACTGCAATCAAACTCCAGATGCTTGCGCCACCTAGTGGGCATGTGCGACCATGCGCTTGCCTCACCTTTTGTGCATCTGGCTTACGTGGGATCTGGAGAGTCAAACATGGGTCCTTAGGCTTCACAGGCCTTAACTGCTATGCCATCCCTCCAGCCCCAGAGGTCATCTTTTTAAAACACCGGTGACTGGCACTCCAGATGAAGAACACTTGAAGCCTTTGGCTAAACCAGGAGATCTAAACTAGTCGGCACACATTGCAGCCCTGTGTGCTATCCTTCTTCCTTGGCGCTCTCACGGGATGGCCCGCCTCTTCCATGGGCAGCTGCTTCTTAGACGACCTTTCCTGGCCTCCGGTACAGGATATGCAGCCCCAGAGCGCTGGATCCACGTGTCTGTCACCAGATCCCGGTCACTCTCCAGGAGGTGTGCCAGCCTGCCTACATCCACAAGGAAGTGGGCTGGGGAAGGGATTATTTTTAGCTGGCATGGACACTACCATTTTTGTCAGGAATTAGTATCAGAAAACCTGAAGCCATGACACTGCTCAGTTCTTACTGAAAGATTCACCAATCAATATGTTACTGAGACAGGACAGAGAAGCAGAAAACTTGGGCAAATGACAGGAAAGAGACCCTCAGCCCAGAGCCTGGTTGAAGCCTCTTGCCTCAGCTGAAGCGAGGAGTCCCGCACAGTTGACACCTGCTCAAGGTCTCTCTCCCCTTCCCAGCATAAGCCTGCAAGGTTCTGGGACAAACCCACTCCTAGAGAAGGGACGTATGCTAAACCAGCCCCTCACACAGCTCTAGTGGTTTCTGGCTTTAACCTTATCAGGTCATAATTCCATCCGAGTTATATCCACAGCCACTCTGTAATCTCAGTTATCAAAAGAGAGAAGAAGAGCTGGAGAGATGGCTTAGTGGTAGAGGTGTGTGCTTATAAATCCTAAGGACCCAGGTTTGCTTCCCCAGTACCCACATAAGCCAGATGCCCGAGGTGGCACATGCATCTGGAGTTTGTTTGCAGTGGCTGGAGGCCCTAGTGCACCCTTTCTCTCTATCTGCCTCTTCCTCTCTCTCCCTCCCTCTCTCCCTCCCTTTCTCAAATAAATAAATAAATAAAAATATTTTTTAAAAAAAAGAGAGAAGAAAAGGTTTCTTAACAATTTCAGGGGATATGACTTGAGAGCCCCCAAAATGATACAAATGGCTAACGCTAAGACAATCAATTGTGGTTTTCCCTTGAGGAGCCCGCACACAGCCTTGGGTATATCTACTTTCGATTATTTGCCCTTGAGAAGACACAGCTCCTCTGGAAATTCTCTTCTGTGTCAAAGCCATGAATCCTGAGTGTGCCTGGGCTGCGATCGCTAAGAGTCCAGGGTCACCCTACGCTATGTAAAGGGTGTCTGAACTCAGATCTTGCAATTGGGAAATGCAAATTAGCCACAGAGAAAGGGATGAAAAGAAGGGTGATTTTTTTTCAGAGTAGAAATTTTAAATTTGCCTTCAAGTTTATATTTTTGTTTCTTTTAGCTTCCTTCATTTATAAGATTTGGTGCAAAGACTTGAGAACTGAATGGCAATGCCCTTCCCCCCACCCCATGTTTTGTTTTGGCTTCTGAGAAAGGGTCTATTAAACTCAAGCTAGCCTCAAATTTTCAAGGACCCTCCAAAGTGCTGGGACTACAGGCATATGCCACCATGATGCCCACAAAAAGCTTTCTAAAACAAGTACTTACAAAAACAGAAAAAGGACAAACAAAACCAAGGGGAAAGATCTTGATTATAACAGAGCAGGAGGGGGCTGGGATGTAGCTCAGTGGTAGAACACTTGCCCAGCATGCCAGCCCCGCAAAGAGGGGAGAGGAAAGAGAAAAGAGAGGAGGAGGGGAGAGAGAGAGGAAAGAGGAGAGGAGAGGAGAGGGGAGGGGAGGGAAGAGGAGAGAAGAGGAGAGGAGAGGAGAGGAGAGGAGAGGAGAGGAGAGGAGAAGAGAGGAGAGGAGAGGAGAGGAGAGGAGAGGAGAGGAGAGGAGAGGAGAGGAGAGGAGAGGAGAGGAGAGGAGAGCCAGGCACACTCCTTTAATCCTCCTTTAATCCCAGCACTCCGGAGGCAGAGGTAGGAGGATGGCTGTGAGTTTGATGCCACCCTGAGACTACATAGTGAATTCCAGGTCAGCCTGAGCTAGGGTGAGACCCTACTGAGAGAGAGAGAGAGAGGGGAGATGAGAGGAGAGAGAGGACAGAGAAGGGAAAGAGAGGGAAGGAAAGAGGAGAGGAGAAGGGAGAGGAAGGGAAGGAAGAGAAGAGGGGAAGGGAGGGCAAGGGAGAGGAGAGGGGAGGGAAGAAGAAAGGAGAGGAGAGTGGGGGCAGAAGGGAGAGGGAAAAGGGGAGAGAGAGAATGATAATGATGGTTCAAGCCTATAACCCCAGCTCAAGCAGGAGGCTATTGAGTTCCTTGGAGGGTCCCCTGGGCTGCAGAGGGATAGCCTGTCTCAAAACACTAACAACCAAGCAAGAACAGGTGGAGAGCGCCCCTTGTCTTCCCTCCCTCTGTCCCTAGTGGCTAAAGCATAAGTGGTCCTCCTGTCCTGGGGTCAGATGAAGTGACCACAGAGGAGCATGGTGCTCGGCCAAGCAGGAAGCGCAGATGTTGCTGGGAAGTCTTCCTCTTGAGTCTAATTCAACCTTCAGAGAAGAGAAAGAGCCGGGGCTGCAGACATCAGCCCCCCACCTTGGTAATGCCCTGCGCAGTGCCTCCAAGTAAATCCCTTTCTGTCCATAAAAACCCTTCACACCCCTGCCGCTCACCCTCAGGAGGAAGATTTGAGGGAGAAAAGTCTCCCCTACTTCCCTGGGGACCAGCGTTGACTAAAGCTACTTCCTCACAGGTTTTCAGCACAACAAACAGCGGTGGGCACCTTCGATTCTGGTGACGCCGTTGGCAGGAGGGACCATGGATGATTTAGCCCAGACACAGCTCTGGCTGCGTGTAAAGAGGAGCTGACGGAGAGCATCCTATGCCATGGCAGCTGTTAATGTGGAAGGGAGCGATGGTGGAGGTGGCATCCTCACCCAGACCTTCTCAACGTCAAGGTCCCTGCCGACGAGCCAGTGTGCACATGGCCCCCCTCCCCTCCCTCCCAGCCTCTTTCAGGGAAGAGCTATGATATCCCGGAAGCCACATCATTTCTAGCAGACAGCACTTCCCAAACACTCCTCCCCGACACAGCGGTGGTTACCCGCACTAGACTGGATCCGGCAACATTCACTGCCTCACGGATGGGGAAGGGGTTCACAAGACCCTATTCCTTCCAGAGCAGCTACTGGCAGATAACAGTTGCTTGGAGGGGGGAGGGGTGGGGGAGACCTTTTCTTGGTGATGCAGCCACTGGTAAGTTGGCCGGACTCGGGTACATATCCCTCCACCTGTGCTCATGAAAGTAACCCTGTTCAAATTCAGTACACACACCAAATAAAGACATTAAAGTAGGAGAGAGGCTAGCTGGGAAGGAGTTCAGCAGGAGAGAGTAGGGGATAAGAGAAGATAATATGGGTGAATATGATCAAAACATATTATATATGTGCATATATAACATTGTGAAAACTATATATATATATATATCTCCCAAACTCGGCGTGGTGGTTGCATGCCTTTAATCCCAGCACTCAGGAGGCAGAGGTAGGAGGACTGCTATAAGTTCAAGGCCACCCTGAGACTACATAGTGAATTCCAGGTCAGCCTGGGCTAGAGGGAGACCCTAGCTTGAAAAAACAAAGAAAGAAACAAAACCTGCCAGCTGACAGTGCAATCAGTCTAACACTGGGAAGGATTGGGAAGGTCAGGAAAGGTTCTCAGGACATTTGAGTTTCAATGACACTGTTTATTATCAGGCCTTGCTCGATCCAGACAGATGCCACAGAGCTGCTCTCGTGCACCAGGCATGTGATCTTCGCCTGTCTGGTATTTGCTACAAAACCCCAACAAGTTCACACAACCACCCAGCTGCATTTAGGGAAGGGCCACTCTCCATATCACAAAGTCTCAGTGAAATGATCCAGCGCAGTTCTCTGGTTCCTCAAAGCAAGACAGACACATGAGGCAATTAGACTCTCTCCTCCCAAGTAATCCTGTACCAAGTAAACCCCAAGATGCTGGAGCTGGAGCCCAGCAGAAATGGCCCCCATGGGTTCCCGAACCAGGTGTCAAGATCCCTGGAGCCCTCCCTTAGTTCCTCTCCCCAAGGCCGAGTCTCCGTCCAATACCGTCTCTGCTTTCTTTCTTGTTAAGTTAAGGCTTCATCCTGTCCCTCACAATCAGACTCCCAAAATGGAAAAACCATCGACACACACAAGCGTCAAGACTCTCCTTCTTCCCTTGCAAAGCAGCTGAACTCGAGTCCTCCCCATTCTCAAGGACAGTGTGGAAACACAGGCAGAGGCTCTAAGTGTGCAGAAAGCTCTTGAGAAAGCATGCAAAACAGGGCCAGATGTAAATGTTTAGGATACAGAGGTGTGGAGAAGAAAAATATTCCAAGTAAAAAGGAGATGTCAGAAACAAAGTCTGTTTCAGGGGGAGAGGAGATGGCTCCATCAATAGAGTGCTCACATTGCAAGCACAAGGACCTGAGTTAAAATATATATTATACACGGAGGCAGAGGTAGGAAGATCGCTGTGAGTTCAAAGCCAGCCTGGGACTACAGAGTGAGTTCCAGGTCAGCCTTGGTGCTATAGTCAGTTCCATGTTGCTGGAATGAACTTCCAAACATACACAGCTTATGGAGGAAGGGATTTATTTCAGGCTTGCAGGTCCAGGGGAAGTTCCACAATGGCAGAAGAGGCTGGACCCCTCTCATAGATCCAAGCAGAGAGAAACCACCAGCAGCCAGCTCCACAAGCAAGAACAGCCAGGCAGCAAGCCATGAACCTACAGCAAGCAGGACCCCAGAGCTCAGACCGCCCTGCACACCTTTGGGCTGGAATTCAGACCCACCCCCAGTGACCCACCCTCCAGCCAGCTGGCTGGAGACCCAAGTTACAACCTTTAATAAAACGCCTGAGTCTATGGGGGATACACATTCAAACTGCCACAGTGGGCTAGAGTGAGACCCTACCTCAAACACACACACAATGTGTGTGTCTAAAGATGATATATATATATCACCTTTTATGATGGAGATTATCTAAAGACAAGATATAACTATAGTTATTTTTCCTATGCTTATGTTTTTAACTTTTATATCAGAGTTAGAAGTGATTCACACCATTATAATATTAGAAAATCCTACAGGCTCTTTTCAGTTTTTCCTCCCCTGACTGGACCAAAGGTCCTGTCTAGAAGACCGCTCATTCTGTTCGAAGGAGCCTGCCATGGAGCCCTCCACTAGACTTTTCAGCTCTGTCAATGTACACTTCAGCCCCAATACTTTATATGGTTTCTATTTCTTTGTGAAGTTTCTCACTTTGTAAAGGTATTCTTTTCCAAATTTTATTTTAACTGTTTTTTTTTTTTCCCCATGCGACTATTCTCAATTTTCTGTTGTTGTTTTCAAGGTAAAGTCTCACTCTCGCCCAGGTTAGCCTTGAACTCACAATGATCCTCCTACCTGAGCTTCCCAAGTGCTGGGACTAAAGACATGCAGTATTATGCCCAGTTTATATTCTGTATTCGTGTGTGTGTGTGTGTGTGTGCGTGTGTGTGTGTGTACATTTGGAGAGCAGAAGACAACCTCAGTCCATACATCATCATTTTTCTTCTTCCTCCTTTCTCCTCCTTCTTCTTCCTCCTTCCTCCTCCTGCCTTCCTCCTGTCCTCCTCCTTTATGGGACAAGGGTCTCATGTAGCCCCAGGCTGGCCTGCAACTTCTTATATAACTTAGGATGACCTTGAACTTCTGACCTCCCTCCCCCCCCCCCCCCGTCTCCACCTCCCAAGTGCTATGTTTACAAGTGAGCATCACCACACCCAGTGTTATGCAGTGCTAGGATTCAAACTCAGGGCTTTGGGTATGCTAAGCAAGCACTCTTACCTGCTAAACCACATCCCCAGCCCGGGTGTCCATACGTTCAGGCACTATCCACCATTTTTAGAAAAATTTGTTATTTATTTATTTGTGAGCAGAGAGAGGGAAGGGAGAGAGAGAATGTGAAAGCACGCCAGGGCCTGCTGCTCCTGCAAACAGATCCCAGAGGTGTGTGCCACTATGTGCATCTGGCTTGTTGCAGGCACCGAGGAATCAAATCTGGGATGGCGGGTTTTGAGAAGCAAGTACCTTTAACCACTAAGCCGTCTCCACAGCACCACCATCCACCTTTTTGGAGACAGGGTCTTTCACTGGCCTAGAACTCACCAAGTAGAACAGACTGGCTGGCCAGCCAACCCCCAGGGATCCACTTGTCTCTGCCTTCACAGTTCTGTGGTTCAAGCCTATGCCACCACTCCAGGCTTGTTTACATGGATTCTGGGGATAGAACTCAGGTCTCATGCGAGCACTTTACCACCTGAGCCGGTGCTCCAGCCTTCGTATATCTTGATATCGTTTTTCTGTCATGCTCTGTAATTACTGGTCTTAGAGAGAGGAGAAAAGCCTCACTGTCTGTCCTCGAGCTCAGTATGTATATTTCTGTCATTTGACGTTAGAGAGATGTCTCTAATCCCCTACTTGTGTTTCCCGACCCTCTGGACATGGTAGAAGACCTGTGGAGCCTGTTCACATTTTCCCTGTCTGCCTCCCATCCATCAGGCCTTTTAGTGTTGAGCCCCGCACAGAAAACCACTAATGAACACTCGATAAAAATACACAGCTCTTCAACCTGCCGAGAATATCAGCCTCTAACGGATAATGAAGCTCTCTGCTGCTCCCTCTGCTTTAGAAACGTCTAGTCCATTTCTTCTGTCTGTAATAAAAATGCATCAACATAACAGCTGGTACCTGGCTATATTTGGAACGAGACCACATCGTTAATTAAGCTAGAGAACAAAATATAATGAAAAAAATACAGTGAGACCTCACTAATTCAGACTTCATCCATTCTGAATTTGTGATCAAACACGGTAGGAGGCCAAACTTCACAATTCCCTCTGTTCCCTAAATGGAGAATTAATATCACTAATAGTAGGGCTGCAGAGATGGCTTAGTGGTTAAGGCACTTGCCTGAGAAGCCTAAGAACTCATGTTCGAATCTCCAGGTCCCACATAAGCAGATGCACAGTGACACAAGCGCACAATGTCACGTGAGGGGGACATACATGTCTGGAGTTTGTTCGCAGTGGCTGAAGACCCTGACATGCCCATTTTCTCCCTCCCCCCCCCTCTCTCTGAAGACCTGGCATACCCATTTTCCCTCTCTCTCTCTCTCTCTGTGCCTCTTTCTCTCTCAAAAAAAAAAAAAAAAAAAAAAAAGACCACTAATAGTAGACAAGAGTATTTACCTTGACAGAGAACAACTGATGACTGACTTAGAAGTATTAATTTATGTGTAAACACTATAACTGCAGTGGAAAACCCGTGTGCAGAGCCTGGGTTTTAAATACACAAACTTCAGAGAGTTTTTGCACTGACAGGCCATAGAACTTGACGTCAGTAGTCCTGTTCCTCTCATACCTTCACTTTTCAGAAAAGCATCCAAGATAGCTGAAATTAAAGGGTCACCAGAAAGTGTGGTGACAGCTCTCTCCCTTCTTATCATGTAAGGTAAGATATCTCAACTCCATATCATAGCATTTCAGCCACCCAACCCGGCAGCATTTTGGCTAGAGGGCATCAAGGAGAACAGGAAGGGACATCACATGCCCTCGGGGAAAGAGCTGGTATGTCTCTGGTTGTATGCAGGGTAGTTACACCATGTAGGGATTGAAGGATGACCTTGTTTTGGTCTTTACTTGGAGCTTCAGTATGATTGCAAGAGATGCATATGTGTACCACGGGTGGGTCTGGGCTGGCTAATGTCCCCGTTAACGGAATAGATGGTTTGTGGTGAAATTAACTTCCTCCATCATGTGAGATGACCAGATCCAATCAGCTGAAGACCCTCAAAGAACAAGAAGACTGACTTCTCCGGGTCACAGAGACTCCCCGCGAAGCGACCTCATCTACACCATCGGCTGTGTGGGACCTCCGAGCACTGGAAACTCACACGTGGCAGCCCACTCTGCAGACTGGACTCACGGGTCTCCATGATCAGATGAACTAATTCTCCACAAGAAATCTCTTGATGTACGCACAACCTGCCAGTTCTTCATGTGTGTACATTCCACGAGTTCTGTCAGCAAGAAATGCAAGGAAGGAAGAGACGGGAAGGAGAGTGTGAAGATATCTTTTATTTTGTTGTAGCGAGGTGGCAGCCTGGACACCCCGAGCAAGAGTGAGGAGCGAGGGGCACCTCCACCGCTCAGGGGCCCTGTAGAAGCGGCAGAGGGTGGGCAGAAATAGCACCAGCTTGAGGGGAAGATGGGGAGGGTGATGAAAGGCATTTCAGAGCAGATGATGCCACAGGGGTTCTGCTGAGAGATGTCACAGCCCCTACAGGGCATGGGGAGAGGTGGGCCAGGCTCAGGCGAGGGAATGTAAGGACAGAGGTGACCAGAGTCTAATGGACGAGCATGGCCAAGATCTGGGCTTCTCGTGAGGACCACTGAGCAGGACTTAAGGGAGGAGTAACACTGGTCCTGAAGGCACCAAGGCAGACAGTGTGAACTACGAAGACGTTGGTGAGAAAGAAAGACACAGTTTGCCAGGAGCAGGCAGAGTTCTGGAGACCACCCATTAACTCCTGCTGAACACCATGGAAACCCTGTCAACTTCTGATCCGCGTGTAGCCCATGTTTCCAACTTACCAAGTTTCAAAATAAAATATTTCAAAAACAGCCACGCCTTCCATTTCCAGGACATCTTTTAGAAAGCAGAGGGTGTAGAGATGATCTGTATGCTGTAGGAACATTCCGTGACTACAGGAAGGTTTTCCCCATATTGCATGAACTTGATTGAAATATAGTACAGAACTGCTCTAGGCAACTTGTAACCTGTTCCTTCTGGCTCAGCGACTACTGGAAGTATGGATTTGTGGTGAGAGGTTCTGGGTAACAGACCTAATACCACAGGGTATCTGTTCTCAAGGCTCATTTGGCAGAAGTCTGGCTGGATCAGTGTCAGAGCTTAGAAGAAAGGTAGGTGGCAATTCTTCTAGCCCCGGAGTGTCTCCATTCTCCACTTTCACTGAACAGCCTATGAAAAATAACTCTGGGGAGGGTCCAAAGATATGGCTCAGAGGTTAGAGGTGTTTGCTTGCAAAGCCTGGTGACCCAGATTTGATTCCCCAGCACCCACATAAAGCCAGATGCATAACATGGTTCATGCATGAGTTTGTTTGCAGTGGCAGGAAGCCCTGCCTGGTACATTCATACTGTCTCTTGTCTGTCTCTCTCTCTCTCTCATAAATAAATAAATACATAAATATAAATAACTCTTGGGAACAAACGAATATTAAAAGGCCCTCTGATATCCTATCCAGTTTGCACAGCACCGGCAGTGGGCTCCTTCTTAGGGTCTATGTCCCTAGTCACAGGCATCTGACCAGGTTTACAGGTATGAATTCCTTCCTGTGCAGCAGGCCTCAAATCTAATGAAAAAGCAGTTGGTTCCCCCCATAACAGTCATGCCATGATTTGCACCAGTGGGTGCCTCTTGTCTGGCTGGTTGATTGTGGAGCATAAAGGATCCACAGTTGGGTAAGATTAGTGGTTTTTCTCTTAGCTGGCAAAATTGCCCAGAATATGTGACCACAGTGTGCTCATCCCTAAACAAGACAACTAAATCATGCCCTCCAAGGTTCTAGGAGCCTTCCAGAAGAGGGAAAGGAAGAATTCAAGGGCAGGAGGGTGGGGAAGAGGGCTGCAGAATGCTGTCTTCTGGATGCAACATGGCCATTACATGCATAAACTCACAACTGTGGTTTCCTGCATAAGACTGAGCTTGTCAATATTGCATCATGAATAGAAGGGTTTCTAAGACCCCAGACCAACTGTAAAGAGGAGAAAAAGTCATGTACGGAAACAAACTCCCTATTTACCAACATATGATTCTTTTTTAATACTGTAATTTTTATTTATTTATTTGACAGAGAAAGAGGGGGAGAGAGAGAGAATGAGTGGGTGCACCAGGGCCTCCAGCCACTTCAAATGAACTCCAGATGTGTGCACCCCCTTTGTGCATCTGGCTAACGTGGGTCCTGGGGAATCGAACCTGGGTCCTTTGGCTTTGCAGGCAAATGCCTTAACCATTAAGCCATCCCTCCAGCCCCCAACATATGACCAACTTCCATGGTACTTCAAGTGAAGCATCTCATAGACAAGCACTTGTGCCCACAGCCTAGTGTCCTCGCACCACCAGCTCAGTTACATATGTTTGAATGTCACCACAGTTTGATGGCCTAGCTAAGCAGCCCACCTGGGCCCTTGCACAACCTGGGCCTCACCAGTGACATCCTCAGTCAAGTCAGGGGCTGGATTGGTGGCTTAACAGTTAAGGTGCTTGCCTGCAATGCCTAAGGACCCAGGTTCAATTCCTCAGAACCCATGTAAGCCAGATGCACATGGTGGCACATGAGTCGGGAGTTAACTTGCAGTAGCTGGAGGACCTCGCTTGCCCATTCTCTCTCTCTCTCTCTCTCTCTCTCTCTCTCTTTCTCTCTCCATGTATGTATGTATCTAGCTCTTTCTCTGTCTGCCTCTCTTAAATAAATAAATGTTAAATCATGGAATTCAGTTCTTCCCCCTCCCCAATAAACTTCATCACCTGGTGAAATGCTGCATTCTACCTATAACTTTTGATCCACCCATTTTATATATCTCTATGGCCTGACCAGGTTTTGTTGCTTGTACATATGTGTATATATAATGTGATGTGACCAGTCCATTCCCTGGTCTCTGCTCCCATATGCAAGACTGGGATTACAGGTGCGTGTGGCCACGCCCAGCTGTTGACATAGATTCTGGAAGCGTGAACTCAGGCAGGGTCAGGCGCTCACGCTTGGGTGAAGGAAGTACACTTAACAGCTGAGTTATCCCTCCAGCGTCTGATCACTTTAGATTCTATTTATTTATTTGAAAGAGAGAGAGAGAAAGAGGCATATAGAGAGAATGGACATGCCATGGCCTCCAGCCACTGCAAATTCCACACACATGTGCATCTGGTTTTGCTTGGTTACCGGGGAAATGAACTGGGTCCTTGGTCTTTGTCGGCAAGCGCCCTAACCACTAAGCCATCTCTCCAGCCCCTCTGCTCCCTTTTAATTCTTTAGTTTCTCTATGATGCAAGAATTGAATGCAACAAAAGATTTTCTTTTTCTTTCTTCCTTTCTTCTTCTTTATGAACACTCTATATGGTGATCACTGAAATAAATGCTTGAAGCACACAAGAGTTTATATTTCTGAAAGGAAAATAGATTCCCAACATAAAAGCTTGTAATAAAACGTTGTGTTTAGCTAGGCCTTCCAAACTGTGGTCATATTCAAACATATATCATAACATCATAAAGAGATTTGATCCTAGATAATATCCTATCAGCTGGCTAACAAAGAAGGGTGAAAAACTGCTCTAGGCAATAAAAAATAAATAAACCTCCAGTTCAGTAGCATGGCAGGAGGGAAATTGTTTAATGACCTTTCACGTGAGCCCGGTCCACGGCGGGCTTCACAGGCCACCTCTACCCCAGCAACATGTCTTCCATCAGCAGGAGGTTCAGAGACATGTTCTTTAATTAAACTCCATCATTTCAAGGATAATTAAAGGTGTGTTGTGGAATTCTATAGATGGGATTACAGAATGCTTTAAGCATCATCTATCCAGAATAGCTGTGCCTGTTGAAGGTCCAGCGATCCCAGAAAGACTACCAAGGGCAGAACACATATACAGTGAGGAGTATTACCCATGGGTACTTTCTTCAACTTTTCTTCATGCTGTGTTTCAAAATCTGAAGGTAGCACTCGACCCACCTTTCCTTTGAAGATGGTGACATTGTCTGATAACATACAACAGTAAGCACCCCTCTTTACTAATCCATTCATCTCAAGGATATGGTCCACACCTGCACGGCCACTGGGAAGGATCCCCCTACTGGCTGCCGTACGCTTTACCAAGTCAGCATCTTTATGCACTCGTCTAGTGCTGTGCATTCAGACTGGCTCCAATTCTGAGCTGTTTCACTGAGCACCAGAACAGCATCATGCATTAACGGTTTTCCACATCCAGGATTCATTTCCCCCGAGGCTAAATTCCCAGAAGTAAAATAACCAGGGCTAAGGTCAAGAGTATTAAGGCTCCCAAGACATTTTCAGGCACTTGTCTGCAAGATAACAAGTAAAGAATGAATCCACCAGACCTGAACAAGACTGACAGTGATGGCAACATTCTGGCTGCTGCTGTCTCAATTGTACACACTCGTGTGAGCACTGATTTACACTAAGATTCATTGTTGGCTTCCACACCGAATTCCAAATGATTTCATACATAAAACTTGGGATTGGGGAGATGGCTCAGTGGCTAAAAGTGTTTGCTTGCAAAGCCTGCTGACACCAGTTCAATCCTCCCCAGCACCCCCATAAAGCCAGACTCAAAGCGATGCATGCATCTGTGATCCCATATCTGTGCAACAATGGGGGGCAGAGCCGGAGAATCCAAAGCCTGTGGGCCCGCTGGTGTGGCATTCATTTGCAGTGGCAAGAGACCCTGTCTCACAGAACGTGGAAGAGCACAGGCACCTTGAAGTTGTTATCTGACCTCTACACGTACACCGTGGTATGTGCAAATACACACACACACACACACACACACACACAAACACAAAAAAATAAATAAATACAAAACTTAGTTTTGCTACTTAACTTAAAGAACTCTAGGGCTGGAGAGATTGTTAGTGGTTAAGGTGCTTGCTTTTGAAGCCTAAGGACTCAGGTTCCATTCCCCACTACCCACGTAAGCCAGTGGTGGCACATGCATCTGGAGTTTGTTTGCAGTAGCTGGAGGCTCTGAGATGCCCATTCTCTCTCCCTCCCTCTCTCTCTCTCTCTCTCTCTCTCACAAAAATAAATAAATAAGTATAGAAAAATGAAATAACTTTATCTAGCTCCCACTTGAGGAGCTCCAAATTCCTCAATCACTTTATTCAGGGTCTCCCCCTCTTTGGGGTTTATCTGATGTAGGTATTGCACACTGAATGGCCATTCTTCCAAGTCCCTAAAGTTTATTCCTGAGACCCACTTTGGAAGAATGAGTCTAAAAGGGCAAAAATTACAAGGGCTCAACCTCCACTTCTGAGTAGCAATCAAGTGCACTGCTCACGTTTCTAACAGGAAGTATGAATGCTCTGACGCAAGTCATCTCCACTGGAAAAATAATTGCTGGAGGAGTTCATTCGTGGGTCTGGGGAGTGACTCACTTGAAGAAAATTAATGCCTAGTGGGTACAACCACACTCTGGATTGTAACTCAGGATCCTTCTCCATGAGAAAGGAGATACCGAAGTCATTTTATATGCATGTATGTATATATACACACATATATGAAACACACACACACACACAAAAGCCATGCAGCCATGACACAGAGAACAAGCACAGGGAGAGAAGGATGGAGAATATGGAAGGAAAAACAAGAGACCATGCTTGCAGATCTGCTTTTCTTTTTTTCTTTATTCCAACATTTCTCACGCTAATAAATTTACAGAAACAAGAGTCTTCCATAGGAAATGCTTGATTTCCTTCTGACCAACAGAGTATCAGATGCTAGGAATCGGTGCTGGCCTCCCCACAGGCCGACCATCTGCCCGTGTCTCTGAGCTCCCTCTTGCCTCCTGCTTCCCAGTCATCATTCCTCTCCCCAAACCCAGGAAATATCACTAGACTCAAAGCCTGTCAACCACAGAGTCAAGCAGCCCCAAATGTCCTAGCCAGTGGAGTACTGGGTTTAGCAGTTACATTCTCGTGACTGGTACAAGATCCTTGACCAAAAGCAGCTTATGGAAGGACAGGGTTTATTTCAGCTTAGTTTCCAGGGAAAGTTTTATCATGGGGCTTCCCCATGATTAAAAAAAAAATCATGACAAGAGCAAACAGCCAAGTGGGCATCACATCTCCACAACAGCAGGAAGGAAGTAGCCTGAGTGAGCTAGTTAGCACTGGCAAGTAGTGGGGATGGATGATAAAATACCAAGGATCACCCCAGTGGCACACCTCCTCCAGCAAGGCTCCACCTCCCAAAGGCCCTACCACTCACACACCTCCTCCAGCAAGGCTCCACCCCCCAAGGGCCCTACCACTAACACACCTCCTCCAGCAAGGCTCCACCCCCCAAGGGCCCTACCACTAACACACCTCCTCCAGCAAGGCTCCACCCCCCCAAAGGCCCTACCACTAACACACCTCCTCCAGCAAGGCTCTACCTCCTAAAGGTTCCACCAGCTGGGGATTGATGGACATGGTGCATTCAAACCACCACACTGGGTATGACTTGGGCACACCTAGCATATCTATGTAGCTGCCCACTACCCAGCTCTGATAAGAGTGGAATGCCTATAGACCTACCATCAGCAGCTGGCTGCTTATAGCTCCTTTCTACCTCTCGCCTCTTAGGCTAACCCACAGAAGTCCAACCCTGGAAGGACACTCTATCCTGGACATGCTCACCCAGTTGCCATGAGCATCCCTGAAAGGACAGAGGAGGAGTGTAAGTGCGGTGCAGCATGTGGAACCTGCCTGAACATTGTCCTTTATTAGGAAAGAGTTCTAAATTCACAAAGCATAAACAACAGACTATACATTGTGAATGTGAAATGTTCTCCCATAGCCTCATGCGTTTGTGATGAAGCCACATACTTAACCTCCAGCCTTTGGGAGGTGAGCCTTGCTGGAGAAGGTGTGTGACTGGTGGGGCCTTTGGGAGGTGGAGCCTTGCTGGAGAAGGTGTGTGACTGGTGGGGCCTTTGGGAGGTGAGCCTTGCTGGAGGAGGTGTGTGACTGGTGGGGCCTTTGGGAGGTGGAGGCTTGCTGGAGGAGGTGTGTGACTGGTGGGACCTTTGGGAGATGGAGCCTTGCTGGAGGAGGTGTGTGACTGGTGGAGCCTTTGGGAGATGGAGCCTTGCTGGAGGAGGTGTGTGACTGGTGCGGCCTTTGGGAGGTGGAGCCTTGCTGGAGGAGGTGTGTGACTGGTGCGACCTTTGGGAGGTGGAGCCTTGCTGGAGGAGGCGTGTCACTGGGGACAGATCTTAAGATGTATCAGTCCATCCCACTGGGTGTTCAGAACTAGCTCCCTCTTGCTGCTCCTGCCCTGCTGCTGACTTGTAAAGATGTGAGCTGGCTGCCCATCCTGCCATGCTCTCCACCATGATAAAACTTCCCCTTGAAACTTTAAGCTAAAACAAACCCTTTCCTTCCATAAGCTGCACCTGGCCAGGCATTTTTCCCCAGCAATGAAAAGGTAACTGCTTTATGTACCCTAAGAAAAAAATAATTTTAAAAGTTTTATACAGAAGTTTTTAGAGGTTTGAACTATGGGTTGGAGATATAGCTCAGTGTTTAAAGGTTCTCACTTATAAAACCTAGTAGCTCAGGTTCAAATCCCCAGTGCCCACATAAAGCCAGATATACACAAAGTGGCACATATGTCTGGAGTTCATTTGTAGTGGCAAGAGGCCCTGGTGTACCCATTCTCTCCCTCCACCACCCTTCTCTCTCTCTCTCTCAAATAAATAAATAATATTTTTAAAAGTTTGACCTAAAATATGATACAACATTGACATAAATTGAGTAGGAGGGTGGTCAGAGTTAAATATAAAGCCCTTGATCTGCTCAGTAGGACAGAAATGATTTTGGTTCAGTTTAGATATTTTGAGGTAAATATGTACACTACAATTACTACACAGAAAAGAGAAGTGGAATGGAAAGGTTTGGAGCACATGCAGAAAGCAAGCACCGTGTGGCAGGGGAGGAGGGCTGAGTCTGTAACAAAGCAGCTGGACAGAGTACTGCAGTAATTGTTTCCAGTATATGTGGCTTCACTTTCCATGGCTGCAACTACCTGTGGTCAACCGTGGTCTGAAAACATTAAATAGAAAATTCCAGAGATAATTCACAAGTTTGGAACTGCAGGCCAGTCTAAGTAGAATGGCGAGGTCTCGCACCTTCCCACTCCATCCCACCTGGGCATGAATCATGCTTTTGTCTAACGGGTCCACAATACCTATGAGTCACTCAGTAGCTCTCAGTTCTCTGATCGATTACTGCAAAATCCCAGTGTGTGCATTCAAATGACCCTTACTGTATTGTGCTGTGGCCCAAAGCTCAATAGGAGTGGTAAAGAAAGAACTTAGCTTACTTTCTCCCTTTTATTCAGCTCAGGACCCCAGCCCACAGAATGGTGTCACCTGTATCCAGGGTGGATCTTCCCTCATCAACTAAACTTTTCTGACACACACGGTGGTGTGTCTCCTAGGGGATTCTAAATACAGTCAAGCTGAAAACACAGATGAATCATTCCAAGTCCGCTCCCTGTTGCCCTGACATCCAAGCACACCACTTCTAACCAAAACGTTCCACCT
Source organism: Dipus sagitta (assembly GCA_036346955.1). Lineage (NCBI taxonomy): Eukaryota > Metazoa > Chordata > Mammalia > Rodentia > Dipodidae > Dipus > Dipus sagitta. The sequence continues at coordinate 4,979,666 of CM070786.1, forward strand.
CTGGCCAGCAACGGCTCATCGCCATCTCCAACTCATAATGCAAAATGTTTTCAGTTCATTTGTAAGAGTTCCCACACACCCTATGGTTGAACTCTGACCTCCACACATATGCCATGGCACACCTGTACCCATACTCATACATACAAAAAATAGTCAATCAGGGCTAGAGTGATAAGTTAGTGGTTAAGGTGCTTGCCTGCAAAGCCTAATGACCCAGGTTCAATTCCCCAGTACCCAGGAGGCCTACGCATCCAGAATTTATTTTCAGTAGCTGGAGGCCCTGGTATGCCTGTTCTCTCTCTGTTTCTCTTCTATGTCTGCTTGTAAATATATAAATAAACTTTTTTTAAAAAAATCAATTGACTTTAAACATTGAAGCTCTATGTCTTATAATACCAAATAGTTAGCCAACATTTAATTGCTTATGTGAAAATAAACAAACACATCATTAGCATGCAAATTTGTTTTCCTCATTCATAAATGGTATAATTTTATGTACACCATAGAATAGTTTCTTTAAAATTTTATAAACAATTAATTATCACTAACAGATTTGTATACCTATTTTGTATACTTTAATACCCACAGCTATATAAAATATTTCTTAGTTGAAAAGGGGTCATTCATGGACAAAGTTTAAGAAACCCTAATCTATGTATTAGCAAAGGAAAATAAAGAAACAAAAAGCTCATAACAAAGGAACTGATTAATAAAATAATGTATATTTATATGGTGGAATGGGACTTAGTGGTTATGAATATGAACACAGGCTGTGTAAACCACCCAATATTCCTCTCAAAAAAATGTTTGTATATGTGATCTAAAAAAGCAAATCCAGTAATAAAATATAATTTTATGCCTGAAAAGCTATATATGTGATTTATCATAATATAGTCTGGATTGAATAGTAAAATAGATGGACAATATAAGAATAATTCAACTTTAGTAAAGTAGATATAGAAAAGGAATTGGATAAAATTTAACACAAGAAAAACAAAGCTGGGCTTGCAAGATAGCTCAGAAGTTAAGATGCCTGCTTGCAAAGTCTAATGGCCTAGGTTCAATTCCCCAGCACCCATGTAAAGCCATATGCACAAAGTGGTACATGCATCTGAAGTTCGTGTGCAGCAACTAGAGGCCCTGGTGAGCCCATTCTCTCTGTCTGCTTTCAAATAAATTATATATATATATATATATATATATATATATATATAATATTTTTATATATAATTATATGTAGTATAATTATATATTATAAATATAATTATAATTATATGATTATATATATATATTATTTTATATATAGAGAGAGAGAGAGACACAAAGCTGAGAGAACTGGGCAAGTTGGCATATGTCTCTAATCCCAGCACTTGGAAGGCAGGGGTAGGAGGACTGAAGCCAGCCCGGGACTACAGAATGAGTTCCAGGTCATTCTGGGCTCAAGTCACACCCTACCTCAAGAAAACAAAAACAAAACAAAATTTTTAAAAAGAAGGGTATGGCTTATACCTGTAATATGAACTCTCAGAGGCTGGGTTGCTATGACTTCAAGGCCAGCTTGGGCTACAGAGGGATCCTGACTCAAAACACACGCAGAGCTTTAGCCAGGCATGGTGGCACATGCCTTTAATTCCAGCACTTGGGAGCAGAGGCAGCAAGATCATTGTGAGTTCAAGGCCAGCCTGGAAGTACAGAGTGAGTTTTAGGTCAGCCTGGGCTAGAGATAGCACACACACACAGGCATGTGTACACACACACACACACACACACACACACACACACACACGAGGCAAATGCTATTAGAATATGAGGAGCATGAAATATTGTAACACATTAAATCCCCCAACCTAAAGCCCTCCTGGCTCTTGGTGGATATCTGAAAACCTGACATCAAAGACAAGCATACAGACTTGGAGGTGAGTTACCAGCTACTATCACTCAGCATTATGCCAGAGGGTAAAATATTATAAATAATTGTAAATCAAAAAGAAACCAAAGGAGAGTCGGGGGGGTTCTCAGCAAAGGAAGTGCTTGTCATGCAAGCATGAGGACCTGAGTTTGAATCCCCATCAACCACATAAAAAAAAAACAAACCAGGGCTGGAGAGATGGCTTAGCAGTTAAGCGCTTGCCTGTGAAGCCTAAGAACCCTGGTTCGAGGCTCGATTCCCCAGGACCCACGTTAGCCAGATGCACAAGGGGGCGCGCACGCATCTGGAGTTCATTTGCAGTGGCTGGATGCCCTGGCGCGCCCATTCTCTCTCTTTCTATCTCTCTCTCTCTCTCTGTCACTCTCAAATAAATAAATAAAAATAACAAAAAAAAAAAAAAAACAGGGCTAGAGAGATGGCTTGGCGGTATAAGGCACTTGCCTGCAAAGCCAAAGGGCTCACATTCGACTCTCCCACATAAGCCAGATCCCACATAAGCCAGACACACGTAAGCAAGCACACAAGATTGCAGATGCACACGAGGGGGTTCATTCTGGAGTTTGATTGCAGCTGGAGGCCCCAGTATGCCAATTCTCTCTCTCACATAAAAAAAAAATAAAAAATAAAAAGCCAGTCTGGTGCTCACTTTGGCAGCACATATACTAAACTTGGAACAATACAGAGAAGATTAGCATGGCCCCTGTGCAAGGATTACACGCAAATCTGTGAAGCATTTCATATTAAAAAAAAAACAAAAACAAAAAATAAAAACAGAGCAGTATGAGGTACACTTGTAATCCCAGTGTGGTGGCAAAGACTGGAGACTACCTGGAGCTGCTGGCCAGCCAGTTCACCCTAATTTGTGAGCTCAAGGCCAACAACAGAGCTGGTCTCAAAAAAAAAAAAAAAAAAGGTGGACAACATTGCTGAGGCCCAACACTCGAGGTTGACCTTCGGCCTCCGCATACACGCGCCTGCACACACACGCACACACACGTTGAAAGAATAGCTATGAAAATATTGACAAAAAGATATAAGAAGGGAAGATACATAGAAAGGCTTCAATAATTAACTAAAATGGTGTTAGTCCAGTCATCAAAAAGATGGACAGAACAGGAAAAAGCCAAGAACCAGATCGAAAAGTCTAAAAGAAATTGGTATCTGAAGGACTGGAGAGGTGACTCAGTGGTTAAAGGTGCTTGCTTGCAATGCGTGATGGCCTGGGTTCGATTCTCCAGCACCCATATAAAGCCAGATGCACACAGGGTGGCACATTCATCTGGAGTTTCTTTGCAGTGGCAGGAGGCCCTGATGTGCCTACACACTCATTCTCCATTGTGTTCTCTCTCTCTCTTTCAAACAACTAAATAAAATATTTTTTAAAAAGAAATTGATATTTGACAGAGACAGAAACAAAATAGAAGAGAAAATAAAAAGAAAAAAGAAAAAAAGAAAATAACTATTCATGAAACAATAACAAAATAAATGATTTTCCTGATGGACAACAATTAGGCCCCTGCCTTGGGGAATTCGGAAACATAAACATCAAATGAGATCTAACTTTGGGAAAAGAAAATCTTCCCAGTTTTTTTTTTTTTTTTAAGAAAAACACACTGTATAGAAAAGTTTAAAAAATGAATTATCTTTAAAAAGGTAACATCAAGGAAATGCCAAGCGTAAGAGCATTCCAGGCTGGTCAGATGAACCAAGTCCAAGACAGGCACACCAAAGACATGCACGCTAGGAACTCCAGTGAGCTGAAGTGGGAGTGAGCAGTGTTGTGGTGGTGGGACAGTGACCTGCAAATCCCAGTGGATGTGAAGTCACCAGAGAGCTCCTGATAAAGTCCAGCCTGCTACTCAGCTTCTGGAAACACATAGCCAAGCTCTCAGACACGACCACAAGGTCTTGTCAAGGATTCACTGCCATATATATATATTTTTTCCAATAGTAAACTGTAGAAATATCTCATTGCTCATTAATGGGAAACGCTTAAACCTGGATATGTCCAAGGAGGACACCACAGAAACAAACCAACTTGGTCTGAGGGGATGGCTCAGTGTTTAAAAGCGTTTCCTGGAAAACCAGGACGACCCAGGTTCCACCCATAACACCCCCACAAAAAGCTGGGCATGGGTGTGCACCCCGGAGTCTCAGCACTGAGGCAGGGTACAAACAGGAGGATCATGGGAGATCCCTGGCCAGCCAGTCTAACCGCAAAACACAGGGAGCTCCAGGTTCAGCGAAAGACCGTGTCTCCGAGAGATAAGATGGAAGAGTGACAGGAGGATGCCTGTGTCTTCCTATGACTTCTGCATATATGTACATGGGGCAAGCGCAGCTGAACACACACACGTGTACATATAACACATACACTCACACACACCAAAAAAAAAAAAAAATCTGGGCTAAGATGGTTCAGTGGTTAAAGGCACTTGCTTTGCAAGCCCGCCAGCCCCAGTTCAATTCACCAGCACCCACATAAAGCCAGATGCAGAGTGACACTTGTATCTGCAATCCCAAGGTACCTATGCAATGGGAGAAAGAGCCAGAAAAATCCAGAAGCTCACAGGCCAGTTAGACTGGCCCACACAGTGGCAGAACAAGAGACCTTGTCTCCAAAAAGAAGGTGGAAAAACCAATGCCCTAAAGTTGTCATCTGACCACTGCACATGCATCATGGCACGTGCATCCATACACACACATGCATCATATACTTACATATGTACACATACATAAAAATTCAATGATCAACAAATGCTACCAACCCACCTTTTTTTTTTAGAGATAGCAAAAGCAAGAGAGAACTGGCGTGCCAGGGCCTCAGCCACTGCAATCAAACAACAGACGTTTGCGCCACCTAGTGGGCATGTGCGACCTTGTACTTGCCTCACCTTTGTGCATCTGGCTTACTTGGGATCTGGAGAGAGATCAAACATGGGTCCGTAAGCATTGCAGGCAAGCCCCTTAACCACTAAGCCATCTCTCCAGCCCTCAACCCATCTTTTTAAAAATATTTTTAACATTCTTATTTATTTGCAAGCAGAGAGAGAGAGGTAGACAGACAGACAGACAGACAGAATGAATGAATGAATACACCAGGGCCTCCTGCCACTGTAAACAAACTCCAGACACATGCACCACTTGGTGGATCTGGCTTTTACATGAGTGCTGGGGAACTGAACCTAGGTCATCAGGTTTTATAAGCAAGTGCCTTTAATCATTGAGCCATCTCTCCAGCCCCAACCTATCTTTTTGATTTAGTTTATTTATTTATTTGAGAGAGAGAGAATGGGCACACCAGGTCCTCTAGCCAGTGCAAATTTGAACTCCAGATGCATGTGCCACCTTATGCATCTCGCTACGTGGGTACTGGGGAATAGAACCTGGGTGCTTTGGCTTTGCAGGCAAGTGCCTTAAGTGCTAAGCCATCTCTCCAGCCGGCCCCCGCCAACCCATCTTTTAAAAGATGAATAAGCCGGGCGTGGTGGCGCACGCCTTTAATCCCAGCACTCGGGAGGCAGAGGTAGGAGGATCGCTGAGAGTTCGAGGCCACCCTGAGACTACATAGTGAATTCCAGGTCAGCCTGAGCCAGAGTGAGACCCTACCTCAGAAAACCAAAAAACAAACAAACAAACAAAAAGATGAATAAAATTACAGAACTGGTAAGATAGGCCTCCACTGCATAAAATTTTAAACACAAAAGAAAAGGCCATACTCCGGAGAGTACACATGTGGTCCCAACATGGCACGAACTCTCAGCCAAGTTCTCATCCATCACAGTCTGAGCTTCCCACATGCTTAGGAGAAGACGTTCTGTTCACAGCAATTGCATGCTTAGCTGAAGAGGTTCCTACATGTTGCACTTGAGGCTAGAGGTCAGGGAAAATGAAAGAACTGCTCGAACCTCTCCCCAGCTTGCAGAAGGATACAAGTCAGCTAGGGACACTGTCTGGAGACTTGACTAATTTCCAGTGCTCGGAGGCTCCTGTAAAGTGGGACAGCCGCTGCACTGCTACGGGCAAGTGTGAGTGAGCCCGTGTATAGTGTCCAGCACGTGCCCAGCACAGCCACGACTCACTGGAGTAACACCTTCCTTGTTGACTGACTGCTTTTGGAATCGTGCAGAAGACATGCCTCTGGGCATGTCTGTAAGGGTGTTTCCAGCATGTCTGACTGAGGGGGGAAGCTTCCCACTGAGTGTGGGCAGGGCCGTGCCACGGGCTAGGGTCCCAGGCTGAATGCAAAGGGGGAAGGAAGAGCTGGCTGGGCACCGGCCTGTGGGTCTCACTGTGGACACAATGTGCCGAGCCACCTCACACCTCATATGCCCGCTGTCATGCCTTCCCTGCCGTGATGAACTCTGCCCTAAAACTGTGAATCAAAATAAACCCTTCCTTTCTCAAGTTGCTCTTATCACGTATTCTGCCACAGCAATGAGAAATAACGATACAGCCATCAAAGAAATACAGTTCTCCTAACAGCATCTGAGCGGCACTGAGCGAAGGAAGTGGTGAAGAGGGCAGGAAGGGCACTGGACAGGTCCACTTAGCTCGGCCCACACTGGACATGGCATCCCCACATGCTGCTTCCTCCTCCTGCCTTGGACCCATCCTGTGGGGTGCTGAGGACGTCTCTTCCAACAGTGGGTCACAGGCAGACCATTCTTCCAAGTCACTGTGGACAGTGCTCCGTATAAAGAGCAGCTGGCTGGGCTGGTGGTGCACGCCTTTAATCCCAGCACTGGGGAAGCAGAGGTAGGAAGATCACTAGAAGTTTGAGGACAGCCTCAGACTACATAGTGAATTCCAGGTCAGCCTGGGCTAGAGTGAGATCCTACTTCTAAAAACCAAAAAATAAAAAAATTAAAAAAAAATAACTTCTCTCAGGCCTTAGGAGAAATCCCGGAATAAGGTGTAGCACACCTAAGGCTATGGTGTCTCAACTCAACCGGCTCCAACACACACCAGTTTCCAACCCACAAACCAGCTCCCTAAAGGGCTGGGATGGACTCTAGCCATGGACTTAGTAGGAGTGGCCAAGAAGGGCCTGCCTGAAAGAGACTGGGAAACAGAATTTTCAAATCGTTTTTTTGGAGATGCTGGGCTGTGAGGGTTTCACGCTTGGGATCCCTTCACAAGAGCTGGAGAAAGGAAGGTGGGCATCTCAGTTCTACAGCCAATACGGCGCCACCACGTGGTCACAGACCAAAAACTCATAAACCACTCATCCCCACCAACCTTTGGCTTGCAGAAATTAAAGAATGTTTCAAGCCTTGTGTTTCCAACAAGAAATCATTCAGAATTGTCTTCGTTGATATCATACGATTTCAAACTTCCATAATTTAAATTTTCTCTAGAAACATCTGTTATATCTAGAGTTCGGCTCCTTACCCTTCCGAAGAATGGATCATCAGTCGGAGCATGATGGGGCAGGCAGCTCATTCTGCGCTGAGATCTTAAGACGGAATTCTTCCTTCTAGCTTTCTGTGTTGGTACAAGTGTCTTTCACTCATTAAAAGATTTTAAAAAAAAGATGTCAAAAATCAAGCTAGGTGTAGTGGTGCACAACCATAATCTCAGCACTCCAGAGGCTGAGGCAGGAGGATCACCAAAGGTTTAAAGACCACTCAGGCCCACTGAGCAAAAATGGAGGGTCACTAAAAAGTTTCAATTTAGCTTCACAACTAAAATGTTTTGTTTTTTTTTTTAAGTGATAATAGAGTAACATTCTCCAGGCCAAGCTAGGCAAGGAGATGGCTACCCTTTGGGGACACTGGTATGGGTGATGAGACTGGGATTATTCCAGTTCATAATATAGCCATTGTGTGCACATCGTGTGTCCAGTCTGTGAAAAATCCCTTGACTATACACCTGTGAGCTGTGCGATTTCTCTGTCATTATACTTCAGAACAATGTTAAAATAAATTGGCCAAGGGGTGATTCACCATGCCTCTCAAAATAGGACCTGGGAAGGCAAAACAAACAAACAAACAAACAAACTAGGGGTGGAGCCAGGGGTTAGGGGATGCCTGGCTTTCTGTGAGGACACCAAAACCACTGAGCATCTTTCCCACCCCTCCTAGAAGGGAAGGAGCCAGGACTTGATCTCCAGGACTTAGAGACCAGACGATGCTTCGTCCCCTCTCCCAAACAGACAACTGAAACCCAGACCACAATGAGAATCTTGTCACAGAAAACACACGTGAGCTCCTCAGGCAAGCACACGCATGTACACACACACACACAACTTCCCTAGACTCCCAGACAGCCCCCAGCTCCAGACACAGCCTCCCAGCCAGAACATCCCACAAACCCACAGACGAGGTAACTAGAAAAGACACAGCTGCCCTCTCTCAGGCACAGGGCCGCCGGAGTGGAAGACGGAAGGCGGTCTTCAAAGCTTTAGAAAAACGCAGTGTCTCTAGAAAGAGCATTTTTACATCTGCCAAAAGGGTCCCAGCCGTTGCTGTCCGTCTTTACACCAGCTCCATCTCCACCACAGCCAGCCCCAGGTACCTTGGACCATCTTTCTAGCAGTGGCCACAACCAGTGCATTTCCATATGACCATAGGCTGGGCACCCCCAACAGCGTTGAAAACAGCGACAGCCAGGCACTGCCTCTCTATACACGAAGAGGCTGAGATTCAAAAACGGTGGTAAAGTCCTCACAAAACTAAGCAGTCATGTATGTCATCGTGGGTGGAGGTCGGAGTTGTGGCAGGGAGGGAAGCAAGGGTTGACACGGACAGACAGCATAATGTCAGAGGAAAATGAACTTCTTCCCTGCCCAAGACGGTGAGAACAGCCCCTCCAGGCTCTGGAGTAAACCGTTCACATCCAGCCAGGTTGTCAGCCCCCTGCACCTGACGACCCCCGTCCCTTGTGGGAGAACGCCTCGTGGAGAGCAAGAGAATCCAGAACACAGGGTGGGGGCGGGGCGGACAGAAAGGAAATCAGATTCCAAGGTTTCTCTAGGAGCATATGGGAGCGGACCTTGGAGAAAGCAAGCCCTCGGCTCCCCTTGGGGACTTCCCTGTGGCCCTGGCTGCTGTGTGTCACAGACAGTCACTGGGGTATAGAGCTTGGGGACAGGGTTTATTGGGGAAAGCAGCCTGGACGGATCCAAGAGCAGGCACCTTGCAGAATTCCCTCCTCTGCAGAGGCGTTAATAAAATTAAGTGCCCTGAAGAGTGGAGTGTCCCCAGAGGCCACCACGTCTAGAGGTTCCCACCCACAGCAGACACGCTCACGAAGAAGGTACCCCCGCGGTCACCCCAAAGCTCTCTAGAGTCCCCAGAGACTGGCTCACTACTTCTCCAAGCCTGGTCCTTGCAGATAAGGGAGTATGAAGAAGAGACCCGCGGCTGAAGTGTCCTCCATCCCCCTCCAAACCTCCACAAACGCGCCCCTCTCTTCCAGGCAGCCCCCCCCCCCGCCCCGGCCAGAGACGCAGTCCACCCAGGGGGGTTAACTCTGCTCTCCAGCTGTGACCTTGGCTAAGTCCCCGATGAGCCTTATTTTACAAAAATAGGCACAGAGGCTGGAAGGGTCAGGTGCGCCCCGCTGGCCAGCTGCGGGGCTCTTACCTACGGGATGATTTAAGGCGCCCGCCAATGCCGATGCGGTGCGGTGGGGTACGCGGGCAGCGGGGGAGACGAGGACGGTGCGCGCGGTTGAACCGCCAGCCCGAGCGCGACGTGGCCGAGCGCGGATGGGACAACGCCGGCGAAACGCAGCGCCCGGCTCTCTCCTCCCGCCCGGCGGCGGGGACGGAAAGGGGGCGGTTCTGACTCAGGGATGACCGCCCGGCAAGTTCAAGTCCCCACCCAGCCAGCTCCCTCCCCCACCCCACACCCGCCCACCGGAGACCCCTCCACCGAGGCAGCCCCAGCTCGGGATGCGCACCGGGATGCTGGAGGTGGAACTGCGAGCGACAGCTTCCCACGCCCACCCGAAAAGTTGTCGCAACGTGACAGGGCCGGAGTGGCGCCAAGGCTGCGGGACGACTGGGGTACTCACGCGGGGTGCCCGGGGGCTGGGAGCAGGTCGGTGGCCAGAGGAGGTCATGGATGGTGGTGGCCCGGGCCACCGCGCCTCGGGGATGCGGGATGCGGGCGGTGGTCGTCCCGGGTACCGGCGGGCAGCGCGGCGGCGCTCAGGCCGGAGATGCGCACGGCCCGAGCCGGGCTGCAGCGCTGCGGGGGGCTCCTATGCCAGCCACAGCCGCAAGCCGCAGCGGGAGCCTGGGAGCCGGGCTGGAGGCCTGCGCTGCTAGGGGACGTGCCCGCGCCGGGCCTCGGCCGCTGCAGCCGCCGCCGACACCTGCTGGCCGGGCGGACCGCCAATCAGAGGCGCCCGGGGCGGGCGGCGGCGCGTGCGGAGGCGGGGCTGGGGGCCGACGGGGGGAGCCGGGCCGGAGCGAGGGGGAAGTGGGTGGTGCACGATCGCGCCTGCGCCCGGGGTGTCGGTGTGTGTGGGGGGTACACTGGACGCCTCCCTCCCCCCCCCCACCTCAACCCACCCACCCAGCACCTCCAACCCCAGGCGGGCACGCGCCGGGAAGGGAGGGGATGGGCGGGGCGCAGCGGGAGAGAGGTGGGGCCGGGACTTGCGCGCACCCTGGGGACGCGAACCCGCGGCCCTTCTGGAGCGCTTCCCGTAGTCGGCGGCGCAGTGCGGTGCTGAGGGGAGGGGGTGGGCGTCACGATCCCAAGCCCCTCTCCCGTCACCCCAAGTCATTCCTAGATTTGAAATCGGGCTTTCCAGTATTCTAAAAGCTTTTGCAGACCCGACCGGACAGCGGAGTGATGGTTTGGGGGGCGGCGGGGAGGGGGCTGGTTTACCGAAGCCCAAGCCTGGGCCAGGTGCTCCGCTGCGGCGCCCTCCTCCACGCACACCTCTTCAACTTCGCAGTCCCCGGGTATTTTTAAATAACCTTGGTGACCCTGGTCTGGATTCCTTGCGTTCTCCGGTGCATTCACTGTGCCAGCCACGCTCTGCACTCGCTGCCCGCGTGGCCCCGCGAGCCGTCCTCTAATGCTGCCCAAGTCTCCTAAAGGCACCTCCAGGGCAGAGAGCGCGCGGCGGCCACAAGGATGCTGGGATGCTGCAAGTGACGGACGCTGGGCGGGCGCGTGCCAGGAGTTCCTGGAAGAAGAGCTGAATTCCGCTTCGATCCAGGGCTCCACCAAGTCCAGGGCCAGGAGCCCCAGGTGACCAACTGCTTCAGCCCCTCAGCTGTGAAAACCCCTTGTCAGCCAATGTTGGCCGCACGGTAGAAGGAAGCCCCTCGGTGAGGACAGGGCGACAACAGTGGCCCTTTCGAAATCCCTGGGGTCCAAATCTGTCCAAAACTGTCATGGGGTTCCAACTGCAGGGGTCCCACACTCTGTGCTGGTGGCCAGGGCATTCATGCTCAGGGTCTGCACGGAGACTGCGCGCCCTATGTAGTGCATGCGGGAGAAATGAATGACGCTTCTCGTCCACATCCACAGCGCTGCGAACTGATTGATCTCGGAAACCAGGCAGGGTCAGGCCTGCTAGTGCCTGGACGGGAGAAATGGGATTTCTCCTTTGCTGATAAATAAACAAAAAGTCAATGAAGAACTTGTAAAGTAAAGGGAGTAATTTCTCTAAAGACCAGGTTTTCTTCCATGAAAGGATTTTTAAACTGATAAAATGAAAGACAATTTGTTTGGTGGGTATTTTATTTCCATTTCATTTTAATTTTATGTCTCTAAAGCTAGGTTAGCATTCACACGGTACAGGAAAAAAAATCAAAAAGTGCACATGCGGGGGGGGCTGGAGAGATAGCTCAGCTGGTAAAGGTGCTTGCTTGCAAAGCCTGACGGCCTGGGTTCGATTCCCCAGTACCCACGTTAAGCCAGATGCCCAAAGTGGCATATGTGTCTGGAGTTCTTTTGCAGTGGCAAGAGGCCCTGGCAAGGCAATTCAGTCTCTTCCTCCCTCCTTCCCCCCCTCCCTCCCTCCCTCTCTGTTTGCAAATATAAATAAAATAATTTTTTATGTGCAAGTGGGTATACAGTTAACAAGACTACTTCTGAGTCTTGTCACCCAGCCTGTGGACTCCTGTTGAGAAAATTTGCATAATAAGCAAACACATTTGTCAAAGGTTCTTTTATATCTTCATTGCACAAAATGATTGTATTTTTCATACTCAGTGTTCTAAACCTGGATCTTTTTTGGGGGGGAATGTATATGTATGTGGTCTGTATGCATCATGTGTTTGCATGCATGTGGTGTATGGCTGCACTGCGTGTGAGTGCACATGCATGTGGAGGCCAGGGGACAGCCTTGAGTGTTGTTCCTCAGGTCCACTGTCCACTTCTTGAGACAGGATCTGTCCACCTGGAGCTCACTTATTAGACTAGACTGGGTGGCCAGTGAGCTCCAGAGATCAGCCTGTCTCCACCTCCCCAGCACTGGATCGCAGGCAGGAGCCGCCACACCCGTGGGGTACTGGGGACTCACTCAAGTCCACTGTACTTTACTGACAGCGATCTCCCCGGCCAGCAGGTGCTGGGGATCCAAACGCGGGTCCTCATACTTGATCAACAAGCCCTGTGATCAACCGAGCCGTTTCCCCAACCAACCCTCAAAGGGTTTCTTTTAATATAGGCCCTGCAAGGGCTGCATCATGGCAAGGGCTGGGGCTAAGCTCAAAGGTTTGTTGACATGATGTCAGTGTAATCACAGCTGACTTGACTCATAAATGTGCCTCTTAGAGACACACAGAATCTAAGTCCTAACTTCCTTTTGAAAGGAGACAAAAATTGACTAGGCAGGTAGAACCCCAAAAGTGAACAGGTTTTTTTTTTCCTTGACTAAAAGTAGGAAGTGTCATTAAGCCTACAAGGAAAACCTTGATATTTTTTTTTCTTATTCTTCCTTCCTCAGAAAGTTACATTCTCCAGGAAAGATCTCTAGATTAAGCTTAAACCCTTCCCAGATGACAGGGACCCTGGTCCCTACCTATTGCCCCACTTTACAGAAACCTGTGAAATCTGGTTTTTGTTATGCCATATTAGAAACATGTGTCACTCTCCATTTAAAAAAAAAACCAGCCTGAGTATTGGGGTGGACCTCTCAAATCCCCTAGTGCCTCCCTGGGCAAGAGTTCTCCCTTACTTCCTTCTCTTATGTTCTGGACTTAAGCCCCACCCCACTCTCTTCTCCCTCCTAAAGTTTTAAGCTATAATAAAAATTTTCTGAACCTTATCCCCCGTCTGTAGATTTCATTCTTCGAATTAATAAGACAAGGATCTGGGAACACCCCAAAATTATCAGTGCTTTGATGTATGTTGGTACATTGACAGAGGAACCCCAAAATTCCTGTATCACTACCTAACTTCAAATGTTTTGGGGGGGGAAAAAGGCAGAGAAATACCGAATAGTGAAATGGTTTGACCAAGGTCACAGAGAAGGATGTGCCGAGGAACCTACAGATGCGAGAAAACTCGCCGCCACTACATGCTGGAGCCCTTCAGTAGACAGCTCCCACCTGCTTGCTTACCAGAGGTAGTGTTGATTCATTTCTTTTATTTCTAATTCCATTTGAATGGTTTGACATTTTGGAGCTGATATGGGTGACCAGGAGCATGGCAAAGGATGTCCAGAAATGTGACTTCCTCCCTCACTTCATCCTGAGCAAAATGAGGCTGCATTCTGGGAATGCCCATCCCCCATGCCTCTCCTGACTCGGGGCCCAGCTTGGTTTTTCCATTTTCTGCATGATCTTGAGTGCTGCACGGGTTTTAATGGAGTCTTCCTCGGCCGAAAAGAGCTGTTTGACATTTGGGCTCTCACGAAACTGAATCACATCTCCATCTAGGATGGAGAGCAGACAGTCCAGTCCATTTCTTAGCCGGAAGATTGATGGGTTTATACTGGCTGGAAAAGAACGTGTCTTGGGAGGATTCTGGGTAGAATTAAAAGACCATTCATCACAAGACTGGGGTGCCCATCTGAGCTCACCACTCATGGATGTGTGACTTCAGACAGTTGGTTAACCTAGCTGAACCCCACATTCATTCCCTAAATATAAAATGGCATGAAATCCTCTCCTCTCCCCTGCCCTGCAAGTGTGTGTGTGTGTGTTGCACGCATGTGTGTGTGTGTAGATGTGTGCACCCAATGCACATGCATGCAAAGGCCAGAGAAGGACATTAAGTGTCCTCTGATTTGCTTGGCAAGGAATCTCTCGCTGGACTGGAATCTCATCATTTTTAGAGTACCCTGTCTGATCAGCAAGCTCCAGTGATCCTTCTGTTTTTTTCCCACCTCAGCTCTAGAATTACAGGCATGCATGGCCATGCAATTTGTTGTTGTTTTGAATATTTTTTTTACTTATTTATTCACGAGCAAAGAGAGAATGGGTGCACCAGGGCCTCCTGTTTCTGCAAACAATCTCCAGACACATGCATCATTTTGTGCATCTGGCTTTACTCGGAATCAAACCCGCTCAGGCAGGCTTTGGAAGCAAGCACCTATAACTGCCGAGCCAACTCCCCCAGCCCACCTGCACAGCTTTTTATAGGGGTGCTGGGGATCGAGCTCGGGTCCCTCTGTTTGCATGGCAAGTGCTCTTTCCTGCTGAGCCATCTCCCCGGCCCTGCCCTGTAAAATTTTAATTAATACAATGTATGCGAAATTGTTTTGTCATCACAAGATTTATATATGTTAGCTATGAAGTCTTATCATTTGTAATCTGGGGAAAGCGAATTTTTTAAATACAGGAACTTTCTATGGCATTTTCTGGCATGCAAATGGTGAAATAAAATTTTACCCACTCTCTTGGGCTGGAGAGATGGCTTAGCTGTTAAGCGTTTGCCTGTGAAGCCTAAGGACTCTGGTTCGAGGCTCGATTCCCCAGGACCCACGATAGCCAGATGCACAAGGGGGTGCATGTGTCTGGAGTTTGTTTGCAGTGGCTGGAAGCCCTGGCGCACCCATTCTCTCTCTCTCTCTCTCTCTCTCTCTCTCTCTCTCTCTCTCTCTGCCTCCTCCTCTCTGTCGCTCTCAAAATAAATAAATACAAATAAACAAACAAAAAAACTTTACCCACTCTCTTTATGACTCGAAAACATAGCTCTGCTTCCTCCCTTCCACCTAGTACTTGCCCCATGGTTTTATTTTATATTATATTATTTATGTATTTGCAAGGATAGAGAGAAAGAATGGGAATGCCAGGGCCTCTTGCCACTACAAACAAACTCCAGATGAGTGCACTACTTCACGCATCTGGCTTTACATGGGCACTGGAGATTCCAACCTGGGCCAGCAGGCTTTAAACCATTGAGCCACATCCATAGCCCTGGCACATGATTTTAATGGTTCCGCACATCTCTTCACTTGGACTGGAAGAGCCTTGAAGTTAGGGGCATGTCATCATGTCATATTTTTGATTCCTACAGGGTAACTGGAACATGATCTTTATAAATGGCAGCTATTCAGTAAATATTTGTTGGATGAAATTAATGAGAATAGAAAATTAATAGATTGGACTGCATGATAGTTGAGTATGTTTGCTCTGCGAAACACGCTACTGAGAGAATGAAAGAACAAAAGATGTACTAGAAGAAAATATGTTCAAATTGCACATCTCACTAAGGACTTGTATCTAGATTGTATGCAGAACTCTTAAAATTCAACAGTGAACAGAAATCCCAAGCAGCCTAAATATAAAATGGTTTAAAAAATGAAGAGATATTTCACCAAAAGGTATGTATATCCAACTGGCAAATAACCTCATGAAAATATGTCCAATGGCATTCTTGCTTAGGAAAAGGCAAGTTAGGACTATAATGAAATATTACTACATAGCTAGCAAAATGGGTCAAAAACTAGTAATAACAACAAATGCTATGAAGGCAGGCAAGTACAGGGACGCTTAGCTCAGGCAGTGCACACACCCCTTCTTCTGACAATGCTCCTAGCAGGAACATTGAAAAGGAACAGAGTACTGCCACACTAAGGGATATTATCACTTTGAGAAGGAACCAACTACTGCACACAAAGTGTGGTCAAACAGAACTCCGAACTTGGCCTTTTCGACACAGGGGGCCACTGTGGTCTAGACTACCAGATTTGCAGCTAGCAAGTAAAAGCTTGAACCCAAACCACTCAGGACTTGTCAACAGCCCCACCGCAAGGCAGCAGATGGAAGCCCAGAGCCCAATTCATGCTGCAGGAAGAAAACTGTTAGCTTGGATGTCCAAAGCCTCCCAAAGCCCATGTGTTGAAATCTTGGTCCTCAATGCAGCAGTGTCCAGTGGTGGAGGCTTTGGGAAAGTGATTGGTGCATGAGGGTATGACGTCATCAGTGGATTAATCCATGCACGGGTTCATAATTTCAGGGGCTGACTTTCAAATAAATAAATAAATAAACCGGGCGTGGTGGCGCACACCTTTAATCCCAGCACTCAGGACGCAGAGGTAGGAGGATTGCCGTGAGTTCAAGGCCACCCTGAGACGTCATAGTGAATTCCAGGTCAGGCCTGGGCTAGAGTGAGACCCTAACAAAAACTAACAATAAATAAATAAATATTCAAACAACCATGGCCGCATACGTATGTGAGTTGATAAAGCAAAGCATATTACATGAAATAGAAATGTGGGGAAGGGAATCATTGCTTCTGGTAAGGGCAGGGTTTTCCTACAAGGCACTTTTTTAGAACATTGAATATTTTATTATATAGCCATTTGTTTCCTACCAAATAATAGCTTTTTAAAAGCTTTGCTGCTTTCCTTAGTGACATTGATTCTATTTTGGAATGGCCATGCAGAAATACTAATAGAACCACGTCACTCACCAAGTGGGGTGTCCAGTAACGGATACCGGTGTTGCTGAGAGATTCCAAATAGTGTGAGGATTTTACAGAAGTGCGGACAATTATTTATAGAATGTTGATGTGTGACTACTGTGGCTTTTTTTTACTGTAAAATGGATTCCTGCATTAAATCCCAGGCTTAGTTAATAACTTTTATAAGCAAATACTTTCCTGAATCCTGAACCTGCTGAAATCCATGGTCACTGAGTTAGCCCGTATCTGTGCTGACTAAGAAAATTAATAGAATACCCATAAGTGTAGACATGCCCCTGACCCCGTATGTGTGAAAGAGAGAGAGAGAGAGAGAGAGAATCTCTTTGCTGTCAACAAACAGAAGTGGCTCCTACCTGGAGCAGAGAGATGCAGTGGTTGGGGGAGATAGTATGATGGAGGACGCGTCTTCTATTATGTAAGAAGACAAGAAAGGGATACCCTGTCTCTCAGCAGAGTAAAAGAATACTGTAGAAAGAAGATAAGAACGAGCCACAATTTGGTTTTTCTAGAAACCTGGAATGAGTCTTAATAATCTCCTGGATTGAAAAGGTCTGAGGGCGGGTGAGGGGGGTGGACTAGATCTGTTTCCCTATGAAAGGTAGTGTAAAAATCACCATGCCTGGAGTTCTACTTAAAGGAAAGAAAACAATTATAGTTCTTTCTTTATGAGTACCATATTGTACCTCATCTCCTGGTCCGGGTTAGTCACATTCCTTCTACATGCAAAATGCAGGTCCCTCCTTCCTGGACCTCCCTCTATCTGGGCAGGAGGACAATATCTTCGGGAGGTATCCCTTGACTGCAGTCTTGTGAAGTAAAATGACAAGTCATTTGCCCTCAGCACACTCAAACAAACAAGTGTGGGACAGGGATGGATGGGAGAGATGCCATAGACTTGGCAGTTCAAAAGAGTTGTCCACGGCGATGTGGCTAAGGGGCAGAACGACCTCCCAGCAGAGCGGGAGACTGCAGAAGTGTGGGCTGGACCACGCTGCACAGCATGTGGAGATCTTCTTACATTAGCCCGCTCTGGTTTCTCCTCTCGTTGTCGCAGGTGCTGATATAACCGATTTTCATTCCAAGGGACTTGGCCAGGTACCAGTCTACATATCAACGAGGATTTTCTGGTAAGTAAAACATTCGTGCATTTTTCTATTAGCATCTGGTGCTTTTTGGAAGTTGTGGTTGTTTTGGTTATTTTTTTAAGATTTTATTTTCATTTATTTATTTATTAGAGACAGAGAGAGGGAGAGAGAGAAAGAAAGAGAGAATGGGCACACCAGGACCTATAGCCCCTGCAAAGGAACTCCAGATGCATGTGCCACCTTGTGCATCTGGCTTACGTGGGACCTGGAGAATTGAACCCAGGTCCTTAGGCTTCACAGGCATGCACCTTAATAGCTAAGCCATCTCTCCAGCCCTGTTTTTTTTTTTTAAGTGAGGATTATATATTTTAAATTCTGGTACTTAGTACAAGATTTGATGCAGGAAGTACTTACTTCACTTTTTGTCATTAAATGTGTAGTTTTCTATGTTATTTTTTCTCTCTTTTCTACTGTCTCCATTATTTTGCTCAATATGAGATGATAGCTACTCAATTTTTCACTTTACTGACTCCTAGAGAATATTTTTTTATTAAAGATTTTTGTTCAAGTGTAGGTCATGTTCTGTCACTTAAATTTTCTTTTTTCTATTGCTGGGCATGGCACATGCCTGTGATACCAGCACTTGGGAGGTGGAGGCAGGAAGATCAGGAGTTCAAGTTCATCCTTGGCTACGCTATGAGTTTAAGGCTAGCCTGAGATGCATGAAATCCTGCCTCAAATTTAACACACACACACACACACACACAGGATGGGGCGATGGCTCACTGGGTAAAATGCTTGCCACACAAGCATGAGGGCCTGAGTTCAGATTCCCATAACCCATGTAAGCCAGGCGCAGTCATGCCCATCTACAGTCTCAGATCTCCTGTGGCGAGACGGGAGGTGGAGACAAGAGAATCCTGGAAGCCACAGCAGAGCTCACATACACACATATGCACACACACAAAAAAAAAACCCAAAACTTTCTTTTAACGAACAGCGTATATACGGTAAGTGAATGTTTCATACATGTGTAACTTGCTGAATTTCCCAGTTGAACACACCTGTGTAATAAGCATGCAGATTAGAACACGAGCTGTCAGCAACCTCTGGAAGTCTCCCTGGGCCACGTGTCAGACCTCGCTCCTGTTGAGTGGGGCGTCTCAGCTCCAGCACGATCGCCACGTTGTACTTGACAACCCCTCGCTGGGGTGGTGGGGGGGAGGTTTCCTTGCATTATAGACCATTCAGAAGTATCCAAGGGCTCTGCAACTATGTGCCAGAAAGTAGTCTTACCACTGTGACAATCAAAAATGTATTTCTATCCAGGCATGTGGCTAATGCTTTTAGTTCCAGCACTTTGGGAGGCTGAGGTAGGAGAACCAAGGCCAGCCTGGGGTACAGAGTGAGTTCCAGGTCAACCTGAGCTAGAGTAAGACCCTGCTTCAAAAAACAAAAAGTATCTCCAGATATTGCCAACTATTTCTATCCAGTTGAGAACCACTGCTTCTAGGTAATTGTAAGCACGGCGTCCATCTGCATAGATTAATTATCCTGCTTATGCACTTTACATGAATCAGCTCACACGCTGTGTCTTTCCATACCTAGCTTCATCCCCTTGATATCTTACTTGTGAGTTTAATTTGTGTTTTTCAGAAAACCAGACCTTAGTGTAAAGAAAATATTATTGGTTTTTAAAAAATGATGTTTCAGGGTTGGAGAGATGGCCCAATGGTTAAAGGCACTTGCTTGTAAAGTCTGGCTTGGATTCATTTCTCCAGTACCCCTGTAATGCTGGTGCATGCATCTGGAGTTTGCAGTGGCGAGAGATCCTGGTGTGCCCATTCTCTCTCCTCCTCTTCCTCCTCCTCCTTGTCCTCTTCTTCTTCTTCTTCTTTTCTCTCCTCTCTTCTCTCTTTTACTTTCTCCGCCCAAATAATCAAATAATTAAAAAAAATAATGCTCCAGGGGCTGAGACAAGGCTCAGTAGGTCAGAGGATTGGCCTTGCAAGCACAAGAACCTGAGATGATCTGAGTTTTGTCCTAGAATCCACTCAGACAGCGAGGCATGAGCACGGGATCCACGCACACGGCGAGGCGTGAGCAGGGGATCCAGGCAGACAGCAAGGCATGAGCACAGGATCCACGCACACGGCGAGGCATGAGCACAAACGCCTCTAGCCTCGTCCCCGTGGGAGCAGAGGCTGTAACATCCCTGGGACTTTCTGCTCAGCCAGGATGGATGAAAACAGCGGCTCCAATTCTGTGAGAAAGTCCATCTCAGCGAAGTAATGTGGAAGAGCACAGAGGAAGACACCCAACGTTCTCCTCTGGCCTCCACACACACGTGCAACAGGGCACGCACGTCTGCACACGCACATGCATATGCCACACACACATCACAACACACCCCGTACCACACAAACTAGACACACTTGCAAAACGTAACATTTCAATGACTTCACTGAGCAAAACTTTAATCATGTGGACTAACTCAGTGTAAGGGAACAAAAAACCAGCAAGGCCACATGAAACAAACTCAAAACTCATGAGATTTTTGTGGTTCTATTCATGCCTACATGCCCCTATGCCACCCCTACGGCCACTAGTCAGCCAATTACAGAACAATGACACTCTGACTCACTGAATTTAAGACCCTAAGATTTAAAAACCACAGTTGCTTCTTACCCAGCAGGAAATCATCACAAGAACACAGTTTCCCCTGCTGTCCCATGACGTGATAGGATAATCTGGGACAAACAGACAAAAACCCACCGTGGAACAACTCATGCCTCCCTGCTAATCTGTCTCAAGAAACTTTCCCTGAAAAGGATTTGTAATAAGTCCTCACGTGATCACAGGAATGTTTTATCTCTTTAACATTTACTCTGACTCGTTTGTACAAGCAATACTATAGATGATCATTTTAATAAGTATGCTTAAAGAGACTATGTGCATTTTTAATAAAGCAAGATGTGTGTACACATTTTTCACATAAGATAATATACATACATGCCTATTTTTTGTGTGTACACATCTCTATCAATACACAGTTATCTACTGAATCTGCACATATGTGCATTCTATTGGGACATAGATAGCCAGACACCCATACACATGCATAGTGTGTATATCATATATATATAATGTTCATTTTTCTGTATCAATTTGACCTGAGCATAGGGATTTCAAACATTTGGTGAAACATTATTCTGGATATTTCTGTTGGGGTGTTTTGATGAGGTGAACATTTGAATCAGTGGACTGAGCAAAGTAGATTTCCTTGCCTAATTTGGAAGAGGAAACCTCATCCAAACAGCTGAAAGCCCAAATAAAACAAAAGGGCTAATCCTCTCCTGAGAGAGAGAGAGAATTCTCCTTGCCTGATGGCCTTCACACTGGGACACTGGCTTTTTCCTGCTTTCAGAATGGAAGGCAGACGTATAACCTCTGTAATCACAAAAGCTAGTTCTCTCTCTCTCTCTCTCTCCTCTACACACACACACACACACACACACACACACACACACATCTTTCTCTCTCCTTAATATCTCAACATTTAAAACCCAGTCCTAATGCATAGGACTGATATGAAGGCTGTGTTCCATGGATGAGGAAACACACACACCCATGTTGAGTGGTGAGCTACTAAACTGAGCCATTAAACCCAAACAAAAATATATTTCAAAGGGAATAACCAAAAAAATCTGTTTCAAGACTCAAGATTTTCACTGTAATTGGGGGTAGGAAGAGCCGAGCTCTCTGGGCATCAAATGCGGCTCTTTTTAAATAGGACTTACATGGATGGAACTGTTAATGTATCCCCCTTCACACCAAGGTAAGACAGTTTCAAGGGAACCCATCACAGCGTAGCAAGTGTCACGTACGTCACAGCATCACGTACAGTTGAACGTTCAGTAGATTGAAGTCTAACAGGGAACAGGGAGGATGAAACCCAGGCTACCGGATGGCTGTCTGACAAGTTGAAGTGGCTACTTAATAATCAAGTGCTCACCTAATTTGTCATACCCGAGATATTTAATAGGTCAGAAAGCAGGTTATTGGAGAGGAGGAAAGGAAGACTCTAATTAGAATTGTAGAGAATAAATCAAGTTTATAGACTACAGTACCACATATAATATTGTGGCAGTTTGAACATATGTTCCCCCAATAGACTCAGCTATTTTAATACAACTTGGATTTCTAGCTGCTTGGCTGGAGGTGTCCCTAGGGGCAGATCCTGGCGTCCAGCCAAAGGTGTGTTGGGGTGGATCTGATTTCCACCCTAAAGGGATGCAGGGCGCCTGAGGGCTGCCTGGGCTCCCTGCTGCTTGTTGCTGGTTTCCTGCTTGCTTCTGGGGCTGGCGGTGTGTCTCTCTGGATCTGAGACAGGGGACCTGCTTCTTCTGCCACCAATGGAACTTCCGCTGGATCTGCAAGCTTCAAATAAATCCCTTCCTCCCATAAACTATGTCTGGTTTGGATGTTCATCCCTGTGGTGTGGAACTGACCACAACAAATATATAATTTAGATTCTATGTTTTATACTAGAGTTACCATAGCTAGGACCCTTCGTTACCTATGAATGATGGAAAGTAATATTCTGGAGGAGTTTTCATCCAAGGAAAGAGAGAGAATTTCTCCCAAGAAGCAAACTTTGCAGAGACCTTGAAAAGCAAAGGGAAATTGATTCTTGGTTATGCCCAGGAGCACCAAGTGCTAAGTGGACTCAAGGGAGAGCAGTGGGATCCACATATCAGCTGTAATCTAGCCTTTACTAACATCCCCAGTGAACTCCTTTGTTTGAATTCACCAGGCATAATGAGATTATTTTCTGAGTGATAATCCTCTCAGAAGTCTTGGAGAAGTTCTCACTGCTAACACCCATGCTGGAGATCAGCCACTAAGATCTGTGTCACACCGTGTGCCAACTTGTAGAGATCGGCTGGTTCCAGGTCCTTTTGGGACACAGCACAGCAACAGATGGGGCCACCCTGACTGCAGGTCACCCTCACAGGCATGTTCATATCGTGTCCATGTCGGAGTCATGACACAGCCCAGCCTAGCCGGGAACACTTGTGCAGCTAACCTTGCCGTCCGTGTCCGCAGAATCTGGGTCTTGCAAAGCTAATGAAACACAGATGGTTCTTAGGCTGCTAGAGAACTCCAGAGACAATTTGGTCAAGTTCCAAGAACAAAACTCGAGGGTGTGCTAGATGGCTTAGCAATTAAGGTGCCTGCCTGAGAAGCTTAAGACCCAGGTTTGATTCCCCAGGACCCACGTAAGCCAGATGCACAAGGAGGCGCATGCATCTAGAGTTTGTTTGCAGTGGCTGGAGGCCCTGGCATGCCCATTCTCTCTCTCTCTCTCTCAAATAAATAAATAAATATTTAAAAAATTAAAAAATAAAAATGAAAGAGTCTCTGTTCATACCCATGTATTAATGCTACTCTCAATTTTGCTTAGAGAAGCTTCTCTTCTCAGATGGCAGTGAGCACTGGGATGACCCAGAAGGCACCTCCGTGCTGAGAAGACGTGACTGAGGAATGTTCAGCACTGAAATATCTTTGATCACACCTTCCAAGGCTCAGGGTCCATTGCGGGAGAGGCAGCAGAAAGAATGTAAGAGCCAAAGGGAAGGTAGGACACTTACAATAAAATCATCCAGAAAGATACTGGCCTTAATATCCATGACCTCGCAGTGCCTAGTGCTACCTTCACAAGGTCCTCATAATAGGAAGGAAAGATGATGACATCAAAATACAAGAGAATCTAATAGAGACAGGGAGGGGATATAATGGAGTTTAGATTTGTGAAGGGTAAAGTGGGAGAGGGGAGAGAATTGTCATGGTTTATTGTCTTTAAATATGGAAGCTATCAATAAAAAGGCAAAAAAAAAAAAAGTCTCTGGCTATAGTGATCCTAGGTGCACATGGTAGAATTGTGAAATAGCCATGTTCTCTCACAGCAGATAGATAGCAAGGGAGTTAATGTTAGGAACCAGGAGTAACTTGTGTGCTCAAAAAATTTGATGTTGGGCTGGAGAGATAGCTTAGCGGTTAAGCGCTTGCCTGTTAAGCCTAAGGACCCTGGTTCGAGGCTCGATTCCTCAGGACCCACGTTAGCCACATGCACAAGGGGGCACATGCATCTGGAGTTCATTTGCAGTGGCTGGAAACCCTGACGTGCCCATTCTCTCTCTCTCTCTCTCTCTCTCTCTCTTTCTCTCTCAAATAAATAAATAAACAAAAAAAAATTTATGTTGCCAGGGTGGTGTCACATGCCTTTAATCCCAGCAGCTGGGAAGCAGAGGTAGGAAGATTGCAGTGAGTTCAAGGCCAGCCTGAGACTACATAGTAAATTCCAGGTCAGCCTGGACTAGAATGAGACCCTACCTCAAAAAAAAAAAAAAAAAGTGACAGAACCATCCAACCAGAATATTTGGAGCAGAACAAATATACTCATATGCTAATGTGGTTATCACAGATAAACAAGGGACCAGGGAGGGGTTTTCTATAATCCTTGAACAGGTAAACTCAAGAACATCTTTTTTTTTAAATTTATTTTATTTAAAAAAGAGAGAGAAAAGGGACATTAAGGCTTCCTACCACTGCAAACAAATTCCAGATGCATGCACCACATTGTGCATCGTGATTTATGGGGTAATCAAAACTGGGCCAGCAGGCTATGCCAGAAAGCACCTTTAACCACTGAGCCATCTCCCCAGCCCAAGGACATCTTTAAAACACACATAACCTATCCAGAGAAACACACACGAAGAGTTCACACCCACACAATTGCAACACACAAAGCACTAGCTTTCTCCCAGCATTAGTCACTCAAAATGAGGAATGTCTTGATTTAACTAAAAATAAAAATAATAGCCGGGCGTGGTGGCACACGCCTTTAATCCCAGAACTACAGTGGCTGAGGTAGGAGGATGGCCATGAGTGCCAGGCCACCCTGAGACTCATTCCAGGTCAGCCTGGCCTGAGTGAGACCCTACCTCAAAAAACCCAAAAATAAAAATAGTATTCTATTTTTTTTAAAAAGTAGCAAAAACAAAAAAATTGTGCTAACAAGGATTAGATACCAATAAAAATAGCCATTATGTAGTGAGGATCTCAAATATATAATCCTAGCCAAATGATCATTAGAAAATAAACACATTATTTATATTATTTGTACCTCTTCCTTATTACCTATAATTGTGATAATAATTACATCAAAGGAAGAGAAGCTCTCTGTCTACATTTTACCATAACTTTCTTCATCATCTCTAATCTCTAGAGTTGCATGGTTGTTTGTGTACTTACGTCGCTGTTCCCTCCTCGTTGCTGACGCAGAACCCCTGACCAAAAGCAGCAGATGGGAGGAAAGGGTTTATTCTGGCTTACAGTTCGGTGGGGGGGGGGGAGTTGCTCCATGGTGGAGAAAACACGGCAAGAGCAGATAGCAGGCATCGCGTTGAAGTAGTCTGAGTGAACGAGCCCTGGACACCCAGTGGGCTGGACAAACAATCTCCGAGCGCTTCCTCCAGCAAGGCTCCACTCTCCCAACTGGCCACCAGCTGTAGACCAAAGGTTCAAAACACATGACGCCAAAGGGGACAAACAGTCACAACTAGCATCTTTATTTATTTTAAACTCGCCTTTTTATGGACATTGAGGTCATTTGCAATTTTGCAAACCAAAGCATTTTATCAGTGTCTTTGTATGTCTAACCTTTTCACAAATGATAGTGTTTCTTTAATTCCATTTTATTCTTTTGCTTTTGAACTTTTAAATACTATTTATTTATTTGCAAGACAAAAGAGAGAGAGGAAGGAAGGGAGAGAGAGAAAAAATGGGTGTACCAGGGGCCTATTGCCACTGCAATTGAAGTCCAACCACTGGCTTTACATGGGTGATGGGCAATCAAACCCAGGCCATCAGGCTTTGCAAGCAAACTCCTTATCAGCTGAGCCATCTCTCCAGCCCCATTTTATTTTTAATTGATGAATTGGTGAATAAGGGGCTCTTTCCCTAAGGATAGGCGTTCAAATGGCCTTGTAAACAAGTTGCATCCATAGCTAGGTGCAGTTCCAGCACTTGGCAAGTGGAGGCTGGAGGATCAGGAGTTCAAGGTCTTCCTCAGCTCAGTAGAGAGTTTGAGGTCATCCTGATCTACATGAGACCCTGTCTCCAAAACAGAACTCCAGCTTGGTGCAATGCAGTACTACTCACTGCATTACAGACCCAATTCAAATTTCTCTTTTTCTTTTTCTTTTTTCTCTTTTCTGTTTTTTGGTTTTTCAAGGTAGGGTCTCTCTTTAACCCAGGCTGACCTGGAATTCACTCTGTAGTCTCAGGGTGCCTCGAACTCACAACAATCCTCCTACTTCTGCCTCCCGAGTGCTGGGATTAAAGGTGCTCACCACCACGCCCGGCTCTGATTCAAATTTCTCTAGTTTTCCCACTAAAAATGTTCCTTGCCAGTTTCATAATTTTGTCCAGGAAACCACATCAACATGGTTCATTCCTCTCCTCCAGTCTGTGACAATTTTCCATCTTTCTCTGTTTATCGTGATCTCAACAATTGTGAAGGTCACATAGAACAGTCCCCAATTTCTGATACTTTCTCATAATTGACCCAAGATCATGGGAAGAACACCACAGAAGTGAAGAACCTTCCAGTCATATCAGGACTTATGTCTCAACATGACTAATTGCTGATTTTTTTTTAGGGAAGCCCAACAGACTGGTCTTTTTTATGAGGTGTGAGGAGGGGTGACTGAGGGCCAGGGCCTCCAGCACTGCAATTGAACTCCAGATGTGTGCGCCCCCTGGTGTGCATGTGAGACATTGCATGCTTGTGTCACTGCATCTGGCTTAGTGGGACTGGAGAGTCCAACATGGGATTTCTTAGGCTTTGCAGGCAAGCATCTTAACAGCTAAGCCATCTGTCCGGCCCTCAATTCCCTTCTTAACACCAATTCATTCTATTGGTTCTGTTCCTCTAGAATATCCTGACAAATATACCACCACCCCCCCTTGAGGAAGGAAATTAGGCCTCGCCTCTTTGAGAAAGAAAAAAAAATCTCTGTTAATCAAACTTCTTCTGTAAAGGAGTTTCCGCTCTTCTCCTTTTTGTTTGTGTCAGCATGGCCTGATGAACCTTTTATTCTTTGGGTCATAATCCAGTTTAATTTGGATCTCTTCTTTTTTGTGTGGTGTATGTGTATAGACAGGTTCACATGTGAGGGGACATGTGTGAGGGGTGCACGTGTGGCCCGTGCATGTGGAGGCCAGAGGGAGACAGATGTCCTTGTACCTACTTCTAAAGCTCTACACGGTTATTTTACATTGTTATGATATCAGGCCAAAGTCTTTTGATTCTTTTCTTTTGGTTTCCAAAGAACATACACAAGAGCCATGTGTTGCATGAGACTGTTTATATTAAGTGTGTGAAGTAGGCAAGTCCATAGACACGGAAAATGGATGTTGTGGTTGCCATGGGTTACAGCAGACACACACACACACACACACACAGAGTGACTCCTGTGGGGACAGGCACCATTCTAGGGTGATGGAAATGTTCTGGGATTAGATACTGGGTCTATGAGCAACTCTGTCATTATCTTTAAAAACCACTGGATTGTGCACTCTGACAGGACGAACTTTATGACGCATGAATTGTAGCGCAAAGGTCTATTGTCAAGGAGTGAAGTTGAGTAACGGGCATAGAACGCTTCCTTTCTGAAATGATGGAAATGCACATCGAAATCGATACTTTAAACAGAGGAACTTTGTGTTTGGAGTATTTTGTCAATGAAGCTATTAAAAATGAATTTGGAAAGTTAAAAGAAAGTACTTAGGAATTTTAATTAACATTGCATCGAATTAAATCTGATTGCTTGGAAGAACTGTAATCTCACATTATTGAACTGCTCCATCGGGCACCATGATGGCCTCCAGACAATGCTGGACAATTGGAAAGGTTTTGTTCATTTGTTTCTTATGCATATTCTAAGGGTTGTTTCTCTCGTGTGTGTGTGTGTGTGTGTGTGTGTGTGTGTGTGTGTGTGTGTGTGTATTGTCCTCTTTTTTGAGACAGAGTCGCACTATGTAGCTCTGTCTGGCATGGAACTTGCAATGTAGACCAGGCTAGCCTCAGACTTGGAAATATCTTCCTACTCTGCCTTCCAAGTGCTGGGATTACAGATTCAAGCCAACATAATTGTAAATGATGCATTTTTAGCATATCCATACCCAATTACCTTCTCTTGTCCTCCCCTCATGCTGAATCCATGCTTCTTCCCAGTTATTTTTTTTTAATTGATATGAACAGAGATACGATTCCAAAGTGGAAATTATACTGTCAGCTAATCAGAACTTCATGTCAACAACACTATCATCATATTTCCAACCGTGCCCTTTTTGTACCAGCTTTGTGGCACATAAGGTAAATAGGTTTATATTTAATATTTTATTTCATGTCTCTTACAAAAAGTAGCATACTGCTGGGTGTGGTGGTACATGCCTTTAATCCCAGCACTTGGGAGGCTGATGTGACAAGATGTGATGTCCTGAGCTAGAGAGAGACCCTACCTCAGAAAACCAAAAAAAAAAAAAAAAAAAAAAAAAAACCAGCATACTGTAATGGTGAATCTTCACTGTCAACTTGACTGGATTTAGAATCACCTAGGAGATACACTTCTGGATGAGTCTGTGAGAGTGTTTCCAGACAGGATTCAATGAGAAGGGAAGACCCACTTTGACTGTGGGCTGGGGTCCTAGACTGACTAAAAAGGAGAAAGGTGGCTGAGCACCAGCATTCATCTCTCTCTGACTCCTGATTACAGATGCAACATAGCAGCAACCTCAAACTCCTGCTGCCATGAACTCTACATGCCTTCCCCGCCACAACGGACTGTTCCTTCCTAAATGGTGATCCAAAATACATACATCCTTCTTTAAAAGAAAAGGTTTCCAAGACCCCACACCTCCTGGAGTAGTTAATGACAGCTTGTAGTTACTGGGAGAGTCAGGGACATCAGTGGTGCAGCCACTGGTAAGATGCTGTGAGCATGAATGCGGAGTGTCCCCCACGTGTTTGTGATTAAGCCTCGTATTTAATCCAGCCTGTGGAGCCTTTGGAGGGTGGAGCCTTGCTGGGGGAGGTGTGTCATTGGGGGTAGGATCGGAGATGTATTAGTCTAACCTCATTGACTGTTCAGAGCTAATTCATTCTGTTTTTTTAATTTAATTTATTTATGAGAGAAAGAAGCACAGAGAGAGAGAGAGAGAGAGAGAGAGAGAGAGAGAGAGAGAAATAATAATAAAGAATGGGCACTCCAGGGTATCTAGCTACTGCAAACAAACTCCAGATACATGTGCCACCATTTGCATCTGGCTTATATGGGTACTGGGGAGCCAAACATGGGTCCTTAGGTTTCCAAGGCAAGCACCTTGACCACTAAGCCCTCTCTCTAGCACTTGAGGCTGGTCCATTCTTGCTGCTTTCTCCCTGTTGATGTGACAAGATGTGATGCCCTAGTGTGATGCCCCAGGTGTATCCCTTCCATGCTTTCTCCTCCACGATAAACCTTCCCTTCAAAACTTTGAGCTGAGGAGCCAGGCATGGTGGCGCACGCCTTTAATCTCAGCACTTGGGAGGCAGAGGTAGGATTGCAATGAGTTTGAGGCCACCCTGAGACTACATAGTGAATTCCAGGTCAGCCTGAGCTAGAATGAGACCCTACCTCAGAAAAAGCAAAAAAAAAAACAAAAAAGAAAGCAAACCAAAAAGAAAACTTTGAGCTGAAATGAACCCTTTCCTTCCACAAGTTGCTTCTGGTTGTGTTTTCACCCAGGAAAAGGTAACTGCTACAGTTGCCCATTTCACATTAAATAACCTCCTACCCATGACCATGCAAATAACCTGGGTTTAACTCCATGCACCAGAAAAGAAAAAAAAAAAAAAAAAAAGGAATGGAAGTAAGATGAGAATTGACAGGGAAGAAGACTTCTTGACTAACAAAGCCAACGGGAGGAATAGGAATATAGGCTTCCGTCCTGGTGCTTTGAATCTTTCACCTAATCTATTCTATTTGTTTGTGATTGGCTTGTAATTCTCATACAAGTACTCCATGCTAACAGACTGTGTCACTGGAGCCCTTGGTCTGTAATTCTCCAATCAGAGTGACCAGGCAAAAGTGATAATTACATGTTTATTTTCTGAACATTTTGCCATTTCTCAGGAAGTAATCCCAGCCTTGTCTAGAGAGGTTACTGATATGTTTATTGGAATCCAGGATAACTCTGATGGTTCCTGTTGTGGCCAGGATTGCAGCTTCTGAGTTGCTTTCTGAGAGCTGAACGTGCTCCCTAAGATTACTTGCTTCCTTGCCATCCCACACTCCTTCTGTTATCCTGACTTTAGCCTTCCCAGCTGCAATGTGTATTGCCTTCAAGATCTTTACAATGTGATGCACTGGGAAAGTTGGCATTGCCACGAAACCCAGAGCAACTGGAGCTGCTTATGGGGTGTCCTCTATTCATTTTCAATCTACTGACATTTAGCAAAAAAAAAAAAAAATACACTTCAACTTTATCTGAGGAAAGATAAGAAAAATAAGCAAGCCAGCCAGAGATATTATACTTAAGTTTTAAAGTTGTTCTTAATCTTCAAACCTTGTAAATCACATCCTTTGAGCAATATAACTTCAAAAACCACATAATCAGGGCTGGAGATATGGCTTAATGGTTAAAGTGCTTAGTGCCTTCAAAGCCAAAGGACCCAGGTTCAGTTCCCCACATAATCATATGTATGTGTAGGTAGGTAGGTGCATGTGTTTACATATATATCCACTGTGAAGATAATCCAAGTGCAACTCTCCCTCTCAAAAACCTGCACCCAGGCCTGGGGAGATGGTTCATGGTTCCGGCATTTGCCTGTGAAGCCCAAGGACCCAGATTAGATTCCCCAGTACTCACATTATCCAGATGTACAAGGTGGCACATGCATCTGGAGTTCATTTGCAATGGCTAGAGGCCCTGGCATACCTATTATCTCCCTCTTTCTCTCTCAAATAACTAAATAAAAAACTTATACCCATATTTTGGGTGTGTGCTATCCTTTCTCTAAGTAAATCAGAGTCTCTGTCTCTCTCTCTCTCTCACACCACACATACATCCATCTGAAGCACGTACTGTCTCCTATCTCTATTTAACAAACTCACTAACTTGGCTTCATTGTGCCTTGTCCTGAAATTCTTCTTGGCAGTGTAAATCCATCGACACAAGGACAGGCCATCAAGCAAGTGCGCAGCATGGGTAAGTGAGGCCAGTGCAAGACGCAGACCTCAGATCCATCCTGCGAGCTGCAGAGCAGCTGTATGTGGGGGGCTGATGCACCGGTTCCTGGCAGTCAGCAGCGGGTCCACAGGCTGCTCGTGGTCTATTAGTTTTCCAGTACGTTTGGCTCACTTCCTGTGGGCTAGAAAAGTAGATTCCGGAAACCAGAAAAGGCTCTTAGCAAAGATAGACGGGCGCTTCAGTTTGGACATGGGTGGGTATTGTAATGATTAACCGGGGTTAATCAGCTTGACAGGACTTAGAATCACCATGGACATAAATCTCTGGGCACATCTGTGATGAATGTTGTTATTTTGGTTATTTGAAGTAGAAAGATCCACCCTAAGCGTGAGTGGTGCCATTCCTTGTACATCCATCACTCTCTGCTTCCTGACCACAGCACAATATGACAAGCTCTGCTTCCGGCTCTTGCCACCGTGCCTTCCCCACTACGATGGACTGTACCCTCTGAATGGGGACGCTTTCTGTAAACTGCTTCAGGTCAGACGTTTTGTCACAGCAAAAGAAGGAAACTGATGCAGGTACACACTGAGGTGGTGAGGGAATGGAGCAGACATCTCACACACTGGCTGTAGGCGATATCTTAAAACCTTTCTCAAAGTCAACCTGAAATTTACCTTGAAATACACTGGAAACATCCACTGGCACAAGTCTATCCATTTCTGGAATGATTCAGCCTCTCTTTCCAGAGATCATCCTTGAACTTTTTGAAGATGTGTAAGACACATGGCCCAGTGTTTCTCTATCACTGTTAAGCTACACTAAATACCGGAAGTGCAGTTAACAGGGGAGGGAAGTGGTGACTACCAGAACATAGAGGCTCTTGGAATCCTGCCATTCCAGTCTTCCACGGGAAGTGGAAAGATGGGCAAATGCAGGAAAAGCCTGAGCGAGACAGACAAAAGAAAGACCTCTCTCCTCGCTTCTCACTCAGTGTCCTCTCTGACAGCACGGGCACAGGAAGCAGAGAGAACTGCTTCCAGGGAGTGGGATACAACACCTGCTTCTGGGGGCTGCCTTCCGGGATTTATCCTTTGATGGCCAGTGGGGCATGGCTATTCTTGCATTTCCCTTCTTGTTTCTGGGACAAAACAACCAACCAGAAGCAGCTTATGAGAGTAAGGGAGTTTATTTCAGCTTACAATTTCAAGTGGAAGCTAGCTCTGGACACCCGTAGGCTGAACTAATACCCCTCCCCAACATTGAAACACCTCCTCCAGCAAGGCTCCACCTCCAAAAGGCTCCACAACTTTCCTAAGTTGCCACAAGCTGGGGTCTGGCTATTCAATACACACAAGACTATGGGGGACATTTCATTCAAACTACCACAGCTACCAAGCCCACGTGGCTGATGTGGCCACGTAAGGGAATTGGCTGTGCAATTGCCCTGTGTGGGAGAGGAGAATCTCAGCAGAGTGGTGCCCCCCCCCCATCACTCTCCACACAGCCATTCATCTGTCTGTGATCCCCTCCAGGTCCTGCATCCAGACAGTTTTATGACAGAGTTGATAAGCTTTTCCTCATACATCTATGTATGATTGATGTTGTGTATTTATTACCAGGTTTATTTATCTGTTGTTTAAATGAACACCCAATTAACCAAACTTAAACCACAGGTAACTCTCTAACCAAACTCAAGGACTTAAATCTGTGTGATTAAGTGAGGGTTTTGAGCAGGTATCTAAACCCATAAAGGCACATAGAATCACAGGAAATTCATCATGGGCCAAGTGATGGGCACTGGGAGTAAGGTGCCTAATTTTGAGGGAAAGCACAGAAAGGCAGCATCCAGTGAAAGAACCAGGACACAGAGACAGGAATTTCTGTGTTTAAAGTCTTGCTCTTCCTGTCCTAAAGTTGGGATTCTTGGGAATGAATATTTGATTATACCTGTCTTGGTTTAGAATTCATAAAAATAGATGCAATAATAAACCTTTTGCAGTTTTCTTGAGAAGACTACAGGAAATAATGTAACTGGTTATTATCACTTTGCTTCTTGCGGAGACCAAATACTTGACAGAAGCAACGTAGAGGAAGGACTCATTTGGGCTCCTAGTTTGAGGCGCTGTATGTCCATAATGGTGGGGAAGGAAGGCGACAGAAACAGCCCTGGGCTGTGGTGGCAGAAGCATGAGGTTACTTGCTCACATCTTGGAGGACCAGGAAGCATAGAGATGCCAGGAAGCTGGTCTGAGCTATACCTTCATCCCCGCCCCTCAGTGACCCACTTCCTCAAGCAAGGTTCCACCTTCTAAAGTCTCTACAACCTTCCCAAACAGTGCTACCTACTGGGGACCAAATGTTCAAACATATAAGGCTATGTGGGGACAGGGGACAGTTCACATTTAAATATATATATTTAAATTTTATTTTCATATTTTCATAACTGGCATATTTCATCTAAGTTGGAGAAATTCATCTCTATTTAGGAAATCACCTTGATAATTTGCCAGAGGTGTGTATTAGTTACTTTCTCATTGCTGGAACAAAATACCTGACTAGAAATGATTTAAGAAACGAAGGGTTTATTTCAGCTTCTGGTTCCAGGTTCCAGCCCATCGTGATGGGGAAGGTGTGGTGGCAGGAGCTTGGGGCAGCTGCTCACGTTCAGCCTATGGTGAGGAAGCAGAGAGCAGTGAGGACCGGTGCTCAGCCAGCTCTTCCTTTTATAGGGTCCAGGACCCCAGCCCTCAGCATGACACTGCCCACAGTAGAACCAGACCTCCTCCAGTGGCTTTGTTAGTGACCCCACTCCCACCCTCAGACACCACAGACCAACCCTGGCTGGATATTGATGGGCAGCCTTCCTGTGTGGGCTTCTACTGGCTATTAGGCAGGTGAAAGGACAGACCCCAGTCTGTGACCCCGAGGTGGGGAAGATACAGTTGTCCTTAATAGAACTCTTCTCCTCTCTCCAAGCACTGGAAGCCTCCAATTTGCTCTTCTCCAAGGACCAATTTTCTTCCAAAGATGTCCCATGTCTCATAGAATTAATGCATACTGATTCTATTTTCTTGATCTTGACCTTGCTCCTGTAAATATCTAACCCTTCCTTATGACGCAGACTGTCATTTTCCAGGTCCTGTGTACATCATATTGTCTCTTTCTCAATGAGCTCGGTGCAAGTAATACCCAGCTGCTCACACATACCACTCATCTTGCGCACGTGCATCTGGAAGCCAGAAGTTGATGCTGGGTGTCTCCTTTGATCATTTGCCACCTTATTTATTGAGACAGGGTCTCTCACTGAACTCAGAGCTGTTGCAACTTTCCCCAGGATCTCCTATTTCTTTTTTTGTTTGTTTGTTTTATAGAGTAAGAAAGGTTGGGGAGAGAGAGAGAGAATTGGCACACCACGGCCTCAGCCACTGCAATCAAACTCCAAATGCTTGTGCCACCAAGTGGGCATGTGCAACCTTGGCTTTCCTCACCTTTTGTGTGTCTGGCTTATGTGGGATCTGGAGAGTCAAACATGGGTCCTTAGTCTTGGCAGGCAAGTGCCTTAACCACCAAGTCATCTATCCAGCCCTTCTATCTCTTTCTTCAATTAATTTATCTATTTATTTATGGGAGAGAGTGGGAGATAAAGAGGAAGATAGAGAGTGGGTGCCGGGCGTGGTGGCGCACGCCTTTAATCCCAGCACTCGGAGGCAGAGGTAGGAGGGTCGCTGAGAGTTTGAGGCCACCCTGAGACTACAGAGTGAATTCCAGGTCAGCCTGAGCTAGAGTGAGACCCTACCTCGAAAAACCAAAAAAAAAAAAAAAAAAAAAAAAAGAAAGAAAGAAAGAAAGAGAGTGGGTGTGCAAGGGCCTCTAGCCACTAGAAACAAACTCCAGATTCATACACCATCTTGTGCAGCTGGCTTTACATGGGTACTGGAGAATAGAACTCATGTCCCTAGGCTTTTCAGGCAAGCACCTTACCTATTGCACCACCTCTCCAGAATGGATCTCCTACTACTGTTTCATAAGTGCTGGGTTTACAGACACATCTCACCACTACACTCAGCATTTATGTGAGCTCTGGAGACCCAAAACTAGGTCCTCACAATTGCATAGCAAGAACTTTATTGACTGATGAATCTTCCAAGTCCCAAAAGTTCAATTTTTGCCTGTTAGCATAATGCTATAATGAAATTGACTTGCAGGTGGATTTCTATCACAAGTTATCCCACCTTTATATCTTATGACACAAGAGCCCCTATCATGCTAGACGCTGTCTCTGAATGCGTGGTTGGTACCTTGCTGACCAGTGCTCTCTTTCTTATTTCTGGGTAGGATATTTCTTTGGTGTTAAAATCACTAAGTAGGTCTTTCTTTGGGCCAAAAAGGGTTCAAGAATAACTAAACCTTCTGTGCATTTCTATGTACTTAGAGAGAACCATCTGTCTTTATTTCATTTTTTTCACAATTGCAATCACATGAAGACATTTTTTTTCCAAACTTCAAAAATCAAAATTTCAAGGTCTTTTTGCATTGAAAGTCACCCAGATGAGACTGCATTGTGAGGTATGGACAGGAGGAAAGCTTTGGGTCACACCAATAACAAACTCTGGGGCTCCAGCTTGTGCCTGGTGGTGCTCTGGGTCAGGGGACTTAGTTAAGTAGGTCAGGATTACAGTCCCAAACGAGCCTTTGGTCTCAATGTGGAGACAGATGAAGGCATTGACAACATTCTGAGACCCTCAGCAGAGGCAGCCATGAAGAAAAGCTGTAGGAGGAAAGCATGGAGGATTGCCCAAGTGCACGGGCTCCGTGGACACGGAGGAAGATGCTCCTCGACCCCGGTAAGTTTCTCTACATCCCTCTGTGTGGCCCACATTGGCCACCTGCTCTGAGTATTGGATGGCTGCTTCTTTGCCCAGAACCTTGCCTGCTGGTTGTGCTGTATACCACTTCTAGAATGCTTGAGATATTATAACCTCCCCATCAATCAATGGCTCCATCGCTGGATTTCCCCATCAGTGGCTGAGGCAGCTTACAAAAGGTGCCCTGGC
The DNA here is from genome assembly GCA_036346955.1 of Dipus sagitta. Taxonomy (NCBI): domain Eukaryota; kingdom Metazoa; phylum Chordata; class Mammalia; order Rodentia; family Dipodidae; genus Dipus; species Dipus sagitta. Next base: position 5,015,883 of record CM070786.1, read on the forward strand.
CTCAGGGAAGGTGTAACTCAGTGACATAATTCATGACCCAAGTTCCATGGAATCAGGTAGAGGCCGGGTGCAGCTAAATCCAGTGTGGCTGGTCCCCTGTCCTACCCACCTTTCTCACTCTCACAGGATGGAAGCACCCCATAGTCATATGTAGAACTCCCACCTCAGGAAGTTTCCTGTAGTTAAGCTCAGCTCATTGGTTTACTTCTCAAAAACAGAACCCTGGGGCTGAAGAGATGGCTTGGCAGTTATGGCATTTGCCTGCAAAGCCAAAAGACCCCGGTTCAATTCCCCAGGACCCAAGTAAGCCAGATGCACAAAGTGGCGCATGCATCTGGAGTTCATTTGCAGTGGCTGGAGGCCCTGGCACACCCATTCTTTCTCTCCCTTTCTCTCTCTCTCTCTCTCTCTCAAATAAATAACTAAATGATAATTTTAAAAAAACAGAACCCTGTAGCAGGAAGAAGGAGGAAGTGGGAGCACACAGAGTCAGGGAATGATCCTATCGCAACATGCCTCAGCTTCATAACCCTCGTCTAATAAAAAGACAGACCACTCTTGGGCTGGAGAGGTGGCTCAGCAGTTAAGGTGCTTGCCTGCAAAGCCTAAGGACCCAAGTTCAATTCCCCAGTACCCATGTAAGCCAGATGCACAAGATGGCCCATGCATCTGGAGCTTGTTTGCAGTGGCTAGAGGCCCTGGCATGCTCATTCTCTCTCTCTCTCTCTCTCTCTCTCTATCTATCTATCTATCTATCTATCTATCTATCTATGTACCTATCTATCTATCTTTCTCTTTCTCCCTAAAAATAAAGTTTTTTTTAAAAGACCACTCTTTTTTATTTAAATTTTATTTATTTATTTGAGAGAGTGAAAGAGGGAAAGAGACAGAGAAAGAGAGAGAAAATGGGCATGCCAGGGCCTTCAGCCACTGCAAACAAACTCCAGACACATATGCCACCTTGTATATCTGGCTTACATGGGTCCTGGGGGATCAAACCGAGGTCCTTGGGCTATGCAGGCAAGCACCTTAATTGCTGAGCCATCTCTCCAGCCCCCAAAAGAGCACTTCTGAAGGAGAAAGCCACATGAAGAAGGGCCTGATGGACAGCAGTATGTACACAGAAGGCCTGCCTCCTCTGAGCACCCGGAAGGCCCTCCTCTTGGCCCTAATCTCAGAAATTAAATACAACATCGATTAAAGTTAAAAGCTCAATTCACTTGGGTATGAGGTCTTGAAATTCACCCCCATAGTGATAAAAAAAAAAATGCCAGCAGAAATTGAGCTAGTGCTCAGTCTGCTTATGAAGCTGCCTGTTTTAATGACTTTATTAAACATTTAATTTAGTTTTGAATTGTCAAGTAAAAATTATACACATGAGGCATCATTGGGCTTTAACTTCTGACCTTTAAAATAATAGTCACAGCATTTTTTTTTTTAGTCCAAGGTGGCCTTGAACTCACCATCCTCCTCCTCCTGTTCCCCCTTCCTGAGTGCTGGGATAACTGGCATGCTCCACCACACCCAGCTCTAACCTCTGACCTTTGCAAAGGGGCCCATTCTGTGTTTCTCTCCGTCTCTTTGTTTCCTTCCCTCTCACGTGTGTGTGCGTGTGCATGTGAGTGGACGTGCATGTGCGTGTGCAGGTACAAACACGGAGATGGGCACACTCCTCTGGAGGCCAGAGGACAACCTCGGGTGTCATTCTTGGGAACACTGTCCACTTTTCTTTCTGAGACAAGTTCTGTCATTGGCCATTCGATCAGACCGCACTGACTGGCCAGTGAGCCCCAGGGAGCCTCCTGCCTCCACCTTCCCAGTCATAAGATTACAAGCATGTGCAGCCACACTTGGCATTTTCCTTATGTGGGCTTGAACTCACAACCTCATAATTGTGCACCAAGCACTTTTCTGGCTGGGTTATCTCCCCAGCCCTCCTTCCCTGGGCCACTGCGGGATCTACCCTGTGGTCTCCTTACACAGGAGCCAGCTTTGCCTTCTCAAGACGGTCCTGGCCAACTGGAGGCCACACAGAGCCCTGAATTCACTCCAGCAAAGCCTTCCTCATGAGCACAGGCGCAGAAGCAGGGCCTCCTGCTGCAGGTCGTCTTGGATGAGGTATTTCTGTATGCATTAGTGGTCCTTCGTTAAGAAGATCAGGCGGCTGGTGCTGGCTTCACGAACGAAGCCAGGTTAGCTCTGCAACCTCTTCTGCAGCTCGCTCTTGCAGTAGGCAAGAATTTGGAACTGACTGAGCTCACGCAGCCCACCGGGCTGTCTTTCACACAGTGCTGGAAACCGGCTGTGGCTGGTTTTTATGGAGCCATTTGGCAAAGTCATCGCATACGCGGTGGAGCAGAAATCACAGAGATTTCTTTCAGCTTCTTTTTAAAAATATTTTTAAAACATTCTATTTATTTATTTATTTATTTATTTATGTAATTCAGAGAAAGTGAAAGAAAGAGGCAGAGAGAGAGAGAGAGAGAGGGAGCAAGAGTGGGGGCACCACGGCCTGTAACCCCTGCAAACGAACTCCAGACACATGTACCACCTTGTGCATCTGGCTTTACATGGGTGCTGGGGAATCAAAGCTGAGTCCTTAGGCTTCACAGGCAAGCGCCTTAACCTCTGAGCCATCTCTCCAGCCCAGTTTCTTTTATTTGTTGACTGACACTTTCATATATAATATTACATTTGAAGCCGGACATGGTGGTGCATGTCTTTAATCTCAGCACTTGGGAGACAGTGCTAGGAGGATTGCTGTGAGTTTGAGGACACCCTGAGACTACATAGTGAATTCCAGGTCAGCCTGAACTAGAGTGAGACCCTACCTCGAAAAACCAAAATATATATATATTTGATCTTATATACCATACAACCCCCTCCCTTACCTCCCAGAGTGTTACTGTATTCCTTCTTCTCATGTCTAACTAGTGGCTACATCATAGGACAACCTTTAGCTGCCACTGGCTCATTAGGGAGAGGAGTGTAGCCCCTATCCCTTTCTTATCTACAACAGACCAGCGACGGCCCCGTCAAGTGCAGGTGACCACACCTGGTGTGAGTTCACGTGTGCATGGCTGTGTCACGTTGAGGTGCCGTAATTCCACAGCACTCATCCCCATCCTCCAGCTCTTACGTTCTTTCCATCACATCAGCAGTCTCCCCCTGTCCCCCGAGCCCTGGAGGGGGTGATGTGTGTGTCTCATTGAGGACCAAGCAATCACCAGTCGCTTCTTTCCAGCATTTTACCAGGCATGGTTGTCCACAGCAGAGATGTTGAAGGGCTGAAGGGTACAGATCATGATTCCAAGTGCAAGTTCTCTCTGGGTCATGGCCAGGACTCAGTGAACTTCTATGTAAGACAGGAATGACGACAGCTCCATCCTTGAAACTGGTCTAAAGATTGGTTCTCAAAGTGAAGTTCTCGGATGGACATTGTGTCAGCCTCACTTGGAAACTTATTAGGAATACAAAACTGAGGTCTCCTCCCCAGATCAACAGAATTATAAATTCTGAGAGGGAAGCCCAGATATGGTTTACCAAGGCTCTGGGCTGACCTTTGGGAACCAAGCAATTCTTCCAACCCCATCTGCTCATTCCAGTCACCTAGGGGAATTTAAAAATATTCTGATGTCATTCCAACCCTAGGAGACTCTAGTGCAATTGACTTAGAGTGGGGCCAGATGTTCATATGTTTAAAAGCACCCCGCAGCTAGAGACGGTGACACACGCCTATAATCCTAGCACTTGGTATGTAGAGGCAGGAAGATCAGGAATTTGAGCTGAGCCTGGGATATGCAGGGAGTTCCAAGCCAGCATGGGCTAACCAAGGAGATCCTATCTCAAAACAAAACACAATAAGACAAAATACAAGGCCAGGAGTGGTGGTGCACACTTTTAATCCCAGCACTTGGGAGACAGAGGTAGGAGGATTGCTGTGAGTTCAAGGCCAGTCTGAGACTACAGAGTGAATTCCAAGTCAGCCTGGGCTAGAGTGAGACTCTACTCAAAAAATCAAACAAAAAAGAAAGAAAGATATCTCAATTTTTTTACTTGATTTGCGTGCATGTAGGTGTATGGGCTCATCGTGGTCTCTTGCTGCTGCAAACAAATGTCCATCTGGCTTTACGTGGGTGACTGAGTAACTGAACGTGGGCTGGCAGGCTTTATAAGCAAGCCACTTTAGCCACTCAGCCATCTCCCTAACCCCTCAAAATTTCAAACAAATAAATAAAATCAGTAAATCAATTAAGTAAATACTTTCTAAGTACTGATTGTGGGTGGAAAGGAATGAGGAAAACATTTTTGTATTCTACATTTTAGGAAGAAATTGAGGCGTCCATGTTAATATTATTATTAATATTAGTAGCTTAGGACATACGCACTGTGAACGCTGTTTGCTCTGAGTTAACTCTGCAGTCCTGTGTGTGAGGGCAGCACAGGGTTGACATCAGTCCATACTAACTAGAGTCAGCATTCCGAGAAGTTCCCAGCACAGATGTCCAAAGACACAGTACTGCTGGAGAAGTTCAGGACACAATGATGAGAGAGACGAGGACACCATGAATCTCAGGAACGAGGCTGACCACGTAACCCAAGGTGCATGTCTGAAATCTGGCATGATCAGCTGCCTTTATCCCCCTCCCTAGTAAAAAGGGTTGGGGGCTGGAGACGAGATATGAGGTGTTTTTGTCCTAGGGTGTTAACCTGTCACCTTCTCAGATCACCAGTCCCCTGAATAAAGCACCACTTAAAGATTCAATTTCTGGGGCTAGAAGTATGGCTCAGTTGGTGGAGTGCTGGCCTGGCATGCACTAAGCCCTGGGTTCAGTTCCCACTGCATAAAAACAGGTGAGGTGGCGCACAACTATAATAATCCCAACAGTCAGGGTGTAGAGGCAGGAGCTCAGAAGTTCAAGGTTCTCCTCTGCTCCATAGTGGCTACATCAGACCTGTCTCAAACAAAATAAAATAGTATATTTTACAAAAGGTTCAATTCTTGTCTGTAGCAGTAAAGGGCATTGACACACCCATTCTCTCTCTATCCATCCATCTATCTATCTATCTACGTCCTTATAAATAAATATAACTTAAAAAAAGAATTAACATAACACTCTTTCTTGCCAAGAAAAACTCAATGCCTTCTACGCTGGTTACCCAGGCTCCCCCTGCAACTGCAACTCCAATTACTCATGACACTCACACACTTCCTAATAAACTCTGCTGTGTGCTCTGTCCTCTTTTTCTCAGGTCCTCCTTTAATCACCTCTTAAGTGAACAGTTTCTCATGGATCCCTTTCTCTAGGTCTGTTGCTGAGAACTCTGAAGTTTGATATGTGGTCACTCACCTTCAGCCGGGGCATGGTGGGCCTTACCCTGATGAACCTGCCATCCCAGACAAAGTCCTATACCTGGGGCTGCTCAGAAGTCCTCAAGCCTTACTCTTTTTTTTGCCTTAGAAAGACTTCATTTTCCCCCAGGTCTATAAATCCTCTAGTGCAAGCCAAACAAACTGACTCCTAACGCAGGCATGCTCTCAGACTAGAGATAAATTTATTACTGCCTATTGAATTAGGAAGGAAATTGACTGCTTGCCCTGTTCTCTCGGCCTCTGTTCTGATCGATGATTCATGTCCCAACTGTCCTCCCTTGGGATGGGCATGACTCACAACGTCTTAGATAGCAGTGGCTTCGGAAATTCTAACGATGGGCACCAGAGGGATGGCATCAGTTTTTTCAATCACTCAGCCACAGTGAATGTTATGGAATAAGGGATAAGAGTTAGAGATATGGGCTGGAGAGATGGCTTAGTGGTTAAGGCGCTTGCCTATGAAGCCTAAGGATCCAGGCTCGATTCTCCAGGTCCCATGTTAGCCAGATCCACATGGTGGTGCATGCATCTGGAGTTCATTTGCAGTGGCTAGAGGCCCTGGTGCGCCCATTTTCTCTCTGTGTGTGTGTATCTAATAAATAAAACAAAAAAATTAAAGAGTTAGAGAGAGTTCACATGGCTTAGTTGTCGAGGGACCTAGAGCTGAGGAGCCATATAGGAGAGAGGGTCATGACATCATAGAATAACTAACTTCCAGGGAGACCTCACGGACCACTGTTCAGTGGACGTCAGAGCTTTCAGGGGACGCTGCTGAGACAAGCACGTACAGTTACAAGGAGGACTGTGTAGGAGAGAAAGGTACTGCCTGGATAAGGACACCTCTGCCACACATCCAAGGTCAACAGGACCAGATGTGAGGAGCAAGCACTGGACCGGATGGAGAGGATGACCATCTGGAGCTGGCTGCATCCCTCTGTGTTGTGCCATCCCGTGAGCTGACCCCAGACCCTTCAGAGTAGTGGCCACTGTCTCATTTCTGCCTCTGAAACGAGGGCACATTTCTGCTTGGACCAAGCCTGTGTGGAACCTCTCAGGAAGGGGATTCTGAGCAGCCTGGCTCCAGCTTAACCAAGTAGACAGTCGGCAGAATGTTTCGTGCCAAATGACTCACCCTAGACTGTAAGCAAGGCTCAATCTGGCTTTCATTTTGTTCTGCCTTGTCTGTATTTATGTATTTCCTGTCGTTGAACAGTGGAGACTATTACCGGTTTAGCTGCCCCAAAGGCTGTGCAATTCTCAGATAAATTTACTAGAACAGCAATTTGGGATAATATTTGACATGTGTGGAGACATTTTTTAACATCTTTATTGACAAATTCCATAATTATAGACAACCATGACAATTCCCTCCCCACCCCTACCTTCCCCCTCATGAATCCTCGCTCCATCACATCCCCTCCCCATCTCAATAACTCTCTCTTTTATTTTGATGTCATCATCTTTTCCTCCTGTTATGAAGATCTTGTGTAGGTAGTGCCAGACACTATGAGGTCATGGATACCAGCCCATTTGTGTCTGGAAGATTGCACTATAAGGAGTCCTACCCTTCCTTTGGCTCTTAACATTCTTTCTTCCACCTCTTCTGCAATGGACTCTGAGCCTTGGAAGGTGTGATAGAGATGTCTGTGCTGAGCACTCGGCTGCCACTTTTTTTTCTCAGCACTATGGTGACTTTTGAGTCATCCCAGTGGTCACTGCCATCTGAAAAGAGAAGCTTCTCTACTGAATGTGAGGGCTGGAGAGATGGCTTAGCAGTTAAGGTACTTGCCTGCAAAGCCTAAGGAGCCATGTTCAATCTCTCTCTAGATCTCACATAAGCCAGATGCAAAAAGGTGAGGCAAGCACAAGGATTTCAGTGGATGAGGCCCTGGCATGCCAAATCTCTCTTGCTCTCACTTTCTCAAATAAATAAACAAACAAATAAACAAGTGAATAAATAAAAGTGAGAGTAGCATTAATATATGGGTATGAACATTAAGAAAAGGGCTTACAAGAAGACATTTTTGAATGAACAATTGAGCATGGATCGAGATCATGTGTATCAGCTACTTTCTTATTACCTGGAAAAAATACCCGACTAGAGGCATCATAGGATAGGAAAGAGTTTATTTCGCTCAGCTAACGGTCCCGAGGCAGAGCCCACCAGGACAGGGAAGGCACGGTAGGCGCAGCAGCTCTCGTCTCCTTCACTTCAGCGAGGAGGAAGCACAGGGAAAGAGAACGGCAAGCAGGTAGGCTGCAGGACCTCAAGGCTCATTCCCAGTGACACCCTTCCTCCAGCAAAACCCCACTTCCGCAAGGCTCCCCAAAATTCACAAACAGCACCCCCAACTGGGAATCAAGTCTTCAAACACATGAGTTTATGGCGGACATTTTATATGCAAACAACCACACCAGGGTAGCTGCTAATGCATCTACATTGCATAAGACATTTACCCATAACAGAATTATTCTGACCCAAAATGTGAGCAGTGCCATTACTGAGAGTCCAGACCTTGAAAAAAAAGGGGGGACTGGAGAGATGGCTTAGCGGTTAAGGCGTTTGCCTGCAAAGCCAAAGGATCCCGGTTCAACTCTCCAGGACCCATGTAAGCCAGATGTACAAAGGGGTGCATGCACCTGGAGTTCATTTGCAGTGGCTGGAGACCATGGTGCGCCCATTCTCTCTCTCTCTCTCTAATAAATAAATAAAAATATTTTTTTTAAAAAAAAGAATGTTTAAAAACAAATTTTTAAGCTGGTCGTGGTTGCACATGGTTGCTCACACCTTTAATCCCAGCACTCGGGAGGCAGAGGTAGGAGGATCACCATGAGTCTGAGGCCTCCCTGGGACTACATAGTGAATTACAGGTCAGCCTGAGCCAGAGTGAGACCTTACCTCAAAAAAAAAAAAAAAAAAAAAAAAGCTTAAGGAATTACTATCTACAATTTAGAAACACTGAAAGAGATTGAGAAAGCATCTATTAATAACCACGGGTTCTCATTTATTTCTTTGACCAAAATGAAGGGACAATTCCAAATCTAAACGTTTGCAGCAATCTCAGGACAGTCATTTTGTGTTTTCCCAATTAAATACAGCAACGATGTTGCTATTTAACACATCCGCCCAGTTGCTGGCACAAAGTACCCCACCAGCTTATGGGAAGAAACAGTTTATGGGAGGAAAGGGTTTGATCTCAGACACAGCTTTGAAGAGAAGCGGGCTCACTTCATCACGCATCCGCAGCAGCGAGACAGAATGAACAGGCAGAGCTCGAGCTGGCTCCGAACACACAGCAGAGCTCCACTCAAGATCTGCCTCCAGCCACACACCCCCTCACGGGGGACTAACAAGGAAGCGCAATCTGGGGCCGGGCGTGGTGCGAAGCCTTCAATCCCAGCCCTCGGGAGGCAGAGGTAGGCAGATTGCTGTGAGCTCAAGGCAAGCCTGGGACTACAGAGTGAGACTCGGGTCAGCCTGAGCTAGAGTGAGACTCTACCCTGAAAAACATGCCTAAGGCTATAGGGGACATTTATATTCAAATCATCACAGCCCCTAAAATGGAAAGCCTCCTGGCTCCTCACATAACCCAGATCCCTGGCAGTCACTCTCACGGTTCCCTGGTGGTCCCTTTACATCATTCCTCACAATGACAACAAACGCTTATGGATCTCCTCTGGGCGCTGAGGGCCTGATTCACAGGGCAGTAAACATGACATGACGACATCGTCAGGAGAATTCTGTGAGGATCAGAAGTCTCACTCCAGGAACTGGAAAGATGGCTCAGCATTAAAGGCACTTGCTTAGAAAGCCTGATGACGCAAGTTCAATTCCCTAGTGCCCACATAAAGCCAGGTACACAAAGTGGCACATGCGTCTGCAGCGGCAAGAGACCTTGGCACACCCATCCCCCCTCTCTCTCTTTCATACTCTCTCTTTCTTAATAGATAAATAAAAATATTTTAAAAAGAAGTCTCTATAGAGACGCTGCATGCTTTGTCTAAGATCACACAGACAGCACAAGGAGGGGTCCAATATCTGCTACAGTAGATATTCTTGAGAATCAATAAAATATCACTGCCGCAGAAAAGAAAGGGGCTGGAGAGATGACTCAGAAGTTAAGGCGCTTGCCTGCAAAGCTGGACAGCCTGAGCTAATTCCCCAGTACCCAACTAAAGCCAGATGCACAAAGTGGCAGGTGCATCTGGAGTTTGTTTGCAGTAGCTAGAGGCTCTGGTGCACCCGTATGCTCTGTTCTCTCTCTTTCACTCTGTGTGTGTATCTCTCTCTTCTATTAAAAAATAAAGGCTGGGCATGGTGGCACACACCTTTAGTCCCAGCACTTGGGAGGCAGAGGTAGGAGGACTGCCATGAATTCGAGGCCACCCTGAGACTACATAGTGAATTCCAGGTCAGCCTGAGCTAGAGTGAGACCCTACCTTGGGGGGAAAAAAAGGAAAAGGAAAAGGAAAAGGAAAAAGAAAAAGAAAATACTGTTTTAGCCAGGTGCAGTGACACACGCCTTTAATCCCAGCACTCGGGAGGCAGAGGTAGGAGGATAGCCATGAGTTCAAGGCCGCCTTGAGACTACAGAGTGAATTCCAGGTTACCCTGGGCTAGAGAGTGAGACCCCCACCTCGAAATAAATAAATAAATAAATAAATAAAATAAAATCCCTTTTTTGAGACTAAATAGTGAATGCCAGGTCAGCCTGAGCTAGAGTGAGACCCTGCCTCGAAAAACCAAAGGAAGCCGGGCGTGGTGGCTCACGCCTTTAATCCCAGCACTTGGGAGGCAGAGGTAGGAGGATCGCCATGAGTTCGAGGCCACCCTGAGACTCCATAGTGAATTCCAGGTCAGCCTGGGCTAGAGTGAGACCCTACCTTGACAAACCAAAAAAAAAAAAAAAGAAAAACCAAAAGAAAAAAGAACAGAAAGAACAGGACTGGAGAGATGGCTCAGCAGTTAAGGTGCTCGTTTACAAGGCTGCCTGCCCAAGTTCAACTGGGCAGCAGCCCCTGGGTGAAGCGGATGCCCAGCGGTGCGTACACCTGCCATCCCAGCATGCCTGTGGCAATGGGGGAACCAGGGAGCTCCAGGACCAGCTAGACGGGCACACACAGCTGCAAAACAGGAGACCCCGTCTGCAAAAAGTGGGAGGAGAGGACAAACACGCCGAGGTTGACCTCCACATGTGACCATGGCACGCGTGCACACGCGCACGCACACACTCGTATGCACACACGTCATACACACTCCCGCACATCGCACAGAAGACCCTGCTGCGTGAGGCCAGCCGGGTGTGTGTGTTCCCTCCAGTGTAGAGACGGATGGTGGCTGCGCTCACACGGCTCTGCCTCTAGTTCTGGGGATGGAAGAGGTCCTTTTCCCCGAGCCAGCAGCCAGCATCACCAAAGGCCTTCTTTAAATAGCTCTTAGTAAGAAAAATGCAAATAAGAATGTCTAATTGCAAATTGCTCCAACCCCGGCTCTGATCCGTCCTGTAGTGACAAGAGCCGAAACTCCTCCGAAGCAGACAGAAGCGCCGGCTCTTCCGTCTCACGAGCTCAGCTGCTGCCTCGGCAGGGGACCTCGGCTGTGGCCAAGTGGCTGCGCGCACTCTGGGGCGTCAGAGCTTGTGGCCTCGGCTAGACTCTGTCCACGAAGGATGCCGCTGGGAACAGGCACCTTCCACGTCCGTTGGGAGTGCAGGAGTACGAATCTTGGCTTTGTGCTCATAACTGATTCCATTTGAGAGGGTAGTCGGTGAAAATAAAAGGCAACAGGCAGCCAGGTGAAGGCGTTGATACACACGCTCAAGCGTACCGAGGCTGCAGTCCCCCAGCGGCGCGTGTCGCTTAGAGGCAGCCCCCAGCTCTCTCCAGGGCAGAGGCTGCGCGGGTCTCGGCTCCTTTGTTCCTAAGGTGGGAACGAAGCTCAGTTTCTGAGTCAAGATCAGCTCATCAAACAGTGCTTCCTTGGGAAACAGTGATACCTCCGAGCAGTCTCTCCTGTCCAACCTAAGCACAGGATTTTTGGGGAAAATGACAGAAAATGGAACTATGGCATTTTAATGTTAAGTCAACATCTTGGCCTGCTAGTTTTTGGATCTGGTTTGCTGTTGAATTCTTTTGGTCATCATTAGCCCTACAAGCATATGATTTACGGGACATGTTTAAGATTGTCTCCTTCCTGAAAACGTCGGCATGGGGAAGCTGGAGAAGAAGCTCAGTGGATACACATGTTTGCATAAGTTCGAATCCCCGGCACCCACAAAAAAAGCCAGACACTGCAGTGGCTGTCTGTAATACCATGGAAGGTAGAGATAGGAAATTCTCCCAGAAGCTAATGGGCCAGCTAGTGGGTTGGTGGTGGGGGAGGGGGGGACACAGTGGCAAAAAATGGGAGGCCCTGCCTCCACCCAGATGGAAGGTGAGGACCCACGCTGAAATCGTCCTCTGATCTGTAGATTTCCAAGGACTTACGTGCTTGGGGTTTGTGTGAATGGATAAGGCCTGAGCAACACACAGGAGGGCCTTACGCACACACAGAGTACTGTGAGGCCTAAATGGATCATGATTTTCAAAGCATTTAAGCGTTGGTATGTTGGTGTTGCTATGATTTAAATATGAAATGTCCCCCATAGGCTCACATGTTAAACGTTTGGTCCATGACTGGTGGTGCTGGTTAGGGATGTTCTGGAACGGTCAGGAGGCAGAGTCTGGGGTCCCACCGGAGAACAGCAGTTCACTGGCGGTAGGTCCTTGGGGGCTGTGTTTTGCCCTTGGCCTCTTTCTACTTGGTGGACTTCCTGTCTGTCACGCGATGAAGAGGCCTTGTCACGTGAGGTTTTTAGGGAGCTTCAAAGTTAGCATCTGCCCACAAGTAGGCACAGCGCTGGCAGCCTAAAGAATAGCCTGTTCAGTTTCATCTTGAAAATCTCAATTGAGTTTCTGAAATGGCTCATTCAGGTTTATTTGGGACAAGCTCTATGGAACTGTGGATGACTATGGGCACCCCAAAATCATCCATCACTCTGTAAGCCACCCCAAATCAACTCAGTTCTACTCTGCAAGATGAACCTCAGTGAGTCATTCTTTGGGGGCTGTCGGTGGTGGGGGGGGCAGTTGTTGATTTTACCTCTCCTCAAAAAAGTTGCACAATACTTGGTGTCTGAACAAGCCTCAACTGACTTAAAGATGGATCCATGTGAGACATCTCTGGGGGCACGGGGACACTGGGGTGGCCATCTTCCTCCACGTGATTGGCAGCATGACGGACTAGAGAGCATGCGCCATCCTGGACAGAAGCACGTCCACAACAGGGCTATAAGGAAGCTGCGTCGTTGGTGGGGTGTCCCCTGCTACGGGTAATGACAAGTCACATAACTGAGGCTGAGCTGTCTGCCCCAAGGGAACGTGCCTGTGCAAGGGAGGAATTCACTGAGAAAGGACCTGCAGGTGACATCCTGTGCATTGGCCTCTGACGTGGCAGGTCACCTAGACAAAAGACAGGATGAGATAGAAATGATGGGAGAGCAGTGAAGAATGGAACCTGGGACGGAGAGAAGGCTTAGAGCGGTTAAGGCACTTGCCAGCAAAGCCTAAGGAGCCAGGTTTGACTTCCCGGTATCCATGTAAGCCAGATGCACAAGGTGACGCATTCGTCTGAAGTTCGTTTGCAGTGCCTAGTGGCCCTGGTGCACCCATTCTCTCTCTCCTCTATCTGCCTCTTTCTCTCTCTCATCAATAAATAAATAAATATTTTTTAAAAAAAATGGGAACTGTGGAAAGGGCAAGTACTCCAAGTTCAGACTGAGCCACTCAACTCTCTTTTTTTTCTCGCTCTCTCTTTCCCTCCCCCCCCCCTTTTCTCTTCTTCCTCCTACACCTCTTCCTCCTCCTCCTCTTCTTCTTCTTCCTTATTTCTCTCTCTCTCTCTCTCTCTCTCCATCTCTCTCTGCCTCCCCTGGTCCTCCATGGAAAAATAAATAAATATTCCCAGTCTCCTCTGGTCCTTTAGGGAAACAGATGTCTTTTATATCCTAAAGTGCAAGCACTGGGTTAACACACACAGAGACTTTTCTCATTGCCTGTGCATTTTCTCTCTCCTGTCTGCCTTTCCTTGCTTGTGCTAGGATAGTTTGGCTGCTCAAGTTCATTTGGAAGTTGTGCTATCTTGCCCAGATCTCACCAGACTATAACATTTTGTAACTCTAGACTCACATGAGAACAGAGGAAAAAATATTTAAAACACACTTCAGAAAAGATGAAAAGGGGCCTTATGTTTGTAAAAATCCGTTGCCTGTGTTCATGGAAGGAGTCATGTACTGGCTCGACCTCAAGGAACAACACCATTCTTGGTTTATAAATCAGTAGTTCAGTGAGAAAATCTTCACTTTGCCACACCCAGGGCCCTTCCATTTCTCCTCCTCTACTGTCTCATACTCTACTCCTCTACTATCTAATACCTACTCCTCTACTATCTCATACTCTACTCCTCTACTATCTCACACTCTACTCCTCTACTGTCTCATACCAACTCCTCTACTATCTCATACTCTACTCCTCTACTATCTGATACTCTACTCCTGTACTGTCTCATACCTACTCCTCTACTATCTCATACTCTACTCCTCTACTATCTCATACTCTACTCCTCTACTATCTCATACCTACTCCTCTACTATCTCATACTCTACTCCTCTACTATCTCATACCTACTCCTCTACTATCTCATACTCTACTCCTCTACTATCTCATACTCTACTCCTCTACTATCTCATACCTACTCCTCTACTATCTCATACTCTACTCCTCTACTATCTCATACTCTACTCCTCTACTATCTCATACCTACTCCTCTACTATCTCATACTCTACTCCTCTACTATCTCATACCTACTCCTCTACTATCTCATACTCTACTCCTCTACTATCTCATACTCTACTCCTCTACTATCTCATACCTACTCCTCTACTATCTCATACTCTACTCCTCTACTATCTCATACTCTACTCCTCTACTATCTCATACCTACTCCTCTACTATCTCATACTCTACTCCTCTACTATCTCATACCTACTCCTCTACTATCTCATACTCTACTCCTCTACTATCTCAGACTCTACTCCTCTACTATCTCATACTCTACTCCTCTACTATCTCAGACTCTACTCCTCTACTATCTCATACCTACTCCTCTACTATCTCATACTCTACTCCTCTACTATCTCATACCTACTCCTCTACTATCTCATACTCTACTCCTCTACTATCTCATACTCTACTCCTCTACTATCCCATACTCTACTCCTCTAATTATTGCTGCTGCAAGGAACAGGCTCACGGTTGCTGGCTTCACAGTCGCTAACCTGTCTCTGTGAGCAGGGACCTGTCACCCGGAGCCAGCAGACGTCAGGCAGGCCCCCAGCACTCTTGTCAGGCAGAAGTAGAGAACATTACGAAAGTAGGCAGCTCTTCCCGGGTCTGGTAATACCAGAGGTGGTTAGACAGTGTTTGGAACGAGAGCTCACATGGCTTCGTGAAAGCAATGAGCACTGGCCTCAGACCAGCCTTACCAATTTGTTGTAGGAATTATAAAGAAAAAAATGTAAAGCATTTGGCACCGAGCCTCACATTTGGCAGGTGTTCAATCAACAGCAGCCATCGTTACTGTTATTACCGTTTTAATGTGAGTGTTCTTGTTACCAGTTGCAGCTAATTTAGGCTCCTGTTTCTGTATATGTTCCAAATTCATTTCTAAGTGTGCGTCACCATCCTTGCTGTGTCCAAGGAGGGCTGTATCCTCCTGTGCTGTCTCCAGGGTTCCCCCAGAATGACTTTTCTTACTATTTCGAGAGATTTTCAGCGTTTAGGTGGTTTGGTTCTTGCTTAGCCCAGTTTTCTTGCCTTCTGCCCACTGTGGAGGCAGGGGCTGGGGACGGTGAGTCTCACTGTTCTGTGCAGAATGGCCACAGGTGAGCCATTCCATTATTCCATAAGGGATGGCCTTTGGGGAAGAAACAGAGTCATTTGCTATTTCCTATATCTTTTCTACAGCCATTTCTTCGAGTTCTGACAACTTATTAGTTTAACCATCTGAGTCTGTTAGTGAGTAGCTAGGAGCTGTCCCTGCAGGGGACATAGCTCCCCAGGAATTTCTAGGAAGAGGTCCCTTGGTCAAAAGCAAGTCTCCCAAGAAGGGGGCAGCTGAGACCCATTTGCAGTCAGCACTCACATCAACTGGGGGATGGCCACACCCACTCCATAAAGGGAACTGGGATGGGCAGGCCAGCCTATGCTCCAGATCAACTCAGTCCACGTGAAGGATGACCCATCCCACGGTGCACTGAGACTGATGAAAGAGGGGCAGACAGGTCTCAGATACAGAATGCATTTACTGGGGAACTCAGTAGTAGAAGTAAGGTCCTGGGTGATAGCAAGACCAGTTGGAATCTGATAATTTGGGTCAGAAAGAGGAGTGCATTTATTAGCTCGCACAAAAGTGGAATCTTGGCTGGAGTGTACCTGGGTTATCTTGAGATGCTAGTGAAAAGTGTGGGGCATCCCCAGAGCCGTCGTCTAATTGTAAAAGTTTGTATGTGACTCCAGTGAACTTACCTTCTTAGTTTGCTGGGAAATGCCTCAGGAAAACCAGCCTGGATGCTCAAGGCAATCACAGCAGTTATGGCTCAAGATGGCCACCGTCATGTCAGGCTGTACCCGTACTGCCCCATAGATGGCTTCTTTCTCCAAGAATGAATAAAAGAAAACTTGAGTACTCCTAAATGCCTCCTATTGGAAGTAACTTAGCCCACCTATAAACATAACAGTTACTTCTAGAATTCCACTTAGGAAGGTGAATTCACCTCATTAAAAAGAGAGATGACTCCGAGGGTGTGTGAGAAGAACTGTACTGCATTAAAAGGAAGATCAATTGGGGCTGCAGGGATGGCTCAGCAGTTAATCGCTCTTGCTACACATGCGGGAGGAGTAGGAGGGCCTGGGAAAGCCTGAATTCATTTCCCTAGCACTCATGCACACAGCCATATGTGTCCGTGCATGTCTATAGTCCTAGCCATGCAGGGAGCAGGAGACCAGAGAATTAATTGCTGGGGCTCACTGACCAAGAACATGGTGGAAATGGCAGTTTTGTGTGAGTGTGAGGCTCTGTGTCAGGGAGACAGGCAGATGAGTGAAAAGAGGAGGGCGATAATGCTCTCCTTTGGCCTCCACACATGTGCACATGGAGAACACACATGTACACACACATGTGCATGTACTACACACATCACACATACTCTACACACACACACACACCAAAAACAAATACATAAGTTGGATGTCAATCTAGACCAGAAGATAAAAGAGAAAAAACCAGATTGTCATAGAATTTTTCCAGGGTTACAATCTCCCTTCCTAATACTTTAACATTTATTTGAAACACTGGGCACACATAATTTAAATATCAGAAAACATTACACTGTGTTTACAGTTACCTGCTTGTTGCTGGGACAAAACACCCGAGCAGAAGCAGCTTATGGGAGGAAAGGGTTTATTTCAGGCTTACAGTTACCAGGGACAGTTTCATCCCGGTGAGGAAAGCATGGCAACTGGCTCACATCTTCACACGCCAGCAGCAGAGAGAGACCTGGCTCTGAACACATAGCGGGCTTCTTCTAATCTCCAGGACAATGATGGGTTTCCAGCTAACATTTTTTTAAATTATTTATTTATTTGAGAGAGAGAATGGGTGAATCAGGGCCTTCAGCTATTGCAAACAAACTCCAGATGCATGTACCACCTTGTGTATCTCATGGGTACTGGGGAATTGAACCTAGTTCCTTTGGCTTTGCAGGCAAGTGCCTTGACTGCTAAGCCATCTCTCCAGCCCAATTTTTAAAACTAGTTATTTATTTATTCGTTTGTTTGTTTGTTTATATTTATTTGAAATGGAGAGATAGAGAGAGAGGAAGAGGCAGATACAGAGCCTCCAGCCACTGCAAATGAACTCCAGATGCATGCGTCACCTTGTGCATCTGCTTATATAGGCCCTAGGGAATCGAACCTGGGTCTTTAGGCTTCTCAGACAAATGCCTTAACTGCTAATCCATCTCTACAGCCATCAGTTAACCTTTGATAGGTAAATTGAATTTTTTAATGTTCTTATTTATTTATTTGAGAGGGGGGGAAGGAGAGAGGGAGAGAGTGAGTATGTGTGCATCTGGGCCTCTGGCCATTGCAGACACATGCACCACTTTGTACATCTGGCTTTACATTGGTACTGGGGAATTGATCCCAGGCCATCAGGCTTTTGCAAACAATTACCTTTAATTGCTGAGCCATCTATCTCTACAGCCCTTGATTTTTTAAAAAATTATCTGTCTTTATTTATTTCTTTTTCTTCAAGGTAGGGTCTCCGTCTAGCCCAGGCTGACCTGGAATTCACTATGTAGTCTCAGGCTGGCCTCGAACTCACAGTAATCCTTCTACCTCAGCCCCCAGAGTGCTGGGATTAAAGGTGTGCACCACCCCGCCCAGCTTAATACTTGTCTTTATTAAAGACAGAGCTGGCAATTCAACTTGGCACAAGACGGAAGACTTAGAAAAGTTAGATGTATCATTTGCAGTGTATGAGTTATGTAAGGTACAATTATTATAGCTGAGAGGAAACTTATACTATGAGTATTTTATTCACATTTACATGAACTTTAACCTTTTGCATAGCAACTGGGATAAAACAACTATGGAAATGGGCACGGAAACTGAAGATACAGATGGTGTGGGGTGCCATACTGCACACAGAGCGAATGCCAGGTGTTCGAGGACTGGACAGTTGAAATACTACTTGCCTGCTGCTGGCATATTTTCATTTGATAAGATTAGAAATATTTCTCTATTTCCATAATGCATGTTGAGATGAGACAGATATACGTTCATTAAATGAAACAGATATAAATGTCTTTTTGATGATAGGTGTTCATTAGCATGCCAGACATTTATTTTCACTGATGCAACATTTCCTTTAGTTAATGAAATTATTTTAGCATTGACACAGAAAGTAATAACTTCATTGGAAAATTCTGTAAGAAGAAATATTATCTCTGCTAATTTATTTTTGGAAGACAATGAAAATTTTTTTTAAATACTAGGTAGATTCATTAAAAATCCACTACGCTCCTTTCTCCAATTTCATTTCATTGACTACATAAAAGGGATTAGAATGTGACTTTATGGCTTGTGTATTTTAATTAAAATTTTATATGTTATCCTTCTGAAGGAAAGGAATTTTACATCATTGAAGAGATACTCATCTATAAGAGCTCCTTGAATAATGAAAGCAGAATTTATCGGTAAATGAGAAATAACTTTCCATGATGATAAACACATCAAAGTGGGTGGGCATACAAGATAGCATTGGTTAACACGGAGGACCTTCGTCCATCTGGGCTGACCCTAAGAAAAGAATAATGCCTAGTTTAGTGATGAAAAATTTCTGCTCAAAGAACAGCAAAGGGCTGGAGAGATGGCTCAGCGGTTAAGGCAGTTGCCTGCAAAGCCTAAGGACTCATGTTTGACTCTCCAGATCCCACAGAAAACAGGTGCACAAAGGTGAGGCAAGCGTGTAAAGTCGCACGTGCACAAAGCGGCACACGCGTCTGGAGTTCAATTGCAGTGGCTGGCTGCCCTGGCATGTTAATTCTCTTTCTCTTTCTCTCTCTCTGTCTCTCTCTCGCTCATAAAAATATAAAATTCAAAAAAAAAAAAAAAAAAGACCAGCAAGCAGGGCGTGGTGGTGCACGCCTTTAATCCCAGCACTCGGGAGGCAGAGGTAGGAGGATCACCGTGAGTTCGAGGCCACCCTGAGACTCCATAGTGAATTCCAGGTCAGCCTGAGCTAGACTGAGACCCTACCTCAAAAAAAAACAAAAAAAAAAAGACCAGCAAAACATTACTGTCTATAGCCTAGGAAGGTGGGACTTACTACATGACCCTAACTTCTCTAAGTGATCTGAGTGCATTAGGACATTTAAAAGGCTAACGACAAATGCTCAAGGATATTATCACTGTCACGTTGCCTCATGCAGGGATGCTGGAAGCTGAGCCAGGGGAGGTAGAGACAGAATGATTGACATGCAGCTGGCTTCCAAGCAGAATATATGGGTGGAACTGTACTGTTCACTTGTGGTGGCTTGGGTCAGACCCAAGTCCATTGTTAAGTATTTCAGTTATCACCATAGGGAATAAACATATCTTTGTGCCGTCGTGTTTAGTCTCATTAGTCGATTCAACGAACACTTATTGACTCTTAATATATGTTGGTGAAATGCCATGTATGGGACAAAGGTGTCATTTACTATCTGTGGTTGGTTTGAATGTGAAATATCTCTCCTAGGCTCATGTGTTTTGAATACTCAGTGGCAATTTGAGAACGCTGTGGGCAGCCTTTGGTAGGTGGAGCCTCACTGGGGGCCTGACCTTGAGGTTGAAAAGTCCAGCCCACTGGATGTTGAGTGTGAACTCACTCTGAGACTACTTCCTCCCCACTGACGTGGAGATGTGATCCAGGCTTCCTGCCCACGCCTTCCCCCACCATGATGAAACCTCCTCTAGAGACAGGAAGATGAGATAAATCCTTTTCTCCCATCACCTGCCTCTTGTTGGGTTGTTTGCCCCAGCAATAAGAAGGTAACTGCTATATAACAGCTAAATAAAGGTTTAAAGAGACTGTCAAAATATAGGAAAGGGGGGCGGAGAGATTGCTTAGCAGTTAAGGTGCTTGCCTGCAAAGTCAAAGGACCCAGGTTTGACTCCCCAGGACCCACGTAAGCCAGATGCACAAGTGGGGTGCATGCAACTGGAGTTTGTTTGCAGTGGCTGGAGGCCCTGGTGCGTTCATTCTCTCTCTCTCTCTCTCTCTCTCTCTCTGCCTGCCTATTTCTCTCTCTCTCTCTCTCTCTCTCTCGCTCTCTCTCAATCTCTCTCTCAAATAAATAAATAAAAATAAAATATTTTTTTAAGTACAGGAAAGGGGCTTTCTTGTATGACCTTCAAATTCAGACCACTAGTTGGACTTGATGGCATGCACCTATATTCCCAGCACTGGAGAGGTGAAGACAGGAGGATCAAGAATTAAAGGCCAGAGGACTAGGAGATGGCTTAGCAGTTAAGGCACTTGCCTGTGAAGGGACCCAGGTTCGAGTCCCCAGTACCCACATAAGCCAGATGCACAAAGTAATGCATGCATCTGGAGTTCGTTTGCAGTGGCTGGAGGCCCTGGTGCGTTCATTCTCTGTCTGTCTGTCTATCTGTCTATCTGTCTGTCTATCTATCTATCTATCTATCTACCTGCCTCTCTCTCTTAAGTAATTAGTAAAATTAAATATTTTAAAAATAAAAAAATGGGGCTAGAGAGATGGCTTAGCAGTTAAGGGGGATGCCAGATGCACATGGTGGTGCCTGCATCTGGAGATCTGGAGTTCATTTGCAGTGGCTGGAAGCCCTGGCACGCCCATTCTCTCTCTCTCTCTCTCTCTCTCTCTCCTCTCCTCCCCTCTCTGTCTCTAATAAATACATAAAAACAAGTCTTTTCAAAAATGAATTCAAGGTCAGGGAGTGGTGAGATGGCTGAACAATTAAAGACACTTGCTTGCAAAACCTGACAGCCTGGGTTTGATCCCCAGGACCCACATAGCGCCAGATATACAAGATGGCATATGCATCTGAAGTTTGTTTGCAGCAGCAAGAGGCCCTGAAGTGCCCATACTCTCTCTTTCCCTCTCTCTCTCTCTCTCTCCTTGAAAATATAAATAAACAAAATTTTTAAAAATGGCTTCAAGGCCAGCTTGCATTACATAGCTTTTACTGGGCCAGTCTAACTACTATATAGTAGGATACTGTTTTGAGAAAACTCAAGGGCTGGGGATGCAGCTCAATGATAGAAGTGAGTTCTTAGCAAGAGCAAGGCATTGGGTTTAGTCCTCAGCACTGCAAACAGTAAAATAATAATAGAATAACATAATAGAATTAAAGACACAAACACTTGTTACAACCAGAAACCCAGATGTAATGTTTATTCTATCTGTTCCATCCTGTCTGTCTAACCACCTCTGGTATTACCAGACCTGGGAAGAGCTGCGTACTTTCGTAATGTTCTCTACTTCTGCCTGACAAGAGAGCTGGAGGCCTGCCTGACGTCTGCTGGCTCCGGGTGACAGGTCCCTGCTCGCAGAGACAGGTTAGCAACTGTGAAGCCCTCGACCGTGAGCCTGTTCCTTGTAGCAGCAATAATTAGGACGCGGGGTTCAGTCCTTCTGGCTGACAATTGAAAAGGTCTTTCGCGGTTATCTTCGGAACGCACTGTTTCTAGCCTGCAGCTTATCACAGCCGTCAGGTGAGCTGAGGGAGAAGCAAAAAGAGACATGTGGGGATGGCGGTGTGAGTGGAGCCTAAGGTGCTACAGCGATAATGATGCTTCTTTAACTTTTTTTTTAATTTGTTTATTTTTATTTATTTATTTGAGAGCGACAGACAGAGAGAAAGAGGCAGAGAGAGAGAGAATGGGCGCACCAGGGCCTCCAGCCACTGCAAACGAACTCCAGACGCGTGCGCCCCCTTGTGCATCTGGCTAACGGTGGGTCCTGGAGAATCGAGCCTCGAACTGGTGTCCTTAGGCTTCACAGGCAAAGCACTTAGCCGCTAAGCCATCTCTCCAGCCCCGTTTCTTTAACTTTTTGTGACAACCTCCGCACAGATAGACAGTGTACAGTGATAATAATCTCTTCTCATCATCCTCTTGTTCCCCCTGACAAAGCCACCCTCCACTGAATCCTATCTTTCTAGCCACTCTGTCTTCTATTTAGATGTTATCATTTTTCCCCCTCTTGCATAAGAGGTCTTGTGTAGGGAGTGTCAGACGCTGTGAGGTTATGAATATCAAGGCCATTTTGTGTCTGGAAGACAGCAGTTTAAACGAGCCTCCTCGTCCTTTGGCTCTTACATTCTTTCCGCCACCTCTTCTGCAATGGTCCCTGAGCCTTGGGGGGCTGTGGTGGAGATGTCTCAGTGCTGAACACACCACTGTCACTTCTCAGCACTTTAGTATGTTTTGAAAAGAGAAGCTTGATGGAGATTTTTTTTTTTTTTTTGAGTGAGAGATAGTAGAATCTTTTGATGGGTAAGGATATTTATTTTACATAGTTTGAGTGGACTGTTACCTTGAAGATAAAAACATACATCTTATAGCTGCCTCAGATCCTCAGGAGTTTCTATCTGTCCTAAGAAAGCACTACATTAAAAAGAGCTGTTGGATGAGCTAGAGAGCTGGCTCAGTAGTTAAGGTGCTTACTCATAAAGCCTAATGACCAAAGTTTGATTCCCCAGTACCCAGGTAAAGCCAGATGCACAAAGTGGTGCATGCGTCTGGAGTTCATTTGGAGTGGCTGGAGGCACTGATGTACCCATTCTCTCCCTCTCTCTCTCTCTCTCTCCCTGATATGGTAGTGCATGCCTTTAATCCCAGCACTTGGGAGGCTGAGGTAGAAGGATTGCTGTTTGAGGCCACCCTGAGATTACATAGGGACTTCCAGGTCAGCCTGAGCTAGAGCGAGACCCTACCTTGAAAAAACAACAAAAAATGCTATTTATTTATTTGCACCCAGATGTTAGATAGATAGATAGGTAGATAGATAGATAGATAGATAGATAGATAGATAGATAGATAGATAGATAGATAGATAGAATGGCCATAACAGGGCCTCTCACCACTACAAATGAACTCCAGGTACATGTGCCATTTTGTGCATCTGGCACTGGGGGATCAAACCTAGGCTGTCAGGCTTTGAAACCACAGAGCCATCTCTCCAGAACTCAGGGGGAGTCAGGCCTGCTCAGGTTCTCATGCTTGCAGGGCAAGAACTCTTCACCGGCTGAGCCATCTCCTCAGCCCCAGCCAAGTTAGTGTGTGTGTGTGTGTGTGTGTGTGTGTGTGTGTGTGTGTGTGTTATGTATGTTTGCCTGTGTGTGCAAGTGCACAGGCACATGTGTAAACATGTGCATGGAGACCAGAGGTTGACATCAGGTATCTTCCTTGATCCCTCTCCACCTTATGTATTGTGGTGAAGTCTCTCACCTCACCCCAGAGCTTGTCAATTTAGCAAGTCTAGTGAGCCAGCTTGCCCAGGAAGCCCACTGTCTCTGCCTTCCAAGTGCTAGGATTACAGGGGAGCTGCCACATCTGGCTAGCATGTACAAAGATTCCAGGGATCGTCTTTGGTTCCCACCCTTGTGGGCAAGTCCCTTTCTGATTCAGCCATCTCCCCAGCCCAAGTTAATTTAATTTGGGACCAGCCTGGGACTACAGAGTGAATTCCAGGTCAGCCTGAGCTAGAGCAAGACCTTACCTCAAAAAATAAAAATAATAAAAATAAACAATAGGGCTGGAGAAATAGCTTAGTGGTTAAGGCACTTGCCTGCGAAGACTAAGGACCCAGGTTCAACTCCCCAGTACCCACATAAGCCAGATGCACAAGGTGGCACATGAGTCTGGAGTTGTTTACAGTGGCTGTAGGCCCTGGCACACCACTCTCTCTCCATCTGCCTCTTCCTCTCTCTCTTCCTCCCTATTTCTCTCAAATAAATAAATAAGTAAACAAACTTTTTAAAGAAATAATTAAAGTTGAAGGCTTTGAATAACAATATCTAGTTGTTTAATGGATATGTTACATATAAAGATACCTTACAATTGCTGAATAAAATACACTTATGGTGAGAAAGAAGAGCTTAAAACTGATGTTTTACAAACTGGGTGTGCTGGCATTTGCCTGAAACTCAAGTACTTGAGAATCAGAGGCAGGAAAATAGTAAGTTTGAGGACAACTTGGGTTAAGTTACTTAGTGAGACTTGTGTCTCGTAAAACCAATGGTAAAGCATTTACCTAACATGTACAAGACCCTAGGTTTGATCCCCACTGCTGCAAAAAAAGAGGGGGGGAGTACCCAGCTAGTTTATTTATTTATTTTATTATTTATTTATTTATTTATTTGAGAGGGAGGAGGAAGAGGCAGATAGAGAAAGAGAACGGGCATGGCAGGGCCTCCACCTGCTGCAAATGAGTTCGAGACGTATGCGCCACCTTGTGGATGTGGCTTATGTGGGTCCTGGGGAACTGAACCTAGGTCCTTTGGCTTTGCAGGCGAAGTGCCTTAACTGCTAAGCCATCTCTCTAGCCCACGAATGCTGTTATCAAAGATCATAAAACAACATCTCTTTGAGTCTAAGATCTTGAAAATGATTACACTCCACAAGCGTGCCCTTGTTTCCTCAGGGCTAACACATGCACACTAATTCTCTTGTGGGAGGAGACACCCTTGTAGGTGTGTGGCAGCCAGTGCAGAAAGTACACCACGGAACTGTCTCAGAACACAAACCATCGCCACATCAGCTGGAAAGGTCACAAGTCAAAGTCAAGGTGAAAGTCTTGGAATAGATCTGAAGGTCTCTTCCCCCCCCCCCCCCGCTCTGGCCACAGGAGTCCCGCTCCACATGTAAATGCCTCTCGCCACCCCCACAGCCTCTGGTGTTTGTGATTAAGCTTACTGCTTTAGTCCCCAGCTACTGGACTCTTGGGGTGGTGACACTTTCCTGTAGGAGGTGTGGTGTTGAGGGGCTGTCGCAGTCAGGTTCACATTGCTGGCAGAAATCACCTGACCAAGAGCAGCTTTTGAGACAAAAAAAAGGGGGGGGCATTATTTTGGCTTACAGGCTCGAAGGGGAAGCTCCATGATGGCACGGGAAAACAATGGCCTAAGCAGAGGTGGACAATCACCACCTGGCCATCATGAGGCGGACAATAGCAACAGACCGAGTGTGCCAAACACTGGCATGGGGACACTGGCTATAACACCCATAAGCCCGCCCCCAATAATACACCAGCCTCCAGGAGGCGTTAATTCCCAAATCTCCATCAGCTGGGAACCTAGCATTCAGAACACCTGGATCAAACCTCCACGGGGCGCCCTTGGGTTTGAGGCATGCAGCCTCTACTGCATGTTTAGAGCCAGCTCACAGTTGCTGGGCTCCCTGTGCTGTGGACCCTGTGGGAGTGAGCCAGCTTCCTCGGCCATGACGAAGCTTCCCCTGGGTTCTGTAAGCCCGAAATGAACCCTTTCCTCCCCCGAGCTTCTTCAGGTTGGGTGTTTTGTTCCAGCGATGAGAAGGATAACTTCAACTCTTACATTTCTTTTTCTTTTCTCTTCTTTCTTTTTTTTTTTTTTTTTTTTTTGAGGCAAGTCCCAGAGTGGCCTTTTTTATGAGAGAGAGAAAAAAACGGTGTGCCAGGGCCTCCAGCCACTGCAGCTGAACTCCAGACGCGTGTGCCACCTTGTGCACATGTGCGACCTTGCCTGCTTGTGTAGCCCCTGTGCATCTGGCTACGTGGGACCTGGAGAGTTGAACATGGGTCCTTAGGCTTCTCAGGCAAGCACCTTAACTGCTAAGCCATCTCCCCAAACCTCTTTCATTTTTAAAATGAATTTATTGACAACCTCCACACATATACACAATGTACCGTGATCATAATGCCCTTCCCACCTCCCTCCTTTGTTCCCTCTCACTTAACCCTCCTCCACTGAACCCCCTCTTTATTGCAGACGTCATAAATTTTCTTCCGCCCTCCTCCCTCATCCATGGGAACGTGTTGATGGAGCCAGTGTTCCGCAGGTCTGGTGCAGGTCGTGACGGCTGCTGTGAGGTCATGAACGTCACGTCCGCTTTGCGTCTGAAAGACAGCACTCCAACACTCTCCTCTCCTTCCTTTGGCTCTCACATTTTC
This sequence comes from Dipus sagitta, assembly GCA_036346955.1. Classification (NCBI taxonomy): domain Eukaryota; kingdom Metazoa; phylum Chordata; class Mammalia; order Rodentia; family Dipodidae; genus Dipus; species Dipus sagitta. The sequence goes on from CM070786.1 coordinate 5,042,092, forward strand.
CCACACTCCCTCTTCCACAGTGGCCCGCGAGCCTTGGAGAGTGTGATAGAGACGTGTCACTCAGTGCTGAACACTCCACTGTCACTCCTTCTCAGCACTGTGGCGAGTTTTTGAGTGTCCCCAGCCATTGCTGTCTGAGAAGAGAAGCGTCTCTAACCAGAAGTGATGGCAGCGCTTGGGGATAAACCAGCCCTGACAGTTCTGACCCGGGCTCTACTTCTTCGATGCTCATCAGCTGTCTTCATTGTCCCTTCCTTTCTTCCTGGGGGCGAGGGGGACAAGGAGACCCCTAGATGGGTGGCTTCAGTGAGACTCATCAAAGCAGGAGACCCTCTCTCCGAGTCATGCTCCCCACTTGGGCTCTGATGCCCAAAGTGGGTAAAGGGCATTTGGAGGCCTGATTTCTAGGTTCTGTGCCTTCTGCCAAGTCGCACTGTCAAAAATGAGGCCAGAGAGGTAACAGATGGGACGGGAGCCCAAAGGCACCTGCTAGAGGCCCCTGGAGACTCCAGAGCAGGTGCTGCAGATAATGAGAGGCCGCAGTGTGCAGTGTGTGCCGCCACCAGGATTACATCGGGAGACAAACGGACAGATTTGAACGAGTATGTCACCACCCCTCGTCTCGTGTGTGTGTGTGTGTGTGTGTGTGCGTGTGTGTAGATGGGATTCTCATGTAGCCCAGGCTTTCCTCAAACTCACAATGTTATCAAGGATGCCTTGAAACTCTGGATCTTCCTGCCTGCACCTCCTGAGTGCTGGGATTACAGATGTTCACTTTTAAAACATATTTTTATTTATTTATTTATTTGAGACAGAGCGAATGGGTGTGCCAGGGCCTCCAGCCACTAAGACAAACTCTAGACACAGGCACCACCATATGCATCTGGCTTACGTGGGTCCTGGGGAATCAAACCTTGGTCTTGGGCCTTCTCAGGCAAGTGCCTTAACTGCTAAGCCATCTCTCCAGGCCCAGATATGCACTTTTTTTTTTCTTTTTCTTAACCCCTAATACTTTTAAAAAGAGATTTATTGATTTCAGTGATTGAGATTGAGAACAAGAGAGACATTATGGATGTACCAGGACCTCCTGCAAATGAACTCCAGATGCATCTGACTTTATGTGGGTACTGGGGAACTGAACACAGATCCTTGGGCTTTGCATGCTAGTGTCTTTAACCACTGGGTTGTCTCTCCATTCCCCCCTTAAGACCTTTTTATCTTATCTATTTTCTATTTATTTATTTATTTAAATCTCTGTGTGTGTGTATGTGTGTGTGTGTGGTATGTGTGTGTGGTGTATGTGTGTGTTCAGATGACCTGTACCCACGCATGCAGAGGCCACAGGAGAATGTCAGGGTGTCTTCTCTTGGTCTTCTGTGACATTTCCTGTGGACAGAGTTTTTCACGGAACCTGGAGCCTGTAATTCTTTGGTCCACTGTCTCACCAGTCCATCTCAGCCATTCTCCTGTCTCTGCTGCCCTTAGCACTGAGGTTACAGGCATGAACGGCCACGCCTCGCTCCTCGCGTGGGTAATGGAGATTGAAACCAGATGGTTATTCCAACTCTGTTCTGAGAAAGTCTTATCAACTCTCAAGACTCTTTTCTCTCTCATAGCAGTTTTTTTTTAAATTTTGTTTATTTGAGAGAGAGAAGGAGAAAGATAATGGGCATGCCAGGCCCTCTAACCACTGCGAACAAACTCCAGACGCATGCACCACCTTGTGCATCTGGCTTATGTGGATCCTGGGGAGTGGAACCTGGGTCCTTTGGCTTTGCAGGCAAGTGCCTTAACCAATGAGCCATCTCCCATCGCAGTTTTGCTAGATAGCAAATGAAGTAAATGAAACAAGGACTACAGCATCCGAAATCATTTCGATGGCACCTCTGTCCAACCCTAGAATCAGGAACCTCTCTCCATGCTAGAACTAGAAAGATCTTCCCAAGGCCCTGTTTTGATAAACAAACCTACTTCTTAGGTTAACTGATTGAAAATGAGGACTGTTGCATGGTAATGAGGGTGGAAGGAAGAAGAGAGGCGTATTGGAGAGGCTGGTGGGGGCTGTGGTCTCTCCCGACAGTTTTGGACTCAGTAGCAGGTGGACAAGAAGACAAGAGCACTCCAGCTAGTGTCCGCTGGGAGCAGCACACAGAGCTGTCCCACTGGGCTCTCGTCCCCTCATGTCCCTTCAAGGGGCCATCTACCAATGTTTTTGCACTTTGAGTCCCTTCTTAAGAGTTCTTGTGAATACAGGCAATTTCTTAGTCTCCTCCCTCCTTCCCTCTCTCCTTTCTTTTTCTAAAAACTATTTTAATTTTTATTTTTATTCATTTATGAGAGAGAAAGCGAGAGGGAGGGAAAGAGGCAGATATATATATATATATATATATATATATATATATATATATAGAGAGAGAGAGAGAGAGAGAGAGAGAGAGAGAGAGAACAGGTGTGCTAGGGCCTCTAGCCACTGCAAATAATTTCCAGATGCATGGGCCATCATGTGCATCTGGCTTACGTGGGTTCTACAGAATCAAACCTGGGTCTTTAGGCTTTGCAGGCAAGTGCCTTAACCACTAAGCCATCTCTCCTGCCCCTCTCTCCTTTCCTACTTCCATGTTACTTATTTGCCTTGACCACATAATCCATTATTTTTGGAAGCCATGTTGAAAATAGAAAAAGGAAATTAATATGCAAATTCCCTTCTGGGGGGCTTTAGCGACAGGCTCAGTCAGTAAAGAGCTTGTCTTGCAGGCGTGAAGACTTGAGCTCAATTCCCAGAACCCACGTAGAAAAGGCCAGGTCTGTTGGCGTGCACCTACATGCCTAGTGCTAGGCAAGCAGAGATAGGAGGATCCCTGGGGCTCACTGGCCAGCCAGTCTGACCTACCTGACGAGCTCCAGGCCAATGAGAGGCCCTGACGCAAATAAGGTAGGTGGCACTTGAAGAATGACACCTGAGTTTGTTTTTTGAGCTCTACACACATGCACATACATGTGCACCCACTTACATATGAATATACACACTTCACACACACACACACACACACACACACAATTATCTTCTAGAGACTTAAAGGAAGTAATCACAAGTCTTGAGAAGCAGGGGCATGGCCTGGAGATCTTTTCTTTTTTCTTCCAAATTTTTATTAACAACTTCCATGATTATAAAAAAATACCCCATGGTAATACCCTCCGTCCCCCCCCCCCACTTTCCCCTTTGAAACTCCATTCTCCATCATATCCCCTCCCCCTCTCAATCAGTCTCTCTTTTACTTTTGATGTCATGATCTTTTCCTCCTCTTACGATGGTCTTGTGCAGGTAGTGTCAGGCACTGTGAGGCCATGGATATCCAGGCCATTTTGTGTCTGGAGGAAGCATGTTGTATGGAGTCCTACCTTTCCTTTGGCTCTTACATTCTTTCTGCCACCTCTTCCACATTAGACCCTGAGCCTTGGAAGGTGTGATAGAGATATTGCAGTACTGAGCACTGTGATCATTTCTTTCCATCACCATGATACCTTCTGAGTCGTCCCAAGGTCACTGCCATCTGAAAAGAGAAAATTCTCTACCAAAAGTAAGAGTAGCATTAATATAAGGGTGTGAACATTAACAGAAATGTTTACTGGGCAGTTTGATAAGCATAGTATATATACATTTAGCCAGACAACAGCAGACGTTACACCCCTAGGGCTCATGACTACCCGTTTTAACTTTTCAGTATCAGGGATGTATTCCCTCCCATGAAGCAGGCCTCCAGTCCAATTAGAGGGCAGTTGGTTTCCCCCATAACAGACATGCCACTATTGCATCTGTTGGCTCATTTGGCCTGGCTTGGCCTGGAGATCTTTAATGAGTGAAAACATTCTAGATTTCCATTGGTAAGACATAAGATTCAGATCAGCAAATGCTCTTAGGTTATAACAAACAGACACTTCATACAGGGCAGCCACTGTTGTTGGCACCTCTACCATTAGTGCCAGTGCCTGGGGGGGCCAGTAGTACTTGACAGTTGCACGATCCTCACACGCGGGGCCAGTGGAGCCTGATTTCCCTTGGCCCACAGCTCTGAGGCCCTGAGGGTGAGGACGAAGCTCATGCTCTTTAGTGTGAGCTCAGAGGACTCACGGAGCATGTGTTCCCATGGCAGAAAACAGCTTAACGCCTGGGCCCTACCTAGGCGAAGCCTCTCCAGCGCTTCCTGAGCCACAGCGAGTTCAGAAACTGATGGTGAAGCTCAGAGCGATCTCCAGAAGGGCTTGAAGGCGTCTTTTGAATTTTTTATTTACTTTGGTTTATCTTATTTTATTTATTGCATGTGTACGTATATGTATACGTATGCAGTCATGTGCGCGCAGGTAGGTGCAAGCATGTGTATGCGTGGGGCCAGAGCTTGATGGTGTTGGGCGACCTCTTTAGTTGCCTCCTACCTTGTTTATTGACACACAGCTCACTCAGCGCTCACCAACGCGGCCAGTATAGTCTAGTCTAGTCTAGTCTAGTCTAGTATAGCGTATTATAATATAGTATAGCTAGCCAGTTTGCTCCAGGGACCCACCTGGCTCCACCGCCCCCTGGAATCACACACGTGCACCACCACACGTGGCACTTACATGGGTGCTGAGATCTGAACACGGGTCCTCATGTTCACATGGCAAGATCCTGAGCCATGTCCCCAGCCCCTTACTTTAAATTTTTATATCTCAGGTTTGCCTATTTCACAAGACTAGAATCATATACAATTCAGAAAAAAAAAGAAATATTTAATAGGATTCAGTCACTTAAATATCGTATGGCAATGCTCACCCAAAGGTTTACACTCCTAACTCACTCTCAGACAAATGAACACCTAGGTGACAGAAAGGACTTCCACATATTAAATTTTCATAGCACGTCAGCAAGTCACATTGCTGCACTGAGTTTAAAGAGGGATAGATCTTTCTTGAACCCATTGATGTAAAGGTGTAATACTTTTTATAACTGTCATATCCAAATGCCAGATCAAGGGATGAAATTTTGTTTGACTTACTAGTGTGACAAAAAAAAAAATCACTTTCTGTTTCCTTTGACTTTTTATGTTACTTTGGAGAAGATGTCTTCCTCCATCAGGAATATAGCAGGCCCGTCATTCCCACCAGGCATGAGGCTACCACAGCCACGCCCACCTGACATGACGCACTCTCTATGAGTCGCAGGTGCTTACTGTGTGGATTCTGAGCCAATTAGAAGTTGGAATTGAATAATGCTATTGTTACTATCAGCTAAATGTCGGAATGTGACACAGACAGGAATCAACGACCTCTTTCCACCCCAGGGCAGGCCTAGATCTCACCACCAATAGCAAGAGGAGTTCTGTCCACAGAGGAGACAGCTGGTCATGTAAAAGGATCCTGGTGTGCCTCGGGACGTATCGAGCCAGATAAACTAGGAACCCAACATAAGAGTACCTACCACTGAGTAGGAGGGATGGACAAGAGATAGGCCCGTGCAGGCCAAGAAAGGAGGAGGGAAGGAGAGAGAAAGAAAGAGAGAGAAGCTTCTTTTAATCTCGTCCATTGTAGATGTCAGTTATCCTGCCGCGGCTGAACTTTCCCCCCAGGATCTTGCTAGGTGGCAGGCGTGTTGACAATCATTTTTATTTCTTCCTTCCTTTTTATTTTTTTATTTTTTTGAGGTAGGGTCTTGTTCTAGCCCAGACTGACCTGGAATTCACTTTGTAGTCTCAGGCTGGCCTCGAACTCACAGCTGTCCTCCCACCTTTGCCTCCTAAGTGCTGGGTTAAAAAGCGCACACCATGCCCTGCAACAGATCCTATTTTGAGAACCAACTCAACAACATTTGTTCAAGCATGAAAAGCCCCACGCTATTTGATCAGTATATTATATAACCAAAATGTTTGTGTTTTGTCGATGTATATGTGTATGTATTTGAGATAGTCTGTCACCATGTGGCTCAGGCTGGCCTAGAACTCTCCATCCTCTGGCCTGTCTCTACCTCCAGAGTGTTGGGATTATAAGCTTGTAGGGGACTTAACTTTCCTTTCTGCTCTTGTGACCAGGAGTAGGTCTGCAGCTGGTGGAAATTCAGAGATCGTCCCTGGAGTGGGACTGTGCACAGGGCTCATGGGAGACGTCCCCCGTCTTTCAACTGCTGTCCTCGTCTCCTTGCCTGGCCTTTCTGGTCACCAAGTTTAGATGTCAAAAATAAAAGGATGTGGGCTGGAGAGATTGCTCAGAGGTTGGGGAGCTTGCCTGCAAAGCCTAACAATCTAGGTTCAATTCCCCAGTACCTCTATAAAGCCAGATGCACAAAGTACACCTGGAATTTGTTTGCAGTGGCTAGAGGCCCTGGCATGCCCATTCTCATTCTCTCTCTCTATTTCTCTCTGTCTCTGCATGCAAATCAATAAATAAATAATAAAAAAGATGTTGCCAGGCATTGTGGTACATGCCTTTCATCCTACCACTCAGGAGGCAGAGGTAGGAGGATCTCTGTGAGTTTGAGACCACCCTGAGACTACATAATGAATTCCAGGTCAGCCTGGGCTAGAGCAAGACCGTACCTCAAAAATCCAAATAAAGGGCTGGAGAGATGGCTTAGCCATTAAGGCATTTGCCTGCAAAGCCAAAGGACCCACATAAGCCAGATGCACAAGGGACGCATGCATCTGGAGTTCATTTGCAGTGGCTGGAGACCCTGAGTGTCATTTTCTATCTGCCTCTTTCTCTCTCCTCCTCCTCCTCTCTCTCTCTGGAGGAGGGGAGGGCAATGTCTCAGGATACTCCTTCCCATCCTGCGGCTCTTAAAATCCTTCCCTCTCCCGCTTCGGCAATGTTCCCTGAGGCTTAGAGGTTGTGTTACGTGTTACATATAAGACTTCAGTGTTGAGCTGTCCGCATCAGAGACAGTCTTTACCTCCCACTGTCTCCTCCACTGCCTCCCTGACTTGTCTCATGTGGTCTGTGCCCAACAACCCAGTTCCCCCAGAGACTGGTAAAAAGGGACACTTCTCTTTGTTCCTTGGATGTCCACACTGCACCCCTCTCTGGCCTTGGGTCCCCCTCCTGCTGCCTGTGGCATGGGGCTATAACTCTCCCGAGGCTACGCTTCTAGAAAGGTCATTCATCTCAGTGCCTCTCAGGGAACCAGCCTGCCCATCCGTTCTCCTTTCTGAGTGGGTGATGGTGAGTGGCAGCTGGGCTGAGTAGAAAGTTCCTCCTTCCTCCCGCCCTGGGGCCTGCTGTCCAGACCCTTTCCTCCCCAGGCTGCCAGGCCTAGACTGATGCTGACTGATGTCCCCAGGCCTGGGACGACTGCTCCGTGCTGTTGGCATCACAGCCTGGCGGCCAGGCCTCTCCTGGCTGAGGTCGCGAGGAGAGAGAGCGGCTCTGGAGCGAGGCTGGCGCTGGCCTTCGTGCTTCAGAGACTTGGCAAATGAGATTTTCTTTTCCACAGTGAAGGCCCCGGGACAAAGGAGCCATGATTGTTTGAAGCTTGCAATTCACACATCCACCTTGTGGGTGAATTTTCTCAGAATCCAGAGAACCCTTCTTAGGAAGGCCCCAGATTGCGTTCAGCAGTGACAAGCTTGGCCAGAAAGCAAGGTTCCCTGGTATACATATGTTCCCCCCAGAGCTGTCTCCCCTCAAACACATTGAAGGCTACCTGGGCTGATTTGGTAATTCCCAGGAGACATATATTTGAGCATACATCTACTGTGTGAATATATATTGAATATATTGATATGTCTTGTTTTCTGTATACCCACCTGGGTTAGATCTAGAGATACATTCTATGGTGGATAAAATTTTTAAATGGGCCTGGTGTGGTGGCGCACACCTTTAATCCCAGCACTCGGGAGGCAGAGGTAGGAGGATCGCCATGAGTTCGAGGCCACCCTGAGACTACATAGTGAATTCCAGGTCAGCCTGGGCTAGAGTGAGACCCTACCTTGAAAAACCAAAAAAAAAAATTTTTTTTTGAAATGGCCCCCAAGACTTCACACCCGTGGTTGTGTGGGTGAGATCTATAAGAAGGGAAGGTGAGGTACTAGGGAGACAGCTCAGCACTTAAAGGCACTTTCTTGCAAGTCAGCTGACCAAAGCTTGATCCTCCACAGACCCACATAAAAGCCAGACCCAAAGCGGCACATACAGCTGTGATCCCCAACACACCTATAGCAATGGGGGGTGAAGCTTTTGGAGGAGAATCCTAAATCTCCCAGGCCAGCCAGTGTGGTGCATGCAATGTTAAAACAAACAAAGAGACCCTGTCTCAAAGAAGGTAGAAGGAGAAGACAGACACCTTGCAGGTGTCCTCTGACCACGTGTGAACCATGATGGGGAAGGCATGTTGGCAAAAGAAGAGTGAGGTGGGTGGTCACGTGGTGGGGAAGGCATTATGGAAGCAGGGGGTGAGGTGGGTGGTCACATGGTGGGGAAGGCATGATGGAAGCAGGGGGTGAGGTGGGTGGTCACATGGTGGGGAAGGCATGATGGTAGCCGGGGGTGAGGTGGGTGGTCACATGGTGGGGAAGGCATGATGGTAGCCGGGGGTGAGGTGGGTGGTCACATGGTGGGGAAGGCATGATGGTAGCCGGGGGTGAGGTGGGTGGTCACATTGCATTTGCAGTCAGGAAGCAGAGTGATGAGCAATGATGCTCAGTTCACTTTCTCCTTTTTACTCAGTCGAGAGTGGGGCTCCTCAAGTTCAAGGTGGGTTATCCTACTTCAACTAATTCAATCTAACACTCCCTCACAGATAAGCCCTGAGGTGTGTCTCCTAGGAGATCCCAAATCAGGTCAAAGTGACAGTGAGGATCAGTCATCACAATATATATTTGTTTCCTTTCTCTTCAATTACTCCCTCAGGTCTGTCTTCCAAAGCCAAAGTGACTCTAGTTTCTTCTTAAGCCTACTCTCATCATGGTATCTTTATTTTGCTTCCAGGTCTGTGGAAAGAACTGAGTATTAAGAAAACCCTTAGATCATGTAAGTGCTCTTGCCCAATTGCACTTAAAATTCCCTTCTTAAGTACTGGAGAGATGGCTTAGCGGTTAAAGAACTTGCCTGTGAAGCCTAAGGACCCATGTTCAATCTCTCTCCAGATCCCACATTAACCAGACGCACAAAGGTGAGGCAAGCGCAAGATCACACATGCTCACTAGCTGGCACAAGCGTCTGGAGTTCCATTGCAGTGGCTGAGACCCTGACATGCCAATTCTCTCTCTCTCTCTTGCTCGCTCACTCTCGCTCTCTCTTTAAAAAAGAATCCCTTCTTGGGCTGGAGAGATGGCTTAGTGGTTAAGGCACATGCCTGTGAAGCCTAAGGACCCAGGTTCGATTCTCCTGGTGCCACGTAAGCCAGATGCACATGGTGGCACATGCATTTGGAGTTGGTTTGCAGTGGCTAGAGGCCCTGGCGTGCCCAGTCTCACTCTCTTTCTCCCTCTCTATCTCTAATAAATAAACATAAATCATAAAAAATAATTCCTTCTTAACATTGTTCGTAAGATTCAACCTAGCTTGCTTCTGTGAGCTTTTCTACCTTGAGTGTAATCCTTCCAGAGTCAGCCAGGGTTCAGCTAAAGAGGTAGAGAATGAATGAATGGATGGAGAATGAATAGATGGGTGGATGGGTTAAGAATGAAGGAAGAAGGATTTCTAGTCACTGGGTTTGTGTATTCACAATTGAGTTAAATCTGTGGAGTGGGCGGACAGCAAGGGAGACCATGAGCCTGCAGCTGTTGTTCACAGGCAGTACTGCTTCTCTAATAATACATGGACTTTCGGCGGGTTTTTTCGTTTGGTTGGTTTTTTGTTTTTTGTTTTTTAGTTTTTGTGAGGTTTTGTTGTTGTTGTTGTTGTTTGTTTGTTTTGGTATTTCGAGGTAGGGTCTCACTCTAGCTCAGGCTGACCTGGAATTTACAATGTAGTCTCAGGATGGCTTCGAACTCATAGGTGATCCTCTTATCTCTGCCTCCCAAGTGCTGGATTAAAGGTGTGTGCTACCACACCTGACCTTCTTATTATTTTGTTTTTTAGAGGTTTTTGTTTGTTTGTTTGTTTGTTGTTTTGGTTTTTTGGGGCGGGAGTTGTTTTTTGTTCTTTGCTTTTTCTCAAGGATAACACATCTGCCATGCCTGGTCCAAATGACTGGTTTTTTACTTACTTTAAATGTTTTTAAGTCTCTCCTTACATTGCTAATTAGAGGATGGAACCCACTTAAGCCAGACGCACAAGGTGAGTCATGTGCACAAAGTCACACATACACACAAGGTCACACACACGCACAAGGTGGTGCACGGACCTGGAGTTAGACTGCAGTTGCTAGAAGCCCTGGCATGCCAATTCTCTCTCTCTCTCTCTCTCTCTCTCTCTCATAAAAAACTCCTGAAAAGGCTTAATCAACACTGTAGCTGAACCCAAGCAGACCCCCTTATGAAGCTCATTACAGTAAGCTTTACATAATACAAGTCTGTCAATATATAAGAACAAAGAGAGTGGAAGATGAGTCAAACAACATAGGAGATCACACGTTTCCATACATTTCAGAAGTCAGAAGTCAGTGAAGGGTTGCCTGGGAGCTGGCTTCGCCAACTGGGTTAAGCCTAACGCTGATGGATGCTACAGAGGGAGGCGAGAAGACAAGGAGCCGGGAGCACAGCACCAAGGATCGCACCGTCTGGAGACGCTGGGTGTCTCTTAGAGGACGCAGAGGCACCTGTGCGCTGAAACGGAAAAGAGACAGGTTCCCTGATCGCTCCGATATGGAGCCGATAGACTCTACCCAACCAGATCAACTTCCTTACCTGCCTGGAGAGCCCAGTGTCATCCTCCCGAGACAAGGGAGCTGAGCATGTATGAGTTAAGCCTACATTCTTTTTTAAAATATTTATTCATTTATTTCACAAAGAGGGAGAAGGGGAGAGAGAATGGGCGCACCAGGGCCTCCAGCCACTGCAAACGAACTCCAGACGCGTGCGCCCCCTTGTGCATCTGGCTAACGTGGGTCCTGGGGAATTGAGCCTGGGTCCTTTGGCCTTGCAGGCAAACATCTTAACCACTGAGCCATCCCTCCAGCCCAAAGCCTACATTCTTGGCATCAGCACTCCATGGGTCTTGTTTCCTGGTGGTCAGACATGTGTATCTGAGGAAGGAGATGGGAAGATTCCCATTGGGAACACTGACCTTTAATTCTATGTCAGCATGTGATTTGATGTCAAATAAAATTAAAAGGACAGTGAGAAGCTGACCCATGATTCATCAGGAATTTCCACTCTAGATATGATTGACAGCAGAGCTCCCCAGAGACACCAGCTACCACAGCTGAGAAGGTGGTGAGATGAATGCGAGTGGACAGTGGCTTACACTGGGGCCCAGATGTCCCCGCAAGGCCACTCCTCTGAATACCCTTATATGAGAACTTTAACTGACTCCAGATCTCCTCTTTGACTGGTACCCGTACGGCATTTATTATGCTGGCGCCAATTTGGGAATTGAAGGGGAGCAACTGTGGTCATAGGAAACTAAACAAGAAGAAATTGGATATTTACGAGGAATTTTGCTACCACAGTTGTACCCTCAGTACTCAAGCTCAGGGGCCCCAAATGGCCTATTTGCTTTGCTTTATTTATTTATGTATTTATTTGAGAAAGAGAGAGAGAGAGAATGGGCACACCAGGCCCTCCAGCCACTGCAAACGAACTCCAGACACATGCGCCACCTTGTGCATCTGGCTTACGTGGGTCCTGGGGAATGGAACCGAGGTCCTTTGGCTTTGCAGGCAAGCGCCTTAACCACTAAAACATCTCTCCAGCCCCCTTGATTTGTTTTTTGGTAACATACAAGAGATTTGATTTTTACAATGTGCTGAGAGATTTGGGTCCACTCTCTGAGGGACTTTCAGTGGAGGCAGGTTCTCTCCTGAATTCTCTTCCCCACCTGGTGTATCCACTCCCAGCTAGTGTGACTTGTGTGAAGCTTTAACATGTGAGATCTCCAGACTGCTCTTGGACGGATGGGGTTGTCCACTGAGGGAGTGTCCTGGGAGATTAAATCCCCAGAGATGAGATCTGGGTGTGCTGTTTGACTTTTCCCCAAAAGCTTCTGCCAGGTCTCCTTCAATGTCCAATTACTCAAAGAAGTGCATTAAGAAATTACTCCTGGGCTGGAGAGATGGCTTAGCGGTTAAGGCACATGCCTGCAAAGCCTAAGGACCCAGGTTCGATTCTCCAGGTCCCATATAAACCAGATGCACATGGTGGCACATGGATCTGGAGTTCATTGGCAGTGTCTAGAGTCTCTCTCTCTCTCTCTCTCTCTCTCTCTCTCTCTCTCAAATAAATAAATAAATAAATAAATAAATAAATAAATAAATAAAAATCTAAAAAAATAAACAAAAAATGTTAAAAAAAAGAAATTACTCCTGAGCTGGGGAGATGGCTCAGTTGGTAGAGTGGTTGCCTCACCTGAGCTCAATCCCCAGCCCCCCACATAAAAAGCCAAGTGGTCAAAACGGGAGAGATGGTTCCGTGGTTAAGGTGCTCACCTGGAAAGCCTAATGACCTGAGTTCATTTCCCCAATACCCTCAAAAAGCCAGATGCATAAAGTGGCACATGTATCTGCAGTCCGTTCACCTTGGCAAGAGGCCCTGGTGCACTCATTCTCTCTGTAGCCAGGTGTGATGGTGAAGGCCTTTAATCCCAGCACTCGGGAGGCAGAGGTAGGTGGATTTCTGTGAGTTCGAGGCCACCATGAGACTGCAGAGTGAATTCCGGGTCAGCCTGGGTTAGAGTGAGACCCTACCTTGAAAAACTAAAAAGAAAAAGAAAATAAGGAAGGAAGGGGGAAAAAGGGTAGGAAGAGAGGGAAAAGGGGTGGGAAGGAATAAAGGGGACTAGGTGGCAAGGTGAGGGTTTTCAGTGTTAGTGTGACGGGATAAAAGATGATAATCGATGCCAGGTGAGGAGGGCATGCCTTTAATCCCAGCACTCAGGAGGCAGAGGTAGAAGGATCACGGTGAGTTCAAGGCCAGCCTGTGACTACATAGTAAATTCCAGGCCAGCCTTGGCTAGAGCAAGACCCTACAATGAAAAACCAAACAAAGATGGTAATGGGAATGAGTATGATTAAGACATATTATTTACATGTATGAAATTGTCAAATTAAAATTTAAAGTACCAAAATGAAATGTATTATTTTTATGATAATTAGTACCTTAATTTAAAAAGCATTTCTGTGAAGAAAGAAAAATAATGTAGATACTACAGTTTCATTTCTTATGGTCTATCTCATCTTCTTCTCATGTCCCATTTCATCTCCCCTCATGTCCCATCTCCTCCTCCATCATGTCCCATCTTGTCCTCCCTCATGTCCCACCTCATCTCCCCCTCATGTCGCATCTCGTCTCCCCTCATATTCCAGTCTTCTGCATGTCCACAGCCCAGACAGAGTGCAGAGCTACTCTGGTGGTGGAAGAAGGAGAGTATTGGCACCCCATTTGTACCTGTCCAAGCATGACACCCTGAAACTGCTCAAATTGATGGGAACTTAATCCTTGAAGGGACCTTGGGGCACTTGCCCAGTAGCCACTCTATTTTCTTCCTATCTTTATTTATTTGCAAGAAGAGAGGTAGGGAGGGAGGAGAATGGGCGCACCAGGGCCTCTAGCCACTGCAAACGAACTCCAGATGCTTGTGCCATTTTGTGCAACTGGCTTTATGTGGGCACTGGGGAATTGAAACCAGGCCATCGTGCTTTGCAAGCAAGCAACTTTAACCACTAAGCCATCTCTTCAGCACCCTAGCTGTCAGTCTTGATACCCCAAATGTCATCAAGATCTGAAGGAACCAGTCCAGTATGTAAAATAGAGGGACTTCAGTACAGGAAGTGGGAACAGAGGCAATGGAAAAATCTGAGACAGAACATGGATGTTAAGGCAATTTGGAAATTAGCCTCAGCAGGAAGTTCCTTCCAAACCATTTCATAGCAAAAACTCCAATTTCCTCTCATCAGGAGGATCCCCCACCCCAGACAGTAATTATCCCTTTGCCTGGGGTTTCAATGGTTGAATAATCCCACCTGATCAGCCTGTTTCCGACAGATTGAAGTCATCCTGTGCTCTGCCCCTGACAATGGAGACCTTCAGTCAAGGCTGGGGACTGGGAAGAAAGGCCACCCGTGGGTCACTATAAAGTGTGACCACGAGAAGGACGACCATCCGTCCCACCCTGTGCTCTCGGGCTCCCTGTTGCAGCTTGAGATGCAGAGCTCACCCTCTGGAGAGCAGCACCCTGACCTTGAACCCTTTGGTTTCCTAGTGGGTATCACCACCACCTTAGGGAGCCAGGTCCTTCTTAGTGGTGGAATAGCTGGCAAGTCTAGAGGGATTCCTGGGCTGACAACCAAAGGCCACTCTGCCCGTGCAGTGAGGCAAACTCCTTGGTGAGAAGCTGTGTTATGAGGGACTCGATGCATCAAGCAAATCCGTGGACGGTGGCACCGAGGCGGACAAGTCTCTGGAATAGTTTAGCCACCAGGGACACTCCTTGATTTAAACAGTAAACCCACCTGTCTCCTGGGCGATAAGGTTAGGAGTGTCACTCTTATCCATGGTGCTCATGACCAGTGAGCTGAATAGTTTAGCCACCTGGGACACTCGGCTTGGGCAGTAAACACGCCCTTCTCCTACACAATGCACCCATAGCAGCCTATTGGGAACCTGGGAACCCCCATCTATACCCATCTTCACATACAACCCACCCCACCTAATCAGCTAGTTTTCTCCTCCCCTTTGTATTAACGATCATTCGGGCAGAAATCAGTTCTGTGTGAACACACACACACACATGCAAGTTTACTTCAGTCTTTCTATAGAGGAGGATTTTTTAATTAATGAATTATTTTTTATTATTGGCAACTTCCATAATTATAGATAATAGATCTTGATAATTCCCTCCCTCCTCACTTTCCCCTTCACAACTCCACTCTCCATCATATCCTCTCCCCCTCTGAATCAGTCTCTCTTTCATGTTGATGTCACACCCATACATTAATGCTACTCTCACTTTTGGTTAGAGAAGCGTCTCTTTTCAGATGGCAGTAATCTCTGGGATGACTCAAAAGGCACCATAATGCTGAGAAGAAGTGACAGAGGAATTCTCAGCACTGAAACATCTCTATCACACCTTCCAAGGTTCAGGGTCCATTGCAGAACAGGTGGCAGAAAGAATGTAAGAGCCAAAGGAGGCTAGGACTGCTTACAATGCACTCCTGGATAGTGTCCATGGCCTCGCAGTGCCTGACACTACCTACACAAGACCTTCATAATAGGAGGGAAAGGTGATGACGTTAAAATAGAGGAAGATGCCGGGCGTGGTGGCGCACGTCTTTAATCCCAGCACTCAGGAGGCAGAGGTAGGAGGATTGCTGTGAGTTCGAGGCCACCCTGAGACTCCACAGTGAATTCCAGGTCAGCCTGGACTAGAGTGAGACCCTACCTCGAAAAACCAAAAAAAAAAAAAAAAAAAGAGGAAGATTTTTGCACATGTGTGTATGCATGTCTGTATGCATGTTCATATGTGTACCCGAACACATGTGTACATATGACTGGAGGCCAGAGATCAACACCAGGTATATCCCTCTATTACCTATCTATCTCCACCTTATCTGTTGAGACAGGGTCTCACTGTCCCCTGAGCTCACTGATTCAGCTAGACTAGCCAGCCAGCAAGCTCCAGGGTCCCGCGTCTCCACCTGCCAAGCACTGGGGTTACAGGTGCACACCATCATGACCAGCACTTTACATGGGTTCTGAAGGATCCAAATTCAGGTCCCCACAATAAAGTACTTGCTTTACTGACTGAACCATGTCCCCAGACCCTAAAGAAGGGTGTATTTTAAGGACCTGGAAAATCAATGGAAAATTGGAAGATTTAAAAACTTGAAGGGGGCTGGGAAGATAGTTCAGTGGTTAAAGGCATTTGCTTTCAAAGCTTGCGCCAGCATAAGCTTGACTCCCCAGTACCCAAGTACAGCCAGATGCACAAAGTGGCGCATGTCTGGAGCTCTTTGCAGTGGCAGGAAGCCCTGGTACGTTACTCTTCTCTCTCTCTCTCTCTCACACACACACACAAATACAAATAATTAAGTAAAAGAATATTTTCATAACTTTTTATGACAGAGAGAATTGGCACACCAGGGACTCCAGCCACTGCAATTGAACTCCAGATGCATGCACCACCCTGCACACGTGTGACCTTGCACTTGTGTCACCTTGTGCATCTGGCTTACGTGGGATTTAGAGAGTCGAACATGGGTCCTTAGGCTTCGCAGGTAAGCGCCTTAACTGCTAAGCCATCTCTCCAGCCCAAGAATTTTTTTTTTTTTTTTTTTTTGGTTTTTTGAAGTAGGGTCTCACTCTAGCCCAGGCTGACCTGGAATTCACTATGGAGTCTCAGGGTGGCCTCGAACTCACAGCAATCCTCCTACCTGTGCCTCCTCCCGAGTGCTGGGATTAAAGGTGTGTGCCACCACACCCGGTTCCCAAGAATATTTTTCTAAGCTGAAAGTTTTTAAGAAGATGTTTTGCTCCAACAGGGAATAAATCTCTTCTCCCCGCTCCACAGCTTGCACGCCAACTGCAGCAGTGAGTAGCGCAGCACTTTCGGAAATAACAGTCTGTTAGCTCCATCGATTTTTAAATCCTCAACCAGATGTTTAGCATCCTGTTGAAAAAGCTACATATCGTAGTCACGTCTTCACTGAGTTTGCACCAGGGGGCTTCGCTGCGCTAGAGGATGCCCATTTCTTTCAAGTTCAGCTTATATCGTTTGTCAGCCATCACAGGGAGTTAAGTTTTCAAGGAGAAAGCTGGTTTTTAGGGAGATTTCTGGGCTTTGTTTCTGCTATGTAAGGCCTTTCTGTGACATATTTAACAGTCTGAGGTATCTGGGGCTCAACCACAGCTGGAGATATTCATTCATTTCCTCATCTAGAAGAGAACTGTTTCAAAGGCTTAGTTGGACGAGGTGATTCACGTCTGTGGCAGTGTTGAACCAGTAAGGTTGCCATGAGTTCAAGGTTGGCCTGTGCTTCCAGGCCAGTTTGGGTTACAAAGCGGGACCTTGTCTCAAAAAGGTGGGAAGGGATCATGATGAGTTCGAGACCACCCTGAGACTACATAGTGAATTCCAGGTCAGTCTGGACTAGAGTGAAACTCTACCTCAAAAATAAATTAATTAAAAAAATATTTTTTTAAAGGTGAAGAGGGCTGTGGAGATAGTTTGGTCAATGAAGTATTTGCCTTGCCATGAGGACCTGGGTTTGATCCTCAAAACCCAAGTAGAAGAGCCGGGTGTGGTGGAATGCATTTGTAACCCCAATCCCAGGGAAACAGAGATAGGCCACTCCCAGAAGCCCAATGGCCAGCCAGTCAAACCTCATTGGTGAGAAAACCTGTCTCATAAAAGGTAAATATTCCCTGAGGAACAACATCAAAGGTGATTTTCTGGCACACACACACACCACATACACCTTCATACAAATATGTACACACACACTAAAAACAAAAATATACACAAAAAAAAGAGCTTCAGATATGATGGTTACTCCATCTTAAGCTATCTTTTTTTTTTTCCTTAACAACTGTAGCAGTAACCTTCTTATTGCCGGGACCAAACACCCAAACAGAAACACCCAGGCAGTTTGTGGGAGGGAAGGATTTATTTCAGGTTTACAATTTCAAGGGAAAGCTTCCCCGTGGTGGAGGAAGCTGGCTCACTTCATCACAGAGAGAGAACAGCAAGTGCCAGTGAGCTTGGAACGCACTGTAGGGCTGGACTCAACCCCAAGGTTCGCCCCCCGCAGTACATCTCTACAACAAGGCTCCACCTCCCAAAGAGTCAGCCAGCTGGGGACTAAGTAGAAAGCTTAATCATAAAGACCTGAGGTTGTGGGGACATTTGCATTCAAACCACCACATTAATTATACATTTTACTCATGGTTGTCATTTCCCTGCTAAGGAACAATTCTTAAACAAGCGTTATATGCAGACTGCTTAACCCATGACTAGATTCTGAGTTGGTGATTAGCCTCACTACCCCTACTGCCTAGTTAAAAACAAGCATTGATGGTGGTGCATGCCTTTAATTCCAGCACTCAGAAGGCAGAGGTAGGAGGATGGCTGTGAGTTCGAGGCCACCCTGAGACTACATAGTGAGTTCCAGGTCAGCCTGAGCTAGAGTGAGACCCTACCTTGAAACAACAACAAAACAATCATTGAGTCTTGCCTTCTCCTCCCACTCACCCAAACAGGAACACTAGGAAAAGATTCCAGCTGGCTAGCCAGTTAGAAGTGCAGACATGATATACCTCAGAGATTTTTGCCCAGTTATAAAGTCTAACCTCCAGACTTTAGCCCAGAGCTGTGATGCTAACACTGTCCCAAAGATGGCCACGGTGTTTGGAACAGGCAATGGGTTCACACTGACCACTCTGTTGGGAGGGGGGGCTTTGGGGCTGGTTTATCCATCATCTCTCAAACTCTGAGGGTGAATCTGAGCCTTACCTGTTTCTAGCTTCCGTAATGAAGTTGAAGTTCTATGCCTGACTTTGCTAGGTGTCAAAAAGGAGATCGTGGACTGGAGAGATGACTCAGTGGTTAAGGCACTTGCCCACAAAGCCCAAGGACCCAGGTTCGATTCTCCAGGTCCCACGTAAGCCAGATACACATGGTGGCACATGCATCTTGAGTTCATTTGCAGTGGCTAGAGGCCCTAGTGTGCCCATTCTCTATCTGTCTCCCTCTCTCTCTCTCTGTCTCATAAATAAAAATATAATAAAAATATTTTTTTGTTTTATTGAGGTAGGGTCTCACTCTAGCCTAGCCCAGGCTGACCTGAAATTCACGATGTCATCTCAGGGTGGCTTTGAACTTATGTCAATCCTCCTACCTCTGCCTCCCAAGTGCTGGGATTAAAGGCGTGAGCCACCACACCCAAAAAAATATAGTAATTTTTTTTTTAATTGTAAAGAAGAGGAGGTAGTAATGACCTGCTATGAAACTTTCAGCAAAGGAACACGGTGATCAGACTAGACAACCAAGTCCCTCTGTAGCAGATATCCTCTTGTTGCTGGGACAAAACTCCCGAAAGGAAGGGAAGGGTTTATTTTGGCTTACAGTTTCAAGGGGAGGTTTCTTCATGGCAGACAACGGATGGTTTACACAGGAAGCTGGCGCACATTGTCACATATCAGTGGGAGGGAAGCAGTAGGACCCTGGACACCCAGTGGGCTGGACTAATACACCTCCAATGTCCACCCCCCCAGTGACACACCTCCTCCAGCAAGGCTCCACCAAGCTTTCCCAAATTGCCACCAGATGGAGACCAGTTATTCAAAACACCTGAGCCATGGTCATAGCACTTAATGTAGAATCTATTTAAGAATTTCTGCTTAGAAATAAAGCTAACAGGAGCCAAAGCCCACCATGTGAGCCTATGGGAACATTTCACTCAAACCAAAGGCAGCTGCATCCCTGAAAACCCCACCCTGGCTTGGGTGACAACTCACGGAATCTGCCTGTCTGGGTCTCCCCACACCATCTGCAGGCAGCCTAGCTGTTCAGAGGCCCGTCGCCCCAGGAATTGTGAGTGTGTATATAAACTTGGGGGGGGGTGAATCTTGTCATTTTTGGGAGCTTCCTGAGCCTTGTATGCTTACTTCCGGAATCATGAGACTCTCTCTTCCTCCCAGGAAAGAAAGACTCAGAGGGACAAATACCCACCCTGTAAACGTATGTCACGACCTACCAACGTCAGGAAGCGATGGCTAGAAGAGCCAATGGAGACGTTTACCACTCCGCAAAGACCACACGGGCATGCCTGGAGGCCCCTCACCTCGAGCAACATGACACAAGCCTTCCTTTTACTCCCCATCAACTACCAGCCATGACCATATGGTCTACCCCTTCGAAGAATATTATCTAAGTGGTGTTGGCGGTTCCCATGACCTGGTTTCTCCCCTTCCCGCTCCAGCCTGGCTTCTCTGAGGCAAGGGTCTGTCTCACAAGAGGGCTGCTTGTAGCCTGTCCGCTCAACCTTATCTCAAAACGCAGCTGCTTTCAAAACCCCTTTGTCTGACTGGGACCTGCTTGTTCCTAAAGCTTCCTGCTCATGGCCTGACACAGACAGAAAACTTTAAACCCACCCATCAGGGAGGAGATCAGAAATGACACTGAACGGTCTATAAAGCTCTGTATCTATCAATCAAATAAATAAATAGATTTTTTTAATCCTCAGGATGGAACCCTTGTTTCACAGAGCTCTCATGGCCCATAGCCTTAGCTGAAGCCTTAGTTACACTCTTAGTTACAGGATTACTTACAAACTTACCTACAACCTTAGTTAAAGGCTCAGTTACAGCTTAGTTACAGGGTTAGTTACAGCCTTAGTTACAGACTTAGTTACGGCCTTAGCTACAGGCTTAATTACAGCCTTAGTTACAGGCTGTTACAGCCTTAGCTACATCTTAGTTGCCATAACAACAGCATCTTTGAACAGGGTGCGTCCCGACCGTTAGATTCTATGATGACAGAATGACACGCCGCTCTCAGTGAAGGTGGGCTGGAGGTCGCAGGGGCCCGAAGGCCCGTGGCAGGCAGTGTTAGCTGAGACTCTGTCGATGCATCGGAGCTAGAGCGTCAGGAGCTCGCTGGTGACCTCACTCTCCACGTGAACACTCAGCAGAGGACAAGCTGTGACTCTGATGGAACAGGCGGGTGATCTCAGTAGCAGGAACTTGGGTGATCTGTTGGATTCTCAGTGAGCTCTGAAAACTCGGGGCAGGGGGCTGAGGGTGTCCTCATTTCCAAATATTTAGTCTTTCATCAGCTTGACATGAGTGCTACTTCTGTTTTAAAAAATATCATTTATTTATTTTTCATTTATTTATTGGCAAGCCGAGAGAGAGAGAGAGAGAATGGGCATGTCCAGGCCTCTAGACACTGCAAACAAACTCCAGATGCATGCAGCACTTTGGCCATCCAGCTTCACGTGGCTACTGGGGAATCAAACTCCAGTCGTTAGGCCTTGCAGACAAACTCCTTAACCTCTGAGACATCGCTCCAGCCCAAGTGCTATTTCCTCTGGGGGGTGAGGGGGAGGGATTGCTCTGTGGGTACAGTGTTTGCTGAAAACCTAGCTGAGAAGGTCCTGGGAGAAAGCTGCCACTGTTGTTGTAATAAACGGATATGTTGTGCCCATCAAAATGCCCTTTAAACGTTCATGTTTGTGCCCATAGACTAGTGCTGCTCTCCCTTTGGTGATAGAAGCTTCTTTATTTTATTTTATTTTTTAAAAGATTTTATTTTATTTATTTATTACAGAAAGAGAGAGGGAGAGAGGGAGAGAGAGTGAGAATGGGCATGCCAGGGCCTCCAGCCACTGAAAATGAACTCCAGATGTGTGCGCCCCTTGTGCATCTGGCTTATGTGGGTCCTGGGGAATCGACCTGGGTTCTTAGGCTTTCGCAGGCATGAACCTATAACCACTAAGCCAGCTCTCCAGCCCCAGAAGCTTCTTTTTACAGACGATGGTGACTACTGCGGAGACTCAAAACTCAGTGATGAGAAGTGACCGTTGAAATCTCGCACTAAATGAGACATCTCTGTCACACCCTCCATGGCCAAGGAAGCAGAGAGAGATGTGTGCTGGTGCTCAGTTCGGTGTCTCCTTTTTATTCATTTGAGGAGCTCCCCAGAGACACCAGCTACAACAGCTGAGAAGGTGGTGAGATGAATGCGAGTGGACAGTGGCTTACACTGGGGCCCAGATGTCCCCGCAAGGCCGCTCCTCTGAATACCCTTATATGAGAACTTTAACTGACTCCAGATCTCCTCTTTGACTGGTACCCATACGGCATTTATTATGCTGGCCCCAATTTGGGAATTGAAGGGGAGCAACTGTGGTCATAGGAAACTAAACAAGAAGAAATTGGATATTTACGAGGAATTTTGCTGCCACAGTTGTACCCTCAGTACTCAAGCTCAGGGGCCCCAAATGTCCTATTTGCTTTGCTTTATTTATTTATGTATTTATTTGAGAAAAACAGAGAGAATGGGCACACCAGGGCCTCCAGCCACTGCAAACGAACTCCAGACACATGCGCCACCTTGTGCATCTGGCTTACGTGGGTTCTGGGGAATGGAACTGAGGTCCTTGGCTTTGCAGGCAAGCGCCTTAACCACTAAAACATCTCTCCAGCCCCCTTGATTTGTTTTTTGGTAACATACAAGAGATTTGATTTTTACAATGTGCTGAGAGATTTGGGTCCACTCTCTGAGGGACTTTCAGTGGAGGAAGGTTCTCTCCTGAATTCTCTTCCCCACCTGGTGTATCCACTCCCAGCTAGTGTGACTTGTGTGAAGCTTTAACATGTGAGATCTCCAGACTGCTCTTGGATGGATGGGGTTGTCCACTGAGGGAGTGTCCTGGGAGATTAAATCCCCAGAGATGAGATCTGGGTGTGTTGTTTAACTTTTCCCCAAAAGCTTCTGCCAGGTCTCCTTCAATGTCCAATTACTCAAAGAAGTGCATTAAGAAATTACTCCTGGGCTGGAGAGATGGCTTAGCGGTTAAGGCACATGCCTGCAAAGCCTAAGGACCCAGGTTCGATTCTCCAGGTCCCATATAAACCAAATGCACATGGTGGCACATGGATCTGGAGTTCATTGGCAGTGTCTAGAGTCTCTCTCTCTCTCTCTCTCTCTCTCTCTCTCTCTCTCTCAAATAAATAAATAAATAAATAAATATCTAAAAAAATAAACAAAAAATGTTAAAAAAAAAAAAAAAGAAAGAAATTACTCCTGAGCTGGGGAGATGGCCCATTTGGTAGAGTTGCCTCACCAGTGCTCACACCTGAGCTCAATCCCCAGCCCCCCACGTAAAAAGCCAACTGGTCAAAACGGGAGAGATGGTTCCATGGTTAAGGTGCTCGCCTGGAAAGCCTAATGACCTGAGTTCATTTCCCCAATACCCACAAAAAGCCAGATGCATAAAGTGGCACATGTATCCAGAGTCCGTTCACCTTGGCAAGAGGCCCTGGCGCACTCATTCTCTCTGTAGCCAGGTGCGATGGTGAAGGCCTTTAATCCCAGCACTCGCGAGGCAGAGGTAGGTGGATTTCTGTGAGTTCGAGGCCACCGTGAGACTACAGAGTGAATTCCAGGTCAGCCTGGGCTAGAGTGAGACCCTACCTTGAAAAACTAAAAAGAAAAAGAAAATAAGGAAGGAAGGGGGAAAAAGGGTAGGAAGAGAGGGAAAAGGGGTGGGAAGGAATAAAGGGGACTAGGTGGCACGGTGAGGGTGTTCAGTGTTAGTGTGACGGGATAAAAGATGATAATCGATGCCAGGCGAGGTGGGCACGCCTTTAATCCCAGCACTCAGGAGGCAGAGGTAGAAGGATCATGGTGAGTTCAAGGCCAGCCTGTGACTACATAGTAAATTCCAGGCCAGCCTTGGCTAGAGCAAGACCCTACAATGAAAAACCAAACAAAGATGGTAATGGGAATGAGTATGATTAAGACATATTATTTACATGTATGAAATTGTCAAATTAAAATTTTAAAGTACCAAAATGAAATGTATTATTTTTATGATAATTAGTACCTTAATTTAAAAAGCATTTCTGTGAAGAAAGAAAAATAATGTAGATACTACAGTTTCATTCCTTATGGCCTATCTCATCTTCCTCTCATGTCCCATTTCATCTCCTTTCATGTCCCATCTCCTCCTCCCTCATGTCCCATCTTGTCTCCCCCTCGTGTCCCATCTCCTCCTCCCTCATGTCCCATCTCATGTCCCACCTCATCTTCCCCTCATGTCTCATCGCGTCTCCCCTCATGTCCCACCTCATCTCCCCCTCATGTCCCACCTCGTCTCCCCCTCATGTCGCATCTCGTCTCCCCTCATATTCCAGTCTTCTGCATGTCCACAGCCCAGACAGAGTGCAGAGCTACTCTGGTGGTGGAAGAAGGAGAGTATTGGCACCCCATTTGTACCTGTCCAAGCATGACACCCTGAAACTGCTCAAATTGATGGGAACTTAATCCTTGAAGGGACCTTAGGGCACTCGCCCAGTAGCCACTCTATTTTTTTCCTATCTTTATTTATTTGCAAGAAGAGAGGTAGGGAGGGAGGAGAATGGGCGCACCAGGGCCTCTAGCCACTGCAAACGAACTCCAGATGCTTGTGCCATTTTGTGCAACTGGCTTTATGTGGGCACTGGGGAATTGAAACCAGGCCATCATGCTTTGCAAGCAAGCAACTTTAACCACTAAGCCATCTCTTCAGCACCCTAGCTGTCAGTCTTGATACCCCAAATGTCATCAAGATCTGAAGGAACCAGTCCAGTATGTAAAATAGAGGGACTTCAGTACAGGAAGTGGTAACAGAGGTAATGGAAAACTCTGAGACAGAACATTGATGTTAAGGCAATTTGGAAATTAGCCTCAGCAGGAAGTTCCTTCCAAACCATTTCATAGCAAAAACTCCAATTTCCTCTCATCAGGAGGATCCCCCACCCCAGACAGTAATTATCCCTTTGCCTGGGGTTTCAATGGTTGAATAATCCCACCTGATCAGCCTGTTTCCGACAGATTGAAGTCATCCTGTGCTCTGCCCCTGACAATGGAGACCTTCAGTCAAGGCTGGGGACTGGGAAGAAAGGCTACCCGTGGGTCACTATAAAGTGTGACCACGAGAAGGACGACCATCCGTCCCACCCTGTGCTCTCGGGCTCCCTGTTGCAGCTTGAGATGCAGAGCTCACCCTCTGGAGGGCAGCACCCTGACCTTGAACCCTTTGGTTTCCTAGTGGGTATCACCACCACCTTAGGGAGCCAGGTCGTTCTCAGTGGTGGAATAGCTGGCGAGTCTAGAGGGATTTCTGGGCTGACAACCAAACGCCGCTCTGCCCGTGCAGTGAGGCAAACTCCTTGGTGAGAAGCTGTGTTATGAGGGACTCTTGATGCATCAAGCAAATCCGTGGACGGTGGCACCGAGGCGGACAAGTGTCTGGAACAGTTTAGCCACCGGGGACACTCCTTGGTTTAAACAGTAAACCCACCTGTCTCCTGGGCGATAAGGTTAGAGTGTCACTCTTATCCATGGTGCTCATGACCAGTGAGCTGAATAGTTTAGCCTCCTGGGACACTCGTTGGCTTGGGCAGCAAACACGCCCTTCTCCTACACAATGCACCCATAGCAGCCTATTGGGAACCTGGGAACCCCCATCTATACCCATCTTCACATACAACCCACCCCACCTAATCAGCTAGTTTTCTCCTCCCCTTTGTATTAACGATCATTAGGGCAGAAATCAGTTCTGTGTGAACACACACACATGCAAGTTGACTTCAGTCTTTCTATAGAGGAGGATTTTTTAATTAATTAATTATTTTTTGTTATTGGCAACTTCCATAATTATAGATAATAGATCTTGATAATTCCCTCCCCCCTCACTTTCCCCTTCACAACTCCACTGTCCATCATATCCTCTCCCCCTCTGAATCAGTCTCTCTTTCATGTTGATGTCACACCCATATATTAATACTACTCTCACTTTTGGTTAGAGAAGCGTCTCTTTTCAGATGGCAGTGACCTCTGGGATGACTCAAAAGGCACCATAATGCTGAGAAGAAGTGACAGAGGAGTGCTCAGCACTGAAACATCTCTATCACACCTTCCAAGGTTCAGGGTCCATTGCAGAACAGGTGGCAGAAAGAATGTAAGAGCCAAAGGAGGCTAGGACTGCTTACAATGCACTCCTGGATAGTATCCATGGCCTCGCAGTGCCTGACACTACCTACACAAGACCTTCATAATAGGAGGGAAAGGTGATGACGTTAAAATAGAGGAAGATTTTTGCACATGTGTGTATGCATGTCTGTATGCATGTTCATATGTGTACCCGAACACATGTGTACATATGACTGGAGGCCAGAGATCAACACCAGGTATATCCCTCTATTACCTATCTATCTCCACCTTATCTGTTGAGACAGGGTCTCACTGTCCCCTGAGCTCACTGATTCAGCTAGACTAGCCAGCCAGCAAGCTCCAGGGTCCCGCGTCTCTACCTGCCAAGCACTGGGGTTATAGGTACACACCATCATGACCAGCACTTTACATGGGTTCTGAAGGATCCAAATTCAGGTCCCCACAATAAAGTACTTGCTTTACTGACTGAACCATGTCCCCAGACCCTAAAGAAGGGTGTATTTTAAGGACCTGGAAAATCAACGGAAAATTGGAAGATTTAAAAACTTGAAGGGGGCTGGGAAGATAGTTCAGTGGTTAAAGGCATTTGCTTTCAAAGCTTGCGCCAGCATGAGCTTGACTCCCCAGTACCCAAGTACAGCCAGATGCACAAAGTGGCGCATGTCTGGAGCTCTTTGCAGTGGCAGGAAGCCCTGGTACGTCCATTCTCTTCTCTCTCTCTCTCTCTCTCTCTCTCTCTCTCACACACACACACACACACAAATACAAATAATTAAGTAAAAGAATATTTTCATAACTTTTTATGACAGAGAGAATTGGCACACCAGGGACTCCAGCCACTGCAATTGAACTCCAGACGCATGCACCACCCTGTACACGTGTGACCTTGCACTTGTGTCACCTTGTGCATCTGGCTTACGTGGGATTTAGAGAGTCGAACATGAGTCCTTAGGCTTCGCAGGTAAGCGCCTTAACTGCTAAGCCATCTCTCCAGCCCAAGAATTTTTTTTGGTTTTTTTTTTTTTTTTTTTTGGTTTTTTGAAGTAGGGTCTCACTCTAGCCCAGGCTGACCTGGAATTCACTATGGAGTCTCAGGGTGGCCTCGAACTCACAGCAATCCTCCTACCTGTGCCTCCTCCCGAGTGCTGGGATTAAAGGCATGCGCCACCACACCCGGCTCCCAAGAATATTTTTCTAAGCTGAAAGTTTTTAAGAAGATGTTTTGCTCCAACAGGGAATAAATCTCTTCTCCCCGCTCCACAGCTTGCACGCCAACTGCAGCAGTGAGTAGCGCGGCACTTTCGGAAATAACAGTCTGTTAGTTCCATCGATTTTTAAATCCTCAACCAGATGTTTAGCATCCTGTTGAAAAGGCTACATATCGTAGTCACGTCTTCACTGAGTT
The DNA here is from genome assembly GCA_036346955.1 of Dipus sagitta. Classification (NCBI taxonomy): domain Eukaryota; kingdom Metazoa; phylum Chordata; class Mammalia; order Rodentia; family Dipodidae; genus Dipus; species Dipus sagitta. The sequence continues at coordinate 5,069,276 of CM070786.1, forward strand.
TGCACCAGGGGACTTCGCTGTGCTAGAGGATGCCCATTTCTTTCAAGTTCAGCTTATATCGTTTGTCAGCCATCACAGGGAGTTAAGTTTTCAAGGAGAAAGCTGGTTTTTAGGGAGATTTCTGGGTTTTGTTTCTGCTATGTAAGGTCTTTCTGTGACATATTTAACAGTCTGAGGTATCTGGGGCTCAACCACAGCTGGAGATATTCATTCATTTCCTCATCTAGAAGAGAACTGTTTCAAAGGCTTAGTTGGGCGAGGTGATCCACGTCTGTGGCAGTGTTGAACCAGGAAAGTTGCCATGAGTTCAAGGTTGGCCTGTGCTTCCAGGCCAGTTTGGGTTACAAAGCAGGACCTTGTCTCAAAAAGGTGGGAAGGGATCATGATGAGTTCGAGACCACCCTGAGACTACATAGTGAATTCCAGGTCAGTCTGGACTAGAGTGAAACTCTACCTCAAAAATAAATTAATTAAAAAAAATATTTTTTTAAAGGTGGAGAGGGCTGTGGAGATAGTTTGGTCAATGAAGTATTTGCCTTGCCATGAGAACCTGGGTTTGATCCTCAAAACCCAAGTAGAAGAGCCGGGTGTGGTGGAATGCATTTGTAACCCCAATCCCAGGGAAACAGAGATAGGCCACTCCCAGAAGCCCAATGGCCAGCCAGTCAAACCTCATTGGTGAGAAAACCTGTCTCATAAAAGGTAAATATTCCCTGAGGAACAACATCAAAGGTGATTTTCTGGCACACACACACACCACATACACCTTCATACAAATATGTACACACACACTAAAAACAAAAATATACACAAAAAAAAGAGCTTCAAATATGATGGTTACTCCATCTTAAGCTATCTTTTTTTTTCCTTAACAACTGTAGCAGTAACCTTCTTATTGCCGGGACCAAACACCCAAACAGAAACACCCAGGCAGTTTGTGGGAGGGAAGGATTTATTTCAGGTTTACAATTTCAAGGGAAAGCTTCCCCGTGGTGGAGGAAGCTGGCTCACTTCATCACAGAGAGAGAACAGCAAGTGCCAGTGAGCTTGGAACGCACTGTAGGGCTGGACTCAACCCCAAGGTTCGCCCCCCGCAGTACATCTCTACAACAAGGCTCCACCTCCCAAAGAGTCCGCCAGCTGGGGACTAAGTAGAAAGCTTAATCATAAAGACCTGAGGTTGTGGGGACATTTGCATTCAAACCACCACATTAATTATACATTTTACTCATGGTTGTCATTTCCCTGCTAAGGAACAATTCTTAAACAAGCGTTATATGCAGACTGCTTAACCCATGACTAGATTCTGAGTTGGTGATTAGCCTCACTACCCCTACTGCCTAGTTAAAAACAAGCATTGATGGTGGTGCATGCCTTTAATTCCAGCACTCAGAAGGCAGAGGTAGGAGGATGGCTGTGAGTTAGAGGCCACCCTGAGACTACATAGTGAGTTCCAGGTCAGCCTGAGCTAGAGTGAGACCCTACCTTGAAACAACAACAAAACAATCATTGAGTCTTGCCTTCTCCTCCCACTCACCCAAACAGGAACACTAGGAAAAGATTCCAGCTGGCTAGCCAGTTAGAAGTGCAGACATGATATACCTCAGAGATTTTTGCCCAGTTATAAAGTCTAACCTCCAGACTTTAGCCCAGAGCTGTGATGCTAACACTGTCCCAAAGATGGCCACGGTGTTTGGAACAGGCAATGGGTTCACACTGACCACTCTGTTGGGAGGGGGGGCTTTGGGGCTGGTTTATCCATCATCTCTCAAACTCTGAGGGTGAATCTGAGCCTTACCTGTTTCTAGCTTCCGTAATGAAGTTGAAGTTCTATGCCTGACTTTGCTAGGTGTCAAAAAGGAGATCGTGGACTGGAGAGATGACTCAGTGGTTAAGGCACTTGCCCGCAAAGCCCAAGGACCCAGGTTCGATTCTCCAGGTCCCATATAAGCCAGATACACATGGTGGCACATGCATCTTGAGTTCATTTGCAGTGGCTAGAGGCCCTAGTGTGCCCATTCTCTATCTGACTCCCTCTCTCTCTCTCTCTCTGTCTCATAAATAAAAATATAATAAAAATATTTTTTTGTTTTATTGAGGTAGGGTCTCACTCTAGCCTAGCCCAGGCTGACCTGAAATTCACGATGTCATCTCAGGGTGGCCTTGAACTTATGTCAATCCTCCTACCTCTGCCTCCCAAGTGCTGGGATTAAAGGCGTGAGCCACCACACCCAAAAAAATATAGTAATTTTTTTTTAATTGTAAAGAAGAGGAGGTAGTAATGACCTGCTATGAAACTTTCAGCAAAGGAACACGGTGATCAGACTAGACAACCAAGTCCCTCTGTAGCAGATATCCTCTTGTTGCTGGGACAAAACTCCCGAAAGGAAGGGAAGGGTTTATTTTGGCTTACAGTTTCAAGGGGAGGTTTCTTCATGGCAGACAACGGATGGTTTACACAGGAAGCTGGCGCACATTGTCACATATCAGTGGGAGGGAAGCAGTAGGACCCTGGACACCCAGTGGGCTGGACTAATACACCTCCAATGTCCATCCCCCTAGTGACACACCTCCTCCAGCAAGGCTCCACCAAACTTTCCCAAATTGCCACCAGATGGAGACCAGTTATTCAAAACACCTGAGCCATGGTATAGCACTTAATGTAGAATCTATTTAAGAATTTCTGCTTAGAAATAAAGCTAACAGGAGCCAAAGCCCACCATGTGAGCCTATGGGAACATTTCACTCAAACCAAAGGCAGCTGCATCCCTGAAAACCCCAGCCTGGCAGCCCAGCAACTCACGGAATCTGCCTGTCTGGGTCTCCCCACACCACCTGCAGGCAGCCTAGCTGTTCAGAGGCACGTCGCCCCAGGAATTGTGAGTGTGTATATAAACTTGGGGGGTGAGTCTTGTCATTTTCGGGAGCTTCCTGAGCCTTGTATGCTTACTTCCGGAATCATGAGACTCTCTCTTCCTCCCAGGAAAGAAAGACTCAGAGGGACAAATACCCACCCTGTAAACGTATGTCACAACCTACCTATGTCAGGAACTGGTGGCTGGAAGAGCAATGGAGACGTTTACCACTCCACAGAGACCACACGGGCATGCCTGGAGGCCCCTCACCTCAAGCAACATGACACAAGCCTTCCTTTTACTCCCCATCAACTACCAGCCATGACCATATGGTCTACCCCTTCGAAGAATATCATCTAAGCGGTGTTGGCGGTTCCCATGACCTGGTTTCTCCCCTTCCCGCTCCAGCCTGGCTTCTCTGAGGCAAGGGTCTGTCTCACAAGAGGGCTGCTTGTAGCCTGTCCGCTCAACCTTATCTCAAAACGCAGCTGCTTTCAAAACCCCTTTGTCTGACTGGGACCTGCTTGTTCCTAAAGCTTCCTGCTCACGGCCTGACACAGACAGAAAACTTTAAACCCACCCATCAGGGAGGAGATCAGAAATGACACTGAACTGTCTATAAAGCTCTGTATCTATCAATCAAATAAATAAATAGATTTTTTTAGTCCTCAGGATGGAACCCTTGTTTCACAGAGCTCTCACGGCCCATAGCCTTAGCTGAAGCCTTAGTTACACTCTTAGTTACAGGATTACTTACAAACTTAGCTACAACCTTAGTTAAAGGCTCAGTTGCAGCCTTAGTTACAGGGTTAGTTACAGCCTTAGTTACAGACTTAGTTACGGCCTTAGCTACAGGCTTAATTACAGCCTTAGTTACAGGCTGTTACAGCCTTAGCTACATCTTAGTTGCCATAACAACAGCATCTTTGAACAGGGTGCGTCCCGACCGTTAGATTCTATGATGACAGAATGACACGCCGCTCTCAGTGAAGGTGGGCTGGAGGTCGCAGGGGCCCGAAGGCCCGTGGCAGGCAGTGTTAGCTGAGACTCTCTGTCGATGCATCGGAGCTAGAGTGTCAGGAGCTCGCTGGTGACCTCACTCTCCACGTGAACACTCAGCAGAGGACAAGCTGTGACTCTGATGGAACAGGCGGGTGATCTCAGTAGCAGGAACTTGGGTGATCTGTTGGATTCTCAGTGAGCTCTGAAAACTCGGGGCAGGGGGCTGAGGGTGTCCTCATTTCCAAATATTTAGTCTTTCATCAGCTTGACATGAGTGCTACTTCTGTTTTAAAAAATATCATTTATTTATTTTTCATTTATTTATTGGCAAGCCGAGAGAGAGAGAGAGAGAATGGGCATGTCCAGGCCTCTAGACACTGCAAACAAACTCCAGATGCATGCAGCACTTTGGCCATCCAGCTTCACGTGGCTACTGGGGAATCAAACTCCAGTCGTTAGGCCTTGCACACAAACTCCTTAACCTCTGAGACATCGCTCCAGCCCAAGTGCTATTTCCTCTGGGGGGTGAGGGGGAGGGATTGCTCTGTGGGTACAGTGTTTGCTGAAAACCTAGCTGAGAAGGTCCTGGGAGAAAGCTGCCACTGTTGTTGTAATAAACGGATATGTTGTGCCCATCAAAATGCCCTTTAAACGTTCATGTTTGTGCCCATAGACTAGTGCTGCTCTCCCTTTGGTGATAGAAGCTTCTTTATTTTATTTTATTTTTTAAAAGATTTTATTTTATTTATTTATTACAGAAAGAGAGAGGGAGAGAGGGAGAGAGAGTGAGAATGGGCATGCCAGGGCCTCCAGCCACTGAAAATGAACTCCAGATGTGTGCGCCCCTTGTGCATCTGGCTTATGTGGGTCCTGGGGAATCGAACCTGGGTTCTTAGGCTTCGCAGGCATGTACCTTAACCACTAAGCCAGCTCTCCAGCCCAGAAGCTTCTTTTTTACAGACGATGGTGACTACTGCGGAGACTCAAAACTCAGTGTTGAGAAGTGACCGTTGAAATCTCGGCACTAAATGAGACATCTCTGTCACACCCTCCATGGCCTAAGGAAGCAGAGAGAGATGTGTGCTGGTGCTCAGTTCGTGTCTCCTTTTTATTCATTTGAGGATCTCAGCCCAGGGATGATGCCACCCATATTCAGCTATACCTCCCTGGAAATTTCCTAATAGATAAACCCAGAAATGTGTCTCCCCGGTGATTCCAAATCCAGTCAGGTTGCCGGGAGTGGTGGTGTACACCCTTAATCCCAGCGCTCAGGAGGCAGAGGGAGGAGGTTTGCTGTGGATTTGAGGCCGCCCTGAGAATACATACAATTCCAGGTTAGCCTTGGCTTGAGTGAGACCCTACCTTGAAAAACAAAAACAAAAAATAACAAATCCAGTGACGTGGACGGTGAAGATGAGCCTTCACAAGAGGTTAAGTGCTCACATTTAAGTAGCAGGAGGAAACCCAGAGCCGTGAGGACGTCTTAGGGATTATAAATTCAAAGACACTTGTCTGATCTTTCCCTTGGAGATATTTACCTACCTCTCAAAGGATAAGACCCTTTCATGCTTCTTTTTTTTGAAAAGATACTTTGGAGGTTGTTCCCTTTGTTTACATGAGGTAACAGAGGTTCCTCTCAGAGAGAAAGGGGTTAAAATTGCCTTCTTTTTTATAAATGCCAACATTCACACCTTGATGTTTTATTTATTGTTATTATTATTAATAATTATTATTTTTCTGTGGCAAAATACCTGGGGAGCTGGGCATGGGGCACATGCCTTTCATTCCAGCACTTGGGAGGAGGGGACAGGAGGAGCACCATGAACAGCCTGGGACTACAGGGTGAGTTCCAGGTCAGCCTGGGCTAGAGTGAGACCCACCTCAAAAAAAAAATAAAAATAGGGCTAGAGAGATGGCTTAGTGGTTAAGGTATTTGCCTGCAAAGTCAAAGGACCTGGGTTCAATTCTCCAGGACCTACATAAGCCAGATGCACAAGGTGGCACATGTGTCTGGAATTTGCTTGCAGTGGCTAGAGGCCCTGGCATGCTCTCTCTCTCTCTCTCTCTCTCTCTCTCTCTCTGTCGGTCTGCCTCTCTCTCTCAAATAAATAAATAATAGATAAAAATATTTTTTGAAACTTGTAGGGAAAATGGCCTAAAAGAGGAAGTTATTTATCTGGGCTCATAGTGGCAGAGGTCTCACCCATAGTTGGCTGTCTGCATGTTTGTGGGTGGGGGTGGTGAGGGACAACCTCAGGGCAGGACCTCATGGTGCTCAGGAAGCAGTGAGAGACAGGAAGGCCTGGGCACAAGGTATACTGCAAAGGTAGGCCCCAGCGACCAGTTTCCTCCTTCCTAGTACCCCATTCAGCTGTGAACTCATCAAGGGATTAATTCATTTTTCTTCTTAGTGATCATTTGGGTTGTTATAAAAAAAAAAAACTTCACTATTATACAGAGTGACGTTATTACAATTTTTAGCCAAGCCCTTTCTTATATCCTTAATCCGAGCCCATGTTCCTTCCAACATAACATACTGCCAAATTCGTGTCTCCATATATATAGCTCTTATAGGTGCTAATAAGGAAATGTGTTCAAGACATGGTGTTAAGTGATAAAAAACCATGTCGCGGAACATGAATAATATATGGATATTAAACCCTGCATCTGTTACGATATATTTATACATCTTCCTATTCGCACAGGGTATTTCTGAAGTCACACTTTAGGTTGGTTGCTGCTGGGAATGGTTCTCGGGCACCCAGAGGAAGAGGAAGGAAACTTCATTTTATGTACTTTTGTGCGGTCATATTTTTGTCACATGCACATATTACTTTTGTATACTTTCAGAGCAACTCTGGCATGTGTATATCGAGTAAGTGCAGTGTGTGTGTGTACTCTGCACAGGCACGTGGAGGTCAGAGGAGGACATTGGGTTTCCCTCAGACAGTCTCTCACTTAACCCAGAACTGTCTTTTTTTTTTTTTTTTTGCCACTTTAAAAAAAATTTCATTTATTTGCATGCAGAGAGAAGAAAGAGAGAGAGAGAGAGAATGAGCATGCCAGGGCCTCCAGCCACAGCATATGAACGCCAGATGCATGTGCCACTTTGTGCATCTGGCTTTACGTGGGTACTGGGGAATCAAGCCCAATTCATTAGTCTTTGCAAATGCCTTAAGTGCTGAGCCCTGTTTTTTATAATGGTCAAGAGCCCAGACATTCTCTGGTCTTCACCCCCTGAGGACTTAGGTTACGGGCATGCGTGGTCATGCCCAGCTGTTTACATGCGTGCTGGAGAACCGAATGTGGGCAGTGTCAAGCCCTCTTGGGCTGTTGCTGAAGTTACCTTCTCGTTGCTTGGACAAACACTAACCAGAAAAAAATTTATTGGAGGAAAGTGTTTATTTCAGGCTTACAGAGTCTAGGGGGAGCTTCGCGGTGGTGGAGGAAGCGGCTCACCTCATCACATATCCACGGCGCAGAGACAGCACCCAGCACCAGCCAGCACCAGCTGCCTCCCAGCACGCACCTAGGTGGAACCAAGATCCACCCCAGTGACACATCTCCACCAGGGGGCGACGGCTCACTGGCTAGCAAGCCCCTTACCTCGCCCAACTTCAAGAATAAATAGGGGCTGGAGAGATGGCTCAGCGCTTAAGGTGTTTGCCTGCAAAGCCTAACAACATGAGTTCAATTCCACAGTACCCACATAAAGCCAGATACGCAAGGGGCTGCATAGGTCTGGAGTTTGTTTGCAGTGGCTGGAGGCCCTGGTGTTCCCATTCTCTGACTTTCTTCTACTTCTGTTTGCAAATAAATACATAAAATGTTATTTATTTATTTATTTATTTATTTAAGAGAGAATGGGCATGTCAGGGCCTCCAGTCACTGCTAACAAACTCCAGATGCATGCACCACCTCATTCATCTGGCTTATGTGGGTGAAACTGAGTCTTTTGGCTTTGCAAGCAAGCAACTTAACTGCTAAGCCATCTCTCTAGTCCAAGTGCTTATTTATTTATTTATTTATTTACAAGCACAGAGGGATGGAAAAGAGACAGAAGTAGAATGGGTGCACCAGGGCCTCCGCCCACTGCAAACAAACTCTAGAGGCATGTGCCACTGTGCAGGCGGCTTTCCATGGGTACTGGGAAATCAAACCCAGGCTTTGCAGGCGAGCACCTTAAGCGCTCAGCCATCTCTCCAGCCCCTATTCGTTCTTTAAGTTGGGTGAGGTAAGGGGCTTGCCAACAGTGGAGAATGCGCGTGGTTCCCCCTAAAGAACGTGTCGTGTTTAGTATTCCGGCATTATCGCGCCTGCGCCCACTTGTGGAATTTCAGCATACTGCCAAGGTGCTCACACACAGCTGCTCTCTGAAGCGTCTGCCCAGCTCCTCTTCCCCATGCTGGGCTCAAAGTAAAGCCCAAAGCGCACTGACACGCCCTCGGGCCATGCTTGCTTCCCTCTGTGTACTCACAGCGCCTGTGCTGCACCAAGGGCGACCTTTACCTGCGGGCTTTAGTAGGCAGCTATTTGATTTTCTGTTCAAGGACAGCATCGTAACCTTGGCAACCAGGCACTGTGGCACAGATGGTAAATCTAATATCCAAAGGCTGTTGGACGGAGACACACGCTAACGCTGGAAGCACAGGAGCCTCTTTCCTGTGCTTTGACAGAACTCAACTTCGAAATCCAATCACCCCTTCCCTGGAGGCCCAGCAGTGGTGTCCTGGGCTCGCCAGCTTTCCCCTCCACCATCTAACTGGAGTTCAGCAGTTAATCCTTGCCTGGGGTCACAACATCCGGAAAATCCACATCCAAAACATTGAGAATAATATGCCATGGTCTATGCGCAGTCAGTGAGCTCCGGACCCGTTTGTCTCTTGCCAGCCTCTGTGAGGCGCCAACTTCCTCTCTCTCACCAGACCCACCGGCCACTTGGAAACTCAGTTCCGTGCAGGGGAGACTTGGGTTGAAGAGTCAGCACCCCACTGGCTGTGGGAAGGGGGGGCGTGTTGATAAAGTCTTTCGGGATTCAGATGCTACCTTAACTCATCAAGTCTGACGTAGAATCTTAAATGTGAAAACATACGCATCTTAACATTGATTGAGACAGGTAGGGGGTTCACAGGTAAACCTGCAAATATCAGTGCTATTGCTGGGTAGATTATCCCCGTTTGTGCCTGCGTGACTCAGCATGGGTCCTTTCTACGGGGAGTGCCTTACACTGAATCAGCCCTCTTCGTTCAGCTATGTGACACGTTTCTTCTGCTCGGGACCTTCATCTTATTTTCACTGACTTATTTCTCATGGTGTTTTTTTTTTTTTTTTTCCCAGTGCTCGAGATTAAATCCAGGGTTCTAGACATGCTAGGAAGGCCACTCTACCAATGAGCTGTATCTTTATCCTCCACAGTTATTTATTTAAGAGAGGGAGAGAAAGTGGCAGAAAGAGAGAATGGGCGTGCCAGGGCCTTCGGTCACTGCAAACGACCTCCAGACATGTGCGCCGCCTTGTGCACATGTGCGACATTGCGTGCTTGCATCACTGTGCGTCTGGCTTACGTGGGACCTGGAGATTCGAACATGAGTTCTTAGGCTTTGCAGGCAAGCGCCTTAACCGCTAAGCCATCTCTCCAGCCCTGAGAACTTGTTTTAGAAAAACAATAAACAAAAAAGTGGAGGATGGGCTGGAGAGATGGCTTAGCGGTTAAGGCGCTTGCACTGCAAGGGACCACAGCCTCGTGTGTTTGGGTGACTTATTCCCCAGCTGGTCACAATCTGGGACAGCTGTGTGACCTTGGCAGGCGGGGCCTTGCTGGAGGAGGTGGGTCACTGCTGGTATGTGGCATCATGAGCCAGCTTCCTGTTCATGCCACACTCTCCCTACCAGGATGAAATGGCCTCCCAAAACTGGAAGCTGAAATCAAACCTTTCCTTCCGTCAGGAGGCTGCTTCTGGTCAGGTGTTTTGTCTCAGCGATGAGAAAGTAGTTTATTAATATTATATATGTATATGTGCTTGCTATATTAATATTCATTGTGTTATATAATATAATATTATATTGCTATTAATATATTTAGTATCCATGTGCAGAGTTCAGGCATCTCTGAGGCACTCTAGAAAAGGCACCTATTGTATTGCTGGGTGAGATGAGAGAGAGCAGGAATATTCCAGAAGGAGGCTATAGAGAAATGAAGCTTAAAACCGCACTTCAATGCTTACTCCTCCTTCTCTGAAGCCTTGAAGGCCCTCCTTGGGTTTCCCTTCCTCATACTGTTTAGCGGCCAGAATTATGTTTTTAAATGGCCATATTGATTTTTCCTCCCTGAGCCAGCAAAGCCCTCCAGCCCCTCTTGACAGAGTTGCCATGCCAGGCTCCACACGAGCCCTTTGTGCCCTGGCTGAGAAATGAACCCAGAAGGCTGCGGGATCTCGGCAGAGCCCCTGTCCCTTCTGGAGAGGCCTGTGGGCTCTGTATTCTGATGACACCCCGGAGCTCTACGTCTCCTGTCTTTGCCCTTCAGACCTGTGCTGTTGGCCTCACGTACGGCAGCTGGCCAGGGCAGGTGGCAGCTGCCAGCTCCTGCTGAGACAGTGCCCAGGAATCCAGACACTGAGCCTCACCTCCAGTGCATGTCACTCAGCCAGGACACAGACACACAGACGATGGTGGCATGGCCCAAGGACATATTATGATTAGATCTATGGGTAGCCCCACCCTCAAAAGATATCCTTGTCTCCCAAAACTGTATCTTCTCCTACTTCCTGCACCCCAACAGCCCATTCTCCACTGTACAGGCATCAGTACCTATTAAAAAATACAGCTGGAGAGATGGCTTAGCTGTTAAGGCATTTGCCTTCAAAGCCAAAAGACCCAGGTTTGATTCCCCAGGACCCATGCAAACCAGATGCACATGGTGGCGCATGTGCCTGGAGTTTGTTTACAGTGGCTAAAGACTCTAGCATGTCCATTCTTTCCTTCTCTCTCTTTCTCTCAAATAAATAAAATAAAATAAAATAATTTTTAAAAATACATGCACGGGGGCTGGAGAGAAGGCATTTCTAAACCTCCCGTTTCATTCCCAGAAGAAGGTAAGACTTTGGGGCCTCGGCTCCTTGTGGGAATGACTGTCAGAGTGTTGGCCAGAGAAAGGATATTTGGAAGGTCTGGAGATTGACGCAGGACAGCCAGAGAGTATCGTAAAAGCCCAACTAAATAACGGTCCTGCTCGTTCTCATCTTCATGGGGACGTATAGGGTCATTGAGGACATTCAACACTGTGCTTCTAAAGCAGCCCTGCCCAGTCCCGTGACTCTTGCCAAGACGAGGGGACAATGAAAGCAGGCCGAGACTGGGACACTGTGATAAAGGTTATCTGGAGGGACTCTGCCTCCCAGTCATGCTCGCCAAGGGTGGAGAGACCAGCCAGTGTTGCTTTTGTCAGGGATTTGGTTTCAGCAACAAGAAAAGTAATAATACATGAACAGAGTATTCTGTTTTGAAATCCAAGATCTGAATACCATAAAATATTTTTGGCATCTATAGATAGATAGATAGATAGATAGATAATAAAATTGGTCTTTGTCCCTGGTTCTTGGCAGAAGTCTTAAAACTCTTTGGGATTCATAAGTAACAAGAGAAGATACAGCCAGGTGTAGGGCAGGGGACAGCTCAAAGCTTCCATGTCTGCCTTCCCTGTGTATGCCACCCTCTCAACACCTCCACCGGTTCAGAAACCCAGAATTTAATTCAGTCTTGTTGTTCTTCAAGAGGTATTAAACTGGGTGAGGTGGCACATGCATGTTATAGCAGCACTTGGAAGATGGAGACTTGAGGATTATGAGTTCAAGGCTAGTCTTGGCTACATAGAAAGTTTGAGGTCAGACTGGGCAACATAAAGCCCTGTCTCAGAAAGAAAGGAAAGGAAAGGAAAGGAAAGGAAAGGAAAGGAAAGGAAAGGAAAGGAAAGGAAAGGAAAGGAAAGGAAAGGAAAAGAAAGAAGAAGGAAGGAAGGAAAGAAGGGAAGAAGGAAGGAAGGGAGGGAGGGAGAAAGTCCAGAGCTTTTGTAGAGCTTACCCTCCAGTCTCCCCCCCACCCCACCAACACCCTTCTAGAGGTAGTAAAAGTTCCAACTCTAATTCCTTGGTCTTTCTAGTGGATGGAACCATCCTAGACTATTTAGGGACCCTGCCTTTCTAAATCACCTTATTAGCATAAACTCCAGGATGAACTAAACTTCAGGGTTCATTCACCACTTTGTTTAGTACCTTAAAAAATAATTATTTCTATCACCCCTCCTACACCAAGGCTCAAAGAACACCACAAAACTGGGGACAGAAGAAAGTAAGAGATGGAGGATTGAGCACAATGCTATTGAATTAACTCTTTCTCTCTCTCTCTTTCTCTCTCCCCTTGCAAGTAAATAAATAAATCAAATATTTTTCATTTTTTTAAAAAATGTTCCCTGTGAAAACAATAAGTACTCCTACCCCTCAGGAAAAGCCCAAGGGTTTTAGGAACTCTTACAGGATCCAGGGACAAAGACCCAAGATATCATATATGATGCCGCAGCTTGCAAAAATGTTTGCTGGTGAATTACCACAGGCTGAAATCCAAGAGCCAGGGGCTTGTTGAGAAGCCCTTCCAGTCTAGAAAACTGAGCACTTTACAAAGACACGAAGCCATTAGACAGTCAGTTTTTGTGTGGTTCCTCATAGGGTGCCGGAGATTAAAATCATATTTAATAGCTTTTTTGTTATTCCCAGACCATCCAGCCACACTTCCAGTCCAATACCTCACCCACTACTGAAGTCATTACTTCTCACTTGAGGGAGGAGAATAATTTGGCTTCATCCAGAAAGGACACGTTGATCTATGTTATTCCCTCTAATATCACCTATAAAATAATTTCTGATTTTCTATTTTATTCAACTTAATATGACCTTTCCCTGTCATGAATAAAAATGTGTTCATCAACTGATCTCAGAGAATTTTCTTTCTGAAAATAAATGTGTAACTATGAAGAGACTTCCTCATTATATTAACAAAGGGGGAGAGAGCTGACTCACTGGTGGTTTATGATGTGGTGACTAAGCAAGACAGTGAGTCAGGTGACCCCTGGGTAGTGGGGGGTAAGTGTGAAAGGGGCCACAGACCTCTGCTTCAAGTGTTGTCAGTGTGGGTGCTGGAGAGATGTCCCAGTGGTTAAAGAACTTGCCTGCAAAGTCTGAGGAGCCCAGGTTCGATTCCCCAGTACCCATGTAAAGCCAGATGCACAAGGTGGCACATACATCTGGAGTTTGTCTTCAGGAGCTGGAGACCCTGGAATGCCCGTTCTCTCTCTCTCTCTCTCTCTCTCTCTCTCTCTCTCTCTCTCTCTCTCTCTCCTAAATACACAAATTAAATTTTAAAAACTAGTTATCAGTGTGGAGTGTGGGATCAGGGAAATGAAGAACACCAGGGAAGGGAGTCTGCGTTGGGTGAGGAAGTAGTTGGATCTCCACAGAGTTGCCCACACAAACAAGAGGGTCTTCACTGGAATAACCAAAGGGATAACAGGGTGTTAAACCAAAGCTTTTGAGACCAAGGGATTTCTGGATAAAAGGGTTTACTTCTCAGTAAAGCAGATGCTTTCCAGAAAGAGAAGATCAGAGCCTGGGACAAACAGGCACAGCCTCTTGTTAGAAGCAGTACTTGTTATGCCACATGAGACTTGTCTGTCACTCCCGCCAAGGCTCAGGGAGCACTGCAAAAGGGTGGCAGGAAGAATGTAAGGGCCGGAGGATAGGGAGGAGCACTGCGGAACAATGTCTTCTGGACAGATGTGGCTGTTGCATTCTTAATCTCACCTGTGGCTTTCCTTACCTACACAATATTGGGCCCATCAACATACCTTCATTGATAATGAAAGAAGGCAAAAGAGAGATAGAGAGAGATCAGAGGCTGGAGAGATTGCTTAGTGGTTAAGGTGCTTGCCTGTGAAGCCTCAGGACCCAGGTTCAACTCCCCAGAGCACATGTAAGCCAGATGCACATGGTGGCTCATGTATCAAGAGTTCGTTTGCAGTGGCACACCCATTCTCTCTCTCTACCTCACTCTGCCTCCCTCGCTCTCTCTCTCTCAAATAAATAAATAAAATAAAATTCTTTTTTAAACAAGAGAGATCAGAATAAAAGAGTGACTAGTTGGAAAGAGGAAGGGGTTCAGTGGGAAAATAATGGAGGAGGGGAGGGAAAACAAAATAATGGGGGGAATATAATCAAAATTCATTATGTACATGTATGAAAACTGTCAACAAAAAAAAGCTTATTTTTAAAAAAGTACTTTTTAAAATATATTTTATTTCTGACCTGGAGAGATTGCTTAGTGGTTAAGGTGCTTGCCTGAGAAGCCTAAGAACTCATGTTCAAATCTCCAGGTCCCTACGTAAGCCAGATGCACAGTGATGCAAGTGCACAATGCTGCACAAGGGGGCACACATGTCTGGAATTTGCTTGCAGTGGCTGAAGGCCCTGGCACACCCTATTATATCTAGAAGGAGAGAGAAAGTGAGACAGAGAGAGAGAGAGAGGAGAGGAGAGGGAGAACAGGCATCCTAGGGCCTCCAGTTTGCTTCTGGGTTGGTTGGGGCTAACAGTCCAGAAAGTTCATATATGGGCATGGTGGCTTGTGTGGTCAGGTCCACATTGCTGGGATAAACAGCCAAACCGGACACAGGCTATGGGAGGAAGGGGTTTATTTTAGAATACAAATCCCGAAGAAAGTCCCATCATTGGCAGAAGAAGCTGGCCTCCTTTCACAGATCCAAACAGAAAGAACCCAGCACCAGCAGCCCCACAAACAGAACCAAACCAACAGTCAGACAGCAGGGAACTACAGAAAGCAGCAGAGACCCTGGCAGAGCCCAGACTGCTCTGCACACCTTTGGGGCTAGAAGTCAGATCCACCCCCAGTGACATCTCCCACCAGGCGGCTGGAGACAAGCTTTTTTCTTTATGAGACAGAGAGAGAGAAAGAGAGAGAGAGAATTGGCACACTAGGGCCTCCAGCCACTCCAGTCGAACTCCAGACACGTGCGCCACCTTGTGTATCTACCTTACGTGGGATCTGGGGCATCAAATATGGGTCCTTAGGCTTTACAGACAAGCGCCTTAACTGCTAAGCCATCTCTCCAGCCAGAGACAAGCTTTAATAAAATACATGAGTCTATCCAAACTACCACAACAACCATGGTGGGATTTCAGAACGGGTTTCAGCATAACTGTTCACAAATGTGGACCACACATTTGACTGGTTATATTTGAAGTTATTAACCGATTGACTTTATCTCTCTACTCTCCCTCCAGCAGTCCTTGTGATTAAACTTAGGACATCATAGAATGAACCAATCTCTCTCTCTCTCTCCCTCCCTCCCTCTTCTTCTTTGGTATCCCATCTCAGGCTGACCTCAAACTTGCTATGTAGAAAAAGATGACCTTGCACTCCTGATCCTCTTGCCTCTGCACCCTGGGTGTTGGGATTACAGGTTTGCTTCAATTACCATAGCTGTTTTATGAGGTGCTGGACATCTAACCCAGAACCCCATGAATGTTAAGACAAGCACTCCCAAATAAACTCCATCCTCAGCCCCAGAAATTTCTTTGTACCCAAGGATGTGAGAGCCACGTCCCAGGAGCAGTAGAGACAAGACCCCCATCAGGTGCGGGCTTGTTTGTGAAATCAAGAATTCAAATCTACTCAAGCCTTGGCATAACAAAACAGTTCTTTTTCACACGTGTGTGTGTGTGTGTGTGTGTGTGTGTGTGTGTGTGTGTGTGTTTCAACAAAGCTATTAGAATAATAGGGATTTTCATTCCTAAGGGAATAATGCAAGAACTCTAACTGAGTTCGAGACAGCTAGAAGGATGGGAAACACTTGTGAACACTTGCCCTGTGGACTAATGTGCACTCTCCAATTCATCCTCAACACCCCCGGGAGTCGCCGGGAGGCGTGTGAGTGGCGCAGGAAGTGATACAACGGCATCTCCCTGTTTAGTGACAACGCCTGCGAGGTCCCACGCAGCTGTGCAAACAAGGGACCCATTGCCAAGCAGGCAGAGACCCTTCCTGTCATCTTACGTACACAGCCTCAGAGAGGAAATGAACACAGCTTTTTTGGGGGAGCATAACTCAGCCAATATTATGAGAATTTGCCTCAGCTATCTGCAGAATGCGAATTTAAACAAAAATGCAGCAACAGGGATGTCCTGTTACGAGGGCGCCGTGGTTGGAATGGGAGCGTCCCCAGCCAGCGTTTGAACTCGTGGTCTTCGGCAGGTGGCGCTGTTGGGGGAGGTTGTGGGGCCTTCAGGAAGGAGCCCTCCGGAAGTGGGCTGCCAAGGCCGGAGCCTGTGGCTTTGTAGCCAGGCTCAACTTCCTGTTATCCCTCTGCCTCCTGCCCTGGCTGCTAACGTGCCTTGCCTTCTCCACCACGGTGGAAATGTGGGCCGAAATAAACCTTTCCCTCCCTGAGTTGCTTCTGGTCAGGTATCCGTTCACAGCAATAAGAAAGTAACTAATACAGATGCTGTTACTAATACAGAAAAATAGGACTGACTTGATTATATAAGAAAACAAATAAAGGCCGGGCAGTATAATAAAAATAATGAAATAGAAGTCGACCACTTAAGTTGGTTTATGAAGAAGAATAATGGCTGACATTGTAAAATTACATTTGCAATATATTGTTGAGAGGAAACGACAAAAGCCTGTGATAATGTAAGACAGCATATTGGGCAAAATGGTCTGGTCATCTATCTAATTCTAAGCCATACGTCTTTTCATAGCAAATAAAGTTTTCCTTAAGTTACACTGTAAGTGTCAACTCTGTCATGGACATTCTGTATGGCAAGGACACTGCACCTGCAGCCCGTGTGTGTGTGTGTGTGTGTGTGTGTGTAGACGTACGGACCCCATATGCATGTATAAGGAGGACAGAGAGACATCTGGTGTCTTACTCTATCACGCTTCCACTTTGTTACCTTAAGACAGAACCTCTCACTGAACCTGGAGCTGCTGTTTCTCAATCAGACCGGCTGGCCAGCGAGCCCCAGTGACTCTCTGGTCTTTGCTCCCTATTGGCCCGAGGTTACGGGCGTGCATCCCCGTGCCCAGCCTGTTATGCGGCTCCAGGAATGGACCTCAGGTCCTCGTGCTTGTGCAGAAGGCATGGTGGCCCAGCTCTCTCCTTAGTCCCCAGCACATGGACCTGCTGCTTAGAATATCCAGCCTCCAAACTGTGTTGTGTCTTTCTTGACTCTTCCATTGGGCTTCAAGGCCTAGGGAACTTAGAGAATTCACCTCTCTAGTTCCTTTAAATGGGCAAAATTGTATTTATTTTTCAGAATATTAGAGTTCTCTTCCTCTCCTGGTCCTGACCCCTGGCTGCTGAAGGTAAACTGACTGAGGTCTATCTAGCTTTCCACAGATCCCCGGCCTGCCGTGTGCTTCCTGGCCTCAGTGTTGACTTTCTCCTTACAGACCCCACGCCCAAGGTCTCCCATTCATGGCGAGAAACTCCTTGATACCCACACGCCCTTGCTTCCCGCCAATGCCAACTTTGTCACTGGTATATTCATAAAGTATACATATTCTACCTCCTACCCCTCTATACACCCCTAGATAGTCAGCTTTCTTGTTTCGTTTAGTCTTTGTTTTGTTTTGTTTTGTTTTTCTGAGGTCAGGTCTCACGCTAGCTCAGGCTGACCTGGAATTCACTATGTAGTCTCAGGGTGGCCTCGAACTCTCAGCAATCCTCCTATCTCTGCCTCTCATGTACTGGGATTAAAGGCATACACCACTACCATGCCCAGCCTTCTTGTTTCATTTAGAATGAAGTTGGGGGCTGGAGAGATGGCTTAGTGGTTAAGGCACTTGCTCACAAAGCCTAAGGACCCAGGCTCAATCTCCCAGTACCCACATAAGCCAGATACACAAGGTGGTGATGCATCTGGAGTTCATCTGTAGTCGCTGGAGCCTTGGCATGCCCATTTTCTCTCTATATTTATATCTGCTGCTATCTCTCTGTGTCGTAAATAAATCAATTAATAAAATGTTAGAATGAAGTTTTATGAAGCACAGAGTTTAGTTTTTGCCTTGTGGGTCAATCTCAATACTGTTCTTTTAGTAGGTGGGTGTAAGCTTTAGGATATATATATATCCTAACAGGCAAGTGCTTAACAGCTAAGCCATCTCTCCAGCTCTCCTCTCCTATTTCTAAAGATGTGTTATTTCTAACATGAATGTTACATCTTATTTACATAAACTTTACACACTATTTACAGGAATTTTACATATACACTAATTGCTCCAGTTTTACTTAGATCTACAATGGAGTAGTAATCATTATAGCAAGTCCTTTTGCAAAACTGTGCTATAGTCATCTCTATGTTAGATGAACTGTGTTCTGAGGACACGCTTGTGAGCACAGGAGTCCCTGAGTTCCTGTGTATTTTCAGCTGTGATACTCAAAGGACAGCTTGCTGAAGTCCCTGGTCCCCACCTGTTTTCTCAAATGCCTCTCTGCTGTCATCTTGATGGCCACAAAGGAAAGTGATGCCACTCTATTTTATGAATTATTGCTATCATCGAGTTCCATAAATTATTCAGTCTTCTGGACTGGAAGGCTGGAGAACATTCCCAGTATTTTAAAATTTTAATAGAATTTGTCTTGAATCTAGCCAGTTTCAGTCAAATTTTAATATTTAGATTTAGGCTTGCTTCTCACTTTGAAAAGACTTTAGAGTGATGGAGAGATGGCTCAGCAGTTAAGGCACTTGCCTGCAAAGCCAAAGGACCCAGGTTCAATTCCCCAGGACCCACGTAAGCCAGATGCACAAGGTGGTGCATACATCTGGAGTTCATTTGCAGTGGCTGGAGGCCCTGGTGCTTCTATTGTCATTCTCTATGTGCCCCCCCTCTCTCTCTCTCTCTCTCTGATAAATAAAATATTCTTTTAAAATGTTTAAAAAAAGAAAATACATTTAGATTATGGTTTCATATATTCTGTGTGTGTATGCTCACGTGCGCGTGGCCCAGGGCTCCTGTGGATAGATAAAGGATAACTCCAAGGGTCAATCCTCTCCCTCCACCTTGTTTGAGGCAGAGTCTCGCCATTGTTCACTGTTGCATTTGCCAGGTTAGCCGGCCGAGGAGCCTCTGGGAAATCTGGGATGACAGAAGCCTGCCACAGCTTCTAGCTTTTATTATTTATTCATTTATTTGGGAGACAGAGAGAGAGAGAGAATGGGCACGCCGGGGCCTCCAGCCACTGCAATCGAACTCCAGATGCATGTGCCACCTTGTGCATCTCGCTTACATGGGTACAGGGGAATTGAACCTGGGTCTTTTGGCTTTGCAAGCAAATGCCTTAACTGCTAAGCCATCTCTCCAGCCTGAGTCTGGCTTTTATTCCAGGGATCCAAACTCAGGGGCTCATGACTGTGTGGCAAGCGTTTGATCCACTGAGCCATCTCCCCAGGCTCTGTGTTCATTTTTTTTTTCTCAGTTACTTAGAAACTTGTGCTTTCTCGTCTGTTTTCTACCTCTGTCACTTTCTCTTTATTCTTTTTCTCATTTTTAACTTTGTTCATTCCTTTCCTCAATGCCTCACAGGTGTTTGTTTTTGACAAATTTAGTCTCTCATGTGTATTTTATCATTTAGTTCAGTTTAGAAATGATTTTTCCCTTTTCTATAATTTCTTTTTTGTTTGTTTGTTTATTATTTTGTGACGCATGATCTTACTCTAGCCCAGGCTGACCTGGATCTCACTCTGTGGCCCCATGCTGGCCTTGAATTCATGGCAATCCTCCTACCTCAGCCTTCCAAGAGCCAGAATTAAAAGCATGAGCCACTACGCCTGGCTATTTTTCTATTATTTCTTAAATTTGGTCAACTTCCACCTCACATTCCCTGCCTTTTGCCCATTTCCACTATCAATTTAAAATTTCTGAATTCAAATAACTTTCAGGGCTGGAAAGATGGCTCAGCCATTAAGTCACTTGCCAGCAAAGCCTACGGACCTGAATTTGATTCCCCAGTGACCACGAAAAGCCAAATGCGCAAGGTGGCATCTAGAGTTAGGGTGCAGCGGCTGGAGCGCCTGATGTGCCCATTCTCTCTCACTCTCTGCCTGCCACTCTCTCCCTCAAATAAATAAACAAATAAAATATTTAAAAAATAATTTCCATAGGGCTGGAGAGATGGTTCAGCACTTAAGGCACTTGCCTGCAAAGCCTAATGACCTGAGTTCAATTTCCCAGTTCCCATGTAGGGCCAGGTACACAAAGTGGCTCATGTGTCTAGAGTCTGTTTGCAGTGGCTGGAGGCCCTAGCATAACCATTCTCTCTGTCTGTCTCTCTTCTGTCTCTCTGTGTTTGCAAATAAGTAAATAAAATTATTTTTAAAAAAAAGAATTAAGGGGGCTGAAGAGATGGCTTAGCAGTTAAGGCATTTGCCTGCAAAACCAAAGGACCTAGGTTCAATTGCCCAGTACCCATGTAAGCCAGATGCACAAGGGGGCACACATGTCTGGAGTTTGTTTGCCTGATGTGCCCATTCTCTATCTGACTCTCTCTCTCTCTCAAAAAAAAAAAAAAAATTAAAAAAAGAAAAGATTTAAGGGCTGGTGGCTTAGCAGTTAAGGCACTTGCTGTGAAGCCTAAGGACCTATGTTCAACTCTCTAGGTCCCATGTAAGCCAGACACACAAGGTGACACAAGCACACAAGGTCACATATGCACACAAGGTGGCGCTCACATCTGGAATTTGATTGCAGTGGCTGGAGTCCCTGGTGCACCAATTCTTCCCCCCTCCTCTCGTTCTTGCTCTTGCTCTCTCTCCCTATCATAAAAAAGTTACAAAAAGATTTAAAAGATAACTTCTACAACTACATATTTCATTTATCAGTTTTTAATTTATGTTGAAATTTCATGCAATTAATTTTCTTGGTTTCTTGGCTGGCATGTAATTCTTGGGTGAATATTTTATTCTCATTTAAAATTTTCTTTTTGTAATGGATATGTCTAGGTGTTGCCTGCCAGTTTCCGTTCATTTTCCTACTACTTTAGATTGTTCTAGAACAGAGATCGCAAGCGAGCCTGAGGAGTTGATCTAACGCAGTGGCTTACTTAGTTCAACACCGCACTTTCTGTTGATCTGAAGCACAGTTTCTGAGGGTGTTCCCTTAGGGCAGGCAAAGGAAGCATTCACTGGATTTTGAATTTCATGAGATAATTTGTTTCTTGCCTCCACTTTTCAGGTAGATTCCACTTCCCTTGTGTCTCCCATCCCCCAGGAACGGTGCCACTTTCCGTGCTGTCTACTCTGAGGCCCTTCCTCCCAGCCCCCACCCACCAAGTCCCGCCCTCAGCCTGTGCCTGGGCTCATCGGGGTTAGATCTGCTCTTCCTTTTCTCCACTGAGGGTGGGGCCAGCTCTCTCTGACGTCACAGCTGGGTTCCTCCTGGCCTCTCTCCCAGGCACTCTTCCCTGAGGCTCTCTCTGGGTGTGAGTTCTGGCTCCGACCTTACTGTTTTGAATATTTACTCCCCTGCGTATCTACACATTGGTGCTTCCTAATTGATCTAGAACACGCCTTAGAAGTGGTTGATCTGTATGTTCTCTAGAGGACATGAGAGTAGATTCGAACTTAGATGCAACCCCAAACCCATAGAACTTATTCTTAAATATTTGAATATATCAACAGCTCTCAGAGGAGCCCAAGTGTTAACAAGACACAAAATGGAACTGCTTTAGCATAAACGTGGTAGGCAGGTGTGTCAGGGTGCTCAGAGCCTTGCCCTCTTAGCCTTTTCCCCAACTTTGGGCCGCCCTCCATGGGGATCAACAGAGCCCCTCTAGGGAGCTTGGTCAAGGTCCTTGGGTTGAACATTTATTGTGACCCATTTAAGTTCTGATATTCTTTTTTTTTTTTTTTTGTCAATTTTTATTTATTTATTTATTTGAGAGGAGGAGGGAAAGAGGTAAGGAGAAAGAGAGAATGGGCATGCCGGGGTCTCCAGCTGCTGCAAACCAACTCCAGACACATGTGCCACATTGTGCATCTGGCCTAAGTAGGTCCTGGGGAATCATCAAATCTAGGTTCTTTAGCTCTGTAGGCAAGTGCCTTTAACCACTAAACCATCTGTCCAGCCCAAGTTCTGATATTTTATGATAAAATAAATCATTATCTTTCTCTTAATTAACAAGATTGAACTAACCTGGAATAATACTGTGATACTTTGTTCCCTTCTTTTTTTTTTTTTTTTTTTTTTTTTTTTTTTTGGTGCTGGGAACTGAACCTAAGGGCTTGCACCTGCTAGGCAAGTGTTCATCCACTGAGCTAAATCCCCAAGCCCAGTACTGCGGTGGTTTGAATGTGAACCATCCCATGATTAAGCCTTTATACTCTGTCCCTGGCTGGTGACAATTTGGGAGATGGAGCCTTGCTGGAGGAAGTGTGTCACGTCAGGTGGGCATTGGGGTGTTAAAGCTCAAGTCTCCCCTGCCAGAGATAACCCACTCTTGCTGCTACCTCCACGCTGGTATGGCAAGATGTGACGCCCTGCCTCTGCTCTGCCATGCCGTGAGGAAACTTCCCTCAGACACTGTAAACCTGAAATAAACCCTTTTCTCCCATACACTGCTTCTGGTTGAGTGTTTTGTCCCAGCAACGAAAAGGTGACCACAACAAATGTCATATGCAATAAGGCCAGTTGATATCTCTGGGCTTTTCCTCACTTTCTTTGCACTCACGTTAGGTTTTTTGTTTGTTTGTTTTGTTTTTGTGTTTTTGGTTTTTCAAGGTAGGGGTGCGCTCTGATCTGAGGTTCACTATGTAGTCTCGGGCTGATCTCAAATGCACAGCACTCCTCCTACGTCTGTCTCTGGTGTGCTGGGACTAAAGGCATGTACCACTACATGCAGCTCGCTTGTATTAATTCTTTTGCTTTTCTCTATTACCTGAGAAGAAATAACTTGAGGGTGGAATGATTTATTTTGACTCATGCAGGGGAAGATGCAGTGATGGGAGACGCTCACACCTGTGGTGGCAGGAATGGGAGACTGCTTGCTGAAGCTCTGAGGACCAGGAAGCAGAGACTGACAGGAAATGTGGCTTAGCTATAAAATTTCAAGGCCCACCTGCAGTGACCCACTTCCTCCAACAAGCCTTCAACCCCTTCAAGGTTCCACAACTGCCCCCAAAACCGCAAAACAGCGCAACAGCGCCACCAGCTGGGGACCAAGAGTTCAAACACAGGAGCCTGTGAGGAGCATTTCACAGTTCAACCATTAACAGTCCTCCATGTTTTCGGGTAAGTAACCATAGAACTAGGAGGAGTGACGTAGGGAATGGAGAGAAACTCATCCCTGGACGCTGTGTGTCCCCAGTAGCTAAGCGGAATGTCTGATTGCCATGGCAGCTTTTAAGATGCAAAGACAACCTCTTCCCTGAAACAAGGTTTCACAAAGGCTTTCTCTTCTGAATCACCATGTCGCTGAGGTGTCTGTGCCAAAGCTTCTGAAAACGGCTGCGCCAGCCTCTCCCGCGTCCTTACTAATTGGCTTTCATTACCTTCTGTCTACAGAACAATCTTTCAGTCCCTCCTGAGTGTCTGCTCGGATGCTCTTTCCACAAAAAAATAAGAAACCTTTGCTAATCATGCTACTTCTCAAAATAAATACAATGCTGTCTTATTTTGTTCCCCAGGCTTTTTCAAATATTTTGTTCTCATCAGATACTTTTTTTTTTTTTTTTTTCCGAGGTAGGGTCTTACTCTAGCTCAGGCTGACCTGGAATTCTCTATGTAGTCTCAGGGTGGCCTCGAACTCACTGCAGTCCTCCTACCTCTGCCTCCCAAGTGCTGGGATTAAAGGCATGCACCACCACACCCGGCCAGATCCATTCTTTTTAAAAAACATATATTTTTATTAATTTGCAAGTAGAGAGAAAAGAGAGACAGAGAGAATGGACACACCAGCTGCTGCAAATGAATTCCAGATGCATGTGCCACTTTGTACACCCGGCTTTATGTGGCTATTAAGGAATGGAACCCAGGTTTTTAGGCATTACAGGCAAGCGCTCTCTGTGCTGAGCCATCTTTCCAGCCCTCACCAGATACATTCTTAACTACACTAAGCCGAAGAGGTGTTCAGCACATGGGATAAGGCTCACACAAGGGAGGTAGCTTGCTGAAGATTGACTTCAGAAATCCATGGTAGCAGGGCGTGGTGGCGCACGCCTTTAATCCCAGCACTTAGGAGGCAGAGGTAGGAGAATCGCCATGAGTTCAAGGCCAGCCTGAAACTACAAAGTTAGTTCCAAGTCAGCCTGGGCCAGAGTGAAACCCTACCTCAGAAAGAGAGAGAGAGAGAGAAAGAAATCTAGGTTGGTGATTCATGTCCTTTATTCTCACACAAACGCACATTGTCCTCTAGAATTCTTTTTTTTTTTTTTTTTTTTGGTTTTTTTTTTTTTTGAGGTAGGGTCTTACTCTAGCCCAGGCTGACCTGGAATTCACTATGGAGTCTCAGGGTGGCCTCAAACTCACGGCGATCTTCCTACCTCTGCCTCCCGAGTGCTGGGATTAAAGGCATGCGCCACCACGCCCGGCTAGAATTCTATTTTTTAATAATTTTTTAAACCTCATTTCATTTTAAATCAATGTTGACAGCAATGTGCTCGTGAGGATTGAGGTTGTAGCTGCTTAGGTGTGGGGAAAGTGCCTTTGTACCAGACTCGTTTGTCTGTTTTCGTGGTAAGTGGCACTTCTGAGCCCCTGCCCACATGTGTGGTGACCTTCCCATTGACTGAGATTCCTGACCCATTCAGTGGCGCGCTTGAAGTCACTTCCAGGGCCGTGGGAGTTAAGAGAAGGAAGGGGAGCTAATTTAATTGTGGGACACTGCATGGCTTCCCAGGTCATACGGCAGACTGACCCTACATTCTGGTGTCTGTAAAGAATAAGGGCAGCATAAACTAATGCTGCTCTCACTTGGTTAGAGAAGCTTCTCCTTCCGGATGACAGCGCCCTCTGCAGTGACTCAAAACTCACCAAAGTGCTGAGAAGGAGGGACGGTGGCGTTTTCAGCTCCAAGTGAGACACACTTCTATCGCACTCTCCGAGGCTCAGGGACTGTTGCTTCAGAAGAGGTGGAAAGGATGTAAGAGCCAAAGGAAGGGGAGGAGTGCTTACAATGCTGTCCTCCAGACACAAAGAGGCCTGGATATTCCTGACCTCACAGTGCCTGGATGCACCTGCACAAGACCTGCGTAACAGTGCAGCAAAGGAGAGGAGAGTCTAATTGTACAGAACAGTCAGTTCAGTGGACGGGGTATCTATTGTCTATATTGATGGAAGTTTTCAATAAAAAGTTTGAAAAAAGATCCGGGCGTGGTGGCACACACCTTTTATCCCAGCACTCGGGAGGCAGAGGTAGGAGGATCTCTGTGAGTTCAAAGCCACCCTGATACCCCATAGTGAATTCCAGGTCAGCCTGAGCTAGAGTGAGACCCTTCCTCCAAAAAAAAAAAAAAGAAGAAGAAGAATAAGAGCAAATAGGGCTAGAGAGATGGATAGGTGGTTAAAGGCACTTGCTCACAAAGTCTGATAACCTGGGTTCAATTCTCCAGTACCCATGTAAAGCCTGGTGCACAAAATGGTGCATGTGTCTGGAGTTTAGTTGCAGTGGCAAAAAGGACCCATATTCAATCTGTCTGTCTGTCTCTTTCAAACAGATAAAAATATTTTTAAGAAAAGAATAACGAGCCGGGCATGGTGGCCTATGCCTTTAATCCCAGCACTCAGGAGGCAGAGGTAGAATTGCCGTGAGTTCGAGGCCACCTTGGGACTACATAGTGAATCCCAGATCAGCCTGGGCTAGAGTGAGACCCTACCTCAAAAAAAAAAAAAAAAAAAAGAATAAGAGGGCTAGAGAGATGCCAGATGCACAAAATGGTGCATGTGTCAGGTGTTTGTTTGCAGTGGCAGGAGGCCCATATTCAATCTCTCTCTCTCTCTAATAAATAATTTTTTTAATAATAAGAGGCAAGGCCATCAGATAACGCATACCCTGGAGTCCCAGACTGGGTTCAGCCAATGGGCTGGCGGCACCCTTGTAAACCACATGGGCTGCAGGTCTTGGGGAGACAGAGCTGGCGGGCAGGCTGCCTGGCCAGATGGCTGCACCCCCCCCCCCACCACCACCGTCACCAGGGCTGTGGGGATTAGAATAATTTGGGGGGGGAGGGGGTTTTCGAGGTAGGGTCTCACTCTAGCTCAGGATGACCTGGAATTCACTATGTAGTCTCAGGGTGGCCTCGAACTCACAGCGATCCTTCTACCTCTGCCTCCCAAGGGCTGGGATTAAAGGCATGCACCACCACACCCGGCTAGAATAATATATTTGAAGTATGCAAGCATTGAAAAACTGGTGACTATTTTTAAGTCTCCCTTGATCTTGTCACTCACTACTTGAATCTGTTTGGAGAAAGCAAGCCCAACCCGAAGACTGTGGAGCTGTTGAGTGGCGGGGTGGATCAGACCAAAGATGGGTTAATATCGTTTGAAGAAAAGTCTGTCTTGTGCGCCCTGGATGCCTTGTTCATGGTGGCCTCTTTCAGCTGTTTGACAAAGCTGGCAAAGGAGAAGTGACTTCTGAGGATGTCAAGCAAGTTGGTAGACAGGCCACAATTCAGACGTTAAACTGGGATGCAGAAATTGGCCACTGCCACTGACTTCCGGGACATCAGGGTCTCCATCCGCCCCCATGTGTTGACACCTTTCGGAGACGAGTGTCTCCCAGCTGCTGCTGGAGGCTTCCCCTGCTTCATCGGATTGAATGAGCTCCTCGACACCATGGCGCTCACGAAGTAGGAAGGCGAACCTCACTCTGGCTGGCAACAGGAAAGATGTGCAGGTGACCAAGGAAGAGTTTGCTGTGGCAGCTCAGAAATGTGGTCAGCTCACCCCCACGGGAGTTGACATCTTCTTTCAGTTAGCAGATTTATATGCACCACTGATAGGCTCTGCAGAGGGAACTCTGCCCTTCAAGCTGGCTGGACCCGGAAGCAGAAAGGCCTGGGTTCATGTAGCTCGGCCAATTCTCCTACAAGTTGCAGAGTCGGCCTACAGGTTTGGTCTGGGTCCTGTTGGAGCTGGCGCCGTGGGAGCTACTGCTGTGTATCCCACTGAGCTTGTAAAAACTTGAATGCAGAACCAACCATCAACTGGCTCTTGTGGGAGAGCTCATGTATAAAAAACAGCTTTGACTGATTTTTTAAATATTTTATTTATTTATGGGGGAGGGAGAGAATGGGCATGCAGGGCCTCTAGCCACTTGCAAATGAACTCCAGACGCACACCTGGTTTACGTGGGTTCTGGGGAATCGAACCTGAGTCCTTAGGCTTCTCAGGCAAGAGCCTTAATAGCTAAGTCATCTCTCCAGCCCAGGCTTTGACTGTTTTAATAAAGTGCTATGCTACGAAAGCTTCTTTGGACTGCATAGAGGTTTACTGCCACAGTTATTGGGCGTTGGCCTGGAGAAGGCCATAAAACTTACAGTGAATGATTTTGTGAGGGATAAACGTCTGCACAAAGATGGCCCTGTCCTGCTTGCAGCAGAAATTCTTGCAGGAGGCTGTGCAGGAGGCTCCCAAGTGATTTTCACAAGTCCTTAAGAAATTGTTAAGGCCCATCTGCAAGTGGCTGGAGAGGTCATCACCGGCCCCGGGGTCAGTGCTCTGTCCCTTGTTCAGGACCTGAGCCCAAAGCCTGCTTTCTGCGGGACACTCACTCCGTTCTGGCCTCCCACTTCCCGGGCTGTGCGCACGTGAAGGCGTCCTCTGCAAGCGAAGATGGGCACGTCGGCCGGAAGCCGGCTCCTAGCCGGTGCTATCGCTGGTATTCCTGCAGCACCTTCAGTGACCCCGGCTGATGTCAGCAAGACTAGATTACAGGGGGCTTCCGGGCTGACCAGACCACTTACAAGGGAATCACAGACTGCTTCAGGAGCTACTGGGGAAGAGGGCCGGAGAGCCCTGTGGGAAGGAGCCGGTGCTCGTGGGCTCCGCCCACCACCGCGGCCTGCTGTCACTTTGCTAACTTCCTAGTTGCTGCAGCAGTGGTTCTACGCTGATTTTGGAGGAGCAAAACCAGTGGGATCCAAGCCCGTTCCTAAATCCCAGATTACCCTGCCTGCTCTCAAACCTGACCACGTTGGGGGTTTCAAACTGGCAATTGCAACCTTTGCAGGAATTGAAAACAAATTTGGGGCTGGAGAAGATGTCTTAGAGGTTAAGGCGTTGCCTGCAAAGCTGAAGGACCTCAGTCGATTCCCCAGGACCCACATAAGCCAGATGCACAAGGAGGCACATGCATCTGGAGTTTATTTGCAGTAGCTGGAGGCCCTGGCGCACCCATTCCCTCCCTCTCTCTCTCTCTCTCTCTCTCTCTTTCTCTCAAAGAAATAAATAACTAAAATATATTTAAAAAAAAAAGAAAACAAATTTGGACTTTACCTACCTCTCTTCAATTCATCTGCGTCTACCTCAAACGTGACCAGTGGAAGCCCATAAGAGGACTGGCCCGGCTTGTGGCTATTGAATGGCTGGTACTGCAGTGAGAATGTGCTATCTCTGATAAAGCAAGGCTTCAAGCCTCTCCCATCCGTCTCTTGTTAAAATTCAGGTCAAGGCTTTTTATAAAATGAAATCATTCACTGCATGTTTTTGTAGCAAGATCATGGGGAATTATTTCGAATTATTCTTTGGAACTCTGCCCACAAACCTATGCTTGTGTACTTCGTTGACGGGGGTTTGGTGAACGCTGAGATGTTCCGGAGAAACAAGCAAGTCTGAGAGAAGTTAGGATCTCTTACCTGCACTGCAATGCTGGTCTCAAAGAGGCTGCTGGAGACAGGTTCCTGGAGCAGTGTTCCAGGTTTGTTTAAACCAGCAGGAGACTGGGTTCATATTTATAGAGTGGAAAACACTGGGAACAAACACCAGAAGTAGCCAGCCTGGATTCCGATTTTAAACATGCACAAAATTTTGTCTCTGGATTGCATTATGAAACTTTTATGTGAAACACGTTTTTCTGTAGTGAAAACCACATTGGAGATGTTTAGAAATCATATTCTGTTACCAGTATCAAGACTACTAAGGAACCGTTTTTTGCACTTTAAGGAAGTGATTTTGGCATTTTTATTATATAGACAGAGAAACTGCAACACGGCCCCATTCCCGGATGCGCTCACCTTGCCAGCGTGAGGACCTAAGTTTGATTCCTGTGGTGGTTCGAATATAAATGAAGTAATGTAAAATATGGTGTAATAATTGAAATAATCTAAAAATGTAAATAGGCCCCATAGCCTCAGGTATTTTTTTGATTAAGCTTCCTACTCCGTCTCTGGCAGGCAGAGCTGTGCTGGGGGAGATGCGTCTCCAGGGACTGGTCTTCAGTCCTGCCGTAAAGAATGCTCTGAGACAGCTTGAACCTGGCCGCTCTGCTTGTCTCTCTGCTGTGGATGTATGGTGACGCGAGCCAGTTTCTTCCACCATGGTGAAGCTTCCCCTGGAATCCGTAAGCTTGAAATAAACCCTTTCTTCTCATCAGCTGCTGCTGGTCGGGTTTTTTGTCCCAGCAGTGAGAAGGAAAGTGCAACAATTCCCCAGAACCCATGTAAACTGTTGGGCATGGTAATTCATACGTGTGACTCCAGCATTGGGGAGACACAAACTGATTCCTGAGGTGCACTGGCCGGCCAGTCTAGCTTAGTTGGCAAGCTTCAGGTCGGTGAGAGATTCTATCTCAAAAGGAGTGGACAGCCCCTGATGAATGATACCCCACTGCCCTCCACACGTATATGCACATATGTGTGCACATACGCACACAAGAATTCAAGTCCTTCATCACTGAACAGGCTCTCTAGCTATGCCTGCCTCACACGCTCACCCATGAGAGGCAATGCGCTCAGTTTTGCAGCTGAGGCATGGAGATTATGAAAAGAACGTATGGAAATGTCTGGCAACACCATTTCCATTTATTCTCCATCGACTGATTTTATTTGGACATCAGATTTATGCACCGCTCATTCAAAAACCATTTATTTGCATTGACAGTATCAGTTGTGAGCTATTAGCTGATCGCTTTCCATGTGCTGGGCAGGCTGCTTGGAACTTCTATTATTTTTACACATTCTTTACAATAACCATAAGCCATGAGCATTGTTATTATCTTCATTTTGTAGATGAAGAAACATGTTACAAAAGATTAAATCACAAAAGAAGAGCCAAGTCTCTGAAAATGACATCCCAAACTGTTCTAATAAAAGAGCAATTATTTTTCTTTTGGGGTGCGTGCGCGCGCGCGCGCGTGTGTGTGTGTGTAGTGGAAGGGCAGCTATATGCATCTCTGGGTGTATAGGAACATGTGTGTGTGCACATGTCCCTGCATGAGTGTGCGTGCATGTCAAGGCCAGAGGTCAACATTTGGTGTCCTCCTCAATTGCTCCTCACCATGTTTTCTGACTCAGGGTCTCTCACTGAACACGGAGCTTGCCAATGTGACCAGTCTAGCTAGCCACTTTGCTTCAGGGGTCGTCCTCCCTGTGCCTCCTGAGCACTGTGGTTGCAGGAATAGGCCACCACACTTGGCACATACACAGGTGCTGAGGATTCAAGCTCAGGCTCTCATGATTGCTTTACCCACTGAGCCACTGTCCCTGGCCCTCAATGTTTAAAAAAAAATTAAGTATTTTTTTGTTGTTGGCATACATAGGTTTTTACGTGGCATAGAAATTTAGGTATCAGGGCTGGAGAGATGGTTTAGTGGTTAAGGCATTTACCTGCAAAGCCAAAAGACTCAGATTTGATTCCCCAGGACCCACATTAGCCAGATGCATAAGGAGGCGCACCCATCTGGAGTTTGTTTGCAGTGGCTGGAGGCCCTCATTCTCTCTCTCAAATAAATAAAATATTTTTTTAAATTAGGAAAGAAGAAATTTAGGTTTCATGCATTGAGGCATTTTAAAGTAGGAGTTCCTTTGATTCTCTTTCTCTTCCCATCACCAGCCCCTCCCTCCCACTCCCTCTTCTACTCCTCCCCTCGGTATCTCTTTCCCCCTTTTATTCTTTGTTTGATCTTTGTAACAGTTCTACCTTGATAATTTTGTCCACATTTGCCCATACGCACATGCACGCATACTTACACTCACAAGCTAAGACCTGAATACCAGAGAGAACACGGGGGTCTGGGTCTTTCTCAGTTGGCTTCACTTAATCTGATTCTTTGCTTAGTACAATTCTTTTCAGGTCCATCCATTTTCCTGAAATTTTCACAATTCATTTTTCCGTGCTGCTGCACTGAATTTCATTATTCACTCATTTGTTGATGGGAGTCTTGACTGATTTCAGTTCTTAGTTATTGTAAACAGAACCACGATAAGTATAACACACAGCTATCTGTGCAGTAGAGTGTGGAGTCCTTAGGATATGTACCCTGGAGTGGTATCGCTGAGTCATATGGGAGGTCTAGTTCTAATATTATTTTAATATTTTATTTATTTATTTATTTATTTATTTATTGGCAAGCAGAGAGAGATAGAGAGAAGAGAAACACAGAGAGAGAATGGGTGTTCCAGGGCTTCCAACCACTGCAAATGAACTCCGTATGCATGCGCCCCTTTGTGCATCTGGCTTTACGTGGGTCCTGGGCAATCGAACCACGATTATTAGGCTTTGCAGGCAAGTGCCTTAACTGCTGAGCCACCTCTCCAGTCCCTATTTCCAATTCCTTGAGATGCCTTCATACTGATTTCCACAATGGCTGTACTAGTTTGCACTCCCACAGTGCGGGTTAGTTTTGCATGAGCACCATCCCTGTCCTTCCTTGTCTTTCACATTTTACAATCTTTGCATTTCTATCAGGATGAGTGGCATTGCTCGTATGCACAGGATATTGTGTCTCACTGTTCGCTACACTTACGATTCCACGCCTGCGTCTTGTGGGCGGGGGGAGGGGGACAGGCAGTGAGCAGTCCTACACCATTTGACTTGCTCAAGTGTTTGCAGCAAATTCTTATTTTGTTCAAATATCACTTATTGATTAGTACATAATTGGGCGAATTAATTAAAAGCTAATCATTTATGACAAACTGACTCTGCTAATTGACCCAAGACTGGGCTGACGGCCAGCTGTTAGCCATTGTTAACTGTTGTTGCTGATGTTTTACCAGATGGTGAATGTTGGACATGAGGTACCCTGAGTGGTATGAGCGCCCAGTGTGTTTGGAATTTAAAACAAGCCTTATCTTGATCATGGGGCTCTGTGTCCAGGGAGCAGGAAGTCAGATCTGGCAGCTGCCCAACTACATCCTCATAAAAATTAAAAAAAAAATTAAAAATTTTTAAAAAGCCAATTGTGATCCACGCTGACCTGGAATTCACTATGGAGTCTCAGGGTGGCCTTGAATTCATGGTGATCCTCCCACCTCTGCCTCCCAAGTGCTGGGATTAAAGGCATGCACCACCACCCTGACAGTCCATAGTGAATTCCAGGTCAGCCTAGTCCAGAGAAAAATTCTACCTTGATAAACCAAAAAAAAAAAAAAAAAAAAAAAAAAAAATTTATTGGCGGGGGGAGAGAGAGAATTGTCTGTTCTTTTTTAAAAAATACTTCATTTATTTTCAAGAAGAGAGAGATAGAAAAAAGAGAGAGAGAATGGATATGCCATGGCCTCCAGACACTGCAAACGAACTCCAGATGAATGTGCCACTCTGCATCTGGGTTTATGTATGCACTGGAGAATTCAACCCAGATAATTAGGCTTTGCAAGCAAGAGCCTTAACTGCTGAGACATCCTCAAACACCCCTTCCTCTTTTTCTTGCTGTCCATGAGATGAGTGGATGCCTGCAAAGCCTAAGGGCCCAGATTCAATTCCCCAGTACATACCTACAGCCAGATGCACAAAGTGGTGCATGTGTCTGGAGTTTGTTTGCATTGGCTAGATGCCCTGGTGTGCCCATTGTCTCTCTCTATCTGCCTCTTTCTTTGTCTCATTCAGTCTCTAATAAATAAATAAGTAAATAAAATGTTAGGAATGAGAAAAAGAAAAAGAGGAAGGGGAAGAGAAAGGGATGGAGTCCAGCTACCCCCTTCCAGGGAGAACATTACCTCCAGCAACCTGAAGACCTCCTGCTAGGCTGTGTGTGTGTGTGTGTGTGTGTGTGTGTGTGCAGATGCCTGTGCCCCGTGTGCATGGGCAGAATCCCTCCTCTATCACTCAGCCACTTGTTACCTTGAGACAGAGGCTCTCACCGGTCCTGGAACTGCCGTTCTCCTTGTGACCCCAGTGATGTTCCACCTCCACTCCCCACAGAATGAGAGTTACGGGCTTATGTGATAGTTGTTATGTCTGTGCTGAGGAATCAAACTCAGGGTGAGTCCGGCTCTCTGGCCCCTCATGCTTGTATGAAAAACACTCTTTCTAACCTTCTGAGTTCATCACCCCAGTCCCTAGGCATCATCTCTCAAATGTTCCCCTATCTCCCAATGATGCCCACCAGGAGAGCAGGCTTTTTTACTCCATGAACCCTTGAGGAACATTCTAGGCATAAACTAGAGCACACAGTCCGTTTTGTTCCATCCTTTCACCATTATTCAAGAACATGTTACCATTATCTCTTACCCAGTCCCTAAAGCAATCTTCCAGAAGCTTCCCCTAGCTCATCCCCATCCAATCCATTCTCCACACAATAAGCAGAATGATCTGGTTAAAAGGTGAGTTCTGGGGTGGAGAGATGGCTTATCAGTTAAGGTGCTTGCCTGTGAAGCCTAAGGTTCAATTCCCCAGGGCCCACGTAAGCCAGATGTACAAAGTGGTGCACTTATCTAGAGCTTGTTTGCAGCAGCTGGAGGCCCTGTTGTGCCCTCTCTCTCTCTCTCTCTCTCTCTCTTTTCTGCTTTCCTCTCTGTGTCTCTCTAATAAACAAATAAAAATAAAATATTAAAAAATTAACGGGCTGGAGAGATGGCTTAGCGGTTAAGCGCTTGCCTGTGAAGCCTAAGGACCCCGGTTCCAGGCTCAGTTCCCCAGGACCCACGTTAGCCAGATGCACAAGGGGGCGCACAGGTCTGGAGTTCGTTTGCAGTGGCTGGAGGCCCTGGCGCGCCCATTCTCTCTCTCTCTCTCTCTCTCTCTCTCTCTCTCTCTTGGTTTTTTGAGGTAGGGTCTCACTCTGGCTTAGGGTGACCTGGAATTCACTACTATGGAGTCTCAGGGTAGCCTTGAACTCACGGTGATCCTCCTACCTCTGCCTCCCGAGTGCTGGGATTAATGGCATGCGCCACCATGCCCAGCTTCCATTCTATCTCTCTATCTTCCTCTTTCTCCCCTGTCTGTCACTGACAAATAAATAAATAAAAATTAACAAAAAAATTAACAAAAAAGTGAATGCTGGACTAACAGACGACTCAGTGGTTACAGGCACTTGTTTACAAAGTCTACCAGCCTGGGCTCAATTCTCCAGCAACACATAAAGCCAGATGTAAAGGAAGAAGAAAGGCGTGTGCATCTGTGATCACGGTGCGCCCATAACAGTGGGGAACCCAGAGCTCCAGGGCCAGGCTTACTTACACAGCAAATGGAAAACAATGCCCAGAGTGTGCTCTTCTCTGCCTGGGGTGCTCCTCGCCTCTGATACTTGGTGTGGCTGCTCCTCCAAATCACCGACGTCCCATTGTGTGTAGTCACAGACCGCTCCCGCCTGGGAGCCTGGCACGGGATTGTGCCATGGGTGGTTACTTCACTATAGGACTGCCAACTCAGTAGAGGCCAGCATGCAGGAGAAGGCACATAACTATACGTTGTCCTTTATGTGTGCGTATGCGTGTGTAAGTGTGCGGTATACATGTGTGTGTATGCGTGTTCATGGGTGTGTGGGAGCATGGGTGTACATGTGTATGTGGAGGTCAAATGACAACCTCAGGTGTGATCCTTAGATATGTGCCCCCCCCCCTCCTGTTTAGTTTTTCTAGGCAGTGTCTTGCTCTAGCCTAGATCAAGCTGGAATTCACTATGTGGTCTCAGGGGGCCCTCGACCTCACAGTGATCCTTCCCCCTCTTCCTCCCTAGCGCGGGGATTAACGTTGCCAACACCACGCCCGGCCCGCCCATCTCCTCTTGTGTAGGGTCTTCCTCTGGCCTGGAGCTCTCCAAATGGGCTAGAATGGTGGGCTCCAGGGGCTCACCTGGCTCTGCCTGCTCGCTCCACCACACCTGCCACTTAGGAGGCTACCGGGGGTCAAACTGAGATCCTCGTGCTTATGAAGCAAGACCTCACCCACTGAGCTATCTCCCCAGCCCCTTTTCCCACCCAGATGGTGTCTGGGTCCTGGCTGAGTGACACTCGCTGGAGGTGAGGCTCCGTGTCTGCATTCCTGGGCACTGTCTCAGCAGGAACTGACAGCCGCCACCCGCGCTGGCCAGCTGCAGGGCGGCCGTCAGCACAGGTCTGAAGGGCAGCGACAGGAGAAGCAGAGCAACGGGGTGTCACAGACACAGAGCCACAGACCTCTCCAGGCCTGACTGAGTCAGCTCCCACTTTGCACACGCCAGTCAGGAAGGGATGGGGGTGCTTCGGAAATTCTGGCTGCATTTCTCAGTTGAACGTAAAGAGCTGGCGCCGCACACTGCATATGAGAAGCGTTTATGAGAAGCAGCTCCGAGCTTTGCTCTGTCAACACAGCCTGGAGGGCTTTGCTGGCGCGGGGAAGGAAAAATCAATACGACTGTTTAAGACTGCAATGCTGGCCTCCAAGCAGTGTGAGGAAGGGCAGCCCGAAGAGGACCTTCAAGGCCTGGGAGAATGCTATATCCCACTTCTTGGAGGAGAGAATGAGGGACAAAGAGGAGGAATGTTCAAGGTAACAAGTTTCTTTAAGGACTGGGTGCTTCCACGTTGTCTTTCTTCTACTTCTAGTTTTTTTTAATTATTTTTAATATTTTATTTATTTGCAAGCAGAGAGAGAGAGAGAAATACAGAGAAGAGAGACAGACAGAGAGAATGGGCACGCCAGGGCCTCTAACCACTGCAAACAAACTCCAGAAGCATGTGCCACCATGTGCATCTGGTTTTAGGTGGGTACTGGGGAATCAAACCTGGGTCCTTAGGCCTTCGCAGGCAAGTGTCTTAACAGCTAAGCCATCTCTCCAGCCCTCTTTCTTTTACTTCTGTGGGGGCTTGAATGTAAAGTGTCCCCCATTGCTTCAGGTGTTTGTGATTAAAACTCATTCGTAATCCCCAGCTGGGCGGATCCTTTGGGAGATGGAATCTTGCAGGAGGAGGTGTGTCACTGAGGACAGGCCTTGTGAGGTCATTGTGCAGGTCTGCTTGGTGCTCCTTGGTGCCTTCTGCTTCCTCCCTGCTGAGCTGAAGGTGTGATGCTCTCTGTCTGCTCCTGCCATGCTTTCCCCACTGGGATAGACTTCCTCTTGAAATTGTAAACTGAAAAAAACTCTTTCCTTTTTTTTTTTTTTTTTTTTTGAGATAGAGTCTCACTCTAGCCCAGACTGCAGACTGACCTGGAACTCACTATGTAGTCTCAGAGTGGCCTCATACGTACAGCTATCATCCTATCTCTGCCTCCTGAATGCTGGGATTAAAAGCATGTGCCACCATACCTGGCTAAACCTTTCCTTCCATAAGCTACTTCTGGTTAGGTATTTTGTCTTAGAAACGAAAAGGTCTGTTATTGTTGTCCTATATGGGGTGAATAGGTGTTTATTCACGTCTCCCCAGGCTTACCTGGAATTCACTATGTAGTCTCGGGATGGCCTTGAACTCACAGTGATCCTCCCACCTCAGCCTCCTGAGTGCTGGGTTAAAGGTGTGCGCCACCACACCTGGCCTGATCTGAGTTATTTGGTTATCTTAATTGTTTGCTCCCATAGAGGTTCATTTTCTATTTAGGAGTGGGACTCATGCATACTGCGAAATTCATGTCCCACTTAGAATTTCAGTTGAAATCTATAAGCACTTTCCAGATGAGTGTTTTTGCTGGTCTTCTATGTCTTTCAAGAAGTTCTGAGCATGAGGCTGTCAGTGTGGAGAAGACGAGACAGTGGCAGCAGTAAAACTGATGTGATTCCAAGAAAATGAGAGAAATAGCATGCAGAACCACGTCTATGGGAAACAGAACATCAGAGGACGTAAACTGGAGGCTGAGAAGGACTCCAAGTGTGTGAAGCGTAATATCTGAATTAAACTCAAGGGCTGAATGTTATGCCACCAGTGTGGAGGGTGAGTGGGGGGGGGGAGGGTGTGCACATTTATGAAAGGAAGAGAGAGAAAGAGGGAGGGAGGAAAAGGGAGGAAGAGAGAGAGGGAGGGAGAGAGGAAGGAGAGAAGGAGGGACAGAGTGGAAGGGAGGGAAAGAGAGGGAGAATGGGACATCACTTCCCCAGATACGGAGGAAGGAACCTCCAGGGCAGGTGATCTTTGCCCCCATGGCCCCCTCCTGATCCTCTCCTCTCTGAGCCTGTGTCACCCTCTACGCCACAGACTCCTCATTCCACACGGAGGATGTACCCAAACCCATTTGCTCCCCCACATCTGCTGAGAACCCACATTTGCTATGCCGCGTGTCCCATATGCCGCACTGCCCAGCACAGCCCCAGGGCCTGGTCGTGGCATTGCCCCTCTGTGTTAATCCCAGGCGCTGTGGTTACAGGCGTGGGCCACCACTGCCAGCTTTCTATGTGAGTGCTGAGGTCCCCAGCTCGGGTCCCCGGCTTGCACAGCAGGCACCTCACTGGGCGAGTCTCCCCAGTACCGGGCAGTGTACAACGGGGAGGGAGAGAGGCGGTCAGTCTCCTCATGGAAGAACCCCGAGTGCTTTGCATTTCATTAGCCAGCACTCAATCACAGGAGCATGTCTGCCTGTAACACGGACTGGGGAAAATTAGAAACCAAACATACAGTTGAAAGACCTAATGCGGGCTGGAGAGATGGCTTAGCTGTTAAGCGCTTGCCTGTGAAGCCTAAGGACCCCGGTTCAAGGCTCGATTCCCCAGGACCCGTGTCAGCCAGATGCACAAGGGGGCGCAAGCGTCTGGAGTTCGTTTGCAGTGGCTAGAAGCCCAGGCGCGCCCATTCTCTCTCTCTCTCTATCTGCCTCTTTCTCTCCCTCTCTCTGTGTCACTCTCAAATAAATAAATAAAAATGAAAAAAAAAAACCATTTAAAATAAATAAATAAATAAGACCTAATGCTTCTGGGAGCAGAGAATTGTGGATTTGGAAATCTCTTCCACATCTGGGGTCTTGCCTTCTGTCTCCCAGTCCTCACTTCTCGCTAGTTCAGATAAACAATGCATAAAAGAGAAATAGAAGTCTGTCTTACTCTACATTCCCTGCTAAGTCAGAAGACCAGTGGTTGGGGTTGTGGGGGTGTAGCTCAGTGGTTAGGTGCTTGCCTAACACCTGTGAAGCCCTGGGTTCCATCCTCAGCACCACAAAAACAAACATTAATTTAAAGCAGAGAAATCAGGATGGAGAGATGGCTTAGCAGTTAAGACACTTGCCTAAAAAGCCTAGAGACCCAGGTTCAATTGCCCAGTACCCACATAAAGCCAGATGCACAAAGTGGTACATGCATCTGGAGTTGATTTGCATTAGCTAGAGGCCCTGACCTGCCCATTCTCTTTCTCCCTCTCTCTTCTTGCAAATAAGTAAGTAAATAATATTTTAAAAAAGATAAATCAGGGGCTGGAGAGATGGCTTAGCAGTTAAGCATTTGCCTGTGAAGCCTAAGGACCCTGGTTTGAGGCTTGATTCCCCAGGACCTATGTAAGCCAGACGCATAAGGTGGTGCATGCATCTAGAGTTCATTTGCAGTGGCTTGAGGCCTGGGCATGCCCATTCTCTCCCTCCCTCCCATTCTCTCTCTCCCTCCTCTCTCTCTCTCTCTCTCTCTCATAAATAAATAAAAATAAAAATATTTTTTAAAAAGATAAATCATCGATGAAGAAAACAGATGGTGCGGGTCTACCGGTGTCACTGAGCTAAACGACGTGGCTTCTGCGGCTGCTTCCCAGCCCCTGATTCCAGCCTGCTTGGCTTCACTAAGGACAAATGGGGACAGTGCTGAAAACACTACCCGGAATCCTTAAATGGATCTCTTTTCTGTCCTGTGCCGTGCCAGATAACGCTGTGATCTCCCCACTCACTGGATCATGAAGGACATGTGTTCTTCAGATTGCTGTGCTTGCAGGAAGTGGAGACACTCTCCAAGGACCCCTCCCTCCCACAACCAGGGTAAACAACCATGAAGGGGAAACAGCAGAGAATAAGCACAAAGGATGAGGCGGCTGTGAGGGAAACGCTGAGAACAGCAGTCTGGTTTGTGGTGGTGATATTAATCCTTGAGCCACAGCAAGAAAGGGGTGCTTGGGCTGGGGAAATGGCTTAGTGGTTAAGGCGTTTGTCTGCTAAGCCTAAGGACCCTGGTTCAATTCCCCAGGACCCACATAAGCCAGATGCACAAGAGGGCTCATGCGTCTGGAGTTCATTTACAGTGGCTGGAGGTCCTGGCATGCCCATTCTCCTCTCTCTCTCTCTCTCTCTCAAATAAATAAAATAAAGGCATGAGCCACCATTCCTGCCTTTAAAAGAAAAAAAAAAGAAAGAAGGGGTGCTGGACAAAAACCTCCCCTCACAGGAGGCCAGCTGTCAC
Organism: Dipus sagitta; assembly: GCA_036346955.1. NCBI lineage: Eukaryota > Metazoa > Chordata > Mammalia > Rodentia > Dipodidae > Dipus > Dipus sagitta. Next base: position 5,108,908 of record CM070786.1, read on the forward strand.
CCTCTGGTTCCCATTGAGAGCAGGTGCACTGTCATAGGGTTAGAGCGCAGGGAAATGTGCTCGCCTTGTGCCCCACCAGTCCTCTTTTCTAGGATTTGTGTGTGGTCACATACTTTAAATATTTATTTATTTATTCATTTGTAATCAAAGAGAGAGAAAGATAGAGAGATAAAGAGATATAGAGAGAGAATAGGGACAACAGGGCCTCCATCCACTGCAAATGAACTCCACATGCATGCACCACCTTGTGCATCTGGCTTACGTGGGCACTGGGGAATCGAACTGGGATCGTCAGACTTTGTAGACAAGCTCCTTAACCACTAAGCCATCTCTCCAGCCCTGGTCACATGCTTTAAAACAAAAAGAATAATCTTTACACTTTGGTGTTTAACACTAAAATGAATTTAAAGTTGCTTCAGGGAAGACTGGCATCTTTACAGTGGTAAGCCTTCCCGTGGATGTGCAGAATGTGGGGCTGGGAGATGGCTCAGCTGTTAAAGATGCTTGCAAAACCTGACAGCCTGGCTTTGACTCGTCAGTACCCGTGTTAAAGTCAGATGCACAAATGGTGCAGGTATCTAGAGCTCGTTTGCAGCAACAAGAGTCCCTGGCAATGCTCATTCTCTCCACCTAATCTCTCTCTTTTCCTCATAAATTAAAAAAAGTGGGGGGTGGAAGGTTGAGGTAGGGTCTCACTCTAGCCCAGGCTGACCAGGAATTCACTATGTAATCTCAGGGTGGACTCAGACTCACAGCGATCCTCTTACCTCTGCCTCCCAAATGCTGGGATTAAAGGTGTGCCAGAGAGGCTGTGAGTTCAAGGCTACCCTGAAACTACACAGTGAATTCTAAGTCAGACCGAGCTAGAGTGAGACCCTACCTTAAAAAAAAAAAAAAAAAAGGTAGAATTAGCCAATCTAGACCAACTGGTAGGCTCCAAGGTCAGTGAGAGATCCTATCTCAAAACCAAAGGTGGAGGGCTCTTGCCTGTGATATCTAAGGACCCCGGTTCAATTCTCCAGTACCCATATAAGCCAGGTGCACAAGGTGGTGTGTGCATCTGTAGTTTGCAGTGGTTAGAGGCCCTGACATGCCCGGTCTCTCTCTCTCTCTCTCTCTCTCCCTTTCTCCCTCTCATAAATAAATAAATAAATAAATAAATAAATAAATAAGTAAATAAAGCTAAGGTGGAGAGACAGTGAGGAAGACACCTGGTGGCGGCCTCTGGTCTCCCACACATGTGCACTCCTGCGCGCGCACACACACACACATACAGCCGGACACATATGCACTCACACATATACATATTCAAAAAAGATGAAAAATAATAGAACGGGGGCTGGAGAGATGGCTTAGCAGTTAAGGCGCATGCCTGTGAAGCCTAAGGACCCCCGTTCGATTCTCCAGGTCCCATGTTAGCCAGATGCCCAAGGGGCTCATGCGTCTGGAGTTCATTTGCAGTGACTAGAGGCCCTGGTGTGCCTATTCTCACTCTCTCTCTCTCTCTCCCTCCCTGTCTCTGTCTCTAATAAATAAATAAATAAAAATAAAATCTTTAAAAAATAATAACTGAAAAAATGATGATGAAGGGAAAGTCTGTTTGTGAAAGGACCCAGGCGGCACACAGGGCAGTCAAGTGAGCTCTACACAGCACAGCAAGCGGCCGAGACGCCCCTGCATGGGAAACCACTTTCCCAAGTTCAAGGACACAGGAAACTCTGGAAAGACATCCAGGCCAAAAGAGTAATGGCCAGAGAAGCTTCCTCCAAGCGAACTCCAAAGGTGAGAACACCAGTTATTTTCTTGTTTCCTGTATTTATGGGCCACGAACATTGCTCCTGGCTCACTAATCTCCACCCTTTCTCTTCTCTGTTTATCTTCAGAGATCCCTTAGGACAACCTGAGTCTCCATTTGCTTCTGAACGAGGCCACAGCCCAGGGCCTGGCTCTGGCAGCAGTCCACGGCCCGTCAGGGCACAGTGCCCATTCTCTTCCATTTCAGAAAGTCACATTACTCACTGTAATGGGACGAAGCACATTTCTGGAAGGTAAATCCGTTCCCCTGCAGGAACTGCGGAGTTGGCACAATTTAACAGGAAAAGCAGACGCTTGCAGTGATTATGCAAAGACAGCCACAGAATGCCTCCAAGTGCAGGAGGGACTCCATGCCTGGTACTGAGAAGCAAGTCACAAGTCTATGGCGTGGGAGGTCATGGACTCTAGACCGAAGCTTCCCCTGCTCTTTAGCTGAAAGGAGAGAGCATAATCTTCTAAATGTCTATGTTTATGCGCTTTGATCCATGCCACTCTCACTCTTGGCTGGAGAATCTGCTTTACACAGATGGCGGTGAATACCAGGAAGAAATAGGACTCGTACAACAAGAACAGAAAGCCAGCTGGCTAGCACAGGACTCTATCTCTGTCACATCTGCCAGGGCCCAGGAGACAGCACAGAGGAAGTGGAGTATTAAATATGAGTGCTGCTCTCACTGCTGGCCTGAAACTCTCCTCCAGGGGCAATGTGGTAGACACCGAGAAGACTCAAAACTCATCAAAGGCCGGGCATGGTGGCGCATGCCTTTAATCCCAGCACTTGGGAGGCAGAGGTAGGAGGATCACCGTGAGTTCGAGACTCACTGAGACTACATAATGAATTCCAGGTCAGCCTGGACTAGAGTGAAACCCTACCTCGAAAAACAAAAACAAAATTCATCAAAGGGCTGGAGAGATGGCTTAGCAGTTAAGTCACTTGCCGGCAAAGCCGAAGGACCCAGGTTCAATTTTCCCATGACCTACATAAGCCAGATGCATGAGGCGGTACATGTATCTGGAATTTATTTGCGGTCACTAAAGGCCCTGGAGTGCCCATTCTCCCCACACTGCCCTCCCCCCCGCCACTCCTTTCTCTCAAATAAATAAATAATTTAAAAAGATTCATCAAAACAGAAAACCAGAGGCTGCTGAGATCTCAACACTAAAGGAGATTTTTCACATGCCCTCCAAGACTCAGGGAGCATCGAGTGGGAAAGAGGGGAGGAAGGAAGCAGGAGCCCCAGGAAGGGAAAGTGCACTCTGAGGCATGGTCCCCACCTCACACAGAGATTGACTGTGCATCCACGAGCCCACAGTGAACCCCAATAATCTCACTGAGAAGGCTCCACCGTGGAATGGGGCTGTGGGAAAGGGGGCATAAGTATAACCTGATGGGAAAATGAGCAATACACAATATGTTTATATAATACAGTTCTCAATAAAAGAAATATTTCCAGCCAGGTGTGGTGGCACACTCCCAGCACTCGAGAGGCAGAGGTAGGAGGATCGCCGTGAGTTCAAGGCCACCCTGAGATTACATAGTGGATTCCAGGTCAGCCTGAGCTACAGTGAGACTCTACCTTGAAAAACTGAAAAGAGAGAGAGAGAGAGAGATTTCCAAGTAGAAACTAAATACTGAACAATAGAGCTAAGACACCTTCAGTAGAATTCCTGAAAGCCTGTGAATCCAGGCTCTGCCTCCTAACTCTAACTTCTTCTGGAGCAGGTGTGTCTATTACTGCTGCCGTCACTGTCCTCGGCTGACATCAGACTCCAGCTTGCTCAGCCCTCCAGCATGGCCTGAAGACCAGTGACTCTGAAAACTCTCCAGGAGTTCAGTGCCAGATCAGGACTGTTGAGGCATCCAGTTTTGTGGACTGAGGAGCTAGCTGATTCTCAGCCTCTCCAGTGTGAAGACAGCCATTAGTGAACCACCCAGCCTATATTGTGCAAGCCAGTCTAATAACCCCTCTCCAGTGTGAAGACAGCCATTAGTGAACCACCCAGCTTATATTGTGCAAGCCAATCTAATAACCCCTCTCCAGTGTGAAGACAGCCATTAGTGAACCACCCAGCCTATATTGTGCAAGCCAATCTAATAACCCCTCTCCAGTGTGAAGACAGCCATTAGTGAACCACCCAGCCTATACTGCGCAAGCAATCTAATGACCTGTGCTCATACTACAGGGTCATTCTGTCCCTTCTCTTTCTCTAGAGAGCCCCGAGTAATACAACCACGATGTTCCTCAAATGACAGTTTCATAGCATAACAGCCTAAGGCATGCATGACAACTACCACTTAAGAAGCAAAACTCATTATGAGGGTGCCAATCTCAGTACGCATAGGTTGTGCAGTGTCAGTAATATGTCACTCGGCCTCTATGATTCCCTCCTCTTGTCCCGCCAGGTCACCTATGGTCTCTGGGTTCTCTCTCTCTCTCTCTCAATTCTCTCTTCTGCCTCTGGAGAGTTCCAAGGGTACTGGTCAGGCTCCTCTCTTAGCTGAGTCCCTGTGTGGCCTTGGTATTGGACATACCATGTATGGAGACAGTTCTGGTAAAGCCAGTTTACTCTCCAGTATGTTGGTCACTCAGTGAAGAATCATTATCGTTACTGTCAATACTTTAAGAATAATGCTCTCTCAGATTTAGTTTTCCTGCCTTTGAAATAAGAATAATATTCTCTGAATCCCCTATTTTCCAGAATTGCCCCCAGGGACAATTTGGTCAAAGTGTTCATCAAATATGTTCAACCATTGGACATATGTCCCCTATGCTCACAGCCCACCATGAAAAGTGGCTGTGTCATCTAAGCGCTATAGGATAAAGCATTTATCCATCTCCGGGCTGACTGTGGGGGGAGGGATGGAGGAATGGGTTGATCCACAATTGGCCCCAATAGAAGGCCCTGTTTGGGAGGGTTGTGAGACCCTTTGGAGGAAGTGGGTCACTGGTGAGAAGACTTTGAAGAACTCAGACTCACTTCCTGTCTCCTCTCTGCTTCCTGACTGAAGATGTTATGTGGCCAGCTGCCTCATAGTCCTGCTGCCATGCCTTCCCCGCCATAATGGACTGTAGTCCCTCAAACTGTGAGCCACACCTTGGGGATCAGGGACTCCAGAAAGCTTAATGATGAGAGAGCAGGGCTGGAGAGATGGCTTAGCAGTTAAGGGGCTTGCCTGAGAAGGCTAAGGGCCCATGTTTGACTCTCCAGATCCCACGTAAGCCAGACATACAATGTGACACAGCATGGCACATGCACAAGGTGGTGTCTAGAGTTCAATTGTAGTGGCTGGAGGCCCTGGCAGACCAATTCTCATTCTCTCTCTCTCTCTCTCTCTCACACACACACACACACACACAAAATAAATAAAAAATACAAGCCGGGCATGGTGGCGCACGCCTTTAATCCCAGCATTCGGGAGGCAGAGGTAGGAGGATCGCCATGAGTTCAAGGCCACCCTGAGATGACAGAGTTAATTCCAGGTCAGCCTGGACCAGTGAGACCCTATCTCAAAAAAAAAAAAAAAAAAAAAAAAAAGTAGCTAGGCATGGTGGTGCACACCTTTAATCCCAGCACTCAAGAGGAGGACCACTGTGAGTCCAAGGCCACCCTGAGAGTACATAGTGAATTCCATGTCAGCCTGGGCTAGAGCGAGACCCTGCCTTGAAAAATCAAGAAAAAAAAGAGAGAGAGAAAGAAAATTAAAAGATGAGAGAGTGGAAAAACTGACTCCTTGGACATGCTTGGGATTTGGTGAAGGTCATATAACTGTGTCTTCTAGCAAAAGAGAGATGTTGGGCTGGAGTGATGGCTTAGGGGTTAAGGGGCTTGCTTGCCTGTGAGGTCTAAGGACTCAGGTTCAATTCCCCATAACCCACATAACCCAGATGCACAAGGTGGCACACGAGCTTGGAGTTCATTTGCAGTGGCTAGAAGCATTGGTACACTCAATGAATAAATTAAAAAAATATTTAAAAAGAGAGATGTCAAATGCTCATGATAACAGGCAACATTCACAGTGGTCACGAGCATGTGCTCAGATTATCCCATTGGCCTGCTCATTTTGCCTTCTGTCTCCCAGTCCTCACTTCTCGCTAGTTCAGATAAACAATGCATAAAAGAGAAATAGAAGTCTGTCTTACTCTACATTCCCTGCTAAGTCAGAAGACCAGTGGTTGGGGTTGTGGGGGTGTAGCTCAGTGGTTAGGTGCTTGCCTAACACCTGTGAAGCCCTGGGTTCCATCCTCAGCACCACAAAAACAAACATTAATTTAAAGCACAGAAATCAGGCTGGAGAGATGGCTTAGCAGTTAAGACACTTGCCTGCAAAGCCTAGAGACCCAGGTTCAGTTGCCCAGTACCCACATACAGCCAGATGCACAAAGTGGTACATGCATCTGGAGTTGATTTGCATTAGCTAGAGGCCCTGACCTGCCCATTCTCTCTCTCTCTCTCTCTCTCGCAAATAAGTAAGTAAATAATATTTTAAAAAAGATAAATCAGGGGCTGGAGAGATGGCTTAGTGGTTAAGCATTTTCCTGTGAAGCCTAAGGACCCTGGTTCGAGGCTTGATTCCCCAGGACCCATGTAAGCCAGATGCACAAGGTGGTGCATGCATCTAGATTTCGTTTTCAGTGGCTTGAAGCCTGGGCATGCCCATTCTCTCCCTCCCTCCCTTTCTCTCTCTCTCTCTCTCTCTCTCTCTCTCATAAATAAATAAAAATAAAAACATTTTTTAAAAAGATAAATCATCGATGAAGAAAACAGATGGTGCGGGTCTACCGATGTCACTGAGCTAAACGACGTGGCTTCTGCGGCTGCTTCCCAGCCCCTGATTCCAGCCTGCTTGGCTTCACTAAGGACAAATGGGGACAGTGCTGAAAACACTACCCGGAATCCTTAAATGGATCTCTTTTCTGTCCTGTGCCGTGCCAGATAACGCTGTGATCTCCCCACTCACTGGATCATGAAGGACATGTGTTCTTCAGATTGCTGTGCTTGCAGGAAGTGGAGACACTCTCCAAGGACCCCTCCCTCCCACAACCAGGGTAACCAACCATGAAGGGGAAACAGCAGAGAATAAGCACAAAGGATGAGGCGGCTGTGAGGGAAACGCTGAGAACAGCAATCTGGTTTGTGGTGGTGATATTAATCCTTGAGCCATAGCAAGAAAGGGGTGCTTGGGCTGGGGAAATGGCTCAGTGGTTAAGGCGTTTGTCTGCTAAGCCTAAGGACCCTGGTTCAATTCCCCAGGACCCACATAAGCCAGATGCACAAGAGGGCTCATGCGTCTGGAGTTCATTTACAGTGGCTGGAGGTCCTGGCATGCCCATTCTCTCTCTCTCTCTCTCTCTCTCTCTCTCTCTCTCTCTCTCTCTCAAATAAATAAAATAAAGGCATGAGCCACCATTCCTGCCTTTAAAAGAAAAAAAAGAAAGAAAGAAGGGGTGCTGGACAAAAACCTCCCCTCACAGGAGGCCAGCTGTCACCCTCTGGTTCCCATTGAGAGCAGGTGCACACTGTCATAGGGTTAGAGCGCAGGGAAATGTGCTCGCCCTGTGCCCCACCAGTCCTCTTTTCTAGGATTTGTGTGTGGTCACATACTTTAAATATTTATTTATTTATTCATTTGTAAGCAAAGAGAGAGAAAGATAGAGAGATATATAGAGAGAATGGGGACAACAGGGCCTCCATCCACTGCAAATGAACTCCAGTTGCATGCACCACCTTGTGCATCTGGCTTACGTGGGCACTGGGGAATCGAACTGGGATTGTCAGACTTTGTAGACAAGCTCCTTAGCCACTAAGCAATCTCTCCAGCCCTGGTCACATGCTTTAAAACAAAAAGAATAATCTTTACACTTTGGTGTTTAACACTAAAATGAATTTAAAGTTGCTTCAGGGAAGACTGGCATCTTTACAGTGGTAAGCCTTCCCGTGGATGTGCAGAATGTGGGGCTGGGAGATGGCTCAGCTGTTAAAGATGCTTGCAAAACCTGACAGCCTGGCTTTGACTCGTCAGTACCCGTGTTAAAGTCAGATGCACAAATGGTGCAGGTATCTAGAGCTCATTTGCAGCAACAAGAGTCCCTGGCAATGCTCATTCTCTCCTCCTAATCTCTCTCTTTTCCTCATAAGTTAAAAAAAAATGGGGGATAGAAGGTTGAGGTAGGGTCTCACTCTAGCCCAGGCTGACCAGGAATTCACTATGTAATCTCAGGGTGGACTCAGACTCACAGCGATCCTCTTACCTCTGCCTCCCAAATGCTGGGATTAAAGGTGTGCCAGAGAGGCTGTGAGTTCAAGGCTACCCTGAAACTACACAGTGAATTCTAAGTCAGGCTGAGCTAGAGTGAGACCCTACCTTAAAAAAAAAAAGGTAGAATTAGCTAATCTAGACCAACTGGTGGGCTCCAAGGTCAGTGAGAGATCCTATCTCAAAACCAAAGGTAGAGGGCTCTTGCCTGTGATATCTAAAGACCCCGGTTCAATTCTCCAGTACCCATATAAGCCAGGTGCACAAGGTGGCGTGTGCATCTGTAGTTTGCAGTGGTTAGAGGCCCTGACATGCCCGGTCTCTCTCTCTCTCTCTCTCTCTCTCTCCCTCTCCCTCTTTCTCCCTCTCATAAATAAATAAATAAATAAATAAATAAAGCTGAGGTGGAGAGACAGTGAGGAAGACACCTGGTGGCGGCCTCTGGTCTCCCACACATGTGCACTCCTGCACACACACACACACACACACACACACACACACACATACATCCGGACACATATGCACTCACACATATACATATTCAAAAAAGATGAAAAATAATAGAACGGGGGCTGGAGAGATGGCTTAGCAGTTAAGGCGCATGCCTGTGAAGCCTAAGGACCCCCGTTCGATTCTCCAGGTCCCATGTTAGCCATATGCCCAAGGGGCTCATGCGTCTGGAGTTCATTTGCAGTGACTAGAGGCCCTGGTGTGCCTATTCTCACTCTCTCTCTCTCTCTCCCTCCCTGTCTCTGTCTCTAATAAATAAATAAATAAAAATAAAATCTTTAAAAAATAATAACTGAAAAAATGATGATGAAGGGAAAGTCTGTTTGTGAAAGGACCCAGGCGGCACACAGGGCAGTCAAGTGAGCTCTACACAGCACAGCAAGCGGCCGAGACGCCCCTGCATGGGAAACCACTTTCCCAAGTTCAAGGACACAGGAAACTCTGGAAAGACATCCAGGCCAAAAGAGTAATGGCCAGAGAAGCTTCCTCCAAGCGAACTCCAAAGGTGAGAACACCAGTTATTTTCTTGTTTCCTGTATTTATGGGCCACGAACATTGCTCCTGGCTCACTAATCTCCACCCTTTCTCTTCTCTGTTTATCTTCAGAGATCCCTTAGGACAACCTGAGTCTCCATTTGCTTCTGAACGAGGCCACAGCCCAGGGCCTGGCTCTGGCAGCAGTCCACGGCCCGTCAGGGCACAGTGCCCATTCTCTTCCATTTCAGAAAGTCACATTACTCACTGTAATGGGACGAAGCACATTTCTGGAAGGTAAATCCGTTCCCCTGCAGGAACTGCGGAGTTGGCACAATTTAACAGGAAAAGCAGACGCTTGCAGTGATTATGCAAAGACAGCCACAGAATGCCTCCAAGTGCAGGAAGACTCCATGCCTGGTACTGAGAAGCAAGTCACAAGTCTATGGCGTGGGAGGTCATGGACTCTAGACCGAAGCTTCCCCTGCTCTTTGGCTGAAAGGAGAGAGCATAATCTTCTAAATGTCTATGTTTATGCGCTTTGATCCATGCCACTCTCACTCTTGGCTGGAGAATCTGCTTTTCACAGATGGCGGTGAATACCAGGAAGAAATAGGACTCGTACAACAAGAACAGAAAGCCAGCTGGCTAGCACAGGACTCTATCTCTGTCACATCTGCCAGGGCCCAGGAGACAGCACAGAGGAAGTGGAGTATTAAATATGAGTGCTGCTCTCACTGCTGGCCTGAAACTCTCCTCCAGGGGCAATGTGGTAGACACCGAGGAGACTCAAAACTCATCAAAGGCCGGGCATGGTGGCGCATGCCTTTAATCCCAGCACTTGGGAGGCAGAGGTAGGAGGATCACCGTGAGTTCGAGACTCACTGAGACTACATAATGAATTCCAGGTCAGCCTGGACTAGAGTGAAACCCTACCTCGAAAAACAAAAACAAAATTCATCAAAGGGCTGGAGAGATGGCTTAGCAGTTAAGTCACTTGCCGGCAAAGCCGAAGGACCCAGGTTCAATTTTCCCATGACCTACATAAGCCAGATGCATGAGGCGGTACATGTATCTGGAATTTATTTGCGGTCACTAAAGGCCCTGGAGTGCCCATTCTCCCCACACTGCCCTCCCCCCCGCCACTCCTTTCTCTCAAATAAATAAATAATTTAAAAAGATTCATCAAAACAGAAAACCAGAGGCTGCTGAGATCTCAACACTGAAGGAGATTTTTCACATGCCCTCCAAGACTCAGGGAGCATCATGGGAAAGGGGGGAGGAAGGAAGCAGGAGCCCCAGGGAGGGAAAGTGCACTCTGAGGCATGGTCCCCCCTCACACAGAGACTGACTGTGCATCCACGAGCCCACAGTGAACCCCAATAATCTCACTGAGAAGGCTCCACCGTGGAATGGGGCTGTGGGAAAGGGGGCATAAGTATAACCTGATGGGAAAATGAGCAATACACAATATGTTTATATAATACAGTTCTCAATAAAAGAAATATTTCTAGCCGGGTGTGGTGGCACACTCCCAGCACTCGAGAGGCAGAGGTAGGAGGATTGCCGTGAGTTCAAGGCCACCCTGAGATTACATAGTGGATTCCAGGTCAGCCTGAGCTAGAGTGAGACCCTACCTTGAAAAACTGAAAAGAGAGAGAGAGAGAGAGAAATATTTCCAAGTAGAAACTAAATACTGAACAATAGAGCTAAGACACCTTCGGTAGAATTCCTGAAAGCCCGTGAATCCAGGCTCTGCCTCCTAACTCTAACTTCTTCTGGAGCAGGTGTGTCTATTACTGCTGCCGTCACTGTCCTCGGCTGACATCAGACTCCAGCTTGCTCAGCCCTCCAGCATGGCCTGAAGACCAGTGACTCTGAAAACTCTCCAGGAGTTCAGTGCCAGATCAGGACTGTTGAGGCATCCAGTTTTGTGGACTGAGGAGCTAGCTGATTCTCAGCCTCTCCCGTGTGAAGACAGCCATTAGTGAACCACCCAGCCTATATTGTGCAAGCCAATCTAATAACCCCTCTCCAGTGTGAAGACAGCCATTAGTGAACCACCCAGCCTATATTGTGCAAGCCAGTCTAATAACCCCTCTCCAGTGTGAAGACAGCCATTAGTGAACCACCCAGCCTATATTGTGCAAGCCAGTCTAATAACCCCTCTCCAGTGTGAAGACAGCCATTAGTGAACCACCCAGCCTATATTGTGCAAGCCAGTCTAATAACCCCTCTCCAGTGTGAAGACAGCCATTAGTGAACCACCCAGCTTATATTGTGCAAGCCAATCTAATAACCCCTCTCCAGTGTGAAGACAGCCATTAGTGAACCACCCAGCCTATATTGCACAAGCAATCTAATGACCTGTACTCATACTACAGGGTCATTCTGTCCCTTCTCTTTCTCTAGAGAACCCCAAGTAACACAACCACGATGTTCCTCAAATGACAGTTTCATAGCATAACAGCCTAAGGCATGCATGACAACTACCACTTAAGAAGTAAAACTCATTATGAGGGTGCCAACCTCAGTACGCATAGGTTGTGCAGTGTCAGTAATATGCCACTCGGCCTCTATGATTCCCTCCCCTTGTCCTGCCAGGTCACCTATGGTCTCTGGGTTTTCTCTCTCTCTCTCTCCTCTCTCTCTCTCTCTCTCTCTCTCTCTCTCTCAATTCTCTCTTCTGCCTCTGGAGAGTTCCAAGGGTACTGGCCAGGCTCCTCTCTTAGCTGAGTCCCTGTGTGGCCTTGGTATTGGACACACCATGTATGGAGACAGTTCTGGTAAAGCCAGTTTACTCTCCAGTATGTTGGTCACTCGGTGAAGAGTCATTATCGTTACTGTCGATACTTAAAGAATAATGCTCTCTCAGATTTAGTTTTCCTGCCTTTGAAATAAGAATAATATTCTCTGAATCCCCTATTTTCCAGAATTGCCCCCAGGGACAATTTGGTCAAAGTGTTCATCAAATATGTTCAACCATTGGACATATGTCCCCTATGCTCACAGCCCACCATGAAAAGTGGCTGTGTCATCTAAGCGCTATAGGATAAAGCATTTATCCATCTCCGGGCTGACTGTGGGGGGAGGGATGGAGGAATGGGTTGATCCACACTTGGCCCCAATAGGAGGCCCTGTTTGGGAGGGTTGTGAGACCCTTTGGAGGAAGTGGGTCACTGGTGAGAAGACTTTGAAGAACTCAGACTCACTTCCTGTCTCCTCTCTGCTTCCTGACTGAAGATGTTATGTGGCCAGCTGCCTCATAGTCCTGCTGCCATGCCTTCCCCGCCATAATGGACTGTAGTCCCTCAAACTGTGAGCCACACCTTGGGGATCAGGGACTCCAGAAAGCTTAACGATGAGAGAGCAGGGCTGGAGAAATGGCTTAGCAGTTAAGGGGCTTGCCTGAGAAGGCTAAGGGCCCATGTTTGACTCTCCAGATCCCACGTAAGCCAGACATACAATGTGACACAGCATAGCACATGCACAAGGTGGTGTCTAGAGTTCAATTGTAGTGGCTGGAGGCCCTGGCAGACCAATTCTCATTCTCTCTCTCTCTCTCTCTCTCTCTCTCACACACACACACACACAAAATAAATAAAAAATACAAGCCGGGCATGGTGGCGCACGCCTTTAATCCCAGCATTCGGGAGGCAGAGGTAGGAGGATCGCCATGAGTTCAAGGCCACCCTGAGATGACAGAGTTAATTCCAGGTCAGCCTGGACCAGTGAGACCCTATCTCAAAAAAAAAAAAAGTAGCTAGGCATGGTGGTGCACACCTTTAATCCCAGCACTCAAGAGGAGGACCACTGTGAGTCCAAGGCCACCCTGAGAGTACATAGTGAATTCCATGTCAGCCTGGGCTAGAGCGAGACCCTGCCTTGAAAAATCAAAAAAAAAAAAAAAAGAGAGAGAGAAAGAAAATTAAAAGATGAGAGAGTGGAAAAACTGACTCCTTGGACATGCTTGGGATTTGGTGAAGGTCATATAACTGTGTCTTCTAGCAAAAGAGAGATGTTGGGCTGGAGTGATGGCTTAGGGGTTAAGGGGCTTGCTTGCCTGTGAGGTCTAAGGACTCAGGTTCAATTCCCCATAACCCACATAACCCAGATGCACAAGGTGGCACACGAGCTTGGAGTTCATTTGCAGTGGCTAGAAGCATTGGTACACTCAATGAATAAATTAAAAAAATATTTAAAAGAGAGATGTCAAATGCTCATGATAACAGGCAACATTCACAGTGGTCACGAGCATGTGCTCAGATTATCCCATTGGCCTGCTCATTTTTTTCCTATCATGATTTTCCTATGTCTTGCCTCTTTGGCTTTTATTTCTTCCTTTAAAGGTTTCTTTTCTTTCATGTGTGCTATCTGCGTATTTCTAACTGCCCTCAAGTCTTTAGGAATGCAGTGAGGTGTAGAATCAATAGGAGGAAGGACACTATCGACTCCAGAATGTATGAAGCTCGCCCTTCTCCATTTCCTCAGAGCTGTGGGTTAGAGAATCAGAAAGGGCCTGGCCCTAGAATGTTCTTCCATTGGAAGAAAGAGACAGTGATGAATTCAGCCATTTTCAACCTTTCAGGAACCCAGCTAGGAGGAGTCTGCTTGCAACAGAGGACGCCAAGATCTCTGGATCCCAAAATTCCATTAGGAATGCTGGAGGTCTATGTGTAACTGGCTGTTTCTAATCAAGCTGTCCTGGCTGGCAGGCATCCGAAGACTGAATACGAATATGGTGCCTCTCTGAATTCACTGTCATACTTATTTGCAGGCAGGAAACACATGGCTGTTAAGCCTGTGGGGCCAAAGACAGCTGGCTAGGTTTCTTCTGCCTCTGCCAGCAGCCAAGTGTGCTGTCAGTACAGAATGGTCTTTGGGCAGAAAATGCCTCGGGGATCCAAGGCAGAAATTTTATAATGGGGAGGGCTCTTATCCAAGACATATTTGAAGTGTTGATAATTGTATGGGCACCTTTGTTATGTCTATGCTATTTTCTTTGTAGGTAGGGTTCCTGCCAACTGGGCAAGAAGCCTCACACCATAGCAGATTTCATGGAGAAGGATTGTGTAATGTAGAATGTAGGCACACACACACACATAGAGGCAGGCACACACAGGGAGACAGGCACACACAGGGAGACAGGTACACACAGCGAGACAGGCACACATAGGGAGACAGGTACACACAGGGAGACAGGTACACATAGGGAGACAGGCACACATAGGGAGACAGGCACACATAGGGAGACAGGTACACACAGGGAGACAGGCACACACAGGGAGACAGGTACACACAGGGAGACAGGCACACACAGGGAGACAGGTACACATAGGGAGACAGGCACACACAGGGAGACAGGCACACACAGGGAGACAGGCACACACAGGGAGACAGGCACACACAGGGAGACAGGTACACACAGGGAGACAGGCACACACAAGGAGACAGGCACACATAGGGAGACAGGAACACACAGGGAGACAGGTACACACAGGGAGACAGGTACACACAGGGAGACAGGTACACATAGGGAGACAGGCACACATAGGGAGACAGACACACACAGGGAGACAGGTACACACAGGGAGACAGGCACACACAGGGAGACAGGTACACACAGGGAGACAGGTACACACAGGGAGACAGGCACACACAGGGAGACAGGCACACATAGGGAGACAGGCACACACAGGGAGACAGGAACACACAGGGAGACAGGTACACACAGGGAGACAGGCACACACAGGGAGACAGGCACACACAGGGAGACAGGCACACACAGGGAGACAGGCACACACAGTGATACTGGCACACACAGGGAGACAGGCACACACAGGGAGACAGGCACACACAGGGAGACAGGCACACACAGGGAGACAGGTACACAGGAAGGAGAATCACCATGAGTGGAAGCTATCCTGAGGCTAAAGAATGAAATCAAGCCTGAGCTAGAATGAGACTCTTACCCAGAAAAAAAAATTTAAAAAAAAGGCCTGGTTAAGTTTGACTCAGTGTTCAAGCGTACACAGTCCATCACGGTGGGGAAGGCTGGGCAGCCAGAGTGTGAGGTCAATGGTCACACTGTGTGCAGGGAGGACACAGACAGAGTAGTGAACACTGCTGCTCAGCTCATTCCTTCTTCTCCTTTTATTCAGTCCAGAAGCCCAGCCCAGGGGACAGCACCACCTGCATTCAGAGGTGCTCCCTCCTCACTTAAACCTCTCTGGAAACACCCTCACAGACACACCCAGAGGTGTGTTGCCATGGTGATTCCTGATACAGACAAAACACAACAGCTAAGATTAAGCATCAGGACTAGAGAGATGGTTTAGTGGTTAAGGCACTTGCCTGTGAAGCCTAAGGACCCAGGTTCAACTCCCCAGAACCCATGTAAGCCAGATGCTCATGGTAGTGCATGCATGTGGAGTTTGTTTGCAGTGGTGCGCCCGTTCTCCCTCCCTCTCTCTCTCTCTTCAAATAAATAAATAAAAATAAAATTCTTTAAAAAATATTTAGTGGGCTGGAGAGATGGCTTAGCGGTTAAGGTGTTTGCCTGCAAAGCCAAAGGATCCTGGTTCAATTCCCCAGGACCTACGTAAGCCAGATGCACAAGGTGGCGCATGCATCTGGAGTTCATTTGCAGTGGCTGGAGGCCCTGGTGAGCCCATTCTCTCCCTGTCTAGTTCTCCCTTTCTCAAATACATAAAATATATTTTGAAAATACAAAAAAATAAAAAAGATTTAGCATCATATGAATGCACAGAAATGGAGCAGTGAGAGTCATATTTTGTATTGATGGAGCAAATACTGTTGTTGAAATCACTGCAGTCTCACATTCATTTCTCTCAATGAATAATCAAGAGCTTTAGAAACCCAGAGGAAGAACAAACTGTGGTATATATTTTTAGGGGTGTGTGTGTGTTATTATGTGTGGTGTTCATGGGGCATATACGTGTGAGTGTGCAGATGTGTGCACCCCATGCACACACATGCAGAGGCCAGAAGAGAAACTCAGATACCCTCCTCTATCTTGTCTCCTTGACAGAGATTCTCTTGCTGAACCTGAAGCTGTCATGTTTTTTAAATATATCTTTAATATATTTATGTATTTATTTATTTATTTATGAGATAGAGGCAGAGAGAGAGAGAGAGAATAAATGAACTCCAGACGCATGCGCCACCTTGTGCATCTGGCTTTACGTGGGTCCTGTGGAACCAAACCTGGGTCCTTTGGCTTTGCAGGCAAGTGCCTTAACTGCTAAGCCATCTCTCCAGCCCCTGCGATGGTTTCTGTTCGGTTGTGTGGTGGATTGGTTTTGGACCCACTGGCTGACCAGCAAGCCCCCAGCAATGATCTTGTCTGTGTCCTGTCCTGCACTGTGGCTACGGGAGTGTGTGACCTGCCCCGCCGTCCACGTGTGTGCTGGAGATCAAGCCCAGGCCCTCACACTTGCGTAGCAACAACTCTCGCCCACTGAGCCACCTCCCTGGCCCCTGTGGTACATTCTGTTACTGACATGAATGTGCTACAATGGCTTATCACCCAACACAATGCCACACGGCGCAGCAGAAACAGATAAAAGACTTTTCAAAGCACCAAGAAGCTGGTGCGCCCTCTCCCGCACTGCAGTGTGGAACCTTTTTTTGAAGCTATGTCCTAGTTTATTAGAGAGATTTTTCTTCGCTTTTTAGAATCACATTGAAATAATGACTTGTTCCTGATGGAACTCTAGATGAGGTACGAAAATAACAAGCAGCCATCTGCGGCCAAACAGACTAACCTCCCCCCACCGCCAGCACCACGCAGCAAGCCACACGCAACTGACATTTCAGTTGCTTGTTCGTTCCCAAAACGAATGACAGAGGGGAAAGGAAAGGAAAGGATGCGACGTACCGCCGCCGAGCTTCAAGCCCCAAAGCTTAGTGGTGGCCACAGAAGATACACCAAACACGGGCCTGGAGCTGGAGGCCAGGGCATGCGTGCATCAGAAGTGGCCAGGCATGGGTGGCACACGCCTGGGACCCCAGCACCCCAGGGGTAGAGGCAGGGGATTTGCCACAAGTTTGAGTTCACTCTAAGCTACAGGGCAAGTTCTAAGCCAGCCAGAGCTACGTAGCAAGATTCTATCTCAAAACAAAACAAAACTTCAGAAACTTCTGTTCCGTCACGACTTGCTCTTTTTAGTTCTAAGTAGCAAGTAGAGTGGAGAAGAAAGAGGGCAATTTGCCAAACGTTTTATGTCTGACGTATTTTTTTCTGTTAGTTTTCAGTCAGTTCCTTCACACTTTAAAAATTATTTATTTGTTTGTTTGTTTATTTATTTATTTATTGGAAGGGGGCAGATAAAGAGAGAATGGGCACGCCAGGGTCTCCAGCCACTGCGAATGAATTCCAGACACATGCACCACCTTGTGCATCAAGCTTAAGTGGGTCCTGGGGAATGGAACCTGGGTCCTTAGGCTTCACAGGCAAGCACCTTAACCACTAATCCATCTCTCCAGCCCTTCTATTAGTTTGTTGTTGTTGTTTGTTTTGGTTTTTGTTTTGTTGTTGTTATTGTTTGGTTTTTTGAGGTAGAGTCTCACTGTAGCTCAGGCTGGCCTAGAATTCACTGTGTAGTCTCAGGGTGGCCTTGAACTCACAGCTATCCTCCTACCTCTGCCTCCTGAGTGCTGAGATTAAAGGTGTGCGCCACCACACCCAGCACCCCCTTCTGTTAGTTTCTTAATTGAAAAAAAATTTTTTTTTGGTTTTTTGAGGTAGGGTTTCACTCTATCTCAGGCTGACCTAGAATTCACTATGGAGTCTCAGGGTGGCCTCGAACTCACAGTGATCCTCCTACCTCTGCCTCCCGAGTGCTGGGATTAAAGGCATGTGCCACCGTGCCAGACAATTAATTGAAAATTTTAATATATGAACACACTGTAATTTGGTCATATTATCCTCTTTTGTAAAATTTTTTGCTTAGTTTTTATTTATTTATTTATGAGCGACAGACAGAGAGAGGAAGAGAGAGAGTGAGAGAATGGGCATGCCAGGGCCTCCAGCCACTGCAAATGAACTGCAGATGCATGCGCCCCCTTGTGCATCTGGCTTACGTGGGTGGTGGGGAATCGACTCAACCCGGGGTCCTCAGGCTTCACAGGCAAGAGCTTAACCGCTGAGTCCGTCTCTCCAGCCCACGTTATCCTCTTCTGTCCCCTCCTCCTCACCTCCATCCCCTGAGGACCCTCCTCTTGCAAGGTAGCTCTTCCTCTGTTTTGTTGTCCCATTGCTTTAGTCCTCCTCTGTCCTCTAATAGGCCTGAAAGGTCATAGACCCGAGGGGCAGCTTCAACTGCTCTTTGGCTAAATGGAGGTGTTATGCCTATCAGAAAGCCAGGGTCCATTGCAGAAGAGGCAGCAGAAAGACTGTAAGAGCCGAGGAAGGGCACCACTTCTCACAATGCAACTGTCCAGACAGAAATTAGCCTCCATGTCCACGACCTCACAGTGTCTAGCAACACCTTCACAAGACCCTCATAATAAGAGAAAAAGATGATGACATCAGAATAAAAGAGAGACTGATGGAGGGAGGGGATGTTATGGAGAGCAGAGTTGTGAAGGGAAAAGTGGGTGAGGGGAGGTAATTATCATGGCTTATTTTCTGTAAGTATAGAAGCTGTCAATAAAAAAAAATTTTTAAGCCATCTAAATGGGGCTGGAGAGATGGCTTAGCGATTAAGGCGTTTGTCTGCAAAACCAGAGGACCCAGGTTCGATTCTCCAGAACCCATCTTAGCCAGATGCACAAGGGAGCACATGCATCTGGAGTTCGTTTGCAGTGGTTAGAGGCCCTGGCATGCCCATTCTCTCTCTCTCTCTCTCTCTCTCTCTGTTAAGTAAATAAATAAATAAAAATAAAATATTTTTAAAAGCCCTCTAAATGTCTATGGTTTTTTTCCCTTCAAATAATATTACTGTCGTTTTTTAAAATATTTATTAGTTATGGGCATACTTAGTGTGTAAACAGCACATGTTGGTACCATCCTTTCCCTTATCTCTGCCCCTTTTCCAAAGGGACCCTCCTCATTGGGGATGCAGGTCATCCCCGTGGGAATTGTGCGTCATGGATTGTGGGGGCAGCAGTCAGTGATGGGGAGAGGCGATGTCTCTGTGCATAGTGTCCCAACTTGTGGCTCTAACAATCTTTCCACCCCCTCTTCTGCAAAATTCCCTGAGCCATGTTGGCTTTGTTTCAGTGATGGGCTCTTAGGAGCCTCTGGATCTCTGCTTTGGTAGGTGTTGAGTGTCCTCAGTGTCTATCTCCTTCACCCTTGGGCTGATATCAGATTCACTAAGAAAGCAGCTCTCTTGCTCATTTCCCCAATTCCTCTGTGGTTTCAGCTGGGGCCGGAGTGGAGTACGAAGGGTTGTTTATCTCCTCAGGTCCAGCTCCTGTCTGAAAAAGAGAAGCAGATTCTCCAGCGGAGAGTGTAGTCAGCACCAATTAAATGGGATGACCATTATTAATTTAGGGAGAATTTAATGGGTGTAGGCCCTCTTGTGGCCCAAGATTAGTGAGAGCTTGATATTGAAGAGCAAAATCATTCTCTGGATGTGATTCTGACGTGTTTCCCATTTTTAGAGAACCTGCTTTTTATAGATGGCAGTAAATACTGGCGAGACCCAAGGCTCGTTAAAATGACAAGGAGAGAAAGCCAAGTGCCTGGCATGGGACAAGTCACCTCTATCACATGTGCCAGGCCCATTTCTAATTTATTAATGTTTGTGTTTGGTAGATAAAGCCATTAGTGATTATGTATTCATGGTTAATTTAGGCATCTCACTATATATACATCTATATAGAAACTGATTCTCACACTGCCTTCGTCCATCCCTCCTGCCCCGCTTTGGTGACTGTGAAGAGAGACCATCGCTACAAGTGATCACACGGGCACTGCCATGCCCTGCACTTGTTCTACGACACACACCCACCACCACCACACCACACACACACCAAAAAAAAAAAAAAATTAATGAAAAAGAAGTTGACTTTCTCAGACAAAAAAATAAATAGAGGAAATTCATTATCAATAGACTGATCCTGTAAGAAATGTTGATAGAAATTCCCCAGAGAAAATCTGAGATAGTCAGTAGCTCACATCCATGCAAGGATGGAACAAATGAAGGAAAGCGGGGTATTTGTTTTCAATTGTTTAAACTCTCTTTAAAACAGTTCATTTAGGGGCTGGAGAGATGGCTCAGCAGTTAAAGGCACTGGCTTACAAGGCCTGATGGCCAGGGTTCGATTCCACAGTACCCACACAGAGTCAGGTACAGAAAGTGGCACGTGTGTCTGGAGTTTGTCTGCAGCAGCTGAAGGCATTGGCATGCCCATTCTCTCTCTCTCTCTCTCTCTCTCTCTCTCTCTCTCTCTCTCTCTCGCCATCCGCCTCTTTCTCTCTCTCTCTCAAATAAATAAAATAAAATAAATTCAATTTTTAAAAATTTAAATAAAGGAAAGCAGGAAGAAAAGGAAAAAGCAGAATGAGGGCTGGATTGGACAACTAGAAATACACTCTCCTAGGATCCCTTTCCCTCCATGGCACTGGAGATCAACCCTAGGGCATTGGGTAAGCTAAGCAAACACTCCCTCACAACCCCAACCCTTGCTTTCTGAAGATAGTGTTTCTCTATCCAACCCAGGCTGTGCTTAACCCTATGATCTCCCTCCCTCAACCTCCTATGTGGGGTTTACAATCATGCCTCCCCATGCCCAGCCGTTCTCAGGGACTCTTAATGACCCAACTGAATTTTCAGTTATTGAACATGTTTTCATAGATTTTCTTATTGTTACATACATTTATAAAAATCATTGATTTTTACATGTGTGTGTGTGGTGTGTGCATGCTCATGTATATAGCTTTTAAATATGCTTTATTATTTTATTTATTTATTTGAGAGAGAAAGGATACACCAGGTCCTTCAGCCTCTGCAAATGACCTCCAGACACATGCGCCACCTTGTTCATCTGACTTACGTAGGTCCTGGGAAAGCGAATCTGGGTCTTTTGGCTTTGCAGACAACTTCCTTAACTGCTCAGCCATCTCTCCAGCACTCATGTATATTTTTATATGTGTGTGGATGCATTGCATGCATGTGCACTTGTGTATACATGTGTGTGGGGACCAGAGGTCAATGTTGGCTGTTTTCTCCAGTCACTCCAAGATTTTTTTTTTCGAGACAGGGCCTTGCACGGAACCTAGAGCTCACTGAGTCAGCTAGACTATCTAGCCATCAAGTCCTAGGAATCCTCCTGTCTCTGCCTCCCCGCCACTGCGGGATAACAGTTGCGTGCCACCACACCCGGCTTTTACATGCATAATGGGGATTCAAACTCAGGTAATTGTGTTTGTGTGACCCACTGAGCCATCTCCCCAGAGCAAAATCACTGGTATGTTGTCATCTGGGTGTATTGATCAAAGCCTGGCCTGTAGCTTTCTGATTCCCACAAATAGCTTGCTGCTCTGCAGGTGGGAAAACATAAGAGCATTCTATTGGAAATGCCATGGGCGGTGAGCACTTAATGTGCTCTCCTCGCCGTGTTGCTGACAGAAATCTAGGAGGAAATACAAGCAGCGGTGAATGAAATTACATTTCTACTGGCTACTGGGAAAACTTTCTGTGCTTGTCTGAACGCAATGAGTTTGTTTCTTATTCTTATCGTGTTTTCTCCTCTGGGGAATCCTAGAATTGTTCCAAGAGCACTTATGCACAACGCCAGCAGATATTTTCAACTTTTAAAGAGTATTTTATTTTTGATTTATTTATTTGAGAGAGAGCAAGAGGGAGACAGAGAGGGAGAGAATGGGCGTGCCAGGGCCTCCAGCCACTGCAAACGAACTCTAGACACATGCACCACCTTGTGCATCTGGCTAACATGGGTCCTGGGGAATCGAACCCTGGTCTTTTGGCTTTTCATGCAAGCACCTTAGCCATTAAGCCATTTCTCCAGCCTGAATTTTTTAACTTTTTATTGAAAATTTCAGTAAGTATAGACAATATACCCTGATCATAATCCCCTCCCACAACCTCTACTTCCCCCTTCCAAATCCCACCTCCACTGAACCCCTTCTTTTCAATTAATCTACTTTCTATTTTGATATCAACATTTGCCCCTCCTATTATGCAGGTCTTGTATAGGGAGTGTCAGCCACTGAGAGGTCATGAATATCAAGACCACGTTGTGTCTGAAAGATAGCATTGTAAGCAGTCCTCCCGTGCCTTTGGCTCTTACATTCCTTCTGCCACCTCTTCCGCAATGGTCCTGAGCCTCGGAGGGTGTGATAAAGATGTCTCATTTAGTGCTGAACACTCCACTGTCACTTCTTCTCAGCACTTTGGTGACTTTTTAAATACCTTTATTTATTTATTTGCGAACAGAGAGAGAAGGGGAAGACAGAGAGAATGGGCATGCCAGGGCCTCCTGCTGCTGCAAATGAATTCCAGATGCAAGTGCTACTTTGCGCATCTGGCTTTACGTGGGTACTGGGAATCAAACCCAGGTCACTAGGCATTGCAGCCAAGCACCTTAACTGCTGAGCCACCTCTCCAGCCCCTGTGGCAACTTTTGAGTCATCCCAGCAGTCGTCGCTATCTGAAAAGAGAAACTTCTCTTACCAAAAGTAAGAGCAGGATTAATAACACCAGGAAATTTTAAGTCACTTTATCTTTGGGTTAGGGAGAGTATTGCTTTATAAATTTATGTAGGGTAAGTTGAGTAGAAGTCTCTGGTTTCAAGGTGACCTTAATGGTATGTTTATTAAAATGTACTTATTGTTAGTTTATAGCCATAGTCAAAGTTCTAATAAACACTAAAACATACATTTGCAATAGAGAGTTATTCCAGTGTGGCAGTAACCGTTTTTAGTTCACCTGATTTAGGAGTTGGGTTTGTGGTAGAGTGCTTGTCTACCACGCACAAGGCCCAGGGGTCAATCCCCAACAAGACAAAAACAAACCAACCAACCCTAGGTTTAAGTAATCTGATTTAATTAACATTTTTATGTTAAGATTTTTGAAGTATTTCAAATGGCTGAGAAGGATTTCCAAGGGTGGAAACTAGATAGAAATGATTCCAACTCTGCTCACTAAGCCACTCACAATGAAATAGTTGTGAGCTACATATTATAAACGACTAGAGAACCAAAAAGAAGATGACACTTGTGGATAGAGTGTTACCTTGAAGTACCCTATAGTTGATTTGTAGATTTTCATCCATCCATATGAACAGGATTCATGCAGAATTAGGTGCAAGCACATATTAAATGGTATAAGGCTAGAGGGATGGCTCAGCAGTTAAGGTGTTATCCTGCAAAGCCAAAGGACCCTAGGTTCAATTCCTCAGGACCCACGCAAGCCAAGCAGTGGCTAGAGGCCCTGGTGCGCCCATTCTCTCTTTCTCTTTCTCTCTTTCTCTCTCTCCCTCTCTCTCTTCATAAATGAATAAAAATAAATAAAAATTAAAAAACAATTTAATGGTATAAACCGGACAGGCATGGTAGCACATGCCTTTAATCCCAGCACTCAGATACCTGATACTTAATGGGTGCCCTCTCGTCTTGGGGAAATAACCCTATTCAACCCTGGAATGCCTTGCATTCTGCAGCTAAGATACTAATCCTGTCTTTTTGTGCCTTAGTTTTCTCAACGCTGAAAAGGAATCAAGGAGCTGGGGAGATGGCTCAGCAGTTAAAGGTGCTTGCTTGCAGAGCCTGCCACTGTGGGTTCAATTTTCAAGCAGCCCACAGAAGCAAAAAGTGGCACAAGGGTTGGAGAGACTGTTTAGTGATGGGGTGCTTGCCTGCGAAGCCTAAGGACCCAGGTTTGATTCCCCAGTACCCCTACACCCATGCAAGCCAGAGGCACATGGTGGCTCACACATGTGGAGTTTGTTTGCAGTGACTAGAGGCCCTGCTTGCCCACTCTCACTCTCTCTCAAAAATAAATAAATAATTTTTTTAAGTGGTGCAAGTGTTTACTGTTCATCTGCACTGACAAGAGGCCCTGGTTGCCTTTATACATACACAGGAAAATAGACACATTTTTAAAAAGTGAATAAAAATGAATCAAGTGATTTTTAAAGCTGTGTGGAGGGTTAAGAGATGGCTCAGCATTTAAGGCACTTGTCTGCAGAGCCTGATGACCGAGGTTTGATTCCCCAGTACCCACATAAATTCAGATGCACAGAGTGGTGCATGCATCTGGAGTTCATTTGAAGTAGCTGGAGGACTCTGACGCACCCATTCTCTCCTTCTCTCTCTGTCTCTCTCCCTCTCTTTCTCTGTCCCTCTTTCTCCTTGCAAATAAATAAATAAAATTTTAAAAAGAGGCTGGGCGTGGTGGTGCACACCTTTAATCCCAGCACTCAGGAGGCAGAGGTAGAAGGATCACCATGAGTTCAAGGCCACCCTGAGACTACATAGTGAATTCCAGGTCAGCCTGGGCTAGAGTGAGACCCTATACCAAAAAAGAAAAAAAAAAATGAGAGAGAGAGAGAGAAGCATCTCTAACCGAAAGTGAGAGTAGCATTAATATTTGGGCATAAGCATAAGTATTTAGAAAGCATTTGGTGGGTATAATATATGCATTCAACCAGACAACAGAAGTGCTTCCTCTAGGGCTGATGACCTCCCAGCCACAGGTTTTTGACTAGGTTTCCAGTGCCAGGTGAGAATTCCCTCCCACAGAGCCTGGCCTCCAGCCCAATTCGGAGAGCAGTTGGTTCTCTTCTATTTTGATGTCATTCTTTTTGTTTTCTTTTGGCTTCCTTCCACATCCATGACACATGGATGGACACAATATTGTGCAGGTAAAGACAGGTGTTGTGAGGTCACTAATGCAGTGGCCACCTCGTGTCCGGAATACAACGTTCCAATTCAGTTCTTCCCATCTTGGGACAGAGGACTCTCCAAGAGTGTGAGCAGACCACAGACAAATCCAAAATTGCACCAGCCTAGAGACGGCATGTGAAGAGACTGAGGAATCAAAGGATGAAAGTGAGTAAAGATGAAAGACGATCAAGCCCTTGGGAGAGGAGAGAATAAACATTTCCTACCAAGTGTTTGTATGCTAAGCCTTGAGCAATGATCCTCACTCACATCTGCATGGCTCAGCAAAACGAAGTTCAAAGAGAAGCAGGAAAACCAATTTGCCTAGCCTGGCATGGTGACACACGCATTTAATCCCAGCACTCGGGAGGCTGAGTAGGAGGACCACTGTGAGTTCAGTGCCAGCCTGAGACTGCAGAGTGAATTGCAGCTCAGCCTGGGCTAGAGCGAGTCCCTGCCTCAAAAAGAACAAAAAAGAATCAATTCGCCTTAGCGCCTTGGTAGGACCTCATGACCACCTCTACGCTCCTTCTCTTCCCAGCACGGCACACCCTGAGAGAACCTTAAACAGAAAGCTAAGAGGACAAACTCCCTAAAAACTACTCCAGTTCTCTTGTAAGAATTCTGTCCTGGACTGGTGAGATTGCTCACTGGTTAAGGTCACTTATAAAGCCTGCCAGCCTGGGTTCAATTCCCTAGTACCCACGTAAAGCCAGATGCACAAAGTAGCACACGCCTCTGGAGTTCATTTGCAGTGGCTAGAGGCCCTTGTGTGCCCATTCTCTCACTCTCTGTCTCTGCTTGCAAATAAATCAATAAATTAAAAAAAAAAAAAAACTGTTGAAGCCAGGTGTGGTGGCGCGTGCCTTTAATCCCAGCACTCGGGAGGCACAGGTAGGAAGATTGCCATGAGTTCGAGGCCACCCTGAGAATACATAGTAAATTCCAGTCAGCCTGGACTAGAGCAAAACCCTACCTCAGGAAAAAAAAAAAAAAAAAAGAAGAAGAAGAAGAACTGTCTTCAAAATGCTAGCAATTTTCCATCTTCACTATCCTTAGCATCGTCTCAGTCTTCCAATTATAAATATTGAACGTGGCCTGTGTCTAGAATTCAGAAGCTGAGTGGACGGCTGCCAGGCTCCATGCAGTCACCCACATGAACACTGACATCTCACAGTCCCCTTCCTGAAATTACTGTATTTCTTTTAACCGACTCTCAAGCAATCGGAGTTAAAGATCTCAAACTCTGCTTTCCTGTGCCCATGTGGGGGGTGAAGAGGAGCAGGAAGAGAAGCCATGTCTTTCCTTCACTGTCTTCAGGTTACACACTACATGCCTTTAATCCCAGCACTCGGGAGGCAGAGGCAGGAGGATCGCCGTGAGTTGGAGGCCAGCCTGAGACTACACAGTGAATTCCAGGTCAGCCTGGGCCACAGTGAGACCCTACATAGAAAACCAAAAAATATTTTAAAAGTGAAAAAAAAAGAGAGAATACATTTTAGGACTGACTGTTCCGTTGGTGAGTAAGTCTGGTCAGAAACTCTGGGTAGTCTCTCGACCTATACATACTCCCTTTGAACACAGAACCACAGTGAAACCAGAATTTGACCACCAGAGAAATAGATAATCAATAGACAGTGATGATTCACCCTGTGAATTAACCCTGCTGTTATTTTTAAATATTTTTATTTATTTGTGGGTGGGTGGGTATGCCAGGGTTTCTCGCTGCTGTAAACAAATGCCAGAAGTTTGTGCCACTTTTGCATCTGGCTTTAAATGGGTGCAAGGGAATCAAATTGAAACCAGGCTGACAGGCTTTGCACACAAGTGCTTTTTTAACCACTGAACCTATTTCCCAGCCCTTAGCCCCGATTAAAAAAAAAAAAAAAAAAAAAAACAGAGCCAGGCATGGTGGTTCAAGCCTTTAGTCCCAGCACTCAGGGGCACAAGAGGATCACTGTGAGTTCGAGGCCACCCTGAGACTACAGAGTGAATTCCAGGTCAGCCTGAGCTAGAGTGAGACACTACCTCAAAAACTAAAAAAAATAAAAAATTTTAAAAACCCTGAGGTTATGGTTATGGGGGAATATACATAATGACATTCAAACCACTAACCCAGTGACACACCTCCTCCAGCAAGGCTCCACCTCCCAAAGGCTCCACCGGAGGAGGACTAAGTATGAAGCTTGATCACAAACATGAGGCTATGGGGGACACTGTTTAATATTCAAACTACCATCACGATATGAAAACATGAAAATAAGAAATACGTTGCTATGTGATACCCTCTACCCCATATGGGGCAGCCAGCCGGAGTACCAAAGTTCTATCATGTTGAGAGCCAGAAGTCATGGTGGGCTTCTGTTTTCCCATCACCCTGAGGCTGACAGCAGGCTGAGACGCAGAGACAGGGGAAAACTCCTGTAAGCATGTGGCAAAGAACCCTGCCTCGAATGAGGTGGACCGACCTGGGAGTTGTCCTCTGACCTCCACGCACGTGCTGCTCTTCCTGGACTCACTGCCCTCAGTAATTATGGCTGCCTCTCCCAGACTGCTGCGAGGTACGTGGGGGGAGACGCGCTCCTCTTAGCTCTGTCTTTTTGGTTGGCTTGCTGGAAATGAAAACTGCTAGAGAGGCAGAAACACAGTGGCTGAGGTCTGCTTGGTCACGGCAGAAAACTCAGAATGATGAGTGATCACAGATGACAAGAAGAAAATTGCCGTAGTCAGCTTTGATGTGGGCCGTGGTGGTGGCTGTGTGTGAGAGTGGGAGGAGAGAATGGGAGCACGTCCCATAGTGCTCTGCAGCCGACTGGAGCTCCAGAGAGTTTTACTGCTTCCTCATTTAACCATGTGTGTCAGCACTGCTGGGAAACAGAAGCCTTCCCTCATATGCTTTCACCCATTTACATCAGATAACTTATAAAGAATGGAGATTTCTTTCTTAGTCTTCAAGGCTGAGAAGTCTAAAAGCTTAGTACTGGCATCTAGCAAGGGCCTTCTTGCTACATCATGCAGGGTGGAGGACAACACACAGCAACCTACTGTTTATTCCTATGTTCTTTAGTGTCATAACTGTTGTCATGTTAGAGTCTGAAAGAGTTTGAATGTGAAATGTCCCCCACAGCCTCATGTGTCTGTGGTTAAGCCTCATTCTCAATCCCCACTGGTGGCACTTTGTTGAAGGAGGCATGTCGAAGCAGACCTTGTAGCATTACAACCTGAGCCCCGCCCTGGCCAGAGGTAGCTGAACTCTTGCTGCTTCCTCCCAGCTGATGTGACAAGATGCGATGCCTAGCCTCTGCTCTGCCATGCCACGATGAAACCTCCCTCAATACGAACCCATCCTCCCACACACTACTTTTGATCAGGCACTGTCTCAGCAATGAGAAGGTAATTGCTACAGTGCCCAGAACTCACTTCTGTTTCCTCCTGCAGTCCGTGAGCTCCCTAAGGAAGAACACCGTCTTTGCATCTCCATGCATAGTAGAAGCCCAATGCGTGGCCCATCCATTCCCACCTATACGCTGGAGTCTCCCAGGTCTACTTGCTGAAGCCATCCTTGTCAAGTTATTCCAGTCCCAAGCATCTAATGAATATCTTTCTGCCACGACACGTCAAAATCACCGTGACCCAACCTGAAGTCACCGCTTCCCCTCCCCAGCATGCACCTCTTCTGTGATTGTCAGCATCATCTACCCAGTGGTTTAAAATGAGAGTTCTCTGGCTAGAGGTACGCTTTAGTGGTTAAGACACTTGCCTGCAAAGCCAAAGGACCCAGGTTCGAGTCCCCAAGATAAACATAAGCCAGATGCACCAGATGCACAAGGTGGCGCATGCATCTGGAGTTCATTTGCAGCAGCTAGAGGCCCTGGTGTGCCCATTCTCCCCCTCTCTCTCTCTATCTATCTCAATTTCTATCTCTCTCTTTCTCTCAAATAAATAAAAATAAAAATAATTTTTTTGGTTTTTTCAAGGTAGGGTTTCACTCTAGCTCAGGCTGACCTGTAATTCACTATGTAATCTCAGGGTGACCTTGAACTCATGGCGATCCTCCTGCCTCTGCCTCCTGAGTGCTGGGATTAAAGGTGTACGCCACCATGCCTGGCTGAAAAAAAATAAGATATTTTATAAGAAGAGTTCTCAGGACTTGAGAGGTGGCTCAGCTGTTAAAGATGCTTGCCTACAAAGCCTAACACTCCAGGTTTGATTCCCCAGTACTCAGTACACATGCCTAGGGGCACATGCATCTGGAGTTCGTTTGTAGAGGCTAGGGGCCCTGGCACACCCATTCACTCTGTGTGTCTGTCTTTTCTCTGTGTGTCTCTCTCTGCTTGCAAGTAAATACATAAAAATATTGAAAATGAGAGTTCTCCGTGGCTCCTCACCTCTTCCACCAACATTCCTGTCAGTACAATTTTCATTACAATAACACAATACCCTTGGCTGGGTCATGGCGCAGGTATGCCTGCATACACATAGACTCGACAGAAACCCTCTCCTCCTAAAATGTGAGTGACCTTGCACATGGAAAGCCCCAGGAAACTTACCCACGGCTGGGTCTGTCCTCTCCTTGCCTTTTGAACAGACACTTTTGAACAAGAGCTCCTGTTCCATTCCCAAGGCTTGCTTAAAGCCTCCCCTCATGTCCTCTCCTTAACATCTTCTTGCGATGGCAAGACTTGGCTGAGTTGAAGCCAAGCTAGCAAAAGGAGCACAAAGCCGTATTTACCAGCCAAACATCATCAGCTGTCATCGAGGGAGCCGTGTGAATTGGCAAGAAAGACCAGAGTGCCGAGTTAGCATAGCACAATCAATTCCCCGTGACCTGCACGTGGCCAATCCGCTGGGCCGGCCCGTTCTGCTGAGCCCACGGTTTCCTCTTGTCTTTCCGGCTAGCGGGCTCCGGGAGCTGGAAGAGCGCCGAGATTGGAGAACCAGCACACTGAGGCCCTGCCGAGCAGACCCCATGGGCTCAGGGAGACCTGGAGGGAAGAGTCACACCCACCAACCCTCTCCCCCAGATGCTGATGTGAGATTTGCTTCCAGAAGCGAATCTACGACAGAAGATTAGCATGTCATGGGATGGGGATGCTGTTTCCTAAGACAAAACAGTGATGTTGGGGTGTTGGTTTAATAATGAGATGTACTTGCTAGGGCTTTGTTTTGTTTTGTTTACTTGTTGGCCTATTTTTTTTAGAGCATGTTCAGTCATTGGTATTTTTTCATTTCCCAGTGAAGCAGTCAGTGAACCTGTGCAGTCCAGAGTGATGAGAATGTGGTGGTAATCGCCACCACTGTGCCACAAGTCCATCTGGAGTTGACAGCACATTAATAGGGTCTGCCTGAGACTTCTTTAAACAAAAAATTTGAGCCAGTCATGGTGGTGCACGCCTTTAATCGCAGCACCCAGGAGGCAGAGGTAGGAGGATTGCCGAGTGTTTGAGGCCACCCTGAGACTACACAGTGAATTCCAGGTAAGCCTGAACTAGAATGAGACCCTACCTCGAAAAACCAAATAAATAAATAAAACAAAAATTTGAGGGGCTGGAAAGATGGCTTAGCAGTTAAGGCATTTGGCTGTGAAGCCTAAGGACCCAGGTTCAATTCCCCAGTACCCATGTAAGCCAGATGCACAGTGTGGCGCAAGCGTCTGGAGTTTGTTTGCAGTGGCTGGAGGCCCTGGCTTGCCCATTCTCTCTCTCTCTCTCTCTCTCTCTGCATGTCTCTGTATCTCTCTCAAATAAATGAATAAATAAAATATTTTTTTAAAACTCATCTAAAGAAATTTGAGCCAGACGTGGTAGTGCACACTTTAATTCCAGCACTCGGGAAGATCACCATAAGTTCAAGGCCAGCCTGAAACTACATAGTGAATTCCAGGTCAGCCTGGACTACAGTGAGATCCTGCCTTGAAAAACAAAACAAAACAAAACAAAAGGTTTTAAATGTATTGGGGCTGGAAAGATTGCCTAGTGGTTAAGGAACTTGCCTTCTAAGTCTAAGGACCCAGATTCGATTCCCCAGTACCCAAGTAAGCCAGATGCACAGGTGGCACACACATCTGGAGTTTGTTTGTAGTGGCTAGAGGCCCTGGCATGCCCATTTTCTCCCTCCCTCCCTCCCTCCCTCCCTCCCTCTCTCTCTCTCTCCCTCTCTCTGGCTTCTATGTAATGTATTTTGTTGGTTTTTTTTTTTTTTGAGGTAGGGTCTCTCTCTAGCCCAGGCTGACCTGGAATTCACTCTGTAGTCTCAGGGTGGCCTCGAACTCACAGTGATCCTCCTACCTCTGCCTCCCGAGTGCTGGGACTAAAGGCATGCGCCACCAGCGCCCGGCTACATAATGTATTTTGATAACACCCTCTGAACACCTTTTCTTTCCCCTCTCCCTCTCCCACTGAACCTCTTCTCCTCAGCTAGTCCGTCCTCTACCTCAATGTCTTTTGCGTGTGTGTATGTATGTGTGTGTATTCCACTGAGTTTAATTAAGATGTCTTGCATGAGTGTGGGGGGGGGGATTATTTACCAGAGCCAATTTACCTAACTGTAGCTAAACCACTGCAAAAACAATATTCTGACTCGCTCCTACCCCACCCCTGCGGCACCCATCAGCTGCCGCTTACTTACTTGGGGAGGGGTGGGGGCCGCCCGTCTTCCTCTGCCATCCCGATGGACTGCGCGGCTAATGGCAGTTGCCGTGACATCATGAGCGCGGTGGCCACATTACGTCGAGAAGACGGCAGTGCACAGCACTCCTCCCCATCCCCGGGCTCTCACAGCCTCTCTGCCGCCTCTTCCACAACGCTCCCTGGGCCTGGGAGGGGGTGACAGAGGTGACTCATGGCGTGGCCGCGGTTCTCCCTCTCCTGTGACCAGAGTCCTTTGAATTCAGCGGGGTGTCCCCTAGGTGAGGACTCAGCTGCCCCCCCCCATCTCTTTTCCCTTGCAGAAGAACCCCCAAACGCCTCAGTGTCCATGGCGTACGCGGCACACGTGCTGTCCTGCAGCCGTCACCGAGAAGGATGCGTTAGTTCTGCACGGTCGCTCCGTTCTCAGTCGCCCAAGAAATGAGAGTGGAAATCCGTTTCCTTGTACAGTAGTCTTCATTATGTCAAGCCAGTCTCAGTTTACAAAATGGAGGATGACTCTAAAACCCACTGGGACAATGCTTTCAATTGCATATTCATTCCTGCTGAAGATTAAAAAAAAATCTGCATTTCTAACACAAGTGCATCCATTATTACATGTCAACTGTTGTCATTCTGATAACACCAAGCCCATGTCAGCCAGAAAGAGATGCTCTAAAAGTTCAGCGCCATCAATGTCAAGACAGGGATGGCTCAGCACCAATGTCATAATCAACACAGATGCCAAAACAGCCCTGACGCCTCGGCAGAAGCATCCATGGACTGAGAATATGATTACAATACTCCTCACATGGCCACTGGGCAATATTTTCAAGATTGATTGCTTTTGAAAAAGCAATTTTTTGTTTTTTGAATTTTAAGAATACCTCTAGAGGAATTTTCAGTGCCAGGGATGGGATATCTTCCAGTGAGTTGTTGGCCAGAGATTGCCAAGGCCCTTGGTTTCCCACCAGGAACAGATGATAAGACCCTATTGCTGAAGACTCCACATCCCTGGGCTGCAAGGTCACTGAGAAATCCTGCTGGGGCTGAGCTGAAAACCTTCTCCCCGTAGATCAGCTGACTGAAGGCTGGGAAAAGCTGCACTGTACGCAGCACTATGAGACAGAAGTCATCAGTGGTGAAACAGTGGACACTGGAAGCCTCAAGTTCGGCCACACAGGCCAAATGACCAAACAGGTGCAATAGTGGCATGTCTGTTCTGGAGGAAACCAACTGCTCTCTAATTGGATTGGAGGCCCGCTCTATGGGAGGGAATACAAGCCTGGTACTGAAAACCTAATCAAAAGCCTATGGTGGGGGAGGTCACAAGCACTAGGAGTGTAATGCCTGCTCTTGTCTGGCTAAATGCATATATTATGCTCACCAAACTGCCCTGTAAGCACTTTACTTAATGTCCATATTCATATATTAACGCTACTCTCACTTTTGGTTAGAGAAGCTTCTCTTTTCAGATGGGATGGCCACTGGGATGACCCAAAAGGCAACACAGTGCTCAGAAGTGACGGAGGAGTATCCAGCACTGAAACATCTCTATCACAACCTCCAAGGCTCAGGGTTCATTGCAGAAGAGGTGGCGGAAAGAATGTAAGAGCTAAAGGAAGGGGAACACTTCTTACAATGCAACTGTCCAGACAGAAATTGGCCTTGATATCCACGACCTTGCAGTGCCTAGCAATACCTTCACAAGGCCCTCATAGTAGGAAGAAAAGACATCAAAATGAAAGAGAGAGGGAAGGGATATGATGGGGAGTGGAGTTGTGAAGGGTAAAGTGGAGGAGGGGAGTGAATTATCATGGTTTATTGACTGTAAGTATAGATGTTGTTAATAAAAAAAATTACACATTAAAGGGCTGGGGAAATGGCTTAGAGTTTAAGGTGTTTGCCTGCGAAGCCTAAAGACCCCGGTTCAATTCCCCAGGACCCATGTAAGCCAGATAAACAAGAGGACGCATGTGTCTGGAGGTTTTGCAATGGCCGGAGGACCTGGTGTACCCATTCTCTCTTTCTTCTCTCTGCCTCTTCCTCTCTCTCTCTCTCTCTCTCACTCACTCACTCACTCATTCAAATAAATAAAGAAATAAAATATTTTAAAACGCATTAAAAAAAAAAAGAATTAGCCAGGCATGGAGTTGCATGCCTTTAATCCCAGCACTTGGGAGGTAGAGATAGGAGGATTGCCGTGAGTTTGAGGCCACCCTGAGACTCCATGGTGAGTTCCAGGTCAGCCTGGGCTAGAGTGAGACCATACTTCGGAAAAAAAAAAAAAAAAAAAAAGAATTCTACCAGTGGGCTGGAGAGATGGCTCGGCAGGTTAAGGCACTTGCCTGCAATGCCTAAGGATACAGGTTCAACTCCCCAGTACCCACTAGCACCCACATAAAGTCAGATGCACAAAGTAGTGCATGTATCTGGAGTTCGTTTGCAGTGGCAAGAGGTCCCAGAACACCCATTCTCTCTATATATCTGACTCTTTCTCTCAAATGCATAAATAAATAAAATAATTTTTAAAAAAAAATTCTTCTAGCCTGGCATGGTGGCGCACGCCTTTAATACCAGCACTCAGGAGGCAGAGGTAGGAGGATCGCCGTGAGTTCGAGGCCACCCTGAGACTCCATAGTGAATTCCAGGTCAGCCTAGGCTAGAGTGAGACCTTACCTCGAAAAAAAAAAAAAAAAAAAAAGAATTCTTCTAGAGATGGAGAGATGGCTCAGAGGTTAAGGTGTTTGCCTGCAAAGCCTAACAATCTGGGTTCAATCCTCCAATGCCCATGTAAAGCCAGATACACAAAGTTGCTCATGCATCTGGAACTCATTTGCAGCAAGTTAGGGGTCCTGGTGTTTCCATTCTCTATCCCTGCTTGCAAATAAATAAATAAATAATTTATGTCATTTTATGAGAGAGAGGAAAGAAAATTGGCACACCAGTACCTCCAGTCAACTGCAATCGAACTACAGGTGCGTGTGCTCCCTGTGGGCACGTGTGACCTTGTGCTTGTGTCATCTTGTTCGTCTGGCTTACGCGAGATCAGGAGAGTCAAACATGGGTCCTTCGGCTTCACAGGCAAGCGCCTTACTGGCTAAGCCACCTCTTCAGCCCCAATACAATTTTTTAAAAAAAATCATCTAGAATGTTCCAATCTCGTAGGCACTGTCTACAGACTCCAATGTGAGCACCTCTGCGTTCATCTGTATTCAGAGAGGAGACGGGGGAGGGAAGCAACCCACCCAGAACACGCGGCTCTGCGTGGCGGCTGGAGTCCTCGCTTCGGTCACCTTTTGTCTTCCCGCATTCCCCTCCTGCAGCAAATTTGCTCTCGGGCATCTATCCAAAGGGTATTGTTAAGAGATCCACAGTGTTGCTCAGTGTTTCCAGAATATCCTCTGTCTTTATATATGCTCTGCGTCTCTATGAAAACATGGGAACTTAAGCCATCCAAATTAACATTCTCAATTTGGATAACTTTAAACTGCAACCAGAGCGCCCTCTTGTGGCTCTTTATTTGTAATGTCTGAAAGCGTGTTCGTTGGTTTGAAATTGAGGTTTATTTTACTAAATATTGAAGAGTCATTTACCTTTGCAAATAGACCATTTATATCCTCCTCGCTCTACAAGTTCTGGAAGCTCTCATCAGTATAAGTGAAGACAAAACTTACTCGGGGGTGATACAAAATTTTATGCCAATTTGACTTGGTTGTGAGGTATATACCAGATATTTGGTCAAACATGATGGCATGTTTCTGTACAGTTACATACTTCTGCCTAAAATTAAAATTCGAGTGTAGGGCTGGAGAGGTGACTTAGTGGTTAAGGAACTTGCCTGAAGCCTGAGGACCCAGGTTCAATTCCCCAGTGCCCACATAAGTCAGATGCACAAAGTGGTGCATGCGGCTGGATTTGTTTGCAGTGGCTGGAGGCCCTGGTGCACCCATTCTCTCTGTCTGTCTCCCTCTCTCTCTCTCTTTTGGTCTTTTCTGAGGTAGGGTCTCACTCTAGCTCAGGCTGACTGGGAATTCACTATGTAGTCTCAGGGTGGCCTCGAACTCATGGCGATCCTTCTGCCTCTGCCTCCTGAGTGCTGGGATTAAAAGCATGCACCACCATGCCCGGCTTTTTTCTCTTTCTCTTCACTTTCTCTCTGCCTCTTTTTTCTCTCTTGAATAAATAAATTTAATTTTTTTAAATAAGAAACAAAACACAATGAAAATAATCATACAAAAAAAAAAACACATTTGAGTGTAGACTAAGTAGAGAAGATTGCTGTTTTCAGTGAGCGTGGGATAATAAGTAGAACAGACAGGATGACAGTCCTGGAAACAGAAGAGGGCGTCCTCCCGCCTCGCTACCCGGAGCTGGGACACCGGCTGCCCCTGGATGCAGAGCGAAGCATCAGCTTGCTTCTTCTGGTCACAAATATGACGGCTTTTGGACTGCAACTTTCCTGGCCGCTCTCCTGGCCTCGGTTTGCGGGTGCAGACCTCGGCACTTCTCATCCTCTGTAATCCCAAGCCAGTTCTGTTGTTGAGTGTGCCTGTGTGTGTGAGTGCGTGTGAGTGCAGGTGCACACGTGCCGCAGGACCCAGCAGAAGTCAGAGGACGACCGCAGGTGCGCGTCCTCACCGTCCGCCTTGCCTGAGGCAGGGCCTCTTGTCATTGGCCACTGTGAACACCAAGCTAGCTAGCCCTCAAGCTTCCAGGAAGTCTCTCGTCTCTGCTTCCCATCTCACCACTGAGCTCTCGGGAGGATGCGCCCGACCCCGGCCAGCTCTACGTGGGTGCTGGGGGTCCGGAATTGAGTCCTCATGCTTGCATGGTCAGTGCCTTTCCCACTGAGCCACCCCCCAAGTCCACAAGCCAATTCTTCTTATATGTGTGTGTAAATCTATTCATACACACACAATGTTATATCTCTGACAATCTTCACAAATATACTTGACTTCAAGGAGCTTGGGCAAAAAAAAAAAAGAAAGAAAAGAAAATATAACAAGGGGCTGGAGAGATGGCTCAATGGTTAAGGCATGTGCCAGCAAAGCCAAAGGACCCAAGTGCAATTCCCCAGTACCTACAGAAAGCCAGATACACAAGGTGGCACGTTCACCTGTAGTTGGTTTGTAGTGGCTTGAGGCCCTGGTGTGCCCATTCTCCCTCTCTCTCTCTCTCTCTCTCTGTGTGTGTGTGTGTGTGTGTGTGTCTTTCTTCCTTTCTCTCTCTCTCTCTGTCAAATAAATTAAATAAATCAATAAAATATTTTTCAAAAACATATTTTTAAAAAAGAAACTCTAAAAAGGCTGGTTACTGCTTGAACACAGTTGGTGGCAATGTGGAATGTTCCCCCCTGAAGGGTGCTGTCTCCTGTCCCGGGTGGCTCTGACTGACTGGTTGACATGTGATGCTGACAGTGAAGAAAATTGGAACATCGAGATCCATTGATCACTGCTGTAAGCAGGTACCATTTAAAATGACGTGAAATAGAACAGTGTATTCAATAAAGGTAATATCAGTTCTCCAGGCATCGTGTTTCCAGTTCCCGTGGACTGACGCGTTTGATTGGCTCCTCACAGCACTTCCCGTGGACTGACGCGTTTGATTGGCTCCTCACAGCACTTCCCATGGACTGACGCATTTGATTGGCTCCTCACAGCACTTCCCGTGGACTGACGCGTTTGATTGGCTCCTCACAGCACTTCTGGAACATGGAGCAGATATCATGAGCTCCGTTCGTAAGTCCATCTCCAGGTAATAACTGGCTTCCAACATCATGTCATGTCCACTACAATCATAGCATCGCTCTGTCATTCCAGGCCACAGTCCAGCAAACAAGACAGCATCTCTGGCTAGCTCTCTGACCACATGGGCCACAGTGCTTGTTGACATAGAAGGTGCAACTCGGTGACTGCTGTCTGGCTGGTGCCACTCAGTGGGCTACAGGGGACTCTAATTCCAGCTTAGAAATGGGATCTCTGGGGCTGGAGAGATGGCTCCAAAGTTAAGACACTTGCCTGTGAAGCCTAATGACCCAGATTCAGTTCCCCTGGCCCATGCATCTAAAAAGTTTGTTTGCAATGGCAGGAGGCCCTGGCATGCCAGTTCTATCTGTCTCTCTTCTATCTCTTTCTGCTTGCAAATAGATTCTTAAAAATATTTTTAAAATACATAGAATGGGGCTAAACAGATAGCTTAGTGGTTAAGGCACTTGCCTGCAAAGCCAAAGAATCCAGGTTCAATTCCCCAGTATCCACATAAGCCAGGTGCACAAGGTGGCACATGCGTCTGGAGTTCATCTGCAGTGTCTAGAGGCCCTTGCATGCCAATTCTTCTTCGATCTCTCTCTCTCTCCCTCCCTCTCTCTCTCATAAATATAAATAAATAAAACACATAGAAAAAATGACATTCCCCACTAAATGGCTATTGGATGTACCCCACCGCTGTGCAGGTATGTGGTCTGGATCCCAACTCTCTATATGAAGCAGATCTATATCTCCCCAGCAAAAAGGAAACTTCCTGGAAGCCAGGGAACATGGCTTAGTCATGTCTGCCTTCCAAAGCCTGCCAGAGTGCTCCTCAAGCCAGCATGGTGTGGGGCTTTGAACCAGGTGTGCCTCATACACTCATGTGTTCTGAATGCCTGGTCCCCAGCTGGAGGTAATTTAGGAGGTGGAGCCTTGCTGGAGGAGGTATATTGTTTGCGGGGGCAGGCTTAGGGGTGTTGTTACAGTCAGGGTCGCATTGCTGGTAGAAATCACCAAACCAAGAGCAACTTGTGGGAAAAAGAGGTTTATGTTGGCTTACAGGCCGAGCGGAAGCTCCATGATGGCAGGGAAAATGATGACATGAGCAGACGGTGGACATCACCCCCTGGCCATATCAGGTGGGCAACAGGAACAGGAGAGTGTGCCAAACACTGGCAAGGGAAGCTGGCTATAACACCCATAAGCCCGCCCCCAACAATAAACTGCCTCCAGGAGGCGTTAGTTCCCAAATCTCCATCAGCTGGGAACCTAGAAATACACTGCCTCCAGGAGGCGTTAGTTCCCAAATCTCCATCAGCTGGGAACCTAGCATTCAGAACACCTGAGTTTATGAGGAACACCTGCATCAAACCCCCACAGGTGTGATAGGCAGCTCCTCCTTGCCAGAGTTTGGCTCACTCTCCTGCTGCTGTTTCCCACCTGCTGTGGCAGAGGTGGTGCCCAGCCTCTGCTCATGCCATGCTGTCCCTGCCCTCATGGAGCTTCCCCTCTAGACTGTAAACCACAATAAAAACTTGCCTCCCCTCAGCTGCTTCTGGTCAGTGTTCTGTAAATGGTGTTTCACAGACCTCCTCTCTTGTGACATGCAGAAAAAGAGGAGGATGCTTGTCTCACGAAAAATGTTTTCATATTGGAATTGCAGATGTATTTCTTTCCCAGAAGTACTTGAGTGGAAACTCAACTGTGTGGCTGTCATCAAAGAGGCGGCGTTACCTCTGGTAAAGCGTCACATGTCATGCACATCTCCCACTGCCGCCGTCTCCCTTCACTGGAGAATGACTAGGCATTGTTCTGAATGTAAACCCGAACCCGCCCTGGGCACTAGACCTTCCCATCCTCCGCGCCCCGCTGGACTGAGCTTTCTTCATTGATGTGTCTTGGAGATTACTCAGTCACAACCAAGTTTTCATTTGCTTTTCAAATATTAAGGATTATCCCATTACATGAATTTCCAATAAGCAATTTCACCAGTGTTATGAACTGAACTTCAGGTCAGAAAAAATCTTTATTCAAACCTGAAGAGAGGGTGGACTACATGAATGAATAACGAATAACATTTAAAGATAAATCAGAAAGACTGCACATGGAGACCCTGACATTCCAGCCGCTGTTCAGTGGGAACAGAAGTCAGTCAGTCACCCCATGCCCTGCCTGTGGGTTTCGGCGGGTCCTCTCGCAGGTGGGAAGTCGTCGTTCATCAGTTCAAAACACCCAGGGCTGTAGCTTGAAGCCGAGGCGCCCACACTGCCTTTGAGTTCCTGGGCTGAGTCCAGCCGACAAGTGGCTGCCAGGCTAAGATGAAGCCATTCGCGCAGGCTGCTGTGCTCAAATCCCCGCCTCACCCCGACTAATTATGATATTGGGAAGTTTGATAATTTTCAGGATGAATTTATTTCTCCTATAAAACTTAGATAAGGGGCTGGAGAGATGACTCAGCAGTTAAGGAACTTGACTGCAAAGACTAAGGACCTGAGTTTCATTCCCCAGTACCCATGTAAAGCCAGATGCACAAGGTGGCGCATGCATCTGGAGTTCATTTGCAGTGGCTAGAGGCCCTGGTGTGCCCATTCTCTCCCTCTCTCTCTCTCTGCCTCTCTTTCTCTCTCTTTCTCTCTGTCATAAATAAATAAATAATAAAATAAAATATGTTTTTTAAAAGTTAAAAAAAAAACCTTGAATGAGGGTACAGGGAAGATATCTCAGTGGTTTAAAGGGCTTTCTGGCAAAAACTACCCGTTCAGGTTCAATTCCCAAACCACCCACAAAAGCTGGATGCAAAAAGTTGTGTGAGCATCTGGCATTCATTTGCAGTAGCAAGAGGCCCTGACGCACTCACATGCATACATAGATCAATGAATTAAATATTAAAGAAAGAAAGTAAAACATACACAAAACGTGGATTAGAAAGC
This sequence comes from Dipus sagitta, assembly GCA_036346955.1. Classification (NCBI taxonomy): domain Eukaryota; kingdom Metazoa; phylum Chordata; class Mammalia; order Rodentia; family Dipodidae; genus Dipus; species Dipus sagitta. The sequence continues at coordinate 5,149,146 of CM070786.1, forward strand.
TATGTGGGGGCTGGGGAGATGGCCCAGTAAGTAAACCTAGGACCCGAGTCCAGACCCCTAACACATACCTAAAAATGCCAACTGAAATTTGTTGCCAGTTGACAACTTGCTGGATGATGAAGAGAACGTGTTTGGTCAACGGCATTTATGAAATTTACTCCAGGCCACCAGCGGAGCACCAGAGACGCTGAGGGCTGAAAAGAAACCCGAGGCTGACGAGAGGGCTCAGCGGTTAAAGGGGCTCGCTTGCAAGTCGTTCACCATGCTGCACACCCGATGTTTCAGAGCTGGGAATGCAGACCCAGGACCCCTGGGATTTGCTGGCTAGCTTGTTTAGCCAAGTGAGTTCCAAGGTCAGAGACCTTGTCTCATAAAAATGAGGCGGAGAGGGCTGAAGAGATGGCTCAGCAGTTAAGGTGCTTGTCTGAAAAGCTGAAGGACCCAAGTTCAATTTCCCAGTGTCCACAGAAGCCAAATCACAAGGTGGCGCATGCATCTGAAGTTCATTTGTAGTGGCTGGAGGCCCTGGAGTGCCCATTTTTTTTCTCTCTCCATTGCTATCTGCCTCTCTCTCTCTCTTAAAAATAAATAAATAAAATATTTTTCAAAAATAACGTAGAGAGAATTTAAGGGAGATACCAAGGCTGGCCTCTCGTGTGCACACACACAGACACACACATTAAAAAAAAAAACACTAGCTGGGCGTGGTGGTGCATGCCTTTAATCCCAGCACTTGGGAGGCAGAGGTAGGAGGATTGCCATATTGCCATGAGTTCGAGGCCACCCTGAGACTACAGAGTGAATTTCAGGTCAGACTGGACCAGAGTGAGACCCTACCTCGAAAAACCAAAAAGAAATACTATATGTCTCAAAATCATAAAAATTAAACCAATCTACAGGGCAGTCACATCAGCATGTTGCAAGCATTCTATAAATGAGGGTCATTTGTTATTAAGATAATAAGGACAGAATCTAGGTGTAAAGACAGAAAACCAGGATCCAGCATAAACACCCTGCTCAATGTGGAGGGTCCCTTCTGGAGCTCCCACTAATGGCCGCTGGGGGTGGGGGTGAGATCCTGACACTTTCCCTCTTGTGACTAGCCATCAGTGGTCACCACGGTCCACATGCCATGTCGGAGCATCCTGGTCCTCTACGCTGGGGAGAGGGAGCAGCCACACTATTCAATCATCCCTGGGCTACAGGGATGGCTCAGTGATTAAAGGCTCTTGCTTGCAAAGCCTAACAGCCTGGGTTCAATTCCCCAGGACCCATGAAAGGCCAGATGCACAAAGTGGTGCATGTGTCTGGAGTTCATTTGCAGTGGCTGAAGGCCCTGGCCTGAGCACATACACTTTCTTCCCACCCCCAACCCCGCCAACTCTCTTCTCTCTCCTTGCAAACAAATAAATAAAAACAAAAAAAAAAAGAACTCTATCATCCTTGAGGTAAGGTGCTTCTCGGGCCAGCCAGCCCTTCAAGGGAACACTGGGCCCAGTAAAGCCATGGAGATACGCCAAACTTGGGAGGCAGAGATAGGAGGATCGCTGTGAGCTCGAGGCCACCCTGAGACTACACTCTAGCCTGAGCTAGAGTGAGACCCTACCTCAAAAACAAAAAGAAGAATAGGAGGAGGGGGAAGAGGGGGGAGGAGGGGGAGGAAGAGGAGGAGAAGGAAGAAGGAAAGGCTGAGGAATAAATCTGCAGGGGGTCAGGCTCTCAGGTCACTTAAGCAGCTGCTGTGTGACTTTGGGAGATGTCATCTCTAAACTTGACTAGTTTATTATCTGTGAGATCTTCTCTTTAAAAACTGTGGGGGTAAGCCGGGCATGGTGGCGCAGGCCTTTAATCCAAGCGCTCAGGAAGCAGAGGTAGGAGGATCGCCCTGAGTTTGAGGCCAGCCTGAGACTACATAGTGAATTCCAGGTCAGCCTGGGCTAGAGGGAGACCCTACCTTGAAAAACCAAAAAAAGGAAAAAAGAAAACTGTGGAGCTGGAGAGATGGCTCAGTGGACACAGCTCTTGCTGCACAAGTGTGAGGACCTGAGTTTGGGTCCCTAGCACCCACGTGAATGCCAGTCAGGCATGGAGGCCCATGCGTTCGTTATCCCAGAATTCACAATGGGAAATGGAATCTTTGGAGCAAACTGGCTAGCTAGACTAGTTGAATGGGTTAGCTCTGGGCTCAAGTGAGATCCTACCTCAAAAAAAAAAAAAAAAAAGCTGCCAAGCGTGGTGGCACACGCCTTTAATCCCAACACTTGGGAGGCAGAGGTAGGAGGATCACCATGAGTTCAAGACCACCCTGAGACTACACAGTGGATTCCAGGTCAGCCTGATCTAGAGTGAGACCCTACCTCGAAAAATCAAAAAATAAATAAATAAGCTGCCCAGTGATTGAGGAAGACACTGACGCTGACCTCTGGCCTCCACACGTATGTATTTCCCCATCAACTCTTTTCTGGAATTTTACAAGAGCTACCGAAATGTTTTTCCTCACCAGTTGTCCCTGCTCAGATCTCGCAGCTTCCAGCACCATTGTGGCTTGAAGGTGAAATGGCCCCACAGGCTCATGGGTTCGAACACTTGGCCCCCAGCAGGTGGCGCTGTTTGGGGAGGTTCTGGACGCTTTAGGTGGAGCCTTGCTGGAGGAAGTGGGTTACTGGGGGTGGGCCTTCAGGTGTTAGAGCCCAGGCCCACTTCCTGTTCTAGCTCTGCCTCCTGACTATGGGTACAGTGTGACCAGCCACTTGCTGCTCTTACTGCCGCCTCTTCCCCATGATGCTGTACTGTGTCCCCCACAACTGAAAGCCAAAATTAACCCTTCCTTCCTTAAGCCGGGTATTTGGTCACAGGAACAAGAAGAGTAACTTAATCCGATTCCTAAGTGATGCTCAGTGATAGGAAGTGCGGCCTCCCCCAAGACTCCCCAGAGAGACCCAGAATAAGTCATTTTCCTTGTCTCAACTGTTTCTTCACTTGTTAGATGTGTTAAATTACCCCGGCTTTAACGTCTGTCTTTATTCTTTGGGGCTCTGATGCTAAGGATCTTTTTACAACCTTGAACATCTTACAGACTCCGGGGAATGCCTGTAGGGACATTTCTCATTCTAAAAGTTCACCGGCTCTCAGGAGAAACTATGAAATACATTTCTGTATAAAGCGAAGGTAGGTGGATAATGAATTCAGGTAAAATCCTCTTTGAACGTACCCCTAGGTGGAGGCTCTTGGATGTTAGAATTGAGTTGTGGCAGCAACGGCTCTCGCAGGAGATGGGAAAGGAGGGATTACATCAAGTTTGGGCAGTGGTGCCAGAAGCCAAGAAGCACCACGGAATCAAAAATGACTTCAAGCCGGGCGTGGTGGCGCACGTCTTTAATCCCAGAACTCGGGAGGCAGAGGTAGGAGGATCGCCGTGAGTTCGAGGCTACCCTGAGACTACATGGTGAATTCCAGGTCAGCCTGGGCTACAGGGAGACCCTACCTCAAAAACTGAAAAAAAAGAAGGCTTTAAAGGGACTGGGCAGATGGATCCGTGGATAAAGACACTTGCTTGCCAAGCTTGCCAGCCCAGGTTCAATTCTGCAGCCACCCACATAAAGCTGAGGCATTTGTTTGCAGCTGCAAGAGGCCCTGGCTCACCCATACTACACACACACATAGCACACGTGTGCGTGCATACAATTAATTTATTTGCAAGTAAAAAGGGGGAAAGAGAATGAGAGAGAATGCCGGAGCCTCTTGGCACTGCAAACAGAGTCCAGACATATGTGCCACTTTGTGCATCTGGCTTTATGTGGGTGCTGGAAAATCAAACCTGGATTGTTAGGCTTTGCAGGCAAATGCCTTAACCACTAAGCCATCTCTCCAGCCCCAATATTTTTTAAATGACATGATGAAAGTCCATTCACTTGGGATAAAGGAGGTAAAATGAGGGAATTGGCTGTGGAATGTTATTTTGACTATAGGCTCACCAGCCTGTCACCATCAAAATTAGACAATATTGGTAAGACTTCCAGTTCCCAAGTGTGAAGAGAAGGATTTGAACTCCTCAAAAATAACTCAGGAAGTTTGCAGGGAGGCTGGGAGACGAGCCTTCCCCAGTCACTGCCATTGAAGCCTGCCTCTTCTCAAGGTTGCAGCCATCAGAGTCCCTGGGCCTCCCCGTCTTTCCAAAGTAGTGGAGGTCTGCAGAGAGACCTTGGTGCATACATCCCTCCGGGGAGTTTTCAACAGTGCCCAGCGTAAGATTTTCTATGTCCCCACACGTGATGTTAGTGACTGAAAGAGGCAGGCACTGTGGGTGGACCTTGAGGTTTTGTACCCAGCCCCTTCCTCCTTGTGCTCCTCATTCTCTTCCTCCTCCTCCTCCTCCTCCTTTCTCTCTGTCTCCCTCTCCCTTGCTCTCCACCTCCCTTCCTGACTGTGGGTTCCTGCCCGCTTCCCACTCCTGCCACCACGCTCTCTCTGTCAGGATGGCCTCTACTCCTCAGAACTGTAAGCTGAAATAAACCCTTCCTTCCTTGCACCGATTTCTGTCGAGTATTTTGTCCCAGCAATGAGAAAGATATAAATAGTGTGGTCCCTTTATCTTTCTCCTTTTACTTTGCAAACTACAGGGGTGATTTTCTGCCCCCTGTCTGATGTTGCTCACTTCATGTTTTCAGTACGTCAGTGTTCATTGAACACTTTGTCTTTTTGGAGACAGGCAGGGGGCGCCCTGCCAGGGCCGAGGAGCTGCTTCTGGTCTGCCGTCTGCCTCCTATAGACATATGGTGACAAAGACACTATACGATGAGGGTGTCCAGGCCCCGCTCTGAGTCAGCTTGCAGCATGTGCTGGTGTTGACAAAACCCAGCCTGGCTCGTACCCGCTGCAGCGGTTACCAGAGCGCTTAGCGAGGACTGTCCTTGACTGACGGGAAGAAAAGAGAGTCTGCTCCTCCGGGTCAGCCCAAGTATCTCCAAAAATTCCCCATGCTCTGAAATCTGTTCGGTCTTTCCAGTGTGTAGCTGTATGTGTGTGCGTGTTTGTGTGGCAGGCGTGTACGTGTGTGTGCATGCATGTGGTAGCCAGAGGGCAACCTTGGCTGTCCTCTCCAGGGACACCATCCCTCCTTTGAGACAGGATCTCACATTGGCCTAGAGCTCACCAATTAGGCTAGACCAGCTGACCATAAAGACCTAGGGAACCCCTCATCTCTATCTCCCCAGCACTGAGATTACAGGTGCACACCACCATGCCCAATGTTTTTACTTGGTATCTGGGGATCAAACTCAGGATTCTAATGCTTATGAAGCAGTTTACAGACTGAGGTAGCCCCCTCCTTATATTCTTTTGGGGGTTGGTGTGGATCCTGTGATGCCCTCTAGTGACCGCTATGCTAAGGTTTGTCTTCGTAGGGGCATTCTGCATTTGCAAACAGTTGGATATAAAAACTTAAGTGTAGGACTGGAGAGATGACTTAGCAGTTAAGGCACTTGCCTGCAAAGCCCCAGGACCCATGTTTGACCCTCCAGGTCCCATGTAAGCCAGATGCACAAAGGTGAGGCACACACAAGGTCACACGTGCCCAGTAGGTGGTGCAAGCGTCTGGAGTTTGATTGCAGTGGCTGAGACCCTGGCACACCAGTTCTCTCTGTCTCTCTCTCTCTCTCTCTAAAATAAAAAAAAATTAAAAATTAAAAGTATAGACCTCACATAATCAGTATTGGTTTTTAGGCTTTTCAGTACATGACTTTGGAAAGTCAAGTGCTTCCTGAGCAGCTCTGTGCTGTCGACGTCCTTAACGTTGTGGACTTTCAATTCTCCAGCGCTATAGCAGCTGTCCTGTCAATGCTGGGACAAAAACACCCAACCAAAAGCAGCTGTGAGAGGAAAGGGCTTATTTCAGCCTACAGCTTCCAGAGGAAGTTTTATCGTGGCAGGGGAAGCATGGCACGAGCAGGAAGCTGCCTCGCGTCATCACATATCAGCAGGGAGGAAGTAGCAAGAGTGAGATCAGGGCTGGAGAGATGGCTTAGCAGTTAAGGCGCTTGCTGGCAAAGTC